>JASKOS020000011.1:10000000-10600000 GCA_030770465.2 Perdita meconis | reverse complement strand
AGGGAGCCAGAGGGCAGAAGGGCCCCCTGTTAACGTACGAATTAGAAACGAATGAAGTACGGATCGTTAAAGTTTGAAGCGTTTATTTCGATCCCGAGTCACGATGGATGATCCCGCCTCTTGTGTCCGATGGTTTCTTGCGTGATAGCCGTTCGCATCCCTTGGATTCATTTAATTAAGTTCGCTTGTGCGATGGTTACGATTTAAGACAGCACAGCTATTCGCGAATGAGAGAAACCGCACATCACAGCGTTCAGAGACGTAAAAGTTAATTGCTAATTGTAGAAAGTTAGTAGATGGGAGACATTCATATTTAGATCATTTGTACGTCTAAAAGCTGACAATTGTTTATTATATTAATTTTACTCAAAATATTGATCATCGCATTGATAATGAAGATATGAATATTCTGATTTTAATAATATTGAATATAATAACTTGATGCAAAATTATTTTTTAATACATTTTATCGTATTTCTAATAATAGAAATAAAATCGACTGTTATTATTTTTATAATCACAGAACGAAAATTGACTAAAATTGACTAAAAATCATCTCACAGATGCTTTACATGCATTATAATTTATTTAAAGAAATTGATCACTAATTACTATACAATGAAAGCTACAAATAGAAATCCACAAATATTTCAAAGAAAATATTCCTTCATCAACAACTCCAAACAAAAAGATATTCTAATATTAAAATCCCTTCTTTCAATTTTTCAAATCTTTTATAACTTTTCTTCTATTTATAATTTCCTTCTTTTGTAATTAGTTCCTTTTTTTGTACAGAAAAGAAAAGAAAATGCAACGATCCAGGTCCAAAACATACATTCCATCAATACACCTTGATCCCCAGGTCAATGCTGAAGCATCATCCTGGTCTGCGACAACCTCGTCAAGTTTGATCAGAAAAATTAGCATACAAGTGCCCCGAAGGAACATTTGTCTAGAGTCTAGGCTTCCACGAAATTCGAGAAACAACGTACTCGTATTTATAGCGATTGCGACACTCCTTTTACGCAACGTTTGCCAGCCATCGAACCAACTTGAAAGAATCCTTAAAGATCCTCCGCAACAGGTACACCCAGGTTTATGAATTTCCTCAGAAGAAACGAGAAGATGGTTAAATCACGGTTGTACTTCGTCCCGTTAGCAACCAGTCCGCGGCTGGGAAGACGCAAAAAGTAATCACAATGGAGTGCGTTCTTTGGAACACGTCCG
This sequence comes from Perdita meconis, assembly GCA_030770465.2. Classification (NCBI taxonomy): domain Eukaryota; kingdom Metazoa; phylum Arthropoda; class Insecta; order Hymenoptera; family Andrenidae; genus Perdita; species Perdita meconis. The sequence goes on along the minus strand of JASKOS020000011.1, from coordinate 10,598,773 downwards.
ATCTCGAGGAGCGGCGATCGAGGAGGGCAGCGAGAAAAAGAGGGAACTGAGACATCGCGTTTTTTATCACGCACGTTTGCAACTCGATCGACTAATTTCAAGGTTCGATAGGTTGCCGATACCAGGCGGAGAACGGGGACGAGCGTCTGGATAGATTGATTATCGATCGAATTGAATGGCAATCGGCGAGTAACGAGCGTCGAGCGGCGAGCGACGAGCGGCTATCTGGATACACGCAATGTCTGTTAGGTTTCGTTTCAGAAAACCGGAAGTCCGTTGAATTTCTCCGCTTCCTCCTGGTAATAATACGTCCTCCGGTTCCTGGATGCCGATCGATCCAGTGGAGAATTGAAAATTATCAATTTACTGGTTATGCTTGGCTTATCACTAATTCAATTCCTCGTAACAATAATTTGTCAATTATTCTTTAAGAGACGTAGATCGAAGATTATTCTTCTTTCCTAAATTATAAAATCCTCTTAGAAGAAATGAAATAAAATTTGGTCTAACAATGAACGTGAATTCTAAAGACGATAACGGGATTCTCCACCTTTTTCAAGCCACCCCATAACCAGTCACGATGGAAGACAGATAAGAAAGGAGAAGGCGTCACGGGGATTACTTTGAACGCCAACGTTAATTCCTATCGCAGCTCCGCGTTCTTATTAATTCCCCCCCTAATGGCGTTACGCTCGTTTACGATTGTTAAACGATTCCTAATTACATTTCATCGGCGAAACGATGATAGAAGGCGCATGGGAAGGAGGCGACGCTAGGGGGATGAAAAAATAACCGCGTGAGAACGCGACGCAGTAACAACAAGATATCGACGCTGCAAGAAATCTAATTACGATTAGCTCGCCGCATATAAAATATAATAATAACGGCCGACAGACACAGTAAACATAATTTTACGCTCGCTCGGGGGAGAAAGTAATTTGGCGCTCAATGAAAGATGAAATTTCAATTGCGGTTAATTACAGAGGTCGAGCAAGGAACGGGACGCTCCCCTTCCTGTTCGCCCGTGAATAGAGAAGCGACGGCAATGACGGATTCGAGTTATGATACAGTGGATCGCTAATTACCCGGCGAATTACTTATCGTTCCCCCCGTGAATCGCCGTTGTCGATGATGCATGGCGGCGAATTGGCGAATACAAAATTGAACGCGCGGTGGCTAGACGATAACGAGCAACGCGCTCAGAAAAAATAATTGCTAATTGAGATTTGCATTCGTTCGTGACAGAAACAGACCGAGAAATGTGTATTTCTGCTTGCGAGGAGAAATCAACGAAGCGGAGAACATCGCATGAGGAATAGTCAACTATCCTTTGCTATAATGCGCGAGTAACTGTTATTAAATTGGAGAGAATGAATTTGTATCTATACATCATCGGTGGTTGCGGGAATGTGGCTTAATGGCTAAACCCTTCTGGCGACACGTAGACGATCTATCGGTTTATAATTGCGTATTATGTAAAGTTAAAGATTGTTTAAATTTGTTAGCGTAGTACGTTGCTTGGAGGCAGCAAATATTTCTAGATAATAAATGATAATTTAATAACGAACTTTCAGACTGATGATCGAAATCTCATGAGATTAATTAGTGCTTAGATAACTTGTGCGCATTTTCTGAGAAATCTGAGACTGAGAAAATGGTGCAGTCATTTTTCAAAAATTATTATGCTATCGACGAACTCATAGCTAATAAATTTTACTGATTTTAACTTACCATAACTCAAGCTCGAACAAATTAAATCGACTGCTCTACTGAGATATCCTAATAATTAGGGTTTAGTTATTTCCAGTAAAACGAGGACAATATTAAACGAGATCCAACGATCGCCACGAAATGGGACAACGAGATTGAAATGGCAATGGAAAATTTGTTCCACTGCGGTTTGCCGTTCACTGCTGCTTGATGGAAGTGACTAAGGTGTAGCCGACGAACGAAAGCGTGACAATATGCAGGGGAAAGACTGCATTTCCAATCGATTCCCACAATGGCAACGATGTGTAACGCGATAATACGAACGGAATACGAGTTCGCAATTTTCAGTATTAACCGTTTTTTGCGCAATTGCGTTAGTAAGATAACCGAGAACATAGTTAAATTAAATAGTAGAGACGTATATCAGAACAAGATAATCTACCTATTAAAGAAAAACCTACCTGATGAGACATTATTTTGCCCAAGGTTACTGTGTTTTACTTTCTAGGGCCGTCTAAATTTTTTCTTCGTACAAGAGGATCGTAACAATTTTTAACGAAGCAATATTGCAATTGACGCGGGGATGAAACCAGCAACATTGCAACGTGACCTTCGAAAGAATATTTTAAATCGACTTCAGCTTATCTCCGACCGGGAAGATAAATATGATCAGCAGTCGATTATAATAATTGTTTACATGCAAGATTATAAACTCGCGGCCATTTGCCTACACCTAACCGACATCTATATCTCTTTATGCATCTTCCTCTAGTCCTCTGCATCTTTTTCTCTCGTTACACCTGGCACCGCATCGTGATGTGGAATAGTCCTTCCCTTCGATCAAATGATATATACTTTTTGGCCGTCTCGCTAGCTATTCCTACAATTTACTCTTAACGCATCATCTAACCACTTTCCCGTCTTTTCTTATCAATAATTCATGGAATGACTTTCATACCGCCCGCGCCCGTCCCTTTCTCGTCGCATTTAACGAGGCCTGCCAAGTGGATAAAAAATGTATAATTTGTGTGTCGTTACAAAATGACGAAAACGACGATCGCAAAGTGCAATTGGTGTTCGCATCGTCGAGGTGCATCAAAATTGTTATGAAATAACGTGAGAAATTCACAAAGTGTAGATGAACCATGATTATTTGAACATCGCATCAATCAGAAATAAGATTCGACAAATTTTTATGATAATTTACCTATAAGGATGAACTTCAATAAGGCTTCTTCTTGTGATGAAAATCGATCAAAAATATTGATGGCAACTGTTAGCAACTTATTTACTCTTGATTTTGCAATATATTTCTCAATATTGCATTTTCTTATAAGAATACTACTCTTAAATTGAAAGTTAAATAGTTTAAAACCTACCGAATCAATTTTTTTGTTAATTTTACGTGGATTTTTACTATTGCATAAGAATTAATTCCTTCAATTCTTCCAGTTTCAAAGATTTTCGCTTATTTGTAATGTTTCTGAAATTCTGAAATTCCTTAAAAAACTTCGGCAATTGTAATTTTCCAACAATGCAACTATTAAATACTCTTCAGCAAATATTAATATTTTACAAAAATTTTAATATTAAGAATTCAACAAATTTATTTTCGCAAGAAAAATCATTCGAAAATATAAATTTTCTCATTCTTATCGTATATTATTAAAGAACAAGAATAATTGTTAGTAATGTGTGCAATTGTTAATAAAACGCAGTTTCGGAATAAATATGTACCTCATACCTAAATAGAATAAATACAAAAATCATATTTTTTTACGTAGCATTAACCCTGCTGTTTGCCTCTTAAAAATTTGATTTATTAAAACTTGAATTATTAACACATTGTTGTAAATATGGTCAATGAGACTTTTACAAAATATCAAAGAACAATAAATATAAATATTAAAACTAACTTTCTCATATTTTTGTTACAATCGGGACAGTTATTTAACAAAATAAAACACACGATTGCGTTAAATAAACCCGAACAGAACGGCAGAGTTAATAAATGTGCTTATTAATTTTTCTTTTTTCCAATTAACTGCTAACATTTGTCAAATTCAAGTAAACAGTACCATCATCGAGATACTCAAGTATGTAATTCTATCGCATACAATTCAATCTTACTTTTTTTGTAAACAGCTGATGCCATCTCGCGGCACGAAAGTTAAACACCGCAGAGAAAGAAAGTTCAAATAGACACGCAAGATAATTACGGGAAACGTTAACGAAGATTAGTAATTACTGGATGATGGATGGCTAATATAATAGAATATCGATGATAAATATGATAAAAATTCAAAAGACTGCGTGCTTAGTATAGATACGTAATACCGACTCACCACTTGTTAGGCGTTCCTCGATCGTTGATATCGAAGACTACGAAGGAAAGAAAATGTTTCCTCGCCGCAATCGCCTCGCAAAAACCAGAATGCGGTGTACATGCTCGTGTACGTGTTTTCTCGTGCAAATCGAATTATCCACGACCCACGCACAGTCAAAAAAAAAAAGAAAAATGGAATCAATCTCTGTCATGGAGCGATCCGATCTTCAACAAGTTGCAACTTGTAGCAGTTTTTATTCAATCGTTCGAAGTATCGATCTGCGATTAGCAAGAATCACGATATATTTGTATGCATAACTTCACGCAGTCAACTGAGCTTCAATAAAATATCTTTTCCAAAAAATTTAGTTTAGAAGCACAAACAAAATTCATTATCCTATCATAAAATATCTGCACGAAAGCAAAAAATAAGTATTTTTCATACAATAGGAGAAATCACTTGAAAAAAGACTCGCAATTAATGTTCAAGTCTCCCAGATTTAACATTATTACAAAACTCTTTGTATGTTTTATACGGAATAATTCATAGAATTACTCAAATAACAGTAATTACTGGATTCAGTATGACATACCAAATAAAGTATAAGATATAGGAGCGAATAATAAACGTGCTACCAGAGAGGAAATGAGAGTGCTCACGCCCAGAATTTCGTTGTCCCTGGGCAAGTGCTGCCACCAGCGGCCGATTGTAGCAAAATAGTAGGAATCTAACCGTTTTAGTTCAACGCTAGCATTTACAAGAACCTGTTTAGTGTTTGTTTAGTTCAACTACGGACGGTGATTCTACGATAGTATATGTGCCCATAATTATGAAAGTGGTCTAAGTCATATAAAAAAAAAAAAAAAATTACATTGAATAAATTTAGTTTAAAATAATGTGGTGTGAAATAACTGATAAACTCATTTTTTTTTTAAATTTTGACTTAGACCACTTTCATAATTATGGGCACATATATCAGAACCACAATTTTTAGGGTCACTACAGGCATCTTCCCCTTTTCACATTACACATGTTCGAATGTATCAATTAGCACTGGCTTTACATTACAGTGGCATTTATGATAGAAATTAAAATTAGAAGTAGTGGTAAGTATTTGTTTTCGTAAAGAATTTAAAAAAAAAATGTCGAATATGTACAATTCGCAGCCAATTAGCTCGGTAATTACCGATTGCCCAGGTCTCACCACGTGGAGGTTGCTGCGGATGGAGACCCAGGAGAGATAGATGGTACGTCCAATCAGAGTTCCAAAATGTTCCAATTAAAAATACTGCTGTTTTTAATTGTGTATCCTGCCTTTCTATTTTACGAAATAGTACCAAATACAAATACATATTTTCAATTCCATCAATTTCAATATTTTATTAATAATTTTTATCATTAATTAATATTTGCGTAATTTTTTAAATTCTGAATTGCATTTTAAGAAAAAACAGTTTCGAAACACTACGAAAAATTAATGTTGGTAGTACCTAATTAAAAAACATTCCTTCCTCAAACAAATGTAATTTAAAAAATTCAATGCTTTTTAATGATTGCATCATTTCTGAAATTGTATACTGTATGTAACGTATTATATTTTAAGTAGAAAATTTGTAAAATTATATGAAAATTTAATATTTGTAGGTATTTTCATAAATTTTCAAAATTTGTTGCAAAGATCCGAGTCTTTTGACTCAATTGACCCCCTGGTGCTACATAATGTGACGCAGCGACGCAGCTTTGTAAAGACCGCGAAAACGGCTTTCGAACGGCAACGTCTTTTCGTGTTGGTAACACTGAACGTTTTAATTCAGATGGCGACGTTGGCTACACTTCCGGTTTTGGTCGCTCTTTCAGAACGGCAAGATGGCTGATCAGGTGCGTGTTCGATGCTAACAACATAAATATCTACATTTTCCTATATTTAACTACGTTATGTACTAAATATTGTTATTGCTACGTTTCTACTACAGCGATTAATAACGTGGAAAAATAATTATTTGCCTTAGAAGGTTATGAAAAGGTTATGACTCGGAGTGTAAACTTTGCACGTGGTTAGACTGGAGTAGCAGTTAATACTTATATTTAGTACAAATATAATATGCTTGTAAAATAAGTGCTGTATATGTAAATATTCTTGTTTGTTTACAGACCGAGCGTGCGTTTCAAAAGCAGCCCACGATCTTTCTTAACCGTAAGAAAGGTCTGGGCCCCAAACGAAGGAAGCCCATGAGATACAGCCGCAATGTCGGTCTGGGATTCAAAACGCCACGTGAAGTATGTTTTCCTTTACCGATTTCACAAATAAAAAGTCGAAAATTAGAAAAATTTGTATAATTTTCGATCTTTTGTTTACTTTTTCAGGCCATCGAAGGAACTTACATTGACAAAAAATGTCCATTCACTGGCAATATTTCTATCAGAGGACGCATTCTCACAGGAGTTGTGCAAAAGATGAAAATGCAGAGAACTATCGTCATCCGTAGGGATTATCTGCATTATATCAGAAAATACAACAGATTTGAGAAACGTCATCGAAACATGAGCGTCCATCTCAGCCCTTGCTTCAGGTTGGTGTTTATAATTATTTCATATAATTTACAGTTGCTGCATATTAATGATGATATTGACGACGGTCTTCTGAAGAACAAATTGAAGTTAATTTTTTCGTCTACTGAATAAAACTTTTTAATGCTATTTTTTCAACAAGTTCAGCTACTGTTGTCTTGTATTTATCTTTGCTGTTATTTGTTACAGGGACGTTGAAATTGGTGATGTGGTGACTATCGGAGAATGCAGGCCGCTCAGTAAAACAGTAAGATTTAATGTCTTGAAGGTTTCCAAGGCAACAGGATCAAAGAAGAGTTTCAAGAAGTTTTAAGACCATGGAATCTGCGATCAGTGGTCAGTATTCCTCGTATCCCTCACAAAATTAATAAAAGTACTATTAGAATCCAGATTTGTTTTAGTAAATATGTTTGAAAATTTTAAATGATGAGATTTACGACGGTCTTCTGAATTATTTAAAATGAAGGATACCATTATCGTGTTCTGAGTGTAATTGTTGACATCTTAAATGTATCTATTCAATACAAAACTCAAAGTTTTAACCCTTTTTTTTTTTATTTATTACAGGCAAACTAATTACTGTAAGTCAAAAAACAGTATGAAACGCTGGGTTGACAGAAGTTACAAAAAATGTGAATTACCATCTTCATTTGTAACATAAAATATCTGAAAATAAATAAAAAAGCAAAAAAGCATTTCTACACATAAAGTTTCACATTCATTGTTACGACATCCTTGTCCAATTCTCTTGCATAAACAAATAAATATTAGGTTTATTGAATGGAATTTAATTTAGTGTTAAAAAATATATTTTCATAGATATCAGTGAGGAAACAATTATTTTATCAAAAGCACGTTTTATATAATTTCAAGACCGCTCGATACAATACTTATTGTCATGTTTATAATGAAAAATAGAACCATAAAGGAAGGTCCCTTTAGTTTGCGTACTCAATTATATACTAAAAGCAGTAACAATGTATGAACATAAATTCATCACAAACATCACATAATATCGATTTATCTATCTTTAGCATTATTGATAGAAGATAAAGGGAATACAAATCGTTTAATATCACGCAAGTTTATGAAATGATATATGCTTAGAACTAAGAAACGAATACGTATATTTATATCTCTTAACTTGTATGTACAAGGTTCTTACAGGTAGCTCAAATGCCAATGGGCACGTCTTTGGCAATCCCTGTTTTAGGTGTTTAACATTCATCTTATTTTTCGAAAGAAACAAGTACGAAGGCACTTCAACACATGTATCATAGATTTAACGTTAATTGATCTTCACGAGTTCGTCATTTAGTAAAAAATTTACTTATAGCATGTGAAAATATCATCGGATCTCACTAAGTATCTTTCTTATGCCAATATCAATAATGGCAAGTAAATGGAGATTCATTCATTCAAGAAAATATCGTATTCTGTAGTGTTATACGTATACTATTAAAGATCTTGCATATTCGATACACGTTAAAATAACGTATCTTTTCGTTGAAACATTATTAATGACTATCAGTCGAATGATTTTTAGATAAGAATTCAGCTATATAAAGTATATATATAATTGGCCCTGCGAAACCTAACAAGAGGGAAAATCCAAGGAGCTGAGTCCAAGATAATCCACAGTCATCGCCAGAACATTTAAACGTATCTGTTAAATGAGAGTTATTTGAGTGCCTCTCTGTTGAAGCAATCAATTCATTACATTCTGAATTATTTACCTCTAACGAATTATTACTGTTATACGAGGACAGAGGTTCGCATACTGAATTTAATATAATAGTATTAATCTCTGTCTTTGGTACCTCAGTCACAATTGGATTATGCACCAAATCTAGTAACAAATCTTCCTGTGTAGTCGATGCCCCTGCGTCAGGAGCTGGAATATTTACTTCGCTTTCACTGTGGTCACTCTGAATCTGCTCTAAAGTTTCAGTCAATAAAGAAAATGGTTGAACAGGTACTTTTATAAATCGTCTGGCATGTATTTCATTCTCTTTGTGAATTTTATTAATTCTCTTCAGCTCAGATATCTGAAACATAAATTACCATTAATATATGCTTCGTTGTATCTTTTTTTTTTATTCTTACCGTGCATCTATATCGTAACGCTAAGGCTTGCAGAGTATCCTCCGAGTTGAGTGAAACATTTATCACTTCCACTTTACGTGGCAATGACACAGTCTTCTTGGTAAGACGTGGTTGAAGAGGAATGTTTTCCTCATCTCCGCTGTGCTCGTCGTCTGAGTATAATAACACATAGTGCGGGGAACCCTCCCTCTGATTTCCACGTTGGTAAACCATCTGTCTGAAACAATTTGTCACAACTTTCATATATCTACATAAATAATACTCTGTATTTTATCTTTTTAAAGGGTAATGAAACAATGATGTAACAGGTACAATTATATTTCGATAGAAGTTGAGTGGAAGACGTTAAACATCAAATTTATATTAATTATTAATTTTTTACGGATGACTTAATGTATGACATTGAATGCATGACATGTCAAACGTCTTTACAAGAGTTACGAAAGCTGTCAATTACCTCGCACTTCTCCGTCGTTCGCGAATCCTTTTGATTAATTTTCGTCACTTGTCACACATAACCGCTCAAAAATAGGTTACATTTCAGAGTAAATTATTTGGAGCTTGCATTAATTGCGTAGGAAATACAATCTTCTTTCACTAACCATATGTATGTATGTATCCACTCTATCCACTGTCGTGACAAAACGAGGTTAGGTTTTCCACTGCGATCAGCGATCACTGACACATCGAGCTACCGCTGCTGCGTATAATTTGCACGAACCGTTTTTAATTAATTGTTTTTCAAAATGATGCGATATTCAGAAGAAGGCGAAACGCTGAAGGATAAATCTAGATGCGCCAGTCTCCGAGCGAACTTGAAGATGTGCTTATTAGAAAGTGACTGCTGTAAAATCGTGAGTGGTTATGGTTATGCCACAACTTTGTTGATATCTTTAACCCCCTTGTTCCGAGTAATGCTAAGATGTTTATAAATTGCTTATGAACGTGATATACATTTTATCACGTGATATAGATCACTTCAGACGAAACTCAATCGCTGTTTATACCCAACGTTACTTTGAACGACCCCCTTTGAAACATTGAATTTCATCCGTGATAACAAAGTTGTTTTGTTTCAGCAAAAACTCACACCCAGAGAGTGCCTTAAGAAACGCGATGGAACTGTACCTGACGAGTGTTACGCATTACGTAAAACGTTTTTCGAATGCAAGCATTCAATTGTAAGTGTTATCAAAAATGAACGTATGAAAATAATTATTCCTACGGGCGGTGATTTCTGTTTCAGATTGATGGAAGGCGTAGGTTCAGAGGAAACAGAGGTTCCTAATCCTGTCCGATGTCTTTAAGCTTATGTTAAATACATAGTTTGAATTCCTCGTCAAACGTTGTACAGTAATTCTTATTCTATACAGCTTATAAATATAGTTGAATTTATGAAACAGAACCTTCTAGGTTATTTATGACCCGCTAGGTTAGGCTCTAAGGGATTCGAAAGAGAAAGCACAGTTCGTGTGACATAATATTAGAAGTGATTTATTATTACTTAATCGTATTCGTTGTACATGATATAATAAACCTATTTATAATTGCGAAGTACCAATGTATCGTACAATCGTGTCTTGTGCAGACGAAACAACAGGATCCGCGACTGGATCTCGTCGGGTTTTCTAACAACCCGATCGCAAAGTTACCCTGAAGAGGCGTACTCCTGCGAGGAGCGAAAAAGTGATTTTTTTTTTTTTCTCGTAAACAAACTTGTGCAGGCGAAGAGTTGTTCAAATAATGGCACTCGAATCTCCTCAATAGACTGGACCAATCACACTCACGTAATTTGAGTCACGCAGTCGCCGCGCATCAATCGCACATCAAACTCGCGCGTCGCGTTTCGCCAACGATACACGTTGCGGGATCACAGTAAAATCGCGAGTTATTTGTTTTTGTTCGTTTAATTATCTCCTTCCGTCTTATACTTAAGAGCGTCTTGTTCCACGGTTTTGTTTCAGTGAGTCACGAACCGACGTATTCGTAAGTAACACGCCATTTCGAGTTCCTTAAAAATCTACCGTTACTGATCGCGCCTGCGCAATCGTCCTAGCTATTGTCTGTATGCAACAAGCGTATATTGACTATACGGTTTTTTTTTAAACTGTCTCGTGTATTTTTTTGTTTTCTCGATTTTGTTTGTACTACAATGCCGATTCACGCTACTCGTTCTCTTTCTCTCTAAGACTTCTACGGGCACCTAGAAGAAAGATTTGATTAAGCTTGCCCCGCGTATACCGACGGATCTATTTGCATCTCCCTTGAGGGAAAAAGGCGGGAGTTCTATTCGTCCTTCTTGGCTCGACGTGCAAGGTACGGATTCAAAAATTAAATAGCGATTAAGTTAACAATTCATTCGATAATCAGGGGAGATTGGGAACGAACGTAACGGCGTGGCGGTGTGAAAGTACATAACACGCCCTCTCTCTTCTTCCACAAATGTTTCCAGTATATTTTCTTTATACAGTTATATGGTTATATGTGTTTAATGTTCCTTTTGTTTTGCTGATTAACTCTGAGCGATAACACATCGTATACATATATACGATTGTGTTGACATTGTGTTATCGCTCAGAGTTAATCAGCGAAACAAATGGAACATTATTTGCAATCGAGTTAAATATGTATTTAGACCATTCGAATCGAAACTTGGGTTCATTTGGGTTAATTAAAAATAATAAACAGTGTTAGTCCAGGGCCCCCAAAGTTAACGGTTTGCCCCTACCTGCGGTCAAGTGATAGACCAAGAAGCGTACTTTTTTATGACATAATTCGCTTTTTTGTGTCTCTAATAGGCAGTCTAATAGACCAAATATAAAAAATGTTACGTCTGTCCCCAGTCTCCCCTACTCCGTCCTTTCTTGAAGAAAAGTGGAATAAATCTGGCAGCGCTCCTCTGGGCTATTTAATTAATAATCGCGGCTGCGATTGTAACCTCTCGATTAACTTAACCGTGTCGCTATTTAAATTTCAAACCGACATTTTCATTACCATCGGCGTAATCTCGTTCTTTCCGCGTTTCAAAACTCGCGAGTATCGATAATCCAAGTTAAGAGGATATGTAATATCAAATGTGTGAATGTAATTGATAAAAGATTACAGAGCACTCCCGACGAGCATTTTTCAAGGTCATTTCCGAATTGATATTCCATCCCTTCCTTTCATTGTGTGATATATACGGTAGTCGTTCGAATATCACAGTTTATCGAGTATATGATATGTAGTTAGCGATTTAATTGATACAAGTACGTCCGACAGTAGTAATAAAAGTCGTTTCGCGTGTTTCCTATTTACATGCAGAGTTGCGGTCGCGATGTCGCGATCCCTCGATCGTCGAGCGTCTCGCGCCGCGTATGTACATACAACGCTTCGCTTAGTCGGATGAAATATGTATATAATCATGGTGTATATGTAATTATGTATATATGTAAAGTCGAAAAATACAAACTGGCCAGAGGCGCGCGGTAACTAGGCGCGGGTGTGCAGCCCGAAGCGTACAGATTTTTTCCACGAGATATTCCCTAAAGCGTATACGAAAAAGGTGCCTTCCTTGCGGCTTCAGATGGCGTGTCAAATGGGATACGATCGTTGAAAATATTCTCTTTCCACTGTTGATTAGGTGTACGTATTTTGGAATCGTTCGACGATTCTTGAATCAGAAAGTGGCCAAGTTGATGCCGCTTAATATAGCTGATGATTTATGTCACGAAATCTTAGAAAAAGAGGAGGAGATAGAGAAAGATGCAAAGATAAGATTTTCTATCCTTTTTTAAATATTCAACTCTTTTGCTTCGTTGCATTTTAAATAGAAACTTGTCTTCTTCTACTTTTTACGATATTCAATTTTATTTATTTAACTCTTTTACTACGACGTATTTCGAATGAAAACATAGTTTTGTTTACTTTTCGATTATTTTTCGGTGCGTTTTGCACTCAAATTTTTTGTTTTCTACTTTTTAAAAGATTTCATTTTTCTTCGTTTGATCCTTTACTTTCGACGCATTTCGAATAGAAACATGTCTTTCTCTCCTTTCTAATGGTTCACTTCTATTTAACCTACTTATATGGTAATATTTCAGTTATTCGTATACATATTTATGACCTATAATATATTTTGAATTAATATGGGAATACATGAAATAATAATGTTGTATTCAATAAATAAAATGGGACACAAAAAACGAAGTAAATATAACTGTTACTAAATTATTATTATTGAATGAGTAAATAAATAAATACACGATTTTGTTTAAGTGGGAAATCGTTTTTAGAGAGCGCACAGCATTTCGGAGTAAGAGGGTTAATCTTGCAACAAAATATTAAAATATGAAAATATGAAAATATCATGCAATCAGTATCTTAAACTATTTTTCTTAGCATTAACGTGGATTTGGCAAATGTTAACAAACGGTGAAAATAAGTTACCTAAAACAAACTCATTTAAAAATGAAACCTTAATACGCCCTCAAAAATTTTTGAAGACCTTCGCACACTTAAAAAATGGTTTCAATTCATTATTACCAACGATGATTAAATCCAATCTAAAATTTCGTACAATTATTGCATTTACCATGCAGTTGGCAGTAATTTTATACAAATATTCTACCAATCAATAGTCGATCGTCTAAACGTAACTGGCTAGTAATCGTTCGGCAATATTGCTTAATTATTAAACTACAACTCGTCGATAACCGATATCGATAGGTAACAAAACATTTCCAACGATCGTACCCCACTATAAACGCCACGTAAAAGTCATTCGGCGATATTACCTAATTACTGGGACCCAATTAGGCGACGGTGAAACGTTTGGACGCATCGTGTCCATCGATTGTTTCCCAGTGTGCACCTGCCTCAACAGGAATCACAGTGGCTCCTCCGGTTTCCGGTGGCCTTTCGGAGACCCCTGCGGGGCTCGTTCCGCGAAAATTGCAAGGCCACGTAAGACTGCCCCGACAGCACGTCGACTCGATAAAGTCGTGAGCGTCGCGCTGCGACACGCGAAACTCGTAACACCGCGATATTACGCAGCGGCGCAGCGGATGTAAGAAAATAAGCGACTTTATAAAACTCAGAAACAAGTTTGTGTCCGGCGCGGACGTCGCAATATGGGGCTGGCTTTACAACCGAGCGAAACGAGACCCAAACCAGGTCTCCTTCTCTCGCGTATTCCACCGGTGCACGCAGCTTTCCAAGGATATTGCAACTTCGGACTTTGACTAGTCCTTATTGACTAGAGTAGTGCGTACGAATAGACCGCGTAGTCGTTGCGTCCTCGCGGTCCGCGTATTTGTCTCGTGGACGTGAGCAAACGACGAGGTTCACTTCCTCCTCTGGGTGATGATTTTAAAGGGTAGCCCTCTCTTGTCGACTTCGGGCCTCGCCGACGTGTCGTCGGCGTTTCTTGACGAATCAGAAGCACACCGATGGCCTGTACAAGCCCGTGTATCCGCATAATCGGGCGCGCAACGCCGGCAACAGGATCGCCGCCGCGGAGAGATTGTCTTGCAGCTGCGAACACTCGCAGATCAGCAGGTACATCTTGTCGCCCTGCGACATGGACTTGTGCAGCGTGATGCGTCTCAGGCCAACCGATTTCGGCAGGTACCGGTATATCATGCGAGCACCTGCAAGACAAATCGATTAGAACGGTTATCGAGTGTCCTTATCGGTTGGCCTCGATGTTGCGACGTAGTCGCTTCGGTGCGAGGCGGAATTTACTATTGGAAATGCGATATTGCTCTTTCAAGGTTTATGCGTTCTTCATGGCCTCTTTTTTCACTTAGTTGGGTAGTTTTATTGTTTTAGAATTTAATTAAATTTTTAGTATTCTTCAATTAAGACTTGAACTACAATTAAACATTTAATTCTCCATAAACAGTTTGATTCATCGATGTCACAAACAAAAATGAAAAATCCTTCAAATCTTGGTTTTTAAAAAAAAAATTTTTTTATAATTGACTTAACAAACGATCACATAATATAGTTGAAGCTTTACCAAGTATTCCAAAATTTTATCAAATTTCTTGCAAACCTAAAACAGTAACAATTCACTACTCAACCCGCTTTGCCCACAAACATAAAAGAATAAGCTTGCCAACAAACGGTTAATAATAATCTCTTCTAAAAAAGGAACTCTCCATCAAAAACCGCTTAATCAAGGTCCTCCACTCATCCCTAACAATCTTTTATAATCCTAAATCATCTTCGACAGCTCCATCCATCAGCCCCTCTAGCCTCAAGATTATTTCAAGGTCGCTTTACTAGATTAATGAATTGATACGCTTTCTTCAACTTTCCCTCAAAAAAGAAGAAACACTTCCAATGACCTAGAAATTCGGTTGACACCTTCGTTCATCAATCTTTCTCCCTAATACTCCTCGAATGTCACCATGCAATTTCCTACCGCTAACTCAGAAAGTAGTTGAATAGGGTACCGGTCCAATATAGCCAGTTCTGCTCGAACTTGAGACCGTCGTCGCCCTCGAACACCTTGAAGATCGAGACGATGTAGCCGGTGGACGGAATCGGTGGCCTGACGCCGGGTGGTTCCAAGGGTGGTCTAGCTATGGTGGCCACCTCGTTGAAAAGATCCAACGTGTGGCTGGCTGCGTATCGAATGTCACGTGGGTCGAACTTCCTCAGGGCTGCGCATTGGACCTCGTTATAAAAGTCCACGGGGTCCGTGTTCTGCTTGTTGATTAGGTAGTAGGCGATGAAGGGGAAGTCCGCTGAAATTGCATCACGAAATTCGCATTATCTGTATTCAGGAGTGGCTAACTTCTTTTTATTCACCACGAGTTACATATTGCCAACGCAGCCACAGCTTCATGCACCTTGTTACAAGGCTGAAACAGACACGTTTAGTCACTTAGTCGAGTGTCAAGTATTTTAGTAACTTACTATGCCCGAACACTAAAATTTAGTCCAGCAATTTAGTAAAACTGTAGTATTGACTCGAAAAACGACGCTTGGGTTTGATTGGAAGAAGGGATTTCTCTGTTTTCACTGCTCCTTTGCTGGTGCGAATCACCTCATTCCACCGCGGCCGAGATCGAACCCGACTCGAAAAATGGCTGCGCTCGGTTCTGAAACCCAGCCATTCTTCGAGTCAACACTGTACTTGTCACTCGACTAAATTCTTGGACGCGTCTAAAATAAAAATAAGTATAAGAAATGAATTCTTTCCGACGAATTTATTCGCACAATTAGTATAGTAATTTGATCCCAAGTAAAATAAAAAATTGTTTTCCAGAAAAGTGGCGTAAGGTCATTGATAACAATAGCAAATATTTCAATGATTGAGCTATTATATCTTTTTATTTTACTACATAATTAACATAATTAAATAGTGGGGATTTCTTAACGAAACAGGCTAGTCGATGGAAAAAGCCACGTATGCCTGGCAAAATGCCTGACCAGTTAGCCATGCCTGATTTCTATTATGCGACTCGAATTTCGGATGCTGTTTTTGGCTACTGGTGCTTCGTCTTCGAGAAAACGTTTTGCTGGTGCTGGGTTTGTAGCCGTTGCTTTGGTTTTGCTTCTAATTGGTGAGCTGGGACATTAGGGTCTCTGCTAAATCGTTGAATAATTGATTAATAAAGCGTTGAGATCTCTGCAGGTGTGAATTTTCGGTGATTGGTAGTTGTTGATCATGGTTTAGGTTTTGTGTGTTGAATAGTGATGCATTTGTGCTAAAGTTATTCACTAATGAGATGTCCACCTCACCAATTAAGAGTCGAAGAACAAGGTTCTTCGTTTTGCTAAAGATGCAAATTTCACTTTGCAGAACCGAATTGAGTAATTAAAACGCCATCTCAATCTTTTCGATGATTCGATTTTTTGTCATTTTGCTTCCCAGCCACCAGCCACAGACGCAAACGAGGCATTTAATTTCGTTGGCCATTTTCAGGGTTTTTTCGTCCCAGCGCATTCAGAATCGCGTTACGAGCGAAACGTCGGGCTCTAATCTATTACGAGTCGTTACCATTTTTCTCCATGTTGGTCAGCAGAATGCTCTGGGAGGCGGAGGGCGCTATCTCGGCGACCAATTCGGCGGCCGTGTCGCGTTGCAAAACCAACGGACGGGAAACGGGCGATTCGATTAAAGGATCGAGGGCCTCGAGTGGCGTCATGAAGTGCGCGAGGACGCACTGCTTCGGATCCTCGACCTCGAGCACCGACAGTGGACTTCCGGGCCGCTTCTTGTCCGCGATTGGCGCGTGCTGGAACGAGTTGGAATAAAACTGTCGGTCGGAAAGAGAACGAACGATTAAATTGATTCCTGTATCTAACTTCTCCTTTCGGTTGTTTTATTATTCATCGAGGACGGACCTACACCGCTGCCACTTGTCGGCAGTGTCGGAAGTTCATTCTTAAACCTTTCGCAACCGCGGCCAAGGTAACTCTTTGCTTTCGTTGCAATGCCATGGACGAGATATCTAGTTAATAAGCTATTCAATTATGTAAGAGTATGATTTATGAAGTACTTCGTGTCGTCGTGTCTTTTATGCGATACTGAGAATGAGATTTTTCCAGTGTATTTTATAGATTATAGATTATAGAGGATACAAAAAGTTTTAAACGGAAATTGGTATTTAAAGATTTATATATTGTCATTAACTTCATTCTTCTTGAAAATCCAGAATGGTTCAACTTGTATTATTATCATTTTGTTAAGGATGATTTTTACTAATATTAAAGATAAGCGAAAATCTTAAAAAAATTGGAAGAATAAATCTTTATGCAATAGTAGAAGTCTTCAAAAATGTTGGGAAAATTGATCCGGTCATAAAATTAATTTCTTTAAATTATTGTCCCAATTTTAGGAAAAATATAATAAGGTCAGTCTTAATATCTAAATTCGTTATTCCTTGACATTCCCCTCAAATTTCATCGTTCACATTCATAATACTGTTCTAAAAATGGAAGTTCTAATTTATTAGCTGTTTAAAAGGAACGTAGCAAGATTAAGAAGACAATTTGTCAATCGTTGCATCATGGTTTCCATACACTTTACTCGTTTATTATTTATATATTCTTCAATCCTAAATAATCTGTACAGGATTTGAAATCCTTGCTACACATTATCAAATGCAAGTATTATATGCACTTCTTGTAACACGAAACGTTTCATTGCGAGTGTATTTTAAACTCTATTCTCTCCCATGTTGAAATTTCACATAGGCAATAATCCTCTCTAAACAGTAAAGGATAGACGTAAAACATTTCATGTATAGCCTCATATGTATAAACGGTATTACGACGCGAGATATCTCGCCCATTGAATTGCGTAACCGACATCGTGGTAGCGAGATATCTCGTCCATAACGTTGTGCAACCAGCATCGTGGCAGTGAAATATCTCGTCCATTGCGTTGCGTAAACGACACCGTGGCAGCGAGTTATCTCGTCTAAAGTTACGAAAGGGTTAATTAAACTTGAAACTCTTCTTAATATACGGGATAATTACTTCATGACTAACCTCAAATTATTCATAAAAATCACAATTAAAATTAAAACTTTTTATGTCAGAGACTTGAAATTTTTATGATGGACTTTCAAAATTATTTTGGACCTCAGTCAATCTTTTTAAACTATTTACGTGAAATCCATTCCCTCTGAAATTTTATACTTTCAGTCTTACCCCTGTTTTTCTTGTTGTGAATAACTAATTTTCAGATACGTCTAGTAATTTAGTCGAGTGGCAAGTAACTATATTGTTTTACTAAATAACTTAACTAAATTTTAGAGTTCGTATGTACATACATACATAGTAAATTATTAAAATATTTGCCACTCGATTAAAGTACTAAACGTGTCTGTTTCAGCCTTTAGAGTTTAGAGTCATTAACACCTTGATAGTTTCATGACCCATATGTGGGTCATGAGTAGCTTGAACTGTAATTTCTGAAGACGTCTTCATCGAATTTGCTTCTACTTCTGATAAAAAAAAATTGTGTTTATATTTATTTATGTATTCCAAATATATTGCATAGTATTAATAAATTATTTAGTATATTCAGTATTTTATATTTGATTAACCATGAACGTGTTAAATTTGTGGCTCAAATAAAAAATCTACTTATCTTTCTCAACCCGCATAATTTGCATTAAAGTTATTGAATTAACCCGCTTATAAATTCAAGATTTAATCTACCATCTAATATACCACACGAAATCAATACCAAAGGGAAGCAATTCTCTAAAATAAAAATCCCAAAATTTCCCTATAAATTGATGAATAATCCCGTCGATAACTCCGTTGATCATTCACGTTAAGCTAGTATGTACGTCATTCATCGGTATCATGTTTGTTGTGCATCGCCACGGTGACTACGCTTTTGTCTATTTTTAAGCGTTTGATGCCGGGCCAGCAAGGTCGGCGTTGGTCGCGGTTACCGGGTCTTTAAGGCCAATAACTCGAGCATTCTGGTTTTAGCAGGCGCATTCCCGATTACCGAGGCTCTGCGGGCCCGTCCGAAAATCCGTCCAATGAAAATATAACCGTCGCGTCGGTCCGACGATGAATTATTTCGCGACTCCAATGCGCCATACGCGCCATCGTCGCGCTGATTTCAAGGAAAGGGATCGCCGTATTATTTCGTCCTCGATCTGGATGAGAAACGGCTGAAACTCGTCGAACGATCGACGGGCTCGCGGAACAGCCTTCCGCTTCCCGCCTAATCGATCATAATCGCGCCGCGCCGCGCCGCGCCGCATGCAAACTTCTGACGCGGAAAGTACGCGAATCGTAAAGTGCACGTGCATCCTCGGTTGCGAAACCAGTGTTTGCGATGCCATATACTTTTTGAATGATCGTGGAGCCGGCAGGAAACGATATTTGCTCTTTTCAGAACGATGATGCGTTGCTTTCTTTAGTCTAAGACGGGGAGATTCTATCTACGTGATGCGCTAACGTTGGGGGAGATCAAAGGATCTTATCGTCCCGAAAATTCGCAATAGAAGTGAATACTTTTCACAATAGGAAACTCGCAACACTGTAATACGTGGCGAAATTTTTCGCGTTGATGCGAACGAACGCATTAAGCCACTACGTTTGCGAATTTTCTGCCAGAAAGCACTCGCTGCCGTTGCAAATTTTTCGCCTTGGTTCGTTGGAATTCTTAAATCGGTGATCAACGCGGTTATGAAGCTCTTCTCAAGATAAAAATTGTAGAATAAAAATACGAAATAATTTTGAAAGAGGAAAATTAATAGAAGGAACTAGTAGAAAGACAAAATTGCTTAAATAATTGACTAAAGCTTTGAAAAAACACAAGACACAAATTGTTTAATGTCTGTAATTCGGTAGAACCGCACAGTTCACAGAACGTCTTGATAATCGAAATTCCTCTACTACCCCTGCACGTTAATTTATTTTTCACAAGACCACCTCTAATGCACCATGGGTGAACCTTCGGCATTATTGGAAAATTGTTCAAAGTACTAGGCGCCAAGGAAGATTTTGTTAGTAGAATAGAATTAGTAGAAAATGCGTCTCACGTACCGGAACTCCCGCGGGTAAAAAGCGCTCGAGAGACGCAAGGGGAATGATGAAACAGTCTCGGTCCAAGGTGGCCAGAGAGATTGGTTCGCCACGCGGCGGACTGTTTCCGGAAACCACGAGGGGTGTGTACGCACCGGATGCTCGGTTGCCACTGAAGGAGACCTAAAAACACCGTACAACTTAGGGTAATTAACCTTTGGCAGACTCTCAAAATCAATTAATCCATTCAGTCGAACCGATTCCTAAGCACATTTACATATTCCACTCATTCAGAAGCGCTTCTCAATATCTATCAGTTTCTGATGAGAAGACATTGCGAAATGCCTCGCGAATTTTTTTCACTTAACTTTTTTGTTGATAAGGAGAACCTCTTCCATGTTTTCAGGAATGAAATTATTTAAAAGAATGTGAGAATTTCTGTTGAAAATATACTTATAAAAGACTATGAAGTTTTGTAAACAGTTTTTACGTTTGAAAAGGTCAAAAAATGGGGAAAGTTAGTATACATATTTATAAAAATGTATAAAAAAAAGCTCGTCTTTATGATAGAAAAAAATATGAAAAGAAAATTAAGTGGAAATGTAGAAATAATTTATTAAGGTTGTTTAATATATTTTTTTGATATATTCTCAGAAAATTTGCATGAGCAAATGCCACAAAATGGCTCTCCAAAATTACAACTAAATTTGAGGCGAAACGCTGCATATTGAAGTGCACTTCTATTTACTTTTCCGCACCAAATTCTACCTTCAACCTTGATGCACTTACGTTAACACACCTTATCTATACTGGGTGGGGCTAAAAGGTTGATTATCAACGGTTTAGCTATTTTTAGAAATAATTGAAGGAAAAACTTTGTGGTAGTGGTAATAATTAAATATTCTTTTGTAAATGGAGAGTTTTCCAAAATGTAAAAAGATTCATAAGATTTACAATCCTAAACATTCAGAATTTCCCTAACTCGAAAGCTGGAACACTTCCAGGCTTAAAACCAACTCCAGCAACTCCCATACCCTGATTCGCCCCTCCCAAGTGCAACCCCTCAAGTCCAAAACCAAAACATACACAACCCCTTCGTCCTCTCCATATTTAACCACCACTGCGCCAGTATTCCCAAAAATTCCCCAACAGAGAAGTCGACTTCCTCTTAAGGATTCCCCTCGCTGGCCAAAGGTACTTCCGATGGCCATTGATCCATCGGACGAAGTAGAACACCGCGTTCTCGGACACGTAGGCTTCGTCATCGCGTTCCTCTCCCGCCGCGCCGATCGTAAACAGGAACACGGCCTCCTTTCCTCTTCTATTTACCGTCGTTTCGAACCTTGGCCCGGGTCTGATGCATTTTTAACAGCCGCGTATCCGGCAAACGACACCCTGGAGTAACAAGTGAATTTTAAAGCCGACGTTCCGCGATCTGGGTTAACGCGGTTCCTCTTGTCGCTGCGACGAGGTTGTTTCGAGGGCGACGCGCTGTGATTTATGGCGACGCGCCCCTAACCGGTCTCTCGACATTTTGATTCTTGCCATCGCGACTGACATGCAAGCCCGTCGAGCTTTTAACGGAGGAGACAAAAGTTCGAGAGAGATAAAGCGAGTCATCCTATTTGCAGTCGGATCTAAGCTCGCAGCTCGCAGAAAGTCCGTTTTCGGAGCGAGCGTTGAAAGCGGAGGATCGCGTCTGGCTTCTCGCCGCCGCGCTGCGCCGGTATTTTCGAGTTCGTTTGCGCGACAGTTGTGTGGTAAAATATATCCTACACGAGGGGGTTTAAAAGGTTTCATAAGCGGTGCCCCGCTGCGGACGGCGCGTCCTAGAGGGGATGCAAATTACGCGGCGACCGCTGTCCGCAGGAATTTTACCCTCGACGCTCGTAATGCGCTTGGACGCAGGTGTCGCGCTGGCAGTTGGAATCGTTCCCCGACAGCGAAACGCGTAATCCGAGGGACATGGGGATGAAGAAAAACCGAAAAGCAGACGGTAAACAGCGATTCCTGGTACTCGATCCCGAAAACTCGATCATAAGATTTATCGTCACTGCGGTTTCTAATGTCCAATGTACACAGTGTACGTCGCGTTCGTCACGGAAAATCTCTCGCGCGCGGAAGATCCCCGGGATCCCGATAGAAATACGGAAATACGGTTTGCCAAACATGAAGCAGTTCCCCGAGTTGCTTCCCGTCGCGACATCCGAAATAATTTCCATTCTAATGTCGTCTGCTTCTCTCGTACTTTTCAGGTGGATAGCTGCTTCCTATTCGCTGTGCAAGCGCGTTTCACGTGGCGGTGGTAGGCGTCGTTTCGCGTTTATGTACATTCGGGGAGGAATCGCGACGAGACGAAATGCAACGCGGTCTTCGCTCCTGCACGTCCTGACTGCCGTTCCTCGTCCTGTCGAAGGATGTAAAAGTCGGCGCTGACAGATGGTGAGTCTCTTCACGTTCTATACTCTCGGGCCTCGGGATCCTTGGAATGACAATTTCTGAATTCGCCTGAGTGCGGCTGGTGAAACTTTGACGCTATGGCATCAGGAAAATAGAATGTGCATCCATGGGATTTGATGCATTTCGCTTTTTTACATATTTTTGTAATGAATCTTAGGGTGCATTATTTTTTAATTCCTGTGCGTTAGGTTCAGGGGGATAGATAAAGAGGATTTTAATTGCGATCTTTATTTAATCTTTTTTTTTTGTTTACTACTTTTTGCAGTAAACCCGGATGAATCTAGTAACTACAATTATGCTAAACTATAACTCTTTTCTTTGTGCTCATTGAAAAAAATTCAACACAGAAAAGAAGCTTTAAGAAATAAGCTTTATTATCACGTAGTAAAGTTTTTTTTACGAGAATATATCAATACAGTTGCCGAATACAAATAACAAATGTACAAATGGAAATGTATCCAAGAGCTTCATTCAAAAAAACAAGGCACATGCAATACTTAGACTTTACAACTACACTGATGAATTTTTATTCAAAAAACGGCGCTTTGCAGTAATAAAGCTTGTTAAACAATGCAAAATTTTTCTGTGGAACTTTTTTTCTTTTGTAATAGAAACAGAGAATAGCAATACAAATTATAATCCATAGTTGCACTAATCCTACAGTAGTTTTACAGCTGTAATTGTGGTTATAAAACGAAACAATGTAAATTATGTTTTTTAAAAATTTGAATATATATGTTTTAACACATTCATGATCTACTGATTCATTCGTGGGGCAAGATAATTCAAAGGATACTTTCTAACAGAGTTTTTATGAAACTTTTGTGGTAAATTAATAACTAAACGTAAATTATAAATTATTTTTTGTGGTGTCAAAGGAAGAAACATTGACCTAAGTAGAAGAATTTTTAACCATCTTTAGAAAGGATGTGGCTGTAAAAAGACATTATTGTTTATCTGGTAAAATTAAAATTGGAAAACTGATAAGTATCAAAGGTTGAAATTTCTTAAAAAATGTTCATGTACTCAAAAAATGACTGTATTCAAATTCCTTAAAAAAAGACTGATATAGAACTACGTTCTATAGTACAAAATTAAATTTACATTTATCTTATTAATTAATGTATTTTTTGAGAGATTGTGAATATGTTAATTAGGAACTATGTATTTAGAAAGCGGAACTTGTAGTTTTAATACAAGTACAGTGAATTAACTCTTGGAAAGTGAAACGTTGGATCCTTGACTCGATTATATTTCTACCTCTGCATACTTTATGACTTAGTTTTCATAATTTATTCTCTATTATTCCGCTACAGAACGTAAGAAGTAGTTTAAAAAGAGTAATAAAATCACGCTTCAGTCTAAAAAAAGTTTATAAAACCTGCAGAACAAAATTGAAATCGTACAGCAAAATAACCATTCGCCATGCGAACGTTAGAAAAACCTTCTTACTTTGAAATAAGAATTAATGTTTAATGCATTCCAAAAGATATGAATAACTAAGAAAAAGGAGAGGAAAAAAGGGAAAAAATATTCAAGTTACATAATTTCGCTATACAACCACAAATAACATAAAGATTCACCATACCATCCCATCTATGTATGTATAACCCATCACCTACCCCTCATTCTCATTCTTCTCAAAATTTCGTTTCGTTAACACACCCTCCCAAAAGCATCCGCATTCGTTAACCAACACAATGCTAAAAACAACCCTTAAGGAATTAAACTCTGCAGTATAATTCCCCCGGAATCACCCTGCCTTCAAGGGAAGACAAATGTCATGACCCCCGCACCAAATCCTTGTCCAAGCAGTCGGCCGGCAAGGGTCTACAGACCGTGATCTATTCGGCGTCGTCGGGTGCAGCGATCGAGCGAGGAATTCGGGATCAATCGGAGGTCCGGAATGAGCACAATAAGCGGCGAATATCGAACATAGTCAGTCGGCCGCTTCCTGGGGAAATTTATGGCACGTCGCGAGATCCGCCTCGGCGCGCAATAAGATAGCGAGTTTGCGTGCTGGTCTAACCGGCGCGGCGCGGCCGCGGCGTAGGTGTAACTTTATGCCGGTCCGTTCCGTGCACGGCCACTCGTTTCCTCCATAATTCCGCCCCCTTTACTCCCTCTGTTCGCGGAACTATCCGCGTGTTCGAAGCCACTCGTCCTTCTGGGCTACGTGTCCGCTCGAACGTGCATCCTGGCCCCTAGGCGTGTACTACCCGCTGAAATATCGTCACGAGTGTCCGGCCGGCCGTGTTTCAGGTAGCCACTCGTCGATAGCGAGTTGCCTGTTCCTAAGGGTGGGTTACAGCGTATAATTTGTCGAACGGCTTGAAACTCGACCGATATTTGAAAAAAGACGAGTCTTAAAGTTGTTGGTGACCTGCGGCGAGCCGCGCTTCGCGGAAAACAAGCTTATGACAAATCTGATCAAGACACACGCAACATCGACGACGAACGTTCGTAGAATCGCGTGCAGCTTATATCCTGTCCACAGTTGTCAACCCATAGAAATCGATCCTTTTTTACCGTTTCAAATGGATTCTGCAATGCTCAATAAACGTTTCTGGACCAGACCTAAAGTCGGGGTCCTATTAAAAAAAAGACGCGGCGCGCGCAGTTCTGAAAACCACCTGAAAAGCGCGTCTCGACAGAGCGCTTTGTACTTCAGGACAAGTTTGCTCGTAAAAATCGACCCTTTTAGATGGTTTTCAGCGACGCACGCTCCGCGTCTTTTTCTAATGGGACCCCGGCTTAAGGCCAGTTAGGCCGAAATCCCACGGAGCGCGGTATCACGCATCGCACCTTAAAAACAATGGCAGAGGTTTGGATCGCGATCTAGAACGCACCACGATCCAAGTTTGTGCTGTTGTTGGCAAGACGCGACGCGGGGCGCGGCACGTGATATCGTGCTCCGTGGGATTGCGGCTTAAGGGGCCTTATGCTGATCCATCGTCGATATCTTCGCATCGATTTCACGAAAATGAAATTTAGTATAAATCTTATACTTTGTAATCGCTTCCAGGGATCCGATTATATGTAATGAATGAGTGTCTGGCTTTGATAACTCGGACGAACTAAGTGTTATTGGTTGGAGGCACGAATAACGTGGTAGATATCAGCCCTCGGATCTCGCAGACTGAGAGTGTAGTAGCTGCAGCTTGAGGCTGATTAAATTCAGTCCGCATCTTCCGACCAGCGACACCTGAGCCGAAATAGCTGGTTAGGTTCCCGAACGGTCGCACGTGCGAGCTGGCTGCATTAGGATCGTTCTCTTAGACCGATGCAGAGTGGAGATTAGTTCAACCCTCCTTGGGTCGGTAAACAGCGTCTGCGAACGGTGCAGGAATCAGAAGAGAGATTCGCTCGCGGATAGGTGTTTCGTGACGCTCTGTGGAACTCTCTGTGTATTAATTTCGTTAAGCTGTATCTGCGGCGGGGGTGACCCATTCGGGGGGGGGGGGTATTTACTATCTAAACCATCGTTTAGAGTTGGGATGCTCCTTCGAGCTCATAACCACTTTGCCACCGTTTTAGTTCCTTCCTCTGAGCCGTTGTTATTATTGCTCGCTCATTAAACATTGAGTAACGATTCCTTTGGAGATGGGAATGGTAAAATGTTTGTTCAAGAGTCTTCAGGAATCTTCTGGAACGTTTTCTTAGGACAGTTATTGTTTCTTTCTGAATCCACATATTCAAATCTTCTTGGTTTTTGTTTCTCTTCGTTTTTGTTCCTTTACCTTTCTTTAATACTTCAGTCACTTTTATCTCTGAGTGCAAATTAACAAGGTTTCACTGAATCTAGAGTTAGATAATGTAGAATTCTATCATTTTGAGATTTTAAGTAGTTGAAGAAAAATGAGAACAGAGAGATTCCCTATGAAGATTTTGTTTTTAATTAAATATTTAAAGGTACAGAAAAATGTTACATTCATGACTTGAATCTTGATTGCAAAGTTTTCATCACAAAAATTTGATAGCATTTCAATTTCTACAGCTGTAGTTTTCTGAATTTTTTTACAGGAATTGTTTCCTTCCTTTCGTTTTACTAGTTTCCAACTATCTAATCCTGAACGGTGGCTACTGTGTGTTACTAATCATGGTGTTCTTTACTCACCATGTATCGTCTACTATTTAGGGCCAGACAAAGAGAATTAGGACTTCCATGGCAAGACATTCCTGAGTTCCATGCTGGAATGGTCTCCTCCCTTTCTGACACTTCATCTCTCCTCAGCTATTAACCCTAAACACCTGAATACTATTCCTCATATCACAGTGTCCTTTGTTTACTATCCATCATCTACTATTCAGAGCAAGACAGATGGTACTTGGCACTACTTGGAATAGTACAGGAGTAAGACGAGTATTTTACTTGTTCCTGCTGATTCTGTCTTTAATTTTGTAGATCTGACTGCGTCTGACCAAAGATGGACTTATTTCACTCTAAACCAATCGTACTCTTGTTCTATCCAAGTGTCATTTTGTTACCTATACATATAAAATACTCTTCACTATCCTTAAACTTCATAGAATGCCTACTGAGTAATAATTTTCCAGATGTTAGATTTGATTTAGATTTATTTATACATATTTACCAAACCACCCAAAATTCCTGTACCTAAGAATCTAAATTCTCTAAAGAATCCTAAAGAACGAGGTTACCGTCAAGGATCTAAGTTCTGTTCAGCTTGATATACAGGGTGTAACAAAAATGTTGCAGTTCCTTAAAACGGGAGATTCCTGAAATGATTTTAAACAACTTTTTTTAACGAAAACATTAGGTGGGACTTTGTTAACAAGTTATTACCCCTTTCAAGGAACTGCAACATTTACGTTACACCCTGTATAACTATCATACAATAGGTTATGATACAAGTGATGATTCCCTCGGTAGTAGACACAAAGCTTATTATTACTGCTTCCGTTACCCCTTAAATTTTTTATGTTTGTAATTTTTTTATGATTCCAAATTAAAGATGAAAGTTTGAGGTTAGATTAATTTTCACATTTACCCATTAAAAATTCACGATAATTACACTTAACTGATCAGGAATTGGGTCCTTGATAGTAATTCCAAAAAATTCCTAATCCATCTACACATTGAAGAAGTTACTGCTTTTTACTAGAAGTATCATAAAAACAACTCACCGCAAATCCCCAAAAGCATTCGCCCTTTAAAACCATAACTTACCTGTCTCGAGGCAGTGGGCGTCGCCGGTTCAGAAAGTTCCTTCTGCTGCTGCACCGGTTTCCTCCTCGCCTGGCTACCAGCCGCAGCCCCTTGGCCGGGGCCATTGCCGCCCCACTTGATCACATGAGGCCCCGAATTCTTCCTAGGCGGGGGTCCCAATCTCTCGGAAGGTTCCTCCGGCGGCGATCCAAGCGCGCCGCCTGAGGGTGGTGAGAAGAAGAGATGAGTCCGGTACCCGAAACCCTGGTGCTCGTGATCAGCCATCGACGGAAAGTATCCGAACTCCTTGCTGCGTCTGATCTGTCCCCGGGCCCCGACAGCCGATTGGCCAGCTCCACGCACCACGCCGAACCTCGTTCCCGTGTACCCCAAAGCACCGGCCCCGTAAGCACCGCCGATGGCGGAGCGACCCTCCAATCCGCCTCCTCCTCCACCACCACCGACTCCCTTGTCACCACCGAAGTTCTTGCGGAACATAAGATTCATGACTGTGACTGTGTGCGGATCCGCGTCAATGTGATATCGTGTGGATCGGACGATCTGTTTTCTCGATTTTTTATTTGTCGGTGTATGGAGAGACAAACACAACCAACGGCGGCGACGGTGGTGGTGCTCGACGATCACGAAAGCGTCCCTACACACCGGGCTCCCCTATGTCTGCCCCCTTCGCCATTAGTCCGCGATCTTTATTATATTTTTTTAACCTTGATCACCGGCTACGACGCACTCGAGTGTTTTCGTGGGTCCGGTAAAATCTAAATCGAGTCCGGTCAACGGTCTTCTGCGACGGTGCTGAGTCTTCCGGCGGGCCGACGAACCCCGCCACTCGAGCCTCATTCGCGAGCGAATGATAAACTGTTGCACTCGCGATCAATACTCTTTTCTCACATTATTCGTGGGGGGATCGGGGGCTAAGAAGTTTTTCGAAATGGGGTGGCGGATCAATCGCGCTTGGAATTAATGAGCGTTTTTAGGGGGAGGATCTCGTGGCACACTCGCGTGAGTCGTTCGAATACTGTTAGGCCTCTCGTTGATTAACGTGCGCGGGGGTCAAGGTTCCGTCGGGAAACTGGGGGTCGTTTTGCCGTTGTAACGTCGCAGCTAGTGGAAACTTTCGAATTAAGGATGCGTTTTTTCTTTTTACTCGAGCTACTTTAGTTTACCAATGAACTTTCCTCGCTACTTCGCACGCCCTTCGAATTTTGCCTACTGAATTTCCTTACTTTCTCTGCGAAGCGCAAGTCTCCCTCTGCAAGAAACGTAATTACGCCGACTCTGTTTACAGTCACCTCGACTCTTGTTCAATTGGAACAGAGAAACCCTGGCCTGATGCTCGGTAGCTAGTTTTCTGCCCCCCTTCACTTCCATCCGAGGAAAACACGACTTTGAAAATGTTAACTTTCTGTTCTACGTCTCACCGTATCAAGAGAAAAGTTGGACGATTTTTCTGTACGCATTTATCGCGAGTGCGCTTCGAGCTTGATCGCGCGAGTCTCTAGCTTGTGAATTCTATAGCCACGCTCGATTTAGCTCGCCGGTGACTTCAAGGTCCGGAATTATAATTGCAGCGAGTCTAGTCGAACAGGAAATGATGGATCGCGTGTCACGCGGGAATCATGGATCATTATCTCGCGCTGTCGTCGCTGTCATTGTCGGTGCTCGGTTGATTTGCCTAACGCGCATCTTCGATCGTCGCCGATCTCGATACTAATCCGCTCGAACCACTGCGAACCTACCTAGTCTTTGATCAGCAAATTTGTTCATCGATTTTCCTTGACATTGCATAATCAGCTATCTACACTATCTCTCAGTAAATATTCATGGCGAACTCTAAACTTTTAAGCGTTACCTATGGTACACCCAGGACGCGGAAAGTATGCTAGATTTATTTTTATAGGAGCCAGAGTCAGTTTTTAGCAAACTCGAGAAGCCGACGCCGCGCCGCGCCGGCCAAGTTACCAGCGATATTACACTATGAAACTTCTGGCGAGCGTAAATTTGTCGAGAACCATCCAGAAACACGTTCAAACTATCCGAAACTTCGCGTCGCTACCCCCTTTTTTAATGTTTATGTTCGAAAATACCTTTCCGCGTATGTGGTTCCTGCATTCGAAGATTTTTAAGCTTGTTTTTCGTTTTCGCTCGATACCACGATTTCACGGTATTAAAGCGAATCGACGAGTAAACTGATAAGCGAGAACGCGGTGCAGGTTCAGGAGGAACGCGGAACCTGGCCTTCTCGTCGGGAAGGACTGTTCGGTCGACCCAGCGACGCTGACTTTAATAGTCGGGACTCTCGATTGATCTGCTGCAGCTACAAGGACTGTCTTGTCACGACAGCGTGCAGTGTTCGCGGCGCAGCTGGTGAAACGCAAACAGACCTCGTGCTTTCAGCTATTATCATTTGCGATGCGATCACGCTTCATTTCTGACCGTCCGTCGATTACAGGGATGTTTGCTCGTTAATGCGAAACTCGTACATTTTCATCCTTTCCTTTCCAATTTTTTGGAAAATTAGAAAACAATTTTAACGTGCGTCACCAAAAGTAGGACATTTCGTTTCTTTGACGAAAAGCGGCGCGTTTTTATTTTCTACGGAAAAAACTCACTTTATCGTTTTTTACAAGTATGAAATTGTTGATATTTCACCTCGAAAACTAATATATTTCACTGTATTGTCACGATTTTGAATTTTATAATAAAAATTAATACGATATACCGTTTTGAGAATATCAAAGAAGAATATCACGTTTGATACGATTATCAGAGATCATACAAAATTATTTGTGCAATGAGTACGACAAAATTAATTTTGGGGGAAGTGCCAATAACTAGGTTGTTCCTTTCTTGATTTTATATCAGAATGAGGAATTGTCTTTTATAGGTATTTTCTTTTTATATAAAAGAAACGTAGTAAAATTAAAAATCATACAAAATTGAAGAGACATCTACTTACATCTTTTTATACTTCAAGTAGAATTACAATAACATTCCGATTATCGAAAATATTAATAGGGAGACGAAAATGTTGAGATAACTGAATTTTTGGTTACTAAAACGGAGAAATTATCATTCAAAAATTAATAACGTTTCAAGTCTGACAATCCAAATGAACCAAGAAGAAGCGCACTGTTTATAAATTCATAAAATCCATATCTTTCGAGTTTCTAAATCGCAAAAATGCTTTCAAAATAGTTCCAAAATAGTTTTTAAAATAACCAAAACCATATTATATTTAAACCGCCTTCACTTAAAAATGCAACAGCTTTCTCTTAAAAAAATAAGATTGCAAACCTAATTAACACAGTTCCCCAAATTCTTCAAATTCTGTTCAAAGTTATTCAAGAGAACCACAAAAACCGATCAATAAAAAAGCTTCCCAGAGGAACAGAAGACGAACTTCAACGTTAAAAATTAATCACCCTATACCTCTATAACGATTGATTCACCTTTAACTCATCGCCTATCTTCAATGTTTTTATAAGCACTACGAAGTCGCGTTACAACTTCTCGTTACCCTGAATTCTCGAAGCAAAGAAAAGTAATCGAGTTATCCTATCGCGAGCACCGGTCTTCTTTGCAAAAAATTCATCTTCTTCTTCCTCCCAAGAGAAACATTCTACAACGTTTGAGTCGGGGGAAGAAAGATCGTTGGAATGCGTCGCAATATAACTGCAGCAACGATTTCGATGTAAATGTTCCATTATGGGCTTATAGGCCACTTTACTTAATCGACACTAAACGAAAATTGACTCGTGGGAGCAACTTCCGTGCTCCATAAACCGCAGATGACCTACGATATACATCAAAAACTAAACTCCTGTTAAAAGATATCAACTCTTTAATTCAAGGATTAAATAAAAGGGAAGAAAAAGACTTTTGGCACTTTTACTCAAATCTTACTTTTACATTAAGTCTCTAAGGTACCAAAGAATATAAATTAAAAAAATGAAAGTATAGAAGTAGCACTAACTTATCCAAAGGATCCCAGATAATTCTACAGACTCAACGCTCAACAATAAGGAACATTAACGATTCGACGTCAGCAACAGTGTCTTTTTCCCCCCGAAAGTTCGACAAGTTTCCACCTGTCTGCGTTGGACTGGCAACTTAGTTATTTCACGTCCCGACACCCATCTTGGGTTCGCGAGCACGACAGTAATCGTGTTCCGGTCTGATTTGCGAGGCAAAACCGCGTCGCGAGGAGTCGTTAGACAACTTCCAGCTCGCGAGCCCGGCGACAAGAAACGCTTCGTCTAGATGCGAGTACAGCCTCGGGGCGCCTTCGTTCGTCAACCAGGAAACATCGGAACTCATGCACACACTGCGGACTGTCACAGGGGAAAGAAGCGGGACAACACAGATGAACGTTGTGTGGTTAGTTCGATGAATCTTCTGACTTTAGCAGGTACAACGAAGCGGATAAAGTAGTTGAATCCCCGATCGATACACAACGTCGCGAACTATGGTGTTATCGACACAGAAGCGAAAAAGTGGTCCGCACGATCCGGGATACTCGAAGCGTCGGAACACCGCGTTCTGTCACAATCGACGGCACAATTCACAAGAAAGACAAGGATCAGCGGCGGAACAAGTACTACACAGCCGTGGTGATCGCGATGCGCGGACAAGTGAGTGACCTGGAGAGTAGTTTTAGCGTGTCCTGGTGTACCTGATGGGTCCTCCGCGCGGGGACCGCGGGAAAACTCGCGTCCAGCGAGCCGCCGCGCCGCGCCGGCGAAAGGAGAAACACAGAAACGGATCGCGGAGAGCCGAGCACGTGTTCCGCTCTGAGCTTAGATCGATACGTGGCTCTGTGTGAAATATTCACCGGGCCCCGTTGTGTGTCGCTAACGTCAAGGCCGCGATCGTCCGGGGCTCGTTATCTCCGCGGCGACCCCGTGAGTCGCCTCCTCCTCGCGGCAGCTTCGCGGCCGGAAGCTCGATCGGTCGCGATCGATCGATCCCCGCGGCCAGGCTACACGTGTCCTCGACGGCAGACCAGGCGAAAGTGAGGGTTGCGAGCCACGCGACCGCCTTGCACTGAGCGTGCACGAGGCGTCGCGACGCTGACCACCACCCCCGCGTACCCCGCCCGCCACCCTCCCGATCGACACACCTAACCGTCGGCCGAACCGCCACGCCGCGAACACCGACGCTCCGAGACGCGAGCCGGTTCGAGCCGGTTACGAACGCGGAAGGTATCCTGCATGTGGTTTAGGCGACTGCTGAGAGATTCGAAGGACGAATGCGGCTCGTTTCCGATGCTCGCGAAGGATCGCCGATCCGCCGGACTTCCTTCGAACGACTGGCGGCGCGGCGGATCGCGAGGTCGCTCGGGGCGTCGCGACGCGTGCCAGCAACACCTGGGTGTCGGACGGCGAGCGGGGGAGTTTCGCGGCCCTGTTGCTTGGGTATTTTGGGAATTTTTCTTTTTCTATGGAGGACGTCGATTGTATGAAATTGGAGAAGGCTTGTAAGTAGGGTGAGAGTGTTTGGGGAAATTTGGGGACGATAGACTTGATTTATAGACTGCGGACATTGTCTGAGTGATTTACATTACAATGTTAGCCAAAATCATCTTTATTATTTCTTTTAAGAATTATTTTAATTTTAAATTATATACAGTGACTCATAGATTCGTTTACGAAGAATTCGTTAGGTTTGTTTCCATTATGAAAAATGTATTTGCGTTTGCACATTAAAAGTTATGGAAACTGAGAAATAATTAAACATGGAAGCTAGAACGACATAAATTGATAGAAAAAATATAATACTGAGAATTTTACAATCAATTAATATTTGGAATACATGTGAACGAATCTGTGAATTACTGTATGTTTGTGAGACATGTGAAGATGTTGCTATTAATAATAATAGGACTGTGGATTTAGTGCTTACAAATATTAATTCTTTCATATCAATTGTCATAAATGCGTAAAAATCCACAGTCTCATAGTAATCGTATATACAATGAATAAGTTAGTACAGTGTCAAGTGTTAATATTGACATAGTTTTGTTCCTTAACATTTTGTTGAAATTTCATTATCTACATTCGTATCATATTTTAATAATCATAATTGTGACTAATTCAATTTTCAATCTGTTTGCTGCTTTTTCAAGAATGAATATTTTTGAGTAGTATTTATATCCAAAGTAAAAGAAAATTCTCTACTTTTCAGTTTTTTTTTTGTAATTCTGTTATACACATCACAACATTCTGTGGATGCGCAGTTCTTTTTGTTATAATGCATTTTGATAAAATTATGAAAATTGAATATCGTCTGATTTTCTATACATCTACTCCACTGTATGCCGCCAAACAATCTATACGTCCCACTAGTATATATGTAGACAATATGCTATGTCCACGTCTAATTAATCCGTAAACACTGCCCCTCATTTTCCATTCTAATGAAAATCAAAGCGCATTATCCCTCTGGGCTTATACCTCATTTCCGATTATCAATAAGTAATCACATATCGAATACTGACAATTGTCTATGAATCCGAACTAACATTAGGCTTTCACATTTTTGGACGCCTGTCAGGCTTCTGGGTATCGCAACAAGTGTCTCTTAATACAGGGTGTCTCGCCTGAATCTGATCTTCATTTTTGTCTGCTATTATTCATAAAAAAAATGTTTTATAGGAAAGTTGAATATCTTGGAGGCATATTCTGTTGTTATGAGTTCTTTTTTCTGCATTGATTAATGTAAAAGATACTACATTATACCGTTTAAAAAACAAAGTTAACCTTCGTATGACGTATCTTTTTACGAAAGACCTAATAACAACAGAATAAGATCTGATATTATTAAGACATTCAACTTTCACATGAAACATTTTTTGCTATAAGTAGTAATAAAGAAAAATCAAGATGTCCAATTCAGGTGAGACACCCAGTTCTAAATTTATTCCTAATCACAGGATGCTCCCACAGAGTAAAGTACACGAGGAATCGAATATTTTTTGCGTCCTGGTGTCTAACGATGAGTGTAAGAATTCACTTACAGGTGGGCGTTGATTAATGCACGATGTGAAACAAACTCAGCGGTTGTTATTCATTCAGGTGACCGCTTGCCATCGACTGTAAAAATTCCCGTCGCTTTGGAAGCCTACCTCAGAATTATTCAATGAAAATTAGTTTGAAAGGGACGTTGATTTTTTTTAAACTCTTAAGAATAATTTGGATCTCTGCCACGCTGGCAAATTAAGTAACTCCGTGCCGCGGATATTATTGGAACTCGCTACTCCTCGCTAAAAAAATCCTCTGACAAATTCTATGAGGAACAGAGAAGAGATTCTGTCCCATTGTCCGACGTTGGCGGAAATCGGCAAATTCGACAGGAAGGCGACGGAGTTTTCGGAGAACTGCGGAAGCTTTCATGAAAATGCAAATTTGTTTTCGGATGTAAGAGGACGCCCCGGATACGAGCTACGGTTTCGTTAAGAGCGTTCTTCGCGAAAGTGCACTTCGAAACTTGACGCTTCACGTTTCGCCGCTTTTACACTGTACATGTTCGAGCTCCGCGATTATCGGCCGAGAAAAATTGCTCTTGTAAACGTCGAGCTTCGTTTCGCGCGGCGAACGTATCTCGACGTGGTCTGGAAGCGTGAAAAATGGTTGCCGTTGCAAGATTTACGTAACTTATTACTCTTATTGGGCTCTTATAATCTCGGGTGGGAGCGACAGCGAAAGACAAAGCGAAATATTTGTCTTTACTGAACGCTCTGTAATTTTGCCTGTGGCGCTTTCTTATTGGACCAGCGAAATTTCTGCGCGAACGTTCTTACTATTGCTCAAGGAAATATTCAATATTTTATCCAGCTGGGAAACGACTAATGTTTTATTAATAACACTTTAAATTTAAGGATTTTAGAATTTTCAGTTTCAGACTTGAAATGTTGAAGAATGAGACTTGACAAGTTTTTTAACAAAAATCACTAAATTACTATACAGCGCAATGGCGATCATATTATAATTCATATTGCGCAGATGATTCTTCGAAACACACATGTTATTCGAAATATTGGCATTTAAAGTTCCGAACGGTGCGCTTAATACTGCATTATAACTATATTTAGTTGTATTATACTTCTATTGTAAAAGGAAAACATTTTCCCACTGCATTTTCCTTCCAGCAAACATAAAAATTCTGCCTTCTCAGTGAAAGCATAAATTCAAATTCTTTTTCAAAATATGATTCGCATTATCTTGCCTCGCAACCTTAAAATAAATATAAAATAGCGTGAAACGAAAGGGATCCAAAAAACTTATCCAATGAACCGAATACTACAACTATTTGGCACTTCTTATCAACCCATTATCAACCAAATCCTCGGAGGAATTTCCAATTCCTTCCCTTTTCGACCTACTTTTTCTTATCACGGTGATCATCGTTGATCGCCATTAACAGTGCGGTTCCATGGACCGATGGAAAAGGGTTGATCCGGAAAAAATGGTCGGTGAAATTTACGAGGACAGACCGTCACCATAACTCAGAACATCGAGGCCAGTACCAGCCGCGAATGGAAATAAAAAGTTGGTTGTCGATGCCCTCGTCTCTGAGCGATCTCACGCCAAAATTCACGCCCCCGAACGATTTTGGCAGCGGGAGATTCTCTGCCATCTTCGTTCACGGGTCAGCGAGCATCGCGGTGGACGGGGCAAGGATAACGAAACGTCGAAAGAAATCGGTCGTCGTTCCCTCTGTCGCGGCTCCTCCGCTTCGAGGAACTCGCGAATCCGTCGCCAACTTGGCACGACTTTCTCCGCTAATAAAACTTGACGGATAGAGTCTAGATTGCTTTTAATTTATATAGCCTCAAGTTACAGTTCGGTGAGATAGGTGCTACGAGTAAAATATAGTATTTGCCGCGGATTGAGCGATCCGAAGTGTGGCAGTAATTGATTGCTGCATTGCTCCTTTATGTTCTAAAAAAGATTCCTGTTTTAATCTGTTAATCCATTAATCAAGTCAACTCTGGACTAGAAACTTCTCTAGTATGTTTAGGAATAATTATAGACGAACTATTTTCTTGACCCATATGCGCAATAAGATCGTTAATGACTTGACGCTTGACAAATTCTTCGCATGACTTTTAACCTCAATTTTAAGCATCGTAGATTGATCTATTTTCTGCTGATAGTAATGATCGTTTCTTCTTATACGTCGGTGGAGACGTAGGGGTTAGGGTTCACACAAAAACCGGTTTTCGAGTTTTTCAGTATTTCCAAAAAAATCGGTTAAACCGGTTTTTGCATTCAAACAATAATAAAATATTTGTATCTTATTTGAAGATTTTCTTTTGTTTATTTAATATTCGTGTAACTATAAAAGTATAACAAAGTGAAATGTAGTTTAAAAAATTGAAGTAACTAAAATTTTTACCATTTCTCAAATTCTATATCATGTTCTATGATTCAATTATCATGAACACTGAAAAATTATCACTTTCTGAAGTTTTAAATAATATTGAAGATTCGGAGCTAAATGTCTTCAGATTTCATATTTGTTCAGGCTTTAAATAATTAAATTATATCTTCAAATAAAATCTATGAATCGATTTTTTCATGGACCTTTTAAATATTTTTTGTGGATTTGCATGTCAAAGATTCTTCTAATTCATGGAGATTAATTTTACTATAATACAATTATATTATTATAATTATGCTCAAAACTATCATACAGCAAAATGTTAACGTTTTTAATTAAATAATTTATTCCTATAATTTAATCTTAGTATTTGAAATCGATTTTTAAAATTGAAAAGCGATTTTAGAATATTTTTAGAATATTAGATTTTAGAATTTACCTCAAAAAACCGGTTTTTAAACTCGGTTTTTAAAAACCGACAAACCCTAGTAGAGTTATAGACAGTGGTAAATGAACATCCACTTGAACACCGGGGAAATTTAACTTCAATAACCAGACTCATTCTACTGTCACTCTTTGCTTTACTTTAATCTCTTGTCCCATCATTTCAAAAGCTCCCACTATTTCATCCTTCGGAGTCTCTGACAGCTTAATTTACTCCGAATTTAATCCCTTCAATTCATTACCCTGTCTAATTCCATTTTGACACACTTGTCCTCGGTTTCATTTAGGATTCTACCAATGTAACTCCTTCTATCTGCATATCTTTAAAATGATCTATATATCGTTGATAAATTCAGTTCGGGATAAATATTAAACAGTTTTTCTTTGTATAACTGCCAATGTCTATAGATATATACTTATGACAGATGTAAACATGCAAAACTATTCCAGAATTTACGCAAAACCGAGAATATATCAAATATCGGGAACAAAATACACAATGTAACAGTTGAAAGATAAGACACACGTTTATTCAGCCCGGAATTTTTTATCTACGTCTGTGAAAATGTAAATTTGCACGGGCCTCTGCAGCTTCGTTGCAAGATAACAGAGAGGCAGACTTTTTCATTCTATCTATACAAATAAAAAGTTTCTCACTCCGATAAATATTATAAAAAGTTATGGTTAGTTATATGCGTACAGCAAGGTTAGTTAATCCACGTAATTAATACCCATGACGTGTGCAAACTGTAGAATACAATAGTTGGTAACGTCGTATCTTCATAATCGATAGACTGTCGCTCAACTGTATCCCAATGACTAGATATTAACATTGAGCGACTGTTAATCGATTGCATTTAGCGATCCGACTGTCAAACCGAATTTATGCATCGCCTGTGTCCCAGTCTGGACGGAAGACATTATCGAACACTGACGTTAAAGCGTCCGTACAATTAGTAGACCAACGTTGACCCTTTCTATTAACAAGTGAAAATTATTCCTTCGATGAGGAGAATGGAAACTGATTATCCTAGTCACGAAAATAGGAAAAATTAATAGAAACAGAAACAATTTTAATCGCTCTGTTTGAAACTACGTCAAAGCGATTTATGATTAGTAGACCAACACATCGCCTTCTTCTACTGAAAACGAAACAATAATTTCTATTCCCACTTCACACTTCGCAGAAATGAATCAACTAAATATCCCATTGGCAACAAAAAACAAAAGCCGAAAGAAATTCCAGTGGTCGTTAGATTAGCTTCCATTCACCGCGAGCCTTGAGCATCATTCCGTCGGAGAAGTTTCTGTCCGCGCTACTTGTCTGACTAGCAAGCACATTCTACTGCGAGCCTCTAACGAGCAATGCCCTTATCCGTAAGCAACGAAACAGCCTCGAACACGTTCCTTCGCGTTTTCCTCACAAGCTCTGTTTCACGATCCGCTGCTTTTCATCTCTTCGCCACGATCGCTCGTTTGACTTCCAACGAAACTTTTCAATTAGCTTGTTCACGGGCAACTTCTCGCCGACAGACACACTGCCCCTCTCCTCCCTCGAATAACAAGAGCCACGAAGGTGGAACAAGGGGACTCGAAGGCGTTCCGGTAAAAGAAAATCGACCGGTGCCTCGACTCAGCCGATATTATTTACAACGATACAACCGGCGAATTTTATTCTTGGCATTCGGTCTCGACACTAAAGTTATCGTACGTATTTGAACGGCGTTCTGGCGGTACGACAAAACTATGAATACTTCAAGGTGGCCGCACGCCGTGGACGGAGCAAGCCATGGCGTAAATTTAACGCAGAAATCACCGGAACGCGTCGATCCCCCAATGTCACGGCGATCGATGGGCCTTGATCTACAGGGACGAGTCGCGGCCGAAACGACTTCGTTAATCCCCGTAATGGTTCGTGCCTCCCATACGAACCGACGCGACGCGACGCGACGTTCCACGACGATTCCCACTATTCTTTTTTATGGGCACATGGA
This sequence comes from Perdita meconis, assembly GCA_030770465.2. NCBI lineage: Eukaryota > Metazoa > Arthropoda > Insecta > Hymenoptera > Andrenidae > Perdita > Perdita meconis. The sequence continues at coordinate 10,559,099 of JASKOS020000011.1, read as the reverse complement.
TTCCTGGGATTTAGATCAATCCTTGGAAAGAACAGTGCTCTAATCTCACGCTAAAAAATATAAAATAGTGATTTTTATAGGCTCTCTATTTTTATCCCTCAAGGACGAGAAATATGCGGTCAATAATCCATCTATTTGTTTAGAAATATTGTTTCTAGCTTCTTTTCAAGGTTTAAGGAAAATATTCAGGGTGTTTATATTGTTAATTTTCAATGAGATAAACGTAAGAAAAGTTGGATCACAGCTTGAATAAATTTTGCAAAAATTTCTCATCACCTAATTCTCCACTAACAAACCTAAATTTACTACTGTTTATAATAATTGACAAAAATACTAGAACAACAGTATTATTAAGATACCCTTAAGTATTTCCCAAAACAACGAAGCCCAAAATTTGCAAATCCTGGCTCCACATTTCGCTTATCTCTGTATCAACTCTTAGCATATCCACATTTCGCTCATCTCTGTATCAACTCTTAGCATATACAGTAGCACCTCGATTAACCGGCTTAATATTGGAGTCAAAGCTGAAGCGTTTTCTTGACTCAGAATTCTTTTATTTTTAGTACATGTAATATTATTAATTGAAAGTTCAAGTATTACTGGAAAGTCTATTGTACTCCCATTGCTGATGCGTCGAATAATTGAAACCCAGTATTATAAAAACCGAAAATAATTAAGAGCCGGTTAATCGAGGTTCTAATTGCTGTCTGGAAAAGTGCCTGTGTACTCTGATTCAAAAAGAAATCCTCGCTTTCTCAAGAAAGCGAGAAGGCTTCTCGCTTCGAAAAATGCTAGCGAACCGCGGTCTTCTTTCGAGACAAGACTGTATTACTATTCTATTAGACTTAAACCGTTTGCAGAAGTTCGAACGCTTTCCATCAGCTAATAAATTCGCATTGCGAGGAAATTTTGCGGCAAGCTGGTGCTCCGAAACGGCTCGAAAATGGCAACCAGGGAGCGCTTTAACGCAAGACGTAACGACTTCCAGGTAATCGCGTCGAGCATCCGAGTTTCAGCTAAGGCGACCGGCGCGAAAGTAGAACGGGGAGCGTTAAACTTGAACCCCGGGAGTTCAAGTACGCGGTTGAAACGTGTTTATCGTCCGTTGATTTCGTCACGTGAGACCGGTGACCGCTTTTTAAGGTCAATTTATACCTCGACGTGATGAGCACGAGCCGAGCTGAATACTAGAAAAATTGCACACATACTACCGAAAAATCGAAAATATGTATAATGATAAAGACAAAACACTATCAATATTTTTGCTCGGCTCGTGCTCATCGCATCGAGGTATAAATTGACCTTCGAGGTCAACGAACCCCTCCTTCCCCCTTTTCTGTTTTCCTCGGTTTCCATCGCGAGCAATTTTTAATTGTCTCTTCCTGCACCGCCGCGGACTCTTTGAACTTACCTTCGCGCCGTTTGTGAGCCAATTACTTTCTGCGAATATTGTTAAGCATTTTTCTGAAGGGAAAAGGAAATTTTCAATGGACGTGCAGCGCAATGTTCTTTTGAGGGAATTCTTAATTCAGTGATTTTAGGAGAGTAGTATTCGTTTGACCGCTCGCAGAAAAAAAATCCTACGGGGCTAATTTGTTGCTGACCTGGGCTTTCAAGAAATTTTTAAGTATTTTGGAGAATTCGTCAGAATTTCTACTTTGAGATCGCGTTTGAAACTTTTTAAATTGAAATTTTTTAAATTTTACTTGTGCCGTCAATAACCCAGATTAATTACATAGTGGCGGTTTAAAATTACTTTGGAAGTTAATCACTTTTTGAGGTCTCTGTAATTTGACATTCTTTTGCTTGTGAAACTAGTTGTAGAAATATTTTATAAAACCAATTGAATGATGTGTGTAATAATTGTGAAGCTCAAGGTTAAATGCAACAATGCCGATAAGTCGGAACCAGTTTTAAGTTTTCGCAGACAGATGTCTTTAAACTGGAGCGAAGCATTTAGCGATAAGATTGCCGTTATTGAATTCCATTGTGCAGTAATACAAACGATAATGCAGGAAACTAACTTTAACGTATGTAAATAGCAATTTACAACGCCATGCACTATCGATACGGTGCCCAGTTGCAGAACTTCCACGAAGTTCAAGTATTCATTGATTTCCCGATGCCGGGAACCTCATGTCGAGCATGCTATTGCATGTGCAACAAGGGAACAGAGCCACGCAAATCGAAGGAATTGAACTACTGATGAAACGAAAGTGAAAATACCATCTTTTGATATTCATTCTAGTTCTTTTTAGAAGCTTCGCTTGACGAGTATTTTTTCAATTTTAAACATACTACACAATTTTAAATCATTGTCCAACATGCACTCAAAATCTCAGAAAATTCATTTCAATCGAAATAGACAAAGAATAAATAAAAACTTTTCCTTGGCCATTTTTTCATTATCTCTCTCCGAACGGTGTAAGCGAATTCCAACGAATTCGCGCATGAAAAAGCCACTTTCGCGGTATAAAGGCTGTTTTTTATGCGCATCGCAGCGCGCGATGAGACGAGGAACTACTGAAACCAATACCCAGAGGCGTGGTATCACGCGAACAAATCCTCGATATTGTTCCAACGCGCGCAGAAATGAGCCAGGAAATGTTGCGTCTTTCCTCCGCGAGTACATTCCACTTCCGCGTGCAAGCGTAATATGTACTTCCTGCCGAGCGGGGAGAGAATCGTTTGAATATTAGAGAATATTTCGCAGATATTGCTCGGCTGAGGACACTCGGAACCCTCTGAAAATCGATCACCGGTAATTTGAGAGGGAGAGGACGCGCTCGAGAACCTCCTAAAACCCCGTCTTAGAGATGGAGAAGACGCTTCTTGCGGCAGCGTCCTCGCGACGCAAAAACGTGACAGAGAACCTCCAAGGTCATATTTCCAAAATTATCGGGGGCTTTCATCGCGTGTCCTTCGTCATTGTCAGGATGCCAAAAGGGTGAAGATGGTACGTGGAATATTTGATAGCGATCCATGAACTTAGGAAATGCCTTAGAGTGAATGTTTTACTGACTTTTCGGTGAATCTTGGCAGAATTTTTATTGAAAGATAGTGTAGAAATGCTGACAAATTTTTTATATCAAAGTGACTTAATTACCCTAATTGGGATTTTTTAATATCCCAAAGAAAAAAGATTCTGTATTCTTTTTTTGACTCAAGGAAAAGAACACAGAAGACACACAAAATATTCTAATTTCGTTTGAAAAAAAATACATGAATAAATAAAAAATATGTGGAGTAACAAATATTTCACAATATTTTAAGAAATGAAAAATTAGTAGATAAAATATTTTAGTTAAGGAAAGCGGGATGCTAAAAGCTTTCTCCCATTTTTATAGTAAATTTTGTACACATACTAATAATCTATGGAAAAAATATGCAAGAAAATGTAATGAAGAATAAGGATTCAAAATTTTTAAGATACATATATTTCAGGTTTAAGATACGTAATAATCTACGTACTATAAAATACAGAAAAAAAAATTCTAATAAATGTGAAGCTAGAAGTGAATATTTTTTATCTCTCTGAATAAAAGAAAATTGATAATTATTCATTACCATTTGAAATTAGTAATTTCTCAAAAAATGTCAAGAAGTCGCTAAATATTTTATAAAACGTTTAAACCAAACAACGAAAATAATAAAACAATAATAATTTAACTATGCATTTTATACACCTAACATACAACATCCATAAATAATTCTTCATCTAAAGTCAAATACTTTCCGCATCAAAGTCCGAAACTTTGTCTTCATTAAATTCCGCAAGCTTTCACGCTTCACCGCATCAACAAATTAAAAACCCCACACAGTTTTCCATTAAATCAACAACTTCGTAACGGGTAGGAAGCGAATTACAAGCTCCGTTACAAAATCAGACACGCGTGAAGTTATTCAGCGTGTTGAACTTCTCAGTCATGCAAACTTCTTCGACGTTGTTCACCGCGCCGCGAAGGGAAGAACCGATGGAGCGTGGGTGAAGGAAAGACGGAAGAAACGAGAAAATGACGCGAAAAATTCTAACTGTTTTTTGCGTTTGAATAAATTGCAAGCCGAGCAACGAAATCGATATCGCGGACGGTCGTAAAACCAGCTCCAATTAATTCTGCGTCACTGGTCACCGCGTGCCGTCGGCCGTCGGATCAACAGACCACGCGGAAACGGTTTAAGGGGGAAAATTGCAACGCAATTGCACCTGCGTGCTGTCTGCATTCTGCGGCTATCGGTGCGATCGGCGCGGCGGCCTTCAAGCGAACTTACACCACCGACACGAGTCGCCTCGCAATTACATTCTATTTTCAGTCGCGAACAGTGTCTAGCCTAGCCCCTTCAATACCAAACGCGCGTCTCCGAATGCTTATTCGATTTTTCATTGTCCGACCAGTCTGAATGCGGAGGTATTATTGGCAGCGATCAAATCTAACCTTCCTTTTATTATTTCAGAGAAATTATTCGAGATATGATACTCAGAAGTCTAGATGCTTTATGCGAAGCTAAATCTTTAGGTTTAAAATTATTTACTTTTTTTCAAATTTTATATTTTTGAGATATACATAAGAGATTTACGGAGCTTACACAGAATTTTATAATTGATTCCATATTCGTTGGAATAAATTCTATAAGCTTTATTTCTGACACCTGCAAATAAATATTGTGATATTTTATCTCATTTCTGAAAATACTTTATTGCAAGTGATGGTAATAAATATTGCAGTTTCCTCAAAATATTACTAACTTTACCTGATATCCACTTTAGTATTTGTTATATTCTCCATAAATTTATGTGTTTTAAAGTATTACTTGTTGTTAGATATTTTTAGACTTGTTAAACTCACTGGATTTAAGTGGATTTATTATAACTGTATCATTTAATATTTACTATTTGTTTGTTATTTTTTACTTTTGTCTTTCTTGATTTATACTGTTGGGAAAATTCAAGATAAAAAACTAAAAATGGAGAAAATATCGAAATATATTCATGCAATTATAAAATATTGATATATGTACATTATTTTAAATATTTTAAATAACTTGCAGAACTTCTAAAAACCTTGTTATATATTACTGTAAAAAATAGTAACATTTCTCATAATAAATAATGGTTTCCTTTTAAATTCTGTTTTTGGTTCAGATTCCAAGTATGTGATAATTTTAACGTGGTCCTAAATTTATCATTCATTATATTTTCCTTGAAATATTAATAGAAAAAATTGATCACAATAAAAATTTGAACACAAATTCAACACACAAGAATCCATCTAAATAATCATTTTTTTTTTTTTTTTTTTTTTTTTTTTAATTTTTCATCGACCTGTATTTTTATCTTAACGAAACCATAACACATAAAATTCTGTAAATCTTATGTTCCACTTAAATTTATCTATTTTTTTCCAACAAAAATACTGAACAATAACTCCAAAATTCTCTATCCTACACCTTAAAAAAAAAAATCTGCCTTCTAACCATGCTTCTCAATGAAAATACGTCCACTCGACAATCAACGTCGATGATTTCCCGCTTGGAGGTACGGGCCATAATTTGGGACAGCCGGTTGATTCACAAGCGAAAATACAGCCAAGAATGCAGCCCAGGGAACGTAAACTTCGCGAAAAGAATGAAAGCAGAGATCCGCCGTCGTTTTACTAGCAGTCGCGGTTCAACAAGTAGTAGTGAAACCGGTGGATGCTTGACACCGAGTGGTGCGGGAATTTATCGTACAAAATAAATTGAGGGGGTTAAATATTTCGTTGCCAGCGCGTCGCAGTTGCAATTTATGGGTTAGCCAATTATTTCGATACCGTTGTTTCTCCTTTGTAGCACTTTTCGCCCTCCTAACACGAATCGCAAAAACGATATCCAGGCAAAATATATCATCGTTGTTTTGAATGAATTGGGACAGAGATTCGGGATTCTGCGTTATATAAACTTATAACATAAATTATTCTATTATTTTTGGAGAGGAAACTTTCCTCAAAACTTTGACGAATTTATACTTCGGGGTAGGAATTAAGACAGACACTAAATTTGAAGAGATCTTTAAAGAAACTTCCAAGAAAATTCGTAACTCTAGTGAGAAGCGTTTCGCTCGCTTCAGAAGTTTCATCAGACTAAGTACCATTCGATGCTTTATTCCTCTTATTTCCCCGAAACGCGAAAAATGTCCGCGATGCCAGTGACCGCTCGGATTCTCGATTCTTCAAAGGCTCCGACATCGTCTCTTGATCGGACCAAGTCTTTAATCCTCCCCGTCGAGAACGCAATGTTTGCGACACCGAAACCTGATTCCTGCCATACATTGTATGCAAATACGATAACAGAGTCAAAGCCAGAGCCGTTAACCCCAATATCCGTCAAACGCATTGACCCGCTTCGATTCTCAAACTTGCGCCTCAGGAAAACGTCAGAAATACCTGTTCTACTATTTTCTACGGGAAAAAACGAAAACGACCGCGTTCTGGCGGGGAATTATATCCTAAGACAATTTATCATCGGCCTCGCGTCACGTATGTACAATATATTTTGTAGTTACGAAGGGGAAACGTGATAAGTGAACCGGGGAGGCTTGAAATTTCGCGTGAAAATAAATGAAAAATGCGCTACCACGTTTCTCATCATTATTGAACCAAACATCGTAGGTGGGATACGATATTAAAGGGATTCCAAATTTTGATTAGCTAGGATTCAAATTATTAAAAGGATTTGGTATAACAATACAGTGAGACTTTAACCCTGCTACGTTTCTCTTGAAACTCCTAAATGGAACAGTTCTTATTAACAATAAGAATTAATTAACGCGCTAGGTATAAAAATACAGTGAGACTCCGAGTAAAACTTGAACTATGACTTAATAACGTTTTGCTACTTACTATCATTTTATTTCATAATTTATTAATATAAAACTCTTTATACTTTTACCAATAATAAAACAGCTGCAAAAGGAAACAAAGTACTTTAATGTGTCAAACATGGATCTAAAGATCGTAACAAGATTAAATGAAACTTATACCATATTTTCAACTGCTTATCAGTATTTTATGTCACAATATTAAGTCAGATATTTGAGATTCTAGTAGAAGAAGAATTAGAGATTCTGTTGGAAAGAAAATCTGTTGGCAATATTGTTGCTACTGACTCGTTAGAAATTACCCTGACACACATAGGGATTACGAAAACTGTGACATGATAATTTACTATATAATCACCTCTGTGTTGTACCTTCCACGATGCAGGTATATAGTTCCTTTGGATAAAGATCCTTTCCCGTTCCATTTACCGCCGTTCATAGAACCGATCATTCCACTCATTGAACACGTGTGATCGAAAGAATTAATTATAATAGTGGAGCGAGTCTCGAACGGCCGTAGTTGAGACCGTGACGAATTCTTTTTCCACTGAATACCGATTATTTATTGGCATCGATGAAATCGAGCGTGAATATTGTGCGATATCGAGTACCGTTTTCTGCCTTTCACTGTGCACTCGGGAGAATATATGCTATTCTTACTGCAACTGGAATGCGCGGCTTTTTGCTTTTTTGGTTTTTTGAATCTAACAAGGAGATGGCAAGAACTGCGAAATCTCGAATAACTTTGCTAGCTGTGCATTCAATATTATAAATTATTGAGAAAAGAGACCCAAAAGAATTTAACATAGCTTTTTATTTTCGAGAAATGAATAAAATAGTGCCGTAAAAATAATGAATTAAAAAGATAATCATTTACAATTTTCACATAGTAAATAAGAAATATGCCATTGAACTGTAGTTATGTCCATGGTAAAAGTAGACAAGGTCTCCTATTTCCAAAGATACTCGATGGTTCAGAAGTAGCCAGCCTATCGGAAAGGACCAGAATGCAAAAATCTAATACGGCTGTTCTTCCAATTTTAGAAACGCAGATGCATTTTGGGCCCTTCCGATTAGTGGTTTTACCATCTATTATGCCCAATGGGACACCTTGTCTACTTTCACCATGGTTATATCCATCAACGCTTGACACGTTTCTATATTCGTTTCACAAAAATAAAATACTATACTCAAATCCTTTTGTGGCTCTCTTTTTTAATCCACTAAATGCACTTAATGCATTGAATGCACACTGCACACGCAGCCCAGTTTTGCAATCTCCTCGCAAACTAGAAAACAAAACACCGAAATTACTATCGTTTAAATACGATTCCCAAATCTGCTTCGTCAAATTCTGAATGAATGATAAAAGTACCTTTTCGACATGTTAGTGGAGATAAAATTTTTGAATTGTTCAAATTGAATTGAATTTTCCGAATAATTGAAACACACCGAGCCGAATAAACGCATGGCACGACGATTCGTTTAATTCATAAAAATCCTCTGAATTACATTAATTTATCGATACTTTAATATCTTCATTCCCTCGCGTTTCCCGCGAGTATCATTGTCACAGTCCGCTGATGCATCAAAGATCGAGTAAATACTTTTGATGCAGCATGAGAAAGCAACAAATCCACTTATTCTCTGTTCACAAAAAGTAAATTTATTCATTTTCATGGAAAATTCATTATCGCTCCTCGGAAACGAATAATTCCACCGTTTCGTTTCACTTTACTCAAATGCATTCGATAGCGTTTATTTCCACGGTGGCTCGGAGACAAATCATTGAGAAACGAGAAACAATTCCGCCGACGAACGCCCAGACCGAACTTGAATAGTTTTATCTGTGCTCGATAGCTCCGATGGAGTCGGAACGACAAATAGTTCGCTCACTTTGCGAGCGCAATATCGGGAATCGGGAAAGCTTCTCTCGATGGGAGGACAACCTCCTTAATTAGATAGTTCGTACGTTTCACCGACTACCGGGAGGATTTTTCTCTCGTTTGACCACGGAAACACACCGCGAAACTTTACCACTGTATAAATGCCCGGTCAATTTAGCTTCCGCCCCGTTTATGATAAAAACAACAACAGGCAATTAGCGCGGGGGCGATTAAAGAGAGCTCTGCTGTTCAATTTTACAGCTTTCCATTAACTTCCTTCTGTTTCGGGTCCGATTTTGCATTTATCGCCGCGATTTCGATTCGCTGAGAATGAGTCTGCTCCTCGAAACTGATATGATGAAATCTGAATTAAATGACCTTTGAAATCGACGATTTTACCTTTAAAAATTAAATAGTCTGGGTGAAACATTTATTTCTCTCTCGTTCTTTTGATGTTAGCTAGTCTTTTTTATACTAATGAAGAATGCCACGTGTTTTAAATTTGTGTAATTAAAAGTCTGCCTATTTAGTTACTCCTCTGTTACCGCATTTAATTCAGAACTTTTTTCCACAGACAGTAATTGAATAGTTAATTTTCCCAGTAAAAATTCCGTGCTTTTTTTATCGCATTTTGCCTCCGTCTCTGTTAAAATCTCTGGAAATATGTTCTTTTCTGGCGCCACCCTCTATTTGCACGACGCGTCCTCCGATCGCGGTATTTCCTGATAAAACGGATCGACGCGACGTGGCGGTCTTTGTCGCGGTAAGTAACCAGCCGAAAAAGCCGATATTTGCTTTTCCGGGGCCTGCTCTCCATTCGTCACGGTTTTGGTTACGACTCTGTCGCGAGCCGTCGGAAATTGCAATTAATCCGGAAACACGCGGAACCTCTGCATCAGCAACCACCGCAGTGCATAATAAAACAGACGGTGAATGATGCATGAAGCGGCGCGGTGCTATATTGGCGAATCATCGCGAATCGCTTTGTCTAAGCATGTTTAATCATCGAGCGAAAACTGTCCCACTGACTTCAAAATTCTTTATCGATATTTTCCTGTAGTTTTGAGTCTTTTAAAACAGATTCATTAAGATTTCGTACTCAATTCCTAATCAGTAGATTGCAGATTTCAATACATTTATGGCAATGCTAACTATGCAAAAAATCTACGAGACTGTTAACATATGTCAAAATAGACAAAGTATTAAAAATCTTATTCAAGTTTAAATGTTTAGAACATTAAACACACTGTTTTTCAAGCTTGTAAAAATTTTATTTTGCATAAAAATCCGCAGTCTACTGATCAGCTTAGTCTAATATAACTATCATGCTAAAAATTGATCCCCAAAAATTTACTAAACAGTCAATTACTATTTTCAACTCTAAAAATTTGATAGTTAATATTAGACATAATTTTGGTGACCAGAAATTGCTCCCTTTGCTTTCTTGACTTTTGAATTTACATTATAATTTAATTATTATTATTTTCGCACTTTGCTATATGTCAAATTGCTGATGAAACATAGATGTACTCGATTATAACATAAAAATTTTGAGATTAGGTTAGTTTTCTCATTCACACGTTAGAAAACCCATGATAGTTACTTTTAAGTGATCAGGTATTACATCATCGATGGTTGATCGAAGTGCAGTTGGGAAAATATTTGAGTTAGATCACCTTGTACAAGTATAGTTTACGATTGAAATTTTGTTTTCCATTAGTCTCTTAATGTATCCAGGTCCCAATGTTGCGTTCAAAGCTTTCTCAAGCACATGCGAGTTCGTATTAAATTCTAATCAAAATGATAAAAAAATCCAGATTTGAGAAAAATCCTTCATTTAAAAACAATCCTATCGAAAAGGAATTCAGGCGAATGTCTATTACGCCCAAATGAATTATTTCCCGAAATCCGAAACTAGTTCGTCAGAGAATGCCGTTTGTTTCCGCACAGAATGGGCTGGGAAGCTGAGTGTGTAACTGTTGTTTACGCGGCTCGCCACGCCTTGGTTGAACGCACGTCCCCGATTGTTGGGCAAATTGAGGGATCGAGGTTTACAAGGTGTTCTTGGTTATGCAAATCCTCGTTGCAACATTATCTACCGCCCGTCTAGATTAATAGCTGGAAACAACATCATGCAAATAGCTTCGCGTAGCTGACGTAAAATTCGTGCGGACCACTGGCATATCCCGCTCTCAAGATTGTGAAAGCTTCCGAGATTAACAAGATGAACACACTTTTAGGTGGAACAAGGAGCTACTAAAAGATAATAAAGGGAGCATCTATTGTTCAATCCCTCCGCCAGGAAAGCCGAAAATGCAAAACGAAGTAATACAGTGTAGCAACTAATTTTCTTCTCGTAACAACTGAAGCGGAATCTAAAAAGAAATAGGATAATATATTTTCCTACGAGCTTAGCGAATTTCAGATCCGAAACACACTCGAGCTTTCAATTAATTCTTATCGTTCTCACACTTTCATCGCGCTGCCTCGCGAACTCGTAACAGGAAAAACATAAACAGGATGCCGGGGCTCGATAAACGCTTCCGTGAACGTCGAGATGACGACCCTTCCCTTCAACCCCTTCAACTTCTCTCTCGCTTCTCGCACGGCGACATCGTAGACACCATAAATTCTGGTTCGACGCGAAGCTCGTTCATCATACCGAGTTTAAAACATATATTTCGGTGCGCGCATCGCCACTCTTCCGGGCGCAGCCGGTAGCCGGTCAAGTTGCATCCGGGAAACACCGTCCAAAGTTTGCGCGAATGCGCGCGGCCGATGCGATGGTTCGACTCCCGCAGGAATTACGGCGATGGATCACGAGCACCCGAGGGTTATTGTTTTGTCGCTATGATTAATCTTCAGGCGTAATTAAACGCGTGCACCGACGCGACGCGATCTCGCGGGTAAACGTGTACACGCGAACGCAATTTCTATATTCCTGGGGGATGCAAAGATTATTGGGACGGTTAGCTAGAGGGGTGAGATCAAGACTAAGCGAGCGTTGCGCAGTTGGTGATCAATTATTACGATGACGGAGAAATTTCTAATTCTGAGTTCTAGTATTGTTGTTTCAATAATAGTAAAATACAGTAGAACCTCGATTAAATGGATCTTAGAGATGAATTTCAGTTACAATCTTAGTCAAAATTTAATACCGAAGCGCATTTGCTTAGCACATTAAAATAGTTGCGTTAACGCAATGTTGAGCCTTAATGGGTTCGTCAATTTCCAAGATAATAAGACCTTTTTCTTTAATGAAATCCAGTCAGAAATGGCAATGATATTTGCCACAAAATTTGAAATCGCTCTTGCTTTTCATTTTATTTTGTCAATGTATCGAATATTAATTTGATCTTTTATCATATAGTAGAACTTCGATTATCTGATTCTCATTTATCCCCAATTCTTATTAGTCAGGGTTTCAATTATTAAATGCAATAAGTACAAAAGTACAGTAAGACAGCGAGTAAAACTGGGACCATACTCTGCAATACCAAAACAGTTAATCGAGATTCCACCATATAAAATTTAACTTTCTATTAAAAAATAGGTGATATGAATAATACATATTTGGATCACCTACTGCAGGTTGCCTAGCACGAAATTTTTCCGAGAAACTAGCCTGAGTGATACACTCGGCTAAATGACGCACACTCGGGTTTCTAGTTGGCAACCTTTCCAGTTACGGAACGAGTATCTCAACCCTTCAGCTAAGGGGTTGAAGAAAAATTGTACCAGCTGAAGATGCATGCTAGGCAGTCGCGAGTGAGCGAACTTCTCTCGCTGGTTTAATTAGGAAACTTCACGGGTTCGTTATTCAGATGAGCCGTGCGTAAAAGCTGTTGGGAGTAACGATTTAATAAATATTGATAGCGACGGTAATCCGCGGCGTAATCGGTTAATTTATATCAGCCGTAAATAACGCCACCGATGCAGTTTAATGCCGAATAAAATATCGTCCTTGAAAGGAACGATTTGCGGAGGCGTTGGGCGAACAAGGGCTCTTACAAGGCGACGCGACGCGGTAATATTCCCAGTTTGAGACCCCGAAAAAACTGGCGACACAAAAAAGGATACTTGGATCCTTGCCGTTGAAAGGATTATCCCGCGGGTATAGCTCTTAAGGAGACCTAAAGATCCTCTTACTTCTTTTTTCTTCATACATTCAGGGCGTCTTTGCAATTGTAGTTCAACTGAAGGATGAATTCTTAAATACAGAAGACAAACAGTATTGAAATTGTAGGGAAAAATTTTGAAGAATAAATAGGTACAATTTTACCACGATTCACACTGTACATTTTCTTTACCACTTTCTAGTTTTTGCTCTTTTACTATTTCTATTCCCACTTTTTCATACCTATTCGTCTACCCTTATCGCTACTTTTTGCTGTCCAAATTTAGTATATCCACCTTTAGTATCGCTTCTTTGCTTCTACCAAAAGAAAGGAAGTTGAGAAAAGTTTCCCAAATGAACGAGCGTCCAATTAGAAGTCGTAGCTACCGTAGGACTCTCAGCAGGAAGCGAAGGAAAGTCGCCGTTCCTTTCGACAGTTCGAAGGAGAAACTTATTTATCAGAATGCTTTTATTAGCTCGAACGATATTTAGATGGAAAGTAATGCGAAAATCCCGTGACAAAAGTGGTCCACTTCGATTCGGCTGAAACCTTCGGCTCCAGCTATAGGAACCCAATTTCCTTTAGTACAAAGTACGAGCGCCAACTTCCAGGGATCGACGGGAAATCTTGTAGACCACGCGCCCGCGCTCTTTCTGTTTGCATTCCGATGGCAAATAACGAGTAAGTGGAACAGCAATCATAAGATGCCTACACAATCACCCCCGAAAGTCACCCTCTCTAATCTCTTTTTCATTTTGCTTCTGCTTTCCTGCATTATGCCTCGACTTTTCTCCTTCGCTGACAACTTTTAATGGAAACTCGTCGTTTTCTTTAACAACTGGCAGCGCGATTCTTCGATTTCTTGCTCGGGGATTGGGTATACTTCTCAACTTTCGGCACTGTAGCTTTAAAAAATGTCTGATGTTCAAAGTTCTATTTGAATAAAAAGGTTTTAGTGCAAAATTTTACTTTAATCCGCGAAGTTTCCTAATTAGTCCCTCGCAGAAGGTTAGTTAATTAATATTGAGTGTTTCAGACTTTTATATTATTTGGGAATTCTGCTGGAAAATGGTCTACGCATGCAGAAATGCAATAATATTGTACATAAAAATTAGTGACTACGAAAATGATTGCATTGAGTAGTAAATAAAATTTGTTGCAAATATTTTTAATCTACTGAACTGATCTTTGAGTTAGAACAAACTTTGTCATATGATTTTATTACGAAAACGTGATAATTGACTTTTTCTGAATGTGAATAATTAAGTTTTTAAAATTAGCAAGCTATTACAAAAGTGATTAAAAAATTATGTGAAACCTAGAAGATTCTGTAAACCAATAGTCAATGTGATTAAATTCAATGTAACACTAAATAATAATTTTCTTTAAAATAAAATAACGTACAAAGACTTTATTTATAAGACACTATACATAGTAAAATGCATAAATAAATAAAAATTATATGCTAAACCTCGCGGAATTAATTTTACCTAAACTATTATTCAATCATTTTTTTTATTGGTAAAATATAGTCGCGTGAGTCAGTATATGATTTGTACAAAAATATACATTAAAATGATGCTTTATACTTTTTATAATGACAGGATCAAGTAAAACAAAAATTTACTACTTTTTTAAATTGCATTTACGACACATGGTTTGCAAAGGATTAATTACAGTATCTAATATAATATAATTACAGTCCCTCATAAATCAGATCTTTGTACATTTTACTACAAAAAAAATTTGAATACTTAATTATATCAAATCTCACAAAGAATAAACTATTTAATCCTAGCTACACCAATAGAAATAAACCCTTCAACCTCGTCAAACCCTCTCCCTCACTTCAAATAATTATTTCAATGCAATCTATCAACTAACATCCCCTAAACATCATTTCACCCTCCACACAAAAATCTCAAGCACTCTCATCACTAGACTGCGAATGTTTATGGATTCATGGCAATTTTGAATGTTCTAAAATACATAAAGAGGTGCATAGATGCAAAAATACATGAAGTATCGCAAATAAAATAAATTTTATGATATTTACAAAATTAACTACGCTTTTATTTCAGTTGGTTTTCCTTTTCTATGCTCTTGAAAATGTGAATTTGCATAAACATCCGCAGTTTATTCATCACACACTTTTTACTTAAAAGAACCGCTAAAAAAATGTTAAAAAACTGAACTCACCGGTGTCGTAAAGCGGGCAAGGCATGTAGGCGTACCGCTGCTCCGGATGCACGACGGACCTGTTCCTCTGTCCGCTGGTCATGATCGCGAATTTGGTCACGTACTGCAGGAACTTGTCATAGAAGAGAAGGAAGGTCGTGCGGATTATCGTCGATGCGCTGTCGTAGGCGGTGAGCGCGTCGGACCTCGTCGAATCGTCGAACGTCGCGATCGGAGGACGATTATCCAGAGTTGACCGGTCGCGACTGCATCCTGGGACAGCGAGCCACGCCGAGACGCATCGGTAGCCGCGACTCCTCGCAAATTAACCAATTAAGGATGGCCCCGCGCTGTTTCCGTGCCAATTAGCCACCGCTCTCTTCGAGAACCGGCCCGAGCGTGCGCGCGCGCGCCCCTCTGTGGACGTCGACGCTTAATTAGCACCGAAATAACCGCCTTCCTCCCCTTCGCGAGCCTTGTTGGGCTTTCCTTCGACCCGGCCGCGATCACTTTTTTGCGGGACACACGGAGACATCGCGTCAAGAAGGGCGCTCCGACTTTTCTCGGAACTATTTTTAGGGAACCTTGCTTTTCACGCCGCGCCGCGCCGCGCCGCGCCGGGGAGAAATTCTTCGCGCGCGAACCTTGAGTGATGTTACCACCCTTGGGAAGAAGTTTTTGATCAAACTTAATGATGGAAAAAGTGCAGAGTTAAACGGCGAAGTTTCGTTTAAATTTTCTCTGCGGGAATTTGAACACTTTAAATATATTCTTTCCGAGGGTAGTAATTTTTAATTATGAGGCTAAGTATTATTCTTTTTAACCCTTAATAATAATAACAGTAATAATAATTTCTTTAGGGTTTCTCCGAAATTGTAAACGATTAAGGAAAACAAAAAATATGATTGAATTAAAAAAGACCCAACGACCGTCTGAGGATTAAAGAGATACGTCGACTTGGTGGAAATTTTTGGTACTAGCTCAAGATACAGTACAATGAAAATTATAATAAGTTTCATAACTCTCTGTGCTTCAAACTAGAGTGGAATTATATTACTTCTGTAATATAATAAATACTTCTAGTAACTTATCTTCCAAAAGATTTACTTTCATTCCACAGTGGTTCCTCGAAAACCTAAAAGCTTCTACATTCCCTGAAACATGTTATATTACACGTTGCGATGCAGTATCTACTACCAAATTTCTTGATGCTGAATTCAACCTGTCTACAGCATTGAAATCACGGCTTGCAGTCATACCGGAACGAGAATACCGTCCATTTTATCGATTTTACCATTTTCCAATCCATTTAATTCTAATTCATCTATTTTTGAAAATTAATATTCTTTCCTCTACTTTTCCTATTACATAGTAATAACAATACCAACTAAATTATACCATAGATAAAATCAATTTTTTGCAAGCACAGAAGAATTAAAATATTTCAGCATCGGTAAAGAGCCCTGTAGTTATTCGCATATTTAAAACTGTGTATTCTAAACACTGTAACTTGAATTATGTTTTTGATATTTGGCATAAATTTTTGACATGGTTAATATTTCCATAAATGCTTAAAATCTGCAGTATATTGATCAGGAATTAGCAATATAGTGGGTATAGTACGATTTAAAATCGACGTTAGTTTCATAGAATCTAAGAGGCGCACTCATCGCAATAGGTTTCTGTATATCGGAGCGTTCGAATACACGATAACAGGCGTATTAAGCACTTCTGCAGAGATTATATCGGGACGCAGTGAAACGGAGAAGAGCTCGGCGATTAAGATGATGGAAGTACGTGATCTGGGCAGAGGTCCGATACGGTCTCGATTCTCGGCGCATCCGCCACTGAACCGGAAGAGTTTAAATCCTTCTTGTGTAAGATTCGAAGGAAACTCGTTGATTTGATTCCATTACGAGAAGTTCGTGGGAACACAGAGATTACCAACAGCCCCCGACGATCAAGTTTGTTAATAGATCGCAAACCTATTAGCGGCTTCGAACTTCCCTTTCTCCCTGCGTCACGCTCCCTTTCTCGATTGCAACTGTTCCTGGACTCCTTGTTTTCGGACTGACAAGGAGATGGCAACAAATTCGAAATCTCAAAAAGAACACCAAAAGGATTTCAGTGCATGATCCTTTATTTTCAAGAAATTAATAAAAAGGTGTCGTAAAAATAATGGATTAATTGTCATTTCTTCTTTTCCTAGTTACAAAAACCTCGTATGTAAAGTGAAAGATAGATAAACTTCTATTGACAGTATTAACATTGATAGTAACTATACTTGCAGGTATTTATGCATTTATGAGAACTTTAAATATCAGAGAATGTATTTAGAAGGCTCTTGCAAGATGCCAAAATCTATAAAATGTAAAGAACATGTTATAATAATGCATGCTACAACATTTAGAAAATAAGATTATTATTTGAGTTTCTTTTTTTTATTACTATTCGCACAAATTTGATTTTGCTCAATAATAACTTTCACAAACAATGACGTATTTGTAAAAAAGTTATAGGTGTTATTAACAGCGAATCATGATACGTAAATGATGATAAAAATTGATGAAAATTATACTGTTTAATATTGAAGTGTGAGGCATTAATATTTATTTATTTGTAAATGTTTTAACCTTTGTAGAGATATGACCAGATAAATGTATATTTCAAATTGAAATATTACTGGCAAATATATGTATGTATAATGAAATGATAATAAATAATGATATACAAATAATGATATACAAATTCTGTAGGATCGATTTTGTATGAGTGAAATGTTTGATGAATGTGATTGAATTTCTTCGAAGAAGAAATAACATTGAAAATTAAGAAAAAAGACTAAAAATCAGCTATAAAAATGTATTTACCAATGTAAATATATTGTAGAATAATTTTCTTTTTCTAAACGAAGGTAAATCCGAATTATTGTAAGTGTTATAATATGTTTAATTTATTAATTTAATAATATTGACAACAAAAAATTCACCCAAAAAAGAATTAAAACTTTCTATAAATCCCAAAAGAAGAAGAATTCTTTTAAACACTCAAACTAAAAAGCAGAAAATACTTCAACCCTCTCGTGTTACATTTTTCCCTCGATTAAACGAGGATCATTCACAACAATCTTAATTAAATCTTCAACATCTTAATTACCAGGAAGCTTCTTCTCCTTCCTCCAACACCCTGCCATTAAAAACTCCAACGCTCCCGCTACAGTGGATCAAACCCAAAGAACTCTCCGCAACCCTTAGAAACCCCCGTCCAAAGCGCACGCCAAGTATCGCGTGCAACAGTCAACAGTGATCTTCCCACGAATGGGCTCTCCACGTGCACTCGATCCATGCAAATACCTCAATCCAATCGTTACAGATAAAACTTCAAATTGTCACATTCAGCTAGTAAAAATCGCGCGGTCATCGAAACGATAGCGTCGACGACAGGATCTTATCGGAAACGGAAGCAATAAGGATCCGCTGTAAATTGCTCGGTGTCGTTTTTACGGGCCACATCACCCACACACCTCCCCGGTCCTCGAATCGAGTGGCATCTCCGAGAAGCATCGCTCTCCAGGCGATTCCTCGACTTTATCCGCGTCGATCTCCGCGATTGCCAGCGATCTCGACGTTCCACCCTCGACGCGCCACCCTTGATTCACACCCTAAGCGTTGACGCGCATCGAGAAACACGGAGGCGACAATGCCCGCTAACGACGACAGCTAAAATAGAAAAGTATGTTAATTACGCTGTTGCCTATGCCGGATCCGAATAGATTCGCGGGGAAGAATTAACCCATTAACTCCCGCACTCGTGGTTCACGCTCGGCTGAACATTAATGGTGCATTCTACTTCGCCAGACGCGAATGCCGCACAATAGGCTCCGCCGTCCGAGGTGCGAATATCGAGCAACGATGCTCTTCCGCGGAGCTCTTTGTTCCCCTGCACCCTTTTCAGACTTCTTTCGACCCCACCTTCTTTCTCAGCCGAGCACAAAGCTCAAGGAAATCACCGCGTCGCGCCGCGACTACGCCGACAACACAGCCGGATTCGGTCCGCGCTGTTCGCTTCGAACGACGACCGATTACGTTCTAATTCAGTGGCGTTTATCGCGGCATAAATAAGGCAGCGACCGCGCGCGTGTTCCTAGGCCGTGACAATTTTACGACCAACGTAAATTACTAGCGCAATGGCATCAGTGTTGCGGACACGCGGTTTGATTCAATATTGAGCTCGCGATTTACGTTTCTCCGGGACGAATTCTGATTTTTTACAAGGGAAATATGGGGTCTAACGAGCGATGGAACCAGGGGAGATTACTGGGTTGAGATAAAATGTATGGGAAATGAGGAGCATGGCATTTTGGGGGCTTCGGTTTTGGTGGAGATTGAATTTTTGGAGACGCGAACTGAATTTGAGAAGGGAGCGTCGCATTTGTGTTTGCTGGTAATTTTCTTAAAGGGAAACTTTAATCAAATCATCGACCGAGAAAGAAATAATACAACAAAAAATTCATTTCAATATCCGCATTTGTTCCACAGAAAAGAGTTTGTCACTGTTTATTTCCCTCGCCCCCGCACATTCCGTTTTGATAAAGCGATTTCAATTTAACGTGCAAAGACCGTGAAACCTAATAAAATAAACCTTTGTCCAATCGGAATACAAGAAAAGCATCGAGCTGAAAACATGCAGCGTATCAATATCGGCGCGCCGCTTATAAAGGGAAATTTTAATCAGATCAATGGCCGAGAAGGAAAGCTGAAACGCGGAACGAGAAACGCTTGGTTATTGTCCTCGCTCGGCCGCTGAAAAACCCGTAATTGAATTCTTTTGTGGAGGGTAATAGACCCGGGCCGATTTGATTTCATTGAAACCCGGTTCGTTGCACACCCATTTCACCCTACGCTGCCCATTAACTTCCATATTTGTTACTCTAACAGATACAAGATCCCCCCGCGGCCCGCGGTTTCCCCCTAAACAAAAATCCGAAAAAGTTAACCAAACACTTGGAACAGGGATTGTCCAAGCTCCGCTGCCCTCGGTTTCTCCCCGTTTGAGGGTTGCGCGCTGGGAGTGAAGTTCGCGCAAGTTGCATCGCGAGCCACCACCCCCTTAAGTCTTCCTGTCTAAGCTGCTTATGGTTCTACAGCCCCGGTCACCGGGGAGAGTTTGTCGAAAAGTGATTTTCGAGCTTTTAACAGTGGAATCCGAATTCGGGATTCCTGGCACGCGGATCGGGCCACTGATTTTTACTTTTGTTGAGTTGAACGGGGTTGAACTGCGTGTGATTCGAATATGAAGCATGCAGAGGGATTCGCTGGTGTTTGGGGGATAATCTGTAGGATATTCGTAAGAACATCCTCTTTGCTCAGAGTGACACGCGAGTGTGGCGTCTCGATAAAATCCCTCGAAGAGGCTTTGGAAATAATTTGAGGGCAGGTTTTAGGTTATTGATGTGAAGTTCGTGAAAGATTTTTCTTCCTGAAGTGATCGAGAATTTCAACCAGTTTTTTTTTTTATTTAAAAGTGGTTCTTGAAATGGAATTTAAAAAGGTCAGTCAGGGAAAAGAAAGTGGTCTTGACTTCGGAAGATGCAGGTAGAGTGGTGCGTTTGATGAAGATAATTGAAAGTTCGACTGGTTGAGAGAAAGTAGTGACTTGATATAGTGCGAGTAGCATGTGTGGAGGTTTTAGTATCGAAAATGAGTAGTATGAGTTTTAGTATCGAATTTGAATAACTGGTTAGTTATTTGCTGTATAAAAGAATGTTTCAAACATTAAGCAAAGTAACAAAAAATCAATTGCAACGCAGTATATTCCTCGGGAAACTAGGTAGCGTTTGTTCGACATATTTTTTAACACAGCAACAATTTACTGGTTATTCGAAGTGATCATATTGTGTATCACCCTATATAAGGTGATTTTAGGGTTGATGAATGTTAGTTAAAAAATTTTTCAGTTTTAAAATATAATAATAATAATAATAATAATAATAATAATAATAATAATAGTAATAACATCTTTAATTCACTCTATGAGAGAACTTATGTTTAAATTTAGATCTAATACCAGGAAGATTTGCAATAAAAATGGATAAAATAGTATAAATGTGTAAATAACGGAATGATCGGTTCAGGTGTACAAAGATATAAAATTTGCAGAAGTGTTGAAAAGCATGGAAAGCAAAAAGATTCCAGATTTTGGAAGAAAAGGTAATTATAGAAGAAGACTAGAATATAGCATGGTGTACACATCAAATACAGTTTGTAAATTTATAAGTAGAAAATAGAATGTATGTATATAACAAATGCTTATAAAAAATATCTATTTATATCGCGTTTACGACATTCATTCTACTCCTTATGTCACTGCAGAAGCTGTTATCCTTGCAATTTATGCTATGCCTGGAGGCGGCTTCGGCTTGAAAACAAATGCATTGCTGATGCATATAAGAAGTTCTAGTTCCACCGCTTAAATTTTTATTTGAATTTACTTTTGAGAGGAACATCTTCTGTATTGTCACGTATTTGATATGGCTAGACGTGTCTGTAAGATATTAACTCTCTGAGGATCACCAGTTTAATATTACGCGTGATACCTATTCGATTTTTGTTCAAACATTCGATGTGAACAGACTAAACACTTAGGGTAGATGTCCCAATTGCTGCCACTCTATTTATTTTACTTCATAAAACTGTAACGCATACAGAATAGCATGTAAAACAATTTTATTATAAAAAATGAAAGTATTTTTCGAAGTTGTTCAAAATTCTTTATTGTCATCTAAATTTCACCTTCGTTGAATGTTATTAAAATACTTAAAAATTCTTTTTTGGGATTAACTTAATAATAAACACGATTTCGAAGCTGCACTAATAACGCAATATGTAATTATTTAGGTTCATAAACAGATAAATCTGCCTCACCCCAGTTATCCCCAATTTGTGTTATAATTGCTCTGGGGGAATCGGCATTATTGCAAATAGCATGACGCGATCTTGCTTTCGGTAGCAATTGAATTTGCGATAGCTTATTTCACGTCCAACCAAATTGTCAATATACTTTCAACTCTGAGTGAGTGTGGATAGAATTATGGAGTAACTGTATAGTGTTATCACGAGATTCATGTTTTTGACAAACAAGGTCATCCTTTCGAATGCTACAAAAAAAATTGTAGATGATCAGCGATGGTAATTTTTGAAGGGCAATAAATGGCCTTGGATTATCTTGAAAGACTAATGTATTAAGTTTAATCAAAAGATCAAAAGATCATTTTGAAATCTAAGAATAAGGTCCACCTAAAAAAATACATAACCATTATAAAGTATCCCTTCTAAAGCAATGCAAATTCCACTTGGAACATTTTTAGAAATCAAAAATAATATTAAAGATCGTTTATAAAAGTTTGAATAAAACTTTATGTTGTATTTTGAGCTTTTCTACCAAATTCATGGATATATTTCTCCGATTTCTCGTTATATTGTTATAGAATCGCCTTATTAAAATTAATAAAAATGTAGCAAACGCATATTTTCTTATACATTATTACAATATTGAAATAGTATTTTCTCATGCTATGTTCGATTTAAAAAAAAAATTCAGTTAAATGTATCTTTCAAATATGTATAATCATAGTTAATTTTCTTTAAATTGATAGACCGTTTAGAGTCTCTTAAATCCAGTCTAAACTCTTTTAAGAGCGACCAATGAGAGTGAGTTAAAAACTTAATTCGGAAGATCGCAAATTGCAACACGCGAGCCACACGGAAATATTTACAGGCTTCCCTCTCCACGCAAGAACTCTTTCCCTCGTCTTCCGCAGCAATCCAATGCACGAGCACATTCACAAAACATCCTTGTACATACAGAATCCGCTGGTTTTCTATTAAAAGAACTTGAGAATTTAATCGCGTGCGTTAAGAAACGAGCGATGTAAAACGGGTGTTCATTTGGAAAACTGGAATTTAAAACCATTGTTTTATGCTTTTTTACTTTTTCCTATGTAGCGATGTCTCAAATTTTGATACACGTTAAAAGGAGATTGTGTAAAATAAAATAGAAGGCTTAGATTTATCTAATTAATGTTGAAAGCTTTTCCTTTTATTAGAATCCTTAGTAGGACTCGTCCAAGCATTATACAGACAAGGTTGCAACACTCCATCACCTTTAAATAAACTGCGAGGATGCTAAAAGAAGACCATAAAACCCCAAACACATTATTTTTTAACAATTCAATTCCGTAGCAGGAGCCTATAAAATATTTAAAAACTGAGACTGCAATATCAGATCATAGAAAGATAATAGCTCCCCTAAAATAAAACGTAGCATAGTATGTATTTAATTATGCACGTTCTCGTGTTATGCGTTGTATGTATGTTGTATTGCTTAATTATTTGCAAAAATTTCCTTCATTCTAATAAATCCCACATATCAGCTGTTTTAGCCCTCCACCCTGATAAAAACAGAAAATCTAATACTGCAGACATTTACAGTCATAAGTTGGACTTTTATGGCAGGTTCCTTTCAAACTTCTGCACATAAAATTTCTACTAGCATTTCATGACAAAACTAAATGATTCTTGTCATAGGCAGCAATAAACTCACGCCAAATACGCACTATTGTACGTTCACGTATACTATAGAATTATTCCATTAAGATGAAATAAATAAAAACAAAATATCCTGTGTCACCAATAACTCACACAGTCCATAAATCCTCAAACACAGAAAATTCTCTACAAAACACCTACATTCCCCAGATAATTACAAAACGACAACCAAAAAAATCCAGTGTACCCAACCTCCCCTCCAAAGCCCAAAAAAAAAATCCTCTCCCGTAATCAAACTAAACAAACCGCAAACCTAACGAACAATCGAGGAGCTCGCACCAAACATTCCCATTCGTCGAAACCGCATCGGTGCCCCGAGTGAACGGTCGCCGACTGCGGAATCGTTCCGCGTCCAATAAGAGCGTCGCCCTTCTCGCCCTTCTCGCCCTTTCCACCCTTCCCGCCCCGCGGAGCATCCCTTCTACCTTTTCCGCGTCGACGTCCGTCGGCCGCCACGTGGATCGCCGTGTCGCGGGCCAGCTTTCGCTCGGCGACGCTCTCCCCTTCTCGCCCCTCGCGTGCTTCTCGTCGGCGATCCTGCGAGTCCTCGAGGGGGTGCCGGTGTCCTGCGACGGCGGGGGTGGCCGGCGCAATCGGATCGCCACGGGGAGGCACGGTTGCGCCGCGTGTGAACCGCGAACCACGAGGCGAACTGCACGCTGCACGGGCCGACACTCGACTGGACCGCGTCGAGGTGAAATGGAGAAAGCCAGAAACGGTGCGAGAGAAACGGAAGGAAGGGCCGACGCCGCGCGGGAGAGGACGGGGGATGGTCGCGAGGGAGGGTGGACGGCGGGGGAGGCGAGACGACGGCGTGGAAAAGGGAGCCGGCGGCCGGAAAAGGACGGGAGACGGGATCGGGGGTTCGGAAGAGGGAAGGAAGAGCGATTGGGAACAAGGGGGTCGTGGGGTGGAAGGGAGGACGGGCTTGGGCGAGAGAGAGAGGGAGGATGCTGCGGATACGGAGCGGAGAGTCGCTCGGTCTCCGTCTGGCTTCGCCGCAGCGCGTCGCGGCGCATTTCATCCCCCTTTCGAGCCCCTAGCGACCCACCACCCCCGTCGCCCCGTCGCCCCGTCGCCCCTCTCGCGCCACCACGGAACCCCCTACACTAACCCCCAGTTCCATGTCGCAATGTATCTGCAGTCGGAAGCAGAGACCCCGGTGCCTTCGAGACACCGCCGCGAAAGCCGGCTTTCTCTCCCCCGTTTATTCTTCTTTCCCTTACTTACACCCTTTGTCCTATCGCGTCGCACTTCTCTCGTCCTCCGTCTGCGTTCCCCCGTGTCGCTCTCCCCCTTTATTTGCATACCTTCGTTTCTTGTCCCTTCTGTCTTCCGTCAAAGGACGACTCGCTGCCGAGGGAAAAAGGGGACCGGCTGAATGAAGGGCTTGAAAGGCGCTTCTAGGGGTGGCCTTCCAGGCAGTTTACGCTGGGTAATTGTCTTATGGTTTTTCTTGGATGGACTGTTCTCCTCGGAGGTGGTAATGAGTATGGATGAGAATCGGTCATCTTCTTGGGAAAGAAGTCATCGCGCTTCAGATAATTATAGGAATTATGATGTACTTTGGGTTTCAAGAGATTGCGAGATGGTGATTGGATTGTCTGGGAATTTAAATTGTGGGAAGAAATAAATTATGAATTGTTGAGTTTGTTCGTTTTAATGGTCTTTCTTTGATAATGTGGTCCACATCGTTATTCAGGACAGGTGCAGCGATATTCAGAGTCCCTGGAAAAGATGTAAAAAAGTTGAAGCCCGATGTCCTGGCTCATTATGGTCCGATTGTTCAGGATTGTGGAGTCAATTTTTTTTCGGTAACGATAATTTAAAAAAAGAAGGTACAAGTTCTGATCATTACTATTTATTAATGTTTAGAATTCTTTTTTTAATTCTTTTCTAACAATCTATTTGAATGAATGCTTTATCTATTTAAATGAAAATATGTATATATTTTTTAATGAAATTCGTGGTGATTTCGATTCCTATATTTTGTACAGGCCTGAAGCAGATTCTTACCTTAGCTTGGTGTCAATTTGTTACACCCTTTGTTCAGACTCTTGAAAAATAAAATTTAGCAACAAAAGTTTATTCTTTATTTTTTAATATTATTTTCAAGGACACAGGGTATTAACTGGAGAATAAAAATTCTGACGGTTTTAATTAATACAGTCGCAATACTTATCTATAGTAGTTTTATTTATTTTTTATGTGCCGACAAGAAAAATGAGTTAATTCTTGTTACTTAAAATTGATAGAATTTTTATAATCACTTCATGTAAGAAATCCGTAACGTAGAAATGCATATTGTTCAAAAGCAAATCTTTTTTCAAAACGATTTCTAATTTCAAAATTAAAATGCATGAGGCATTCAAGACAATAATAATAATACACCCTTATCATACACTATACAAATAAACACAAATTGTATAAACTGCATATTTTATATATACAAATTATGTATGCAAAGGACAAGATTCAACGGAACGAACAACTGCTATTAAATCTGACCCTGGTGACAGCCATTAAATATGCACATTCTTTTATAATGGAATTCAATAATTATCTTTCTGTTGCAACTCATGTAAAATCTATGTATGTACATTTGTTCAATGCCTTTATGTTCTATTTATAGCAATCTTTTTTTCTAAATTCCAATAAAATAATACCCCTACGTATTTCATATAAAAATGAATTTAAAGAAACACGGAACTTCTCTATATCTAGTCTCTCGCAACTGGGCGACCCAAAAAGTGAACTAATTTCAAAGTAGGTAGCTAGAAACTTACACATCAAAGAACCCTCAAGAACCCAGAATCAATCGAACGAAAACATTATACCTTTTTTAAGATCCGCCGAGCGCCAAATCAGAAGCCATATCTGCAGTAAAAACTGATTCTCAGCCGTCGCGCCGCAAAGGAGCACTCGAAAAAGAGGGTCAGCCAGAGTAGCGGCGCGGCGCGGCGCGGCGGAGCTTAAGCGACCGTAGGAGCCCGCTAGGAAATCTCGCGTGCCCTGACCATTGTTTCCTACCGATAATTTCAAACAATTTTTGAAGTAAAACTCCATAATCCGTCTTCCTGAGAAAACGTGACTGCCCAACACCGCGGCAAATCATTTTCACTCTCAGGAAGCAATTAGTGTTTCCTCTCCTCACATTTTCCCCATGGAATAAACAAAGTCTTCCTCACAGTTAAAGGAAATTCAGACAACCGAAGAAGAGACGCGTCCAGGAAGCGAAATTGCTTCAATCCGCGCGAATTACCGCCGGATTCCACGATTTAAACCTTGCGACAGGCATTTTTTTCAATTATCTCCTCCGGTTCGAGAGCAGTGGCAACAGCGGCAGAAGGATGCAGGAGGAGGACGGGTGGAAAGGAGCAATTTAGACAGAGGGGCAAGTAAAAGCCGTAAAAGGGAATTGCAGGCGTTCGGTATTTATGACTTTGCTCATTGCACGGCCCTACCACGGAGCCGCCATCTTCTCGCGTCCCGGGTCTTTTTCTTCGCGCCACCCTTGCCCTGGTATAAATTATTGCCGTTCGTTAAACACGCTCCTCTTTTCGTTGACCTTCTTCTTTCAACTCTGACTCCTTTTCAACCGCGAACACTGCGACGCTGTGGCTTCGCCGTCGCGTGTGCCTCGAGTGGTCACCTTGGGCGGGCAAGTTTGAGAAGGTGGCCGGAGAAGGGGGAAACCGGGTTTGTTAACACGGTGATGAGAAGATTTGTTAGGCCTTCGCATGGGCCGCTCTTCAGTAGCACTC
Source organism: Perdita meconis (assembly GCA_030770465.2). Taxonomy (NCBI): domain Eukaryota; kingdom Metazoa; phylum Arthropoda; class Insecta; order Hymenoptera; family Andrenidae; genus Perdita; species Perdita meconis. The sequence continues at coordinate 10,531,691 of JASKOS020000011.1, read as the reverse complement.
GAATCAGTTTCCCTTTTCTAGCGGCAATTGTTTCGTTCACTGAGATTGAAGGCGAAGATTTCGGGAACGAGATCTTCTTCTGGGACACGCTTCCCAGTTGAACACCCCCGAGATAAAACGCTGATTGGAGTGTCGGAAGAACGTTGAAAGACTTTTCCAAACGGACGCAGTTTATCCTTCTAAAGCTTGTAACAGTTTTAGCTGCAAAAAGGTTCGCTCTGGTTCGCGCTTTCTTTCTGAAAAACTCGACCCGAGACCTAAGCTGCTGAAGATAGAGTGGAAGTACAGCGGGAAGTAGTGACACTAGGGTATCGAGAATCAAGAGATCTGGGGCGAGTTCTACGCCATTTTTTCTTGGGCAACACAACGAATGGGAATCCCACAATGGGATTTCTTTCCTTCGCGGTACTCGCAATTATTGATAAGAATGTTTAAAAGCGAAACCCATTGTTCCGACGAGAGATTCTAATGTTTAAGGAGGTTTAAAAGAGCCGCTGGAAAATTGGAGAACGCCAGAAGAACAAAGCTCGTAAGAGTGCCTCGAACTCTAGCTGCGAGAAGCTGGGTCATAAAAGTTTCACGCTCTCCGTTCCCTTTTATTCCTCCTTTTTTTTGTCTAGAGCTCGGAAATTTAAGATAAAGCCTGAAACATGCGTAAACTAAAAAAAAAAGGGCAACTAAATGGAAGAGCAACCTTCCCAGGACTCCGTTTCATTAACTTCAAAACTCATCACGGGTCTTCAGAGCCTAAGCACCCACGAAACTTCGAAACACTTCTCCAAAAGAACCCAGTTTACACCCCTCGAGCATCTAGCAGTTCCGACGACGAGAACCCGGAGCCGGAGCCACGAGAGGTTCAAGCATCTCGTTCTCCCTTTCTGCCTCCTTTCTTGCGATTCTCCAAAATACTCGAAACTGCTGGGAGCACGGCAGTGACTCCGGCAACACGATTTCACGCAATACACGTTTCAGTTTCCAACGAAGCGGCGAGTCGAGTCGACCGTGAGTAACGTCAGTCCTCCATGCCTGCACGGTTCCTTAGGATACAATATACAACTATAAAGGATCAGATTGGATTGAAGAATCTGTAAAAGCAGTGATTACGGATACTACGAGAATCCCCATCCCTTTGTTCTCGAGAGGTTATGGATTTTGGGTTCTGAAGACCCCATAAACAGGGATCGAATGAAACTGTTAACTCTTATAAATAAAAGTTATTTACAGAGTAAATAATCACAGACAATAATCAAGACAATAAACGTTCCCTATTTATGCAAAAATATATGGAATAAAATTTTCAGTGAATACACTTAATTTTATAATTGTTTCTTTGGAACAGGAAAGATAATAGTAAAAAACTGATAATTATTTCTTAGCTAATGGAAAATTTTAACAGTTTAAGGTAGTATAATATATTTGTTTATATTTCTACAGAATCATCCACGTACCTTGGAATTTGCGCGCACGAGCATAAATAAACTTGGGTTCCGAGATACGTGGATAACTCTGTATATTATTTAGTTGCTGTGCACATAGACATAGATCTTACCTCTGGGGTTTTTAGAGCCCTAAAATCCATGACCCCTTGAGAACAAAGACATGGGGAGTCTCGTAATATCTGTAGACACTGGTAATAGCGAGCCATTCGCACGTGAAAACGCGGCATTAATAAATCGCGCTCAGGATCTGGTGGAGACGGCCCTAACGAAATGCAACACGAGGCGGCTAATGACGTCGGAAAAGTAGGTAATCAATTCGAGAGCAACCGGCCGGTTGTTATTGACAATGAAAGATAAGGCGTAGCCAATTAGACGACGCCGAGAGCGTTTCTGTGCTCGCGTGTACGAGCCGGCGATTGGCTCGTCGATAAATAATTTATGACTAATTCATAAACAGAAGGAATAGGAGTGGCAGGACTGAAAAGACGCAGTAGGCGAAGAAAATCCGTTTCTGATCTTAATATTTTCAACCGTGCTGCTTCCATTTACATATCCGACGGCGTAGTTAGATCGTTTCATTCTACGCTGGTTCCGTGATCCCAGGATCCAAGGATCCAAAGATCAACTGTCGACTCCTGGCGAGCCTCTTGAGAACTCAACACCTTTGCTGCCACCAATTTTTAAAAAACGCTCTCCTCAAATATTCCTTTAAAACTCTCTGTCCTCCATTTCAAAATTTTCAACTTCAACATAATTTCCTTAACAACCTCACGTTACAAAAAATTAGTTAAAAGAGAAATTGCGTCAGTAACAGCGAAAGTGTCAACATCAACGCAACAAGAGCTCCCGTCGTCCCATGCCTATCGTTGCATTTTTTCGACGCGCCTCGTTCGAGCTTGAAACGCGTACAAAAATGATATTTTACAAACAGGGGAGTGGGGTGGGTGTGAAGGTGGATAACGATTGGCACGTTCCGTGGACATTTTTCGCACAGCGGCGCGTTTTCGATTCGGTCCGTTACGCCTGTCGTAAACTGCGCCCGTGACTGCGTCGACCTTTCGTTCGCGATTGATACAACCGAAATGCATAGTAAACGCGCGACTGCGGAACTGTAAAGAACGAGTTAAGTGTGCAATGCTGTCCGCGGAAATATCTGCTTTTATTGCTCGGTTTTAGTGCTGCGTGCGATTACGCTGTTTTATGTGCGGGTGCGGTAAATAATGTCCCCGCGACTAAACGAGAGATTCTTGGAAAATGAGTTAACGATGCGAAAGGAGTTTCGAGGGCCTCTAGTCTAATTTCGAGCTCGTAAAGTCGATACTCTTTGAGGAAAATGATGCTTCGTATGTTGCCTCTTGGGAAATCGCGAGCGAAAGGTCAACCGCGCGAAGAAAAACGTGAACCAGGCCAAGGATTGAAAATGGCGCGCGTCAAGCATCTTGCTTTAATATTAACTCTAAAAAATACTAAAATAGATAATTAGTTAGGAACAGTAGGAACGGATTTGATTTTTGAGCAAGTCCTTACGCCTAAGGGGAGTCCCGTATCCGACGCCGCGAGGCCGCGAGGTCGGATGCCAGGATAATAGCTAATTAACGCTATTAATAGCACTGCACCGGAACGGATGCTATTGAGATTACGTGTACTCATTTATGCAAGTACATACGCCTTTAACGCACGGTCCTGGGCTTGTTTATAGTAGAAATAATAGCGCCCGAAGGTGTCCCGGAAGTCGACCGTGGCTCCGACTCTGCTTCTGGGACACCTTTCGCCGTTGTGTCGCGACGATGACCAATCACGCGTCGAAGTATACAAAAGGGGGAGTAGAATGGATGCGAGTAGAACGTTCCGGGAGGAGAACTAGAGCGCGTGGTATTAATGTTCGTGGCAGTTCGGTTCACGATTATAGCAAAAATATATCGATGTGGATTGGTACTCTGGATCTTTGTCTGTGACTCGAATGTACAAGAAATATACTCTGGCTTTTTGTATCGAGTGGTCGAGAAACGAGATGGCCCTGAAATTTTTATTGGAACCTCGTGGCTGCCTGAAATGTTCGATAGTCTGATAACACCTGCACGCTTTGATATGATGTTCATGATTATGATATTGTTTGAAAAGATAGAACTATGAGACTACGAGGTTCTCTAGCAGGATTTCAGGGCCATCTTGTCATTTCACTATAGCAAGTATCTTCGTAACAACTGGAGTACTGTTTGATCTGTTAACTGGGATACTTCTCTATCTTCTATATTTACATACAGGGTATTGTAGAAGTTAAGAAATTTCGTGGAGTATAGTTTTCAGACAGGAAAATAGTGAAAAAGTTTATGTACAGATATGCCTGAAAACACTGATTTTTGTTATAAGCAATTTGATGGAATCCTAACGAATTTAATTGAATTGAATTTAACGCCTATAATAAAAACCTTAAAAATTACAGATATTCAGCTATTATGAGAATAATGCATGTGTATTTTTTTAAAAATTGCATAGGATGCATGTAATGTAAGCGTAGGAGACTTGCATTTTTTTCTTCCTAGTTCGTACTCCCTCAGGGATATATTTATTTATGCAAGCTGGCTTATGTTACCAAGATATTCGTGGTGTAACATAAATTTATGTTTCACTTGTTTCTATGATAATTTTCATCGCAATTTATGTACAGCTATAACGTCAAATTGAATTGCATACATATTTATAAACATATGCTTCATATTTTAAGTATACATTTTTACCTTTACTATAAAATTATTTTATTAATAATAAGTAAGTCAATAGTATTAAAAAAAATAGTATAAAGTGACAATTATTCTTCTACATTTTATGTGCATTTTTCTCGTAACTAGTTGGATATCTAAGCTACAATTATGACTACATTTATTGAAGATTTAGATCTATTATCTCAACGAATTTAATTATAATTTATGAAAATTATTGTTCATTATATATCTAACTTAGAAGAGTTTAAAATATTTTTTTATCCATTGTACTGACTCAAAGTTTACATAACATTTGCTTGTATATATCATATAATAATAAAAAAATGCTAGTCGTTCTAAAATCTTCATAATTTTTACTTTGTAGATCATAGAATATATCAACAGTGGACAATATTTACAAGTAATGTCAATTTTCCCTGAAATGAACAAATACAAATATTTTGAGATTCAAGATAAAATTAAGAAGAATTTAACACGACTGAAACACCTTTTCTGAGAATGACTAATACATAAAAGCATACTAAAATATATTAAGTCAACTCTACTTTAATCATAAAGTAGATTTAAATACAGCAACTCAAAAATTCATTAAAGAATCTTCCCAATTTTAATTATCTGGGAAATCTACTATACTAATAATTCATTTTCTGTGTCAAACCCATAAAATTGTCAGACCCTCAGCAAATAAAATCTCCCCTTCATGAACAAATTTATGAGCCAATCCATACAATCACATTATAGAATCATTTTAATAAATGAAATAGCTACCCTCCATGCCCATGAACTTTTTCCATCCTTCCTACATCAAAACCCAAAACTCAACCCTTGAAAAATATCCTCCATCCATAAGGTGGTAATAATACCACCCTCTCCATTAAAATCTCTAGAAAAAAACAACTAACCAAGTCCCCCGGTTAACAGATCACGGTGCCCCAAATAAAATCGACTGATATCTCGTAACGTTCGCATAAAATTTGCATCATTGCACAGCCGAACGCGTCTCACGACCGACTCTCGTCGAGGGAATCGTCCGGCAGAAGGCACGTCGTTGCATAATAAAAAACAGATTCCCAGCGAAACAAACTACCCGCGCCCTCGCGACACGTTGTTCGCGGAAGAAGTGACGCGCGAGCGCGGCGAGCGCGTCGTGTCGCTGGAACACGGATCCAGAGGATCGAGGATCCTAGTCCCAGCGGGACCGTCGAGGGATCGATAGCTCCCCGAGGCTTCCGACCTGTATCCTCCTCAGCCGTGGACGGTATCCGGCTTCTTCCTCGCGTAATCGGTTTCCGCCTGGCAGCGGGGCTTATTGCACTCGCTCGAGCACACGACGGACTCCTTCGTAACCGAGGAACGATCGTGCTCTCTCTCTCTCTCTCTCTCTCTCTCTCTCTCTCTCTCTCTCTCTCTCTCTCTCTTTCGCTCCTCATTCGTCGATCACGCGCGGATCCCGTCGCCGCGCGGCGAATTGATTATCGATTCGTGCGGTTGCCATAAATTATTATGCATCGGTATGTACAAAACACATGTCGCCTCGGCGGCGAACGGAATAGACTTCGGTCTACGACGCGTCGTCTCCACGGCTCCAATCAGGACTTGGAAGGATCCTCGTTCGGCTTGTCGCAGCTCTGTCCCGTCTCCCACACGTTGATCCTCTTCAGAGGGTAGCAAATCACAGCCGAGAGAAAGATCAAGCTTCCGGAGAGGTAGAACGAGGCGTTGTAGCTTCCGGTGGCGTCCATGAAGATACCTGCGGAACGCGGATTGGATCATTTCCTAAAGGATGTCATTTAGCGAACGAGGGCAGACGAATGCTGCGAGCATGAACTGTTAAGGCCGGCGCGCATTATGGCGAAACGCGGCGAAACGCTGCGAAGCGAAGGAAAAATTTGATAAACTATTGGATCTTAAGCCAAGAACCGTATTTAAGTTCTCGGGCACAGTTTCGGTAACTAACTATTTATCGTGTTACAACTGGTTGGTTGTAGAAATTAGCAACTGTTATGGAAAAATTGGACGCGCAACATTTTCTGAACATTTTTTGATCGGCGCTATGAGAGCCGCTCTCGGCAAATCGTGACTGCTTCGTTCGCTGGGTGTAGACCCGCCTTAAGAATCGAGATGTGCGCGACGTCGATTATTTATAAACAGACTGCGCCGCGTCGCAAAATTTCTCTCGCCCTCTTGTTAGATTAGATAACCCCCAACCGTCTGTTTTGACAGACGTCTAGGCAATATTTCATGCAAATCGTGTCTCGAACGATAAATCAGCCGCTTGGGCAATCGTAATGTTATGCATCGCGGTGAGACTCGCCTCCTCCATTATACAAATATGCCTTAAATCGAATTGCCACTCTACGCAGATCTTATCTCCGGGGGCAAGTCAAGGCGAGCGTTCTGCGATGGAAACTGGCGTCAATGTTGCGCGGTACTCCGAATGTGTGTTTGATGGTCCAGTGAAATTTATAGGAGCCTTAAGGCGCGTTCAGACGCGAGCGATGCGACGCGAGTATTGCGATTGATTGCGATAAATGTTCGGTCATAATTTGGACATTTTTGTATATAGCAAACTTGCAGAGTTCTGAGTAGAGTTCATTAGTAAATAATTTGTGAACACTGTTGCGGACGATGCTTGGAAACAGTTTGCATGCTTTTGTAAAGTTTTTCTGTAGGAAATATGTATTAAATATTCGGTCAAAGTTGCTCGTTATAAGTGACCATATTGCTGACGAATATAATCCAAAGTTCCTACAAGCTAAAACTGCAGCGAGGAAAGAGGACTCATCCACTCATACTAGTCGATTTTGAGTAGTGACGCTCTCTAGACAGACAGAATATTATTATTGGCTGAGCTGGTCACGCGGTACAAGATTTCTCTTTCCCCGCTGCAGTTTTAGCTTGTTGGAAGCCGGCCAACATCTCATGAACGAAAAGTACTTGATCTCAGTATTGTACAATGAATCACAAACTTGTTCATAAAATATTAAATTTAAATATATTAAATTATTATTATAAATATTATGGTTCTCAAAGAAAATATTAAAGAAACTGAAGTATAAATAAACGTGGAACAAGAATACAAGTTAATAAAAGAAAAAATATAGTGCAGTAGATTTCACAATTTAATTGAAATTCTGAATACTCGTGAATGAATCTGTGAGTCATTGCACATGCAGTCAGTTACATATAATTTACACATCAAACTACTTCAGAAAATATAACATTTAGAATGATAGAAGAAGCATTAAGTTGTTCGGCGACTAAAATTGTACCAGGAATATTTAAAGAAAATTGCAATATTCATTAAAACCTAAGTCGTAAGAATATAAGTATTACTATAAAATCGAAACGAAGTCAGAAAATTCATATGCAAATACCGAAACACATGAAATGTTGCAAAATATTTATCATTAAATCTGCAATCATTCGTAAGAGTCTACTTTTGTATCATAAATTTATGATATCATTAAAAATACAAAATTTTCAAAAATATTAAAGATGATAATCTATATAATTTAATTTAGAAATTTTCTGAACAGTTAGTAATATTGCAGTGAATTTTGATAAAACACTAACGAGTACCTCAAAGAACATTTTCGCCGTCATTTTTATCTCAAGACACTTTCTAAAATTTTACCAAGTCCCCGGATGTATGTAAACTTCAGTAACTGACTGTAGAAACTCATTAATAATCATGACAAATTTGCGAACTTTCTACGAACAACATTCAGAAACTATCTAATGAACCATCTAATTCAAAACTATCTAATCTAATTTCTGAGAAGCAGATCATCTAAATACGTATTCTACATTAAAATACGTCCACTGCGATCATAACAATGCAAATTGATTGCAATTTCACACTAATGATTAAACAAGACAATCGAGGCAATATTTCCTCCTAATTTAAATACTTATTTCTGATTCCTCAATTCGCAAACATAAATCTCATTGACGTGACAGCGCCCATATGCGCGTGTATGTATTACTGTCATCGTCAATAAAATACGCGTTGCGTTGCACGTTGCGTCGCACACGCCCGAACACGCCCGAACACGCCCTCGTGATTGCGCGAATCCTGCAACGTGACTTGATCTACGTATGTACATAAACTCGCTCTGAATATTCAAATTAAGAAACCAGTTTTCGTTTTCGGTTAGAATCCACATGGGAAGTATTGGAAAGGCGTCTCGCGAGTCGCGAGATACGATCGCGCGACGTCCCTACCGTTCGTGATCGATATTATCTAATCACCTGCGAGAGGCGCGCCTACGGCAGCCGCCACGCCTTGGAAGAGAAGAAGCAGACCGAACGCGTTGGTCAATTTCTCCAGGCCAAGCAGGTCCACCACCAGGATCGATCTCAGGGAGGCGAAGACAGCTGCGGAGGAAATCCCGGAATTAGCAAGGTCCGAGCTTCGATCTCCTCGGATAATGGAGAGGCTCTTGTTTCTTTCTTCCTCGTGGTACTCACATATACTGATGCCGAATGTGGCGGCGTAGAAGAATTGGTAGCTCTGGGTGAGCGAAAGACCGGAGAATATGGTTAGTAGGCCGCCGGCGCTGATGAAGATGTTGTTGACGACCAAGGCGTTAACTCCTGGCAAACTGCTCGCCAAACCGCAAACGACACGACCGATTGTGTTCCCGATTCCGATTACGGAGACGAGGAACATGGCCGTGGAGGGCTCTATGCCTGCCAGTTTTGCTCGATCTATGATAGAGAAATCATAATCGGCATTTTACTTTGGACTTTTAAATCGCCCTGTAGATTCTAAAAATTTTATGGATTTTGTGAATGTTGCAGAATGATATATTGTAGATTAGAGGAACGTTATGATGATTGAGTTGGAATACAATTTTTTAAGCATCCTATAGAGTTTACAGTGGAGACTTTAAACAACTGATTTTGTATGTAGATTGTTTGCAGATTTCTTAAAAACTAGTTAAATAATATATTTGGAACAACGTATAGACCCTAAAAGATTAATTTTATAATTATTGCTAATTAGTTTTTATTTCTTCAGAATTCATATGTACAAGAGAATTCAAAAGACCTTATCAATTACTTTCGAAATTTAGAAGTTTTTAAACACCAAGTTTAGATTATACTAGGTATACAAATAAGAAATGGATTATTTTTTAATAAATTTGAATTAATTAAGTGATTACTACGTGATACTTTCTCAAATTATCTGTACCTCAATTAACAAGCTATGTGTAGATAAGAAAATTAATAACAGTGTTAATGCTCTATTTACTATTTCACAATAACAAAAACTAATTATTTGGAATTAATGGAACATTCTGTCCATTTTTGCACTATTTTTCATATTATATAAGTTTTTACTATTGCGTATTTAAATATTGTATTCAGTTTAAACGCAAATAAATGCAATATGTAGAAGTGCAAGTTAATGAACATAAAATAACACATTATCGAGGTGTAATTTTACAATTATCACATACAATGACAGTTGTGTTAACTTTATTTACAAAAAGCGAGTAAACAGAGGGTGATCGCATGGAAAACAAAGCAGTTACAGTGTATAAATTTAATTGGTCAGTTTTATTTTTAATTAAATTCATTCATTCAGCAAAATTCTGTCAACTGATTTCCAAAAAATATCAGCCAATGTTATTGCATTCTGGACTCATTTACAAAATACAAGATAACCAACATTTAACACAAAATTTGGAAGATCTGAAAATCCGAAAGTTCGATATTCAAAAATTGCAAAATCCTAGAATTCCAAAACTTCCAAAATAATCAGAAATTTACTGGATTTCACCTGACTTTTGAATCAACCTGTACATTTAAAAGCCCCAGCTGCATAACCTTTGATAAAGTTTGATACGCTACCTGGGACATACATGAACGGCGTATAGAATCCCATCATAGTGAGGCCTCCAGAGATGGCCAGCACGAGGAACGAGGGGCTTTTCAGAAGGCTCAGATCCAGCATAGTGGTGAGTATCCGGCGCACGCTTTCCGGGCAAATGTAACAGCTTCCGCTCTCCTCTTCGGCGACGTCGGTAGCCGTTGGCAAACGCGTGACCGACATATGATAGCCCACGGACGATTGCTACAAGAATCACGTCCAATAACTCGATCGTTTTCAATTTCACCAAACACCGAGAGGGTATGTAACTATTGGGTCCATTGGAGAGTCCCCTTTACCGTCTACATGTATGTACATCCTCCTGTCGTTAGTAACCGTTCAAAGATTTCGGAAGCCCGAAGTCTATCGTCCCTATTTTCTTTGGCCCGAGCCGAAGCTCTAAAATGGATGGCAGGAGATTCTCAGAGAGACTCTGCCCCATCAAGGAGGACTGCAAAAAGGAGACACCTTGGATCTAGATTCTAGATTATCCGGCGCCGTTTGAAACGGGAGAAAGGAAAAATGAACGACGGAACTCCCGAATAGACCCAACATTATGGCCGAGCTTTCAATCCCGAAACCCTTCCCTCGCGGTCTGAATAATATCCCTCGAGGGAAGTGTATTTTACGGGCTTCTTTGGCGGTGTATAGTGTATATCTCTCCGGCGAGGGCATTTGTCACATTTTCTCACCTGCGACCTGTAGTGGGGCAGCCTGTTCAGGGAACCGCCGTAAAAGATGTCGTCCCTGTAAAACGGCCTCTGCGGATCCTTCTGACTGACTGGATTCCGCCTGTTGCCCACTTTCAGCGACTTCTGGCTAGATTCCGAGTCCGCGCGGAGTCGCCGCCCGCTAATCGTGTGCCTGCGAATCTGCCAACCATTTCCTCCGCTTACTTAATCTGGATATACTGTTATTATCAGCTAAATGAATCCTCCTGGCGCGAAAAGACCATCAGAGGATCATAAACGCAGTGTATCGTGTATCGCGGTCACGGAATATCTGTTTTTCGATGAATCGCAAGTGGGATGATTAGTGGAGGACCTCAATTAATTTGGCTCTTAATTGCTCTCGGTTTCTGTTAGTCTGAGATTTTATTATTTGATGCATTTGCGATGAGAGTATATTGGGACTTTGAGTAAAAGTTGAAATGTGATTTAATGGTGGTCTATCAAAATTAAAAAGAATTTTTTAATTGTCTATTAATTTCCACGGTGCGCATTTATATTTCTTAATTTTTTAGTTTATATTTGTCTCAACTCTTCAATTGAAACTGGTTTTCTATACTCAACTTCGAGAACTTTGCATGAGAGGAAGGTTGATTTTATTGGGTCCAAATTTCTTGTGACGATGATTATTACAAATGATGATAAGAGCTTAATACCATCTAGAGACCATAAGCTCCCGAAAAATGAAATTAGTTGGACCACTTCCAGTACCACAAATTGTCATTATTGGCAGACATGATCGTATCCATTTCGTCAAAGAATAGACTTATGGATACAGTTAATTTAGCCAATAATGACAATTTGTGTGACTGGAAATGATCCAAAAAATATCACTAAAGGAAAACAAGAGTAAAGTAAGAGCCTCGTACTTTATGGATTCAAGTCAATTGATTAATTACTAGATAATTCAAGACTCATTATCTGCGTTTATTTCTGCAGTTAGGCGTTTGGATATAGTATCTCTAATTATTGTATTTCAGTCTGTACGCCACTTTAATCCCCAAGTTTCTCTGTAATTCGTACCATAGGGGTGGATGGTTTAATGGTTCTCCAATTCTCTCGAGATAAGTCAAACTCGATTATGTGATGAGACCACTACAGTTTGGTAGCTCAACTCTGAACATTGATCGATAATCTTCTCCATAATACTCAGTGTTAGGAAATTCTACTGAGAAACTATAAGATTCTCTTATGAATTCTATAGTCTATTCTCCAAAGATTAAAATAATATTCTACTAAACTTGCATTTGGTAACCAAAGAGATAATGTGAAATATAATTAATCCCTTAACTCCCAATGTTGTACGGGTGCAACATTAATTTTAAATGCACTAATTTTATTTTTACTTTTCTTCTTTCGCACCTCTTCATGCCGAATATTGCACGTATGCAACAGGCGTTGAAACGATGAATAACTTTTAGATCAACTCACAATCAGTACGATACTCTTAGCTTTAAAATAACAGAATGCGATACATGTTTTTATTACTAGACTGCAAATTTTATGCTTTTATGGCAAAAAATCGACGAGACTGTAAACATATGCCAAACTATATAAAACATCAAAAATGTAATTCAAGTTAAAATAGTTACAAGATTAAAAATACTATCATTCAAATCTTTTTTCATTTGAACTACTAATTTCATTTGGAATACATGCTACAGATTAAAAAACGGAAAACCTACTATTTAACATAATTTCCTAATTCTTTCAAAATATTCTAAACTACCCTCCTATAGGGAAATATTTTTCTACATTGAAAAACACTGTTTCTTACTAAAAATAATTTAACTCCATTTAAATTACTCCATAATTGCTCAACAAATAACAAAAACACTATCTCCCCGGAAAAATACAAAAAATTGAAACAATCAAGAACCAAAATTGATCACTAACCGTGGGCACTTTGCCATTCAGTCTTTCCACATCGCCGCCCAGAAGATTATTCTCCTCCTCAATGGTCTTTTCATCAATATTAACTTCCAAGGCAGGGTATATCGGCACCGAAAGTCTCTTCTCAGAGCTGCTCAGCTTTTTCTCCAAGATCTGCAGCTCCACGACCTTGTGAAGCGAGTGCAGGGACTTGGACGCGCTGCAAACAACAACTGTCTTACATCCCTCGTCCCGCTTTAACGCTTCCTGCATCTCCACAGGCCCTGCTAGCTATCCGTTCCCTCTCGTTCAAACTTTCGTTTAAACTGCTCCTTTTAAGTCTACGGCGCGGCATTTCTTATCTTCCGGCGAACAACGCGTGATCTTTCGCGCCTCCCGCCGTCTCTTAATGTCGTGAAAAACGAGAACATAAAATCGTACTCCCCGAGGACGGGATTGGAAGTTTCGAGGGTGTGTTGCTGCGGCAAACGGTTTCTCGGTTTATCGCGAAGCATCTTTCGAAAATTATTGAACTCATAACTTCGCGCTTATTGATGGGGAACTTTATCTTTCTTTGGATGGGGGTGACTTTAAGTACACGAAAGCAACGGCAACGTGTTACATGTTGGGCTTTTATGTCTTCGAAACTAATAAACGGAAAGCAATAAGTAAAATCGTTCTAGTTTTTAATTTTTCGTCTGCAGTGTAAAAGTTTTTGGGTCCGTCTAATTCAGGAAGATATTGTTTTCCACTTGTTTCCATTTAGTTTTCTTGCTGGTAATTTAGAATGTTTGCATACTAAGAAATTAATGAATTCTAAGCCAAGGCACACAGAAGCTAGAAAATGCAGGAAACACAAGAGGTTAATTACTTGACTATGTTGGGGTTGCTGCCCAGAAGCTCAGCCGCCGTGGGGTACTCGGTGTTGTTGTTTGTTCCAAAGAAACCGCTTCTGCTAGGCTGTACGCAGTGCAATGATGCTGTGGACACCCCTTTCGTCATCAAGCTGCTCTTCATCTCTAAGCCCGCGTTTTCCGGGGTGGACTTTACTTTAATCCTCGTTGGCTTCAGCGGCCGGAACATCGCCCCGAAAATGGAGCAATTTAGGAGCATTCCTGGAAAGTTCGAGGAGATTTCCTGATGCAGAGGACTTCGTCCTGTTGCGGATCATCCGACGAATAATTTAACGCGAAACTTCGGTACTTATGGAGGGGAATTTCTTTTTTCTTCTTCGAAAATTTCGATTTTTTTTTTTTAACTTTTTCAACTAAACAAAGCTATAAACTTATGATTTGAAACTTTATTTTATATGTTTTTAACATACTTTCATTAAGTAACACAATTTTTTCGGTTGAATTCACTTGAAAATATATCATTAAGCTTATAGCTTCGTTCAATATATGTATTTCAATAAATTTGAAAAAAAAAATCGATATTTTCGACCAAGAAAAAAGAAATTCCCCCCTTAAGATGGATTAACCTTTTGGTTGTAGATCATTCGAAACTGACTTTTTTTGTAGTTTTTTTTTTTGTAATCTCATTTTTGTAATGGAATCCGAAGAATGGGTTAACGAGGAATAATATGTTGGGTCTTGCATATTGACAAACATTCGTATGGAAAAAAAAAAAAAAAAAAAAAAAACTTAAAAGGTGTTTAAAAGATACGACATACTAAAAAAATACTTTTGAATTTGCCTAGAATAATCACATTTTCTTAAATTTCTGTGCTTCGTTAAGGATGAACTTCAGTAACAACTTTAGACAAAACTTAATCAATTTCTCTTCTTCTGATCAAAACCAATCAGAAATGTTGAACGTTTGTCATAAATTAGCAGCTTCACTCTTAATTTGTTAATATATTTCTCAATATTGCGTTTTCTAAAAGAAAGTTAAATAATTAAAAAACAACCGAATAAATTTTTCTAAAATTTTGCAATGGTACTTCGGCGCCATCGAGAGACCCTCGAAATGAGGAACATCGCATCATCATTGATACACCGAATTATCAATCGGAATCGCGAGTGAGTCAGTTGTTGTTTGTACGGCATTAAAACGGATGTTAATAAAGAGTTGTTCCGTCTCTCTTGCAGTATAAATATTCATTCTTCCAATTTTCAAAGATTTTCGCCTATTTCTAACGTTACTGAAGTTGATCCTTAAACCTACTTCATCTTCTCATCCCCATCGGCATCGAAAGAACGAGTCTCCAAAAAAGGTCCCATTTCTTCCAAGAAATGAATCTTGGTTCCCGATATTCGATTAAAAACGAGATGAATTATAATTGATTACCCGCTTGAAAGAGCAGAGCGCCTCTCCATCCGAACTGCTTAACGAGGAGGTCGGAGATAGGCGCGAGCAAGAAAGCGCCGATCCCAGAGCCGCACACGGCGATTCCCGTGGCCAGGGCTCTCCATCTTTCAAAATAAAATCCGGTAGTTATCACAGCCGGCACGTAAATCAAGCCTGCCCCGATACCTCCTGACAATCCAAAGCACAAAGACCACGTGAAACGAGGAAGAACGATAAGAGCGCGAAGGAAGAACGTAGCGGGTAGAGGATTTTCGTTGAATCGCTTCGATAAACTAAATTTACGAATGCGGCGACCGGTTGACCACCGTTCCCGTTCCCCCGACGACCGAAACGCCCCGAAACGCCCCAAAAACGAGTTTAATGTTTCCCCCCGGAAAGGAATTCCGGTCGGTCGTAACGAGGGGTGGGTCGTGATTTCGCGAGTATCGCGTTGCGAAAAAGGAAAACGTTCTGCCGTCGCGCGAAAAGGGGGAAAATGAAAGGAAACTTTTCCGCCGAGGCGGTCGTAACTCCCGCCGCCCGCCACGGAGAAATATGTTTCCAGATGGGTGGGAAGGGGTGAGAACTTACCCAACACGCCGTAAGAGATATAGAGGAACTCGATGGAAGTGCTGAAATACGAGAGGACGAAGGCACCGCAACTTATGACGCTCCCTAAGATCGTTACCAGCCTGAACCCGTACCTGTTGGCCAACGCAGACACGAACGGACCTGTGTTCAAGACATCGACGGGAAATAATGAAACAGGCGTCGCGTCGTTCCACGCCGATGAGATTTCGAAGTCAACGGTTCAGAATTCTTCGAGTATAAATAGATTGATAAATTATCGCTTCTGTGACATTCTAAATTATTCGCTCGGAAGATTATGAGAAGTATAGCGCTGAAAACGGTCAGAACTTTGAGGTTCATTGAAGTTTTGGTTGGATTTTTATTAGGTGCGGATTGTGTTGGATGTATCGGAGTTAAGGCGGGATTTCCTACACGCTTCTAACGCTGCGGCCACGCGCAACGCTTTTTAATATACAGGGTGATTCTCTGGCTAATAAACATAAAGAAATCCCTATTTTCTAAAGGTTTACAGCCGTAACTCCGTCAATGAAAAGGCGCAAACCATTTATGGGCCATTAAGATATCCATAACCAGGGTCCTTTTACGTCCTTTTCGGTAATAAGGTAACCACTGCGATGTTTAGACGGCGACAATTGCTTCGTCACCCTGCATATTTATTATTGATCCCTTGCATTTGGTTTTTCTTTGTTTCTACGATCCTGCATCCAGTTGCAGCATCAGACGCGTATAAGAAATCCCATCTTTAGGGATATTGATTGCATTAGATATCGTTTACAGTTTACATAGATAGAGATATGGATTGTATGGAATATACATACAGAATGTTTGGCTACAAGTCAGAGGAAATGAAAGGCATAATTGTAGACGGTAAAATAAGACGAGAATGAAGAATACCAAAATTGCGGTAAGGCCTTCCTTTGTTAGTTATAAGCGTTTAAAGTTCGACAACTCGAACAGTGACTCGAACAGTGGTTCAAACTAATAAGGGAAATATCAGGAAACAAATCACCTTGCGTTTTTATGAAACTTTGCACAATTATTCCTTGTTATACAAACTCTCGATTTTTAACACCTTGCAAAAACTTTTATCCAAATCATATTTCAATACCTTTTCTACTTAAAAAAAAGTGCAGCTGAATAAAAAAAAGGGACTATCGCAAAAACTGTAGTTTTTTCGTTAAAATCTAAAGCAGACATCCACTAAACACATCAGAATTAAGTTGGATCAAAGAATAATGATGCAAAGTGTCATCAAAACAAAGATACATTACTGGCCAACCTTCCCTCGCATAATAAATGAGACTCGAATTAAACGCTTCATTAGGATTTGATCTGTGTTCGAGTTGGGTCTGGACACTGATTAGACCGGATTCGTAACAGATTACTAATTATGTTAGTTATATAACATCACTAACGTCGTTGAAGTCACTTCATCCTCAACATTTCACTTCTCCCCCGAATTCTGTTCTGACTGCTTTTAACGGGACTCTAGCATTCGTCCGAATCGTCCTCATCCTGCACCCCGAAGCTGTTTACCGCTACCCTCTAATTGGGATACACGCCTGAAAACTGTCCAAGTATCACAAAAGGATTTACGTTTTGTTGTCACTGACCGGCCATAAGGTAAAATCCCGACTGCAGCGAGCCAACCAGCGCGACCCTGGCCTTTGACACCGCGAACGCTTCCGAGATATCGTTTAGGAACACTCCGAAGCTGAAAATGATGCCGTCCACGAAGAGGTTGCACATGAAGGAGGCCGCGACGATCACCCAGCCCCATCCTCCATCCGGCGGCACCACCATCTCCACCTCGATGCTCTGTCAACAAGTTTCCCCGAGATTCTCATCTAAGATCTCGTATCTCGACTATTCGAGGCTCTTAGGGCACTCTTCAAGCATTGAACAACCTTGGATAACCTTTGACCCAGCATATTGGCGAACAATGGTACCACGAAACAGCTTTGCAGACTAATTTCTAATTTATTCTACTGGTTTAGCTGTATCAACCCTTCCACTGTGGATAACTTGAGTTTAATAATTTTATACTTCGTGCGTGGTCCTAGATGTCAGTTGCATTCTGTGCTTATTGTTTTCTGGTCTACATTGCAAAAGTCATTTAGCACATTTAGCAATGTGTACCTATTATGTTTACGTGTGTGCCACAGCAGAAGGGTTGATAATAATCTGAAAATGTGGTGCCTTGATTCTTGAAATTTGGTTCCCCGAGGAGTTGAAGAAGCCTGTAAATTGGATGGAAAGAGTGGTCCATCTGTGGGGAAAATAAAGTTTGAGATTTAATCAGCGAATGAACTTAGTCGATGAGTACCACGTTTCAACATCGACGCCCGTGGAAATTCACAAGGTGCTTGAGATCAAGGCTACGCAGAAAGTGAACAACTATAGCGTCACTTTCGCGTCTCGGTGGTCGCGTGACCCAAAACTCCGGCAAGTTATCACGGTGTCGGGACAAACGATGCTGATACCGTCCACCCGACAAAAAGACCGCGTATAAATTACTACGGTTCGCATATTTTTAGTCTCGTGCAATAATATCGTTGGGCAATGTCGGTAATCTGTCTAAGAACTGCCGAAAGTTCGACGTGTCTGTATTTCGCAAGTTGTCGCACTCTTCGATCACCAATGAAACGCTTCTGAACGTTCGTTGTTTGGAAAACACAGTTCAGTCGCTGTGAAAACATCTGCTGCTCGATAATAGCTCGCTGCGTTGCTTTGATTGGAGCAAATTTTTCGAGTTGAAAAACTTTCAACGTAATTGGAGAAGATTCTGTTCGATCGAGGATGAAAGCTTTGTTGTTGATAAATATTTTGTTGTGAAAACTCTATCGAAGTTTAAACTTTGCTTATTTTTGCAATCGTTTCATGTAAAAGTACTGAAGTTTCTTGAAAATTGTACTTTTGTAGTTTTCTCAGACTTCTGAATGACATTTTTCAAAGTATAATTGTTTAAATTCTTCGATATTTTATAGTTCCTATTTCTTACTGAGTATTTTGTATACAGTATTTTATATTATATTTTGCGAGGGTATTTTATGCATATTGTAGATTATTTAGGATTTTAAACTGTTGAAGAATAATTCTAGTGCACATAAAAATAAAAAGAAACACTAAACAATGAATTCTGTAATGAAAAAAAGTTGTCGTTTTTCAAATGTTCTTAGTTTTAAAAGATTGTCTCAATTTTTCATAAGCAGTTTGTTAATTAAAAAATAATTCTACTTCACATAAGAACTTTATCACTCTAGAAAAAGTGATTTTGCCCTATGAAAAAATCTCTTTAATAAACAAAGCCTTCTAACCACGAAATGCAAAAGAATCAATTCTAAGCAACATAAAACCTCAACAATCAACTATTGCATCTTCCTAACTATTGTACTTGACTACTCCACTTCTCCAATACATCGCCTTCTTCACTTCTCCAATATCTCTCCGCAGTCCGCAGCGATCATCCACGAAAAGGTCCCCCGAACGACCTTTGAGGTCAGACCGAGGAATCGTCTAATTTCAAACGGACATCAAGAAAAAACGGCGAAACGCGCGCTGGTCCAAAGGTTATCAAGTAATTTTGTCGCAAATAAACTAATGTGCCGTGATATGGGGGCGTGCGGCGAGGCGGCGAGCGGAGGCTCGAGACCGCTAGTAGCTAGATCTAGATACACGGTATCGATAGCGGTTATTGTGGTCCGGTTCGCATGATCAATCGGGCCCAGGGGGCACGACTCCTACCTCGTTATGGTTGTCCTGATCATCGTCGAGCTGCAGGTCTTCGTTCTTGCAGGCGTTTCCGTTCTGCTGCGTCGGTTTGACGACTAGCTCGTCGGCTTTGTTTCCCAGCGTCGCCATCGTCGTCCAAGGCTGACTGAAACGAGTCGAATCGGTCCAGTTTCAGTTAAAAACCGTTAAAGTATGGTCGAAGGGAGTCCGACGAAAGAGGAAGAAGTGGTGCGACGAGGTGGAGATCGCCCGAAAGTCTGTTCGCGCGGTTTTGTATCACGGCCACGGCTCTGTATCTCGACTCACGGGTTTAATTATGTGTTTGTTTGTAACGTGTTCGATATACGTTCGACGCGTCATGCAACGTAAATACCGTGGATTATTGTGGGTATATGTATATTGAAACACACGCGCGGATTTTGGAGCACGCCTCTCGGTTTCGATTCCTTCGATAGCTTCGAATCGGGTCATCGAGTGAAACGGAGGCGAGGATTATTAACATTCTTATTTTCGGAATGGTTTATCGTGATGCCTGGTGCAGTATATGTTTTTTGGAAAGAGGTACCATGCTTTTGTATGTTGATACTCAAGTTTTTTTCTGATTTTATTTTGTCTTTTTTAATCACTTGAATGACTGTAATCTTAACTAAAGCCCGCCATACACGACCGAACCGCTCGGTCGAGCCGTCACATACACGCGTCTACACATTTTCATTTCCGATGTGTAGATGCGCCTGTGTGATGGCTCGACCGAGCGACTCGCCGACTCGCCGACTCGCCGAGCGGTTCGGTCGTGTATGACGGGCTTAATAAGACTTAATTGTGTTATCAATTTGGGAAACATAGTAAACGCCTCGAATTCTTGTATTTTGCATCCCTTCCATGTGTTTGTCCCTTACTCGCCATTAAATTTAAAATCATCCTCTTATCCAAACAATTATAGTTATATTCTCCCTTAATTCCACACTGTTCAATAATTTCTGCTTGATCATTTAGTATTTCTAAACATAATTTTATTTTATTTAATAATAAGTAACAGTAAGCTTCAATGTAATCATACCATGCAATTAGGTGCTAAAGATCATCAAGGTTTCCCCAAACCAATGCAAATTATTCGCAACGGTTGACAAAATTGGCATGTGTGTTCACACCAAAGTGCAAATTTCGCTTCTCCTACGAGTATTTCTATAGAACCCAGTTTTTTTCACAAGTATAGTGAACAATGTACTGCTTGTAAGGAGAAGAAGAAGAAACGCTATATCTTTACTACTACAGTAGAAACTTTCATTTAATTCTTTACCGATTTCAATATGCATACATTTTCATTTTCTTTACACTTTTGTAGTCTTCTTAAGATAATTTGTATAAAATGAGATAATTTTTTTATACTTTCAATTAATTTTTCTACGTTCACCATAATTCGCAAGATACGAATATAGAGAGGAACAGTAACGAAAACACCTTAGAAAGAGAACTAAATTTGCATTGCAAGTAAAGTTGCGAGCCAATCCTTCGGAACAACCATCTTAATTTCTGTACCAATTAAGTTTGGATTAAAATACATCTATTTTTTTTACTAGTCCATTCAAAAGGACTGCGATGGTCTAGATTTTTTTATCAAAATTTAATATTCGAATTTATTGCCGACTGAGTAGATATTTTTCAAAAAAGTTTTGTATTAACTTTATGATTATCCTGTTGCAATTTTATTACTGAACAAATTTTGGATCGCTATATTCCAGTGTAAATACTATAATTAATATTTTGAACTCATGAACTGAGTGAAAATAAGAATCAGTATCAGACAATTAACTGTATGATTCATCCACTATTATGTAATTTTTGTTATCCTCGTATTAATATCTTTTAACCTTTCTATCTTTATTTTTATACTATGATATAATTTGATCTGATTGTATGCTAAATTTATTTAATAAACTTCTTGTGTTCATGACTTAAAAAATAAACTAAATAATATCGATTAATTTTTTCTCTACTTTTCTTGCAAATTTAGAAAATTGATTCTAATTTTAACGTAAAATTTATTGATTATCTTAAATAAATAGATTCTAAGTTTTTAAGAAATCATAGAAATATTTCTTAGTACTTTCTTTGAAACCTGCATAAAGTTGATAAAAATTTTACTTAAAAAATCAAAAAAATCTGTCATTACTTTTATTTAAATTGAATGTGCAGTATTCAATATATGTATTTATGAAGAAAAGATTGAGAATAAATTCTAAGTATGATGTCAAAATATTACAAATATTAAAAACATGAGACGCGTAAGAATATTTAAAATGAAGTATGCACTGTTACTCAAGCTTCAATTGAGGACCTTTCAGCAAAAGGGATTGCAACTTCATTTTTGACAATTTCTTGGTCATGATTTGCAATAGACGTAAAAAAAAAATTCAACATCGTTTATCTATATTCTAAATTAATTATCAATACCATCTAATGCTTCCGTTTTAATGCTAAGTTAAAGAAATAATTTTATTAACACTTTTTTTTCTAATTTACTTTGAAGT
Organism: Perdita meconis; assembly: GCA_030770465.2. Taxonomy (NCBI): domain Eukaryota; kingdom Metazoa; phylum Arthropoda; class Insecta; order Hymenoptera; family Andrenidae; genus Perdita; species Perdita meconis. The sequence goes on along the minus strand of JASKOS020000011.1, from coordinate 10,509,905 downwards.
AGGTAAAAATGAAGTTGCATCCCTTTTGTTGCAAGGTCTTCAATTCTTTAATTGTGTTTCTGAAAATTTGATTTTGCATAAAAATCCGCAATCTACTCATATGTCAAACAAAAATTCTAAGCAACATTCTAAAGCATATTTCAGTACAAGCTATTTAAAAAAGAAATTCTCAACTCTCAAACAGCAACTTTCTTACTTCCCTCGATCGACACACAATTCACCTCAGCGAATAATTCGCGCCGTTTCAGGACGGCCTTAACTTCCGCAAGAACACTTTTCTCTTCTCGGGGCGAAACGAATCGTGTAATAGCATCGATGCAATTCCGTCGCGACAAATAGGGGATACCCGACGCCCTCGAATCGCTCCGACGCGTTCCGTTTTGTGAACGTCGAAGAAAACGTTACCTGATCACCGAACCAAACACTTTCCACAATGAAGCCCTCTCAATGAAAATCGCCTTACGTCTTTCGGCTCATAGACCAAAGCACCAGGGCGGTGCGGCGCGTTCACTTCGCAAAGTAAACACCGGTGACTTTTGAATCGTCTCGGCGCGGCGCGGCGCGGCGTCGGAAAGACGTTGAACGTGGATCGATCGTCGACGCGACGGATCTCGCCTCGAAACTGTACCGTCTCTAAACGAAATCACAGATGTTATAGCAACTTTGTTGGGAGCCCCGCTAGAAAACGAAGCGACGAACGAAGCGCGATATCGGGGAGAAAATGAAGCTCCGATAATGGTCGGACGGCTGCTTGGAATCTCGGGCAAACGGTTGGATCTCTCGCGTGCAAACACCCTATCGCATTTCAAACAGAGCTACTGGGATCGAATCACTCGTGAAGACGGCGCAGATAACGGACTCACTGTTCTTCTCGATCGTCGATCGTCAGGCTGGTTCCGAGGGAAACCGATGCCACGGTGCGCAAAGTTGCTGGCCGCTTTGGGTCCGTCAATTACGACGCTTCGACGAAAAGACGCGGATCATCTCGACGCTGGTTCACCATTCACCACTTAACAGTTTCTTTTTTTATTATTCAATTCGGAACCAGGAATTATCACAAGTTATTACTTTGAGTTTGTTAATCTGAAGAAACTCGGGTGAAAATTGTTAATAGAAGGAGGAACGAAGAGCAAACCGAGGAAGTCCCCGAAACAGTGCACGGCACGGTCTACGAGCAACACTGTTAAGTGGTTAATACGTTGCGCTGTAATGTTCGACGCACGTCGAAGACGTCCGACCGACGGGACAGAAGGATCCACGCAGCCGAAGGGGGGACGGAAATCGGTCCTGGGAGAGTGCCTCCCAGCTGATTAAAGCCAGCGGCGGCAAAGGAGCAGCAATCAGCCGGTTAAACCGAACCGACCGATCACTAAACGAGTTGACAATCACGTGCCGATTGTTCGCGAAGTTCGGCCGACCTTGACCTTCCTCAATGCTGCGAGGCGACCTTCCTGGGCGAATCAACTCTGCGCTAAACAAGTCCCTTTGTGCTTTTAATTTCTAACACTTTTGCGCCGATCTCCGACTGACTTAGGGCTGAATTTATAGTCACTAGTTATTCTTAAGTCTTCCTCTCACAATATAAATTATATTACAGACATAATCGATTTCTGAATGAAAAGCTACGCGAGGTTCTGATTTTGAGATTGGACTTTATGCCATGTTTCATCGTGCTCCGGTTATGGCACTATGGTGATAAGTCGATGACTAACGCGACGAGCGTGTTATTGTTCGGTTTGGGGAGTGAGATTATATAGTATAGTCACCGAGATTGGTGACTGGTACTTTGAACTTGGGACGATTTCTATTGAACGTTACGATGGGGGAAAGCTTTGTCAGGTTTTTCCAGGAAAATGTGAAGTAATAGACGAAATATGCAGTTGTAGAATTTTATAGGCGGATAAGGTTTAAGAATTCTGGCGTTGGATGGAAAGGAGACACATAAGAACGGTACCGATTTTCGTATTTCGTGTAATTTCTCTTTTACTACAATATCAAAAACCAAGAAACCTTCGAATAACCATCAAGTATTGGGTTGAAAGAAAGGTTCATAGCGTTTTCAAGTGAAATTGAAAGACGATGTTGAAATACTTGCATATAAACTCATTCACCTACATGTATGCCCTTTTCTTCTATTGCTTTTCACTTTCTTTAAAGTAGTTTCATGATTTCATTCTCTCAAAACATGGTACTTTGCGAATGCAATGTATTGAAAAACGCTACGAATTTTTGCTCCAACTGGCATAACTTTCTTCTCAAATTGAAAAAAATTGTTGAACGAAATAGAAAACACGTACAAAGTTTTCTAAAAATACTCTAAAGTTAAAGGATGAAACCGCAACCCAAGGGATAAAGTATCGAAACGTCTCGCGTCAGTCTGAAGTCTGAACACTACCAGACATCATTCTCGTGCTCCCCGAGGGAAAACCGATCGCGACATCCCACCGAAACGACAAGTATCCAATAGATGGACAACAATCCAATAGTATTTCCTACATACTGTTTTCCGTGTTCGACAGAAGCGAGCAATATCCCCGGTGTGACGAAGCGATCAGTCCGAAAACTGTCCCGGGAAGATTCCCGGGAATCTTCTCGTCAATGAACCACCGAACGTCTGTCCGAAGCCGCGATCGCAAACGAATCGAGGGAGTGAGAACAGAATGTTATTCTAACAGCGACCGACTTTGTAAATCGTCGATAAGATACGACCTATGCCAACGAGGCAGTTTCCTCGTTTCCGTGACATTCCCAGAATGCTTGGCTGGATGATATCATTCCCCAAATGAGGGAATCGCCAGAGCAAATTCAGATCCTCGCGATGAACAATATTTTTTCGGAATTATCGCGATGTGTACCGCCTCCGAAATTCACTGACAATGGGTTTTGTCGCGTCGGAAGGGAATTATCAACGGGCACGGGTGTCACTCAGCCACTCGAGATGCTTGTCGAACTCGAGGTCACTCGATCCTCGAAGCGGTCGAGTGCCCAAACAGAGGCCCGATTTCATCGAAATGACTCGCAGACATTTTTTACATCTTTCCCGATCATTTTCCGGCTTTTGAAAATGATTAAACTCGAGTGTCTTTGGTGTGATAAGCAAGAGCTTCGGTAACTTCAGATTCAATTTCCATATGAAGCTGATTAACTCCTTGAAGCATAAAGTTAAAAAAAACTAGCACAAGAAAAATTTATATCTTTTCAAAGTTGTGTCCAATTTTTGTTGTAGAGAGAACGTCGATAATTTTCTGTTTCTATTATCCTGAGACTCAATTATTAGATGCGCTAACGATAAAAATACAGAAAACTGTGAGTACTTCTGAGTAAAAGAAATGTTACAGTTCTAACTCCAATTTTAAGCCGATTGATCGAGGTTTTACTGTAATTATAAAATTCTGATGGCACCAAAATAATGGTACACGATCATATAACTCGTACACGGTCATTAATATTGTCAGTGTTTATCGGTATTGACAATATTATTAATCGTGTGCAATCGATATGAAAGTTAGGATTGATGTTGCGATTGAAACTGGGAAAGAAAGAAAGATATTAGAAATATTAGATAGAAAAATATTGAAGTGTCAATATTAAGAAGATCAATATTATTGAAGAATTAATCAGTAATCAAGATCCCACAGCTTCCACAAGTAACCCACAGCTTTGTTCATGTGTATTCCAAATATTAATTAAGTATGAAATACACTGTATTCTTTTTCTTTCAATTTTGATCGTTTCTAGCTTCCACAATTAATTGTTGCTCGGTTTTTATGATTTCTATTGCATTAAGGCAAATATTCTTTTCAGAACTTAGACGAATATAATATATTCTTTGTGAACAAATATGTGAGTCATCGTAGGTACTGATGATACAAAATAAAGAAACGAATTTACAATGCAATTTTCGTGAACTCGATTGTGAAGTCGGAGCAGATATAAAATTTGTTTGAAAAGAAGTAAAAGCTTCTGTTCGCCTTATCGAAGGTAAAACCAACAACGAACAAAAATAAAGACAGTAATTCCAACAAACAGAGTAGATAACGAAGAGCTTACGCGAGGAGAAGTTTCTCTTCCTCGACGGAAAACCACGAAGCGGACCTCTCCGATAAGGTCAACGCCCCTTTTACGACCTCCTTCCCCAGTCGTCCCTTTTCAAGATCGCTCAACGCAAGGTCACGGGGACTGTACGAGCTGCGAATAGTCGCGCGGGTAATTGGGCCCGATCTACCCGAAGATTTCGACACGAGGAGATAATATACTCAGGTCGCCTACGCGAAAGCAGCGTGTCTTGTCGATGCGATCAAGGGACGCGATGTTGTGCAAACAGGATTGTGTAAACTTCGCTTGATAACTGATTGTGAGACTCGCTTATTTTTAGTAAGTCGTTCTTCCCACCCATTTCGCAGCCTCATCCGGGCTTTAAATCATTCTAATGGGTGAGATATCGAACGTCATAAAACTGATCCTCGTTTGATTCGCAGTCAGACGAACTTTGAACATTTTAGGGGCCGTTTCCATTAGAACGCCGCACAGTGGAAAATTCGCCCAAAATTCGCTCAAAATCAAAAAAAGTAAATTTTATTGAATATTTTGTACACACAAGACCGTAAATACATGTCCTAATAGTAGAAAATAAAAAAATTACAATGTAAATACATAATTTCAATCAGGAAATGGTTTTTTCTGCGTTCGGTATGCAAATTTCCTACTGTGCGCCGAGCCGAGCGCCGTGCTAAGCATGCCTGATTTCTAAGTCTGCACGTATCTACTCTCTGCTAGCAGAAATCAGGAAAAATGGTCCTCTCGCATATTTCGTATGTTTTGGCATGTGTTAGCAATTTCGTAGATTTTTCCATACTTAGTATTACCATAAATGCATAAAATCCGCAGTTTAACTATCAGTAATAATTATTTAACAGTATTCTGTGAGTATATTCTGTTCAGTATTTAACAGGATTACTGTGAGGTCTTTGCAACAATGATTTAGTACAGTTACTCACAAATTTGGTCATAAAGAGTGTGTTAAATTTGCTTAACTTTTTAAGAAGATATTTGCCTTTGTAAAGTAACAATTATGAAAACCTAGAAACAATTAAAACGTGAAAGCTGTGACGATATAAATTGATAGAAAGATTCCCTCTATTAACTCTATTACTCTTCCTTACTAATTGCTACAAAGTTTCCCCAAAATGTTATATTAAATGACAATGACCTACATGAAATCATGTACACAAAATATTACCGTGTTATGACAGCAAATTATTAATGTCACGCGAAGGCGAACCTTCAGTAGTGAAAAGCATCAAGCCTCCTGGTCTTTAAAGCGCGCGAGTCTCTCATCCGGCAATAATTAACATCCTAATTGATTCCCGTCTGGAAATGGTAAATACGTGATGAAGAATCACCTTTCGTCGCGAGAAATAACGATAAATCTTGAGGAAACCGACGAGAATCACAGCAACGCGGTAGACGTTTTTTTATTTGTAATTTTAATTTTGTAAAAGTGAGATTCGTATGATAACTTCTATCACTGTCACTGCGGAGTTTTACGACCGTAATCATGGAAGTTATATTTACTCGACTTGTTAAATATGTTGCAACGAAAATGGTAGTCATGATTGATGAGCTCCTTGGCTTTCAGCGTTTCCAAAAGTATTGAACCGTTTGAAAAACAAGGCGACTGGTTTGATGGATGTCTAAACGCATTTAAGTTGACTTTAAGTCCACAATCCCTAATGAATTCTAATGGCGCGGGTAGGCTCTTTCGAACCGCATAAATACATCGTTCTGATGTAATAATTCGATGAAGGGAATATGCAGAGCGTGGAGCAAAGTGATTCGTAAAAATAGTAAGCTAGACCAAGGGAGCAATAAATATCATTTCCTTTCGGAATTTTGATCATCGAACTGTTAATAACCTAAATTTCATCCGGTGAAAATTTCAGCAAACTTGAAGCCTGATTGAGAATCGGAAATTTCATTTAAATGAGGAACTCTGAAATCATACAAAAGATGGAAGATGAATGATACAATAGAGAATGATTTGATCAGCAGTTGAATTTAGTTGTAAATAGTCCTTTTTTTAAATATTCTTTGAGAATATTATTTATAACATAGCCTAATATTGAAGTTTATTGAGATTATGTAATTTTAGTTTACACGTTTGAATAAATCCACATATCAAATCGCAAAGATCGATTTTAGTTGTCCAGCGAGTTGTTGCCTGTGTGTAAAAATTCTAACTGTTTCACAGTTTTCATAACTTTTATTATGCAAAAACATATCTTTTTTACAATTTAACATACGCTTTGTAATTATTTATGAACAAATTTGTGAATCACTGTACGATTTCGTTGAATTCTTACATATCATTAAATTCTCAATTGACGTAAATTCGATTGTTCTATTACTCCAAATGAAATAAATGAAACTGCATGAAATACGGAAATCGATATCATTCGGAAACTTTTGTTCGCAAGTATATACTTAAACAAATGTTATCTTCTTGCAACAAGTATTTTGTATTTTTTCTAAGAATCTGTTGTATTGACACTCTGCAGAAAAATGTTTTTCATCGGTATTCCTAGTGTTAAATTTCATTTGCTTCAATGAAATGGCTCACAGAGAATCAAGGAACTACTGTGGATTTTCCGGATTTAATCGAACCGAGTCGAGAACCAACAGCACTTGAATGAAAGGTGTTCCAAAAAGTGTATCTGAACGAGAGGCATCCAGTAAATACATATAGACTGTTTCTGTCTGGTTCTCGGTCCGTAAGGAAACCCTTGGAAATACCGGAGCTGGTAAGAGTATATCGAAGAGGAAGAAGCGAAGACATCCTCTCGAAATATGTCCCCGTGGGGTCCACGACGCGTCCGGGAATAGATGGTCGCCTAATAATAGCGATATAAAAAGGAGACGATGGGTGAAATTCGTAAAGCGAAGTATCGGCACGTTGCTGGCCGGCTAATCGGCGCACTAGAAACCAGAAGGAACAATTATCGGTCGGAAAAACGACGAGATAGCCATTATCTTGTTGCGGCGAGGCACAATGCAGCGGCTCGTTCGCTCGAGAATTCATTTCTGACTCGATACCCGGTCTTTCTCCTGGCTCGATAAGGAGGGTCGATAATGAAACGGGTGAAACGATTCGTCGGACGACGAATTACCGTTCGCGTAACAAGGAAGAATTAAGAAGAAACGAACGCGTGTCCTCGACCATCTAGAATCGAAGGATGTACATTGGATGTTTCGTATTTGCAATAATTTGCATGCAGGCTCAAACCATTGCCGATTAATCTAATATCCAGCCTATCGCACTGCCCCTTACTTTGTATCTTCCCGATTTCCACGAATCGCGTTGCCAGCCAAGTGTCTTAAACTTTTCCAATCGATGGACATGCATGATTTATTGCTCGATCCCGTTCCTTTGTCTTATTGCTTAACCTAGATAGAAGACGCCCGTTGAAAACAGCGCTGATTTCCATAAAACGATTGCTGAGCCATTATTCTACAGATAAGCGGCAATTACGCGTGCTGGTCGATACTTCTTTTATATATAACATCCAAGATGGCGATCGTGGACTTTGGTCGGCGAAGAAGAGTTTGTCGAATGATCGCGGGGGAGGAGATGAGACTTCATGGCAAAAGATGAAACCTCAGCGATCATGTATTTTAATATCAAAACTTCTTCTTCAAGATTATATGTTATTATTAAGAAAATAATTAAAAGACAGTTAATTAAGACTCGGCTGTGTTATCTAAATTAACTAAACGTGGAAGTTCCGTGAAGTTCCGGCATCAAATCTATCAATTTTCCCATGTTTAAGTAGAATTATTTATATCACACACACACACACACACACCAAACGATCGAGACCCGAGATAACGAAGATTAAAAAAAATCGAAAGACGACTCTATCAAGATTCTGAACATTATTTTTCTTCTTGTCATACGAAGGCAGAAGAAGAACGATTAAGCAATTCGAAGGCGGTTTCGCTCACGGTGGCATTGATCGCGTCTTCCTGGAAACGTCGCGGAAACAAACCATTCGTTTTGATGGCGGGAAAGAAGTCCTCGTTAAGGGCGGCTCGTTCAATTCGATTTAGCCAGTGTATTGAGTCTAATTGGAAAATTGTCAGGTTTTCAATTGAATTTTCATGCAGCGTTCGCTTAATTGATAGCGACGCGGCGCGGCGCGGCGCGTCGCGGGGTAACCGGAAGCCTCGGACTCGGTGTTCCTCGCAGAAGCGCGCTAATCGACCGGCATTCGTTCGAATCGACCACAGAGAATCCGGACTCGTTCCAGATGCTTTATCAACGAGAAAATTATTATTTCAAGCACCCGCTGGGCTCCTTTCGCTTTTTATCTCGCTGTTTCGACACTTGAGACAACAATCCAGTGGAAAGTTATATGTCGTCCGGGGGAATAAATATTGAATCGAACCAGATTCCCTCACCACTGTCGCGTCGATACACCGTGCAAGGAAAATCGACGCTCGAACTCTCGAACGCAATAAATTGTATAACGAGGAGCACCAATATTTGCCCACGTCTGACGCGAATATAATTAAAAACGGGGCCAAACGAGGGAACGTGATCGCGAAAACGATTCTATCTGCGGCAGGAATTTCGTAAATACTCGAATGTCACGAGCGATCCTCGAATTATCTTTATTAATCGCGGCCGAATATCGCGGGGGGGGGGCACGAGGAGCACCGAGACTATCGAGCCTCGTGCAGAGAAAACTTTCCGACCTTATACCTTCGAGATCGATCGCCCCGCGATAAATGGATTTTTCGAGAGTCTCTCGAACGTGATCGTCAATAGCACTCCCGCTTTATGTTGACGATTTGTCGAATCGTTTCGAAAGGTTCGACCGATTGTTGCGCGATGGGGATCGAGATTAATAGATATGTAGGCACTTAGACATGTGAATTAAATTTGATACTCAAGATTCACGTGGAGCTCGAATAGTATTCGGAAGATATAGTAGTTCATTCATTGTATTCGGTAAGTATTCAAATTTACTCAGATGCTTTAGGATTTTGGAATGAGTAATTGCAAGTGTTTGGAAATTTACTTACACTCAGCAGTGGGTTCAAGACTGAATTATATTGAATTTCGGTCGGAGGTTTCGAAATGTTTCGAATCTTATTAGCTTTGGGCGTCAGGCAGATCGAAACCGAAGCGGAAGAATGAAATCGCTTTGAATTTGTGACGTAAATTGTGAGCCTGCAGCGTTAATTTTGATTACATTCAATTTTATCGGATGTGGAAAGATCGTGGAAATTGGAAATATGGAACATGTTTATTTCTTTGAAACATGAAGAAAAAAAATTGGCAGAGGGAAAAATTATTGTAGGCGATACAGTTTATGCCATGGTGTAGTAATTATAAAATTCAATTAGTATAAAAATGATATCACAGTGCGCTAAAGAGTTAAACAAGAGTCCATTTATTTTCTTAAGAGTGTAGATTTTTCAAACAAAATTGGAATTTTAACGTCTTCTTACCATTTTTAAGATCTATCAAGACTTATCAGAATTTTTAAGAGTTACAAGACCCATCAAAGGTTTCAAGAAGTATAAAAACTTTCAAAACTACAAGATTAACTGTTTCAAGATCTATTAACACTTATCAAACCTTTTAAAACTTACAACACTTACAAGATTTACAAATCTTTTAAGATATTCAAGAATTATCAAAGCTCTCAATGCCTATAAAAGTCCTCATTTCAAATAGCCTTTAAATTTCAAAACTAAAAATTTAATTACAGATTGGAGATTGGATTACAAACTGGAATTCTAACTAAATTATAATTCAATTATGCATCAGAATTATAATAATCAATCCCTGTTTTTCAACCACTAAAGAAACTTCAAATCTAATCTATCAATATTCGAGCCTACTCACGTCACACTTGAACATCAAACAACACTAATCGTCACCCAGATCTTGCGCCGTTGTTACCAGCGCGATCAACGATCGTGTAATTAGCAGCATCGCTATCTGTTTTTCAAAATTCGAATCGATCAAGATCCATCGATACCAAATTCCCGAGAAATTAATCGAGCCCAGGGATTGGTCGATTCGATGCGATCGATAATAGAGTACCCGAGCGATTTCTGCGCTCGCCGCGACTACGTACGCGGAAGTCTGTCAGATTCGTAGGCTTCAACAATGCAACAGGATAGAAATAAATAAAAAAAATATTTTATTTTTAAGCTTTATAATAATGATCCCGTTGAAAAGATAGTTAATTATTACTAACAATTATAATTTCTACTCATATTTATATTTATCAGATAATTTTAACTGAGTAAGAACATACTTCTTTTCTTTTATATGTTTGCAAAAATTCCTTACAAAATGGGTCAAAATTAAATTATACGAGCAATTCCAAATTTATAAGTTGAATAGATCACCTGTTTCTTACGTTAAACCATTTCAGATTCATTTGAGAAAATACTGTGGAAATAACTGAAATAATTGTTTTCATTTACTAGTTGCTAATACGTTAGTATTTCTTAGATTCATGGAATCAGCATAGCGTCGGTTTATCACCGACAATAACAAATATAATTGTCGTCAGAAGAATTATTTACAAGAATTTAATAAAAAATCGAAATTTCTAACGTCCGGTGAGGAACGAATTAACTTTGTACTTTGTACTGTAAAATCGAGACGTCTGGTAACGCTGGAAGCGGCTGAAAATTATTGGAGTATTCGGTAATAGGTGTGCGAATATCAGTAGCTGCTACTTAAGACGCGCGCTTCATCAGCTTCTAAAGCGGGATTAGCGAAAAAAGCCGATGGAATGCGGCGTAATTCTACCGTGAGAACTTCGATTAACGAGACACGGTTTCATAAAAGTTTCCCTCGCTATAAGTTTATCGCCACTATTACTGCGCTTTTTACTTATTCGATCAATTTCTCACTCCCCTCTCGATCGAATAACAAAACGATTTGTCGGCACATGAATAAACCTTATTAATGTTCCCTTGCGTTTTATGCGTCAAGCGGTAGGCTGCGATTCACGCGTTTACAGCTCCTTTCTAATTTATGGACATTCCATTGTACCATTAAATACCAGAAAAATGACAATTACAAGCTCCAGACGTATGAATTGCAATCACATTTTCATAATCCGTGCGCAATTGTTAGTTCCGCAACGAAATCCCGCGAAACGTGTAGCACCCGTTCTGAGTGGCACTCGATCCGGGCGAGGCGAAACCTGCTTATCAGATTGATCGATATTCCGTACACGTTAAACTCGACCACCCGGGTAATTTAGATCGCAATCTACCGATCGACAAGTATGTCACGTCCACGAAGCGCACCGAATTTACGAGATTTATCAATCCACCGAAATCATCGGATCGCTGCCGAATAACATCGAAAACTGCCCAACGATCCACGCAGGACCCGCATTCTCGCAAATTCCGCCCGAAGATCCGAATCAATTTCACCGTCTGAGCGACATCCAACGTCTCGGGAAATAAGTCGCGACGCGACGCGACGCGACGCGACGAGTCGATCCGATCGAAGAGTCGCGCTCGCCGCGCCGCGCCGCGCCGCGACAGAGCAGCCTATTGTAAACATCTCGCGGCCCTTATTGTAATCCCCTCGTCTTTCTCGGGGAACTTATTAGGGCGAATTCGCGGCCCACCGTTCCCATTCACTCGGTGAATCGTGGACGTGAATGACGCGCAATTAAGACGTACAATCGTCCGTACCTAGAGAACGCGGTTGTCGAGGCGATGTTCGAGGGAAGCCAGGCCACGTGCCAGGGAGGCCAAAGTTCGAGCGAACTTATCTGCAGATTCGCTGCGTCGATATTTATTTACCAACACGTCCATGAAACGATCGGATTCGAATCCAGTGTTTTTGAGAGACATTCGCGCGGCAACAAACCGGCGCGGCGCGATGCAACGCTGTGGTCTGGGCCGCCTGACCTTTTCACCTCGGTTCCTTTGCCATAGATTTATTGAGGGAAAGCTGAGAGAACCTTGGACTGCCTTTACCTGAGAATTACCGACAAAAATGTTTACCTTAACATTTTTGAGAGCGGAGAGGCATTTTAACGATTTGGAGCATTAAGCCAGGATTACACAAGCATTTTACACGCGCGCGTGTTGCATGTCGAATTTTCTCCATTGAAATAGGACCTGCGAAATTTTAATGCCATTGACTACCAGCATATTCCACATCTCTGTAGTCAAGCGCATTAAAAAATCAATTTTTATTTAACGCTGCCACGGTCTTCCGATCTTTTTTTGCCCAATCATGTATTTTAATTTTTTAAATAACCACTACGATTTTAAGAAAAATATAAGAATATTAGTGTTAATATCTACGTTTCTTGATCTTTGACATTGTATCAGAATTTCTTGTACAAGTTTATAATGCTATGCTAATAATTAAGGTTCTAATAAATCAGATTTTTAAGAGAAACGTAACAGGGTTAAATGATTATTTAAATAAAAACTTTTTTACTATCTAAAGGTCCAAATAAAGAGAGAAAATAATTATTTATTATTTGAATAAATCTAAATGAATGATTTAAAGTAATAAAATTAATTGTTATTTACAAATACAAGTTTTATTGTTATTTAGTATTAACTAGGTTGTAAAATTGCAAATAATATTACATAATGAAAGTATTTTTGGACATAAGTTTATATCAATTTTCCTTATCTACTCGATTTTATTCACACGTTGTATAAATTTTAGCCTGATGTTTTTTAAACATAGTGCAAAAATATTAATATCGCGAGTTTTTTGTAGTACAAACTAAAACAGATATAAATAGATAGACAACTGTTTGTTATTTCTTTTTCGTCTAAATTCAAATAAAAATTAATATTTCATTTGTAACTAAGCAAATTTGTAGCAATTTTTATTTAAATAACTAATCTATTTGTTATTCGCAATTAACCCTTTAAGTTCTGAGATAATTTGCACAGCACACATTAAATCTCTATATCAGCAGGAAATAGTTAATAAAGATTAGTTACAATGACTAGAACTCTTAAATCCCATTAAGACTTAAAGGATTAAAATCATACTTTTATTTATTATTTAGTATTTGTTTATTTAAATAAAAATTTACTCAACGTGCAAAAGTCCTGGCCACAGAGGTCAATTGATCTGCTTAACGATGTCGATATCGAGACTCGAGACTGATATGGAAAGGTTAATGCAAAAGTGGTGAACTCTAATGCTAACTAGAATTGGATGAAAAGCGTATTTCTTCTAACTATTGCAGAATGTACTTTTGTATTTTCATACGTTTGTTTTGACGAACAAACAGGCATTTTTGTATATTTACGTTTTTCGCAAGCGCATAAACATCCGCAGACGTTGCGTGTTTTCGTCACTCGTCTGTATGACGCAAAGCAGCAAGTAAACAAAAATTGGTTTCAATAATAAACAGCATTGTGATCGGAAGACTTGAATCAGGAGTACGTGATAACAGTAATCAAAGCGTTAAAATTAGTTTAATATTTCGATACGGTCTGGAAGTTAATGATCGATTGATCGGTTCTAGCAAATACGGCGACGCGTAACAGATCGACGGAGAGTGGATAAGACCGTAGAGTAATATACATATTACGGTTACAAATTAATTCAATGCCTTTTTCTTCAAAGTTCAATATTTGTTTAAAAAGAAAGAAGATGGTGCTTTTAATTTGATAAGGTTATTAAGATATTTTTTTGCGTTTCTTTTTACTATCTTTAATTGCGGATCGGTGAAATGGAGTTACTGATAACTCAATTATTTTTAGTTAAAGAAAGCTACAGTTCGTTTCGTAAGTTTTCAGACTATTTTTGCACTTTTCTTTGCTATAAAGAGATATAAAACACGTTTTAAACAAATTTTATCGACACTTAAATATCGCAAATTATTGAAAAAAAAATTTTAACTTCAAACAGAGATAAATATTGACTCAGTATCAGAATGTATATAATTAAATAAGTAAATAAGTAATAGTAAATAAGTAAGTAAATAAATAAATAAGTAAATATAATTTATATACTATAATGAAAGAATTTAATCCTAATTTGAAACACCTCAAACATCAAATTATCTTTTTAGATTTATTTAAAATCAGCAGCGTCTACTTCGATTTTTCTAAAATTCAATTTTCCTAAAAAAGGAATCATAGAATAAATTGACATATCAATATTTGTTAAAATCATTTTTCGTTACGTATCAGTCAACTTCGCAATTTTTCCCTCGAAAAAATCTGCCGTTCGAAAGATAAAAACTTCAAAAACATACAAACCATCCACACAACCTAATATTTACACGGTACCGCGTCGTTTACATTTTAAACTGTTTTTTTTTCGTCGGCCACTATGCATAGCCACTCCAAAGTGAAAATAGTGCAAAACTCGGTTACAAATATCAGCCGCACTATTTCCATTAAAACAATGAACGCGTCGATTCGTGGTGCGTCACCGTGTTTAATGGAATGTTCGCTCGAATCGTAGGAATCGCACTTCCGTGGCAACTTTACGATCACCTCGTTCGTAATCGTAACAGTAGGAAACCGCGGACGCGGCCGGCAATTATTGTACACGGTTTTTCAACGTGCTCGGGAGAGAAAAAGGCTGGTTTGCCACTGAATCGGGCTCGATTGACTTTCAAAATTTCCACGGAAATCGAACCGTCTTGATCGTAGCGTTGTTATTAACCAAAGTGTATCCATAAAAAAAAAAAAGAAAAAAAAAAAGATTGATAGTCAAAATCAACATTAAAAGAATACGGATCTGTCTATATGCTAATTAAGCAATTGACTCGTTAACGCCACTTGTGTAGCAAGCAGAAGAGAAAACAGCTGTTTCACCAATTCTACAAACTCGGAGACGCGATACGAATTGATAAGACAGCAGATTGGTGGAGAGTCGAGGCGCAAGACGCAACAAGCTTGACAGAAGCGGCGATTTAGCGAGATCGACACGAAAACGCGTGGCAGGCGGGAACCGCGCAAAAATCGCACACGTGTTCGGTCGACCACGTGCAAAGGGAAGCAGCGAGCAGTGAGACGCGCGTGCGCGCGTGCGCGGGCGTCGAGGCGGGAATCGCGCGACGATCGATTCCGACTCGAAATTCGCCGCGCGGATATTCGTACGCACTACGCACGGCACTGGCATGACGTCTCGTTCGCTTCGCGATCCGGAGCACACGCGCGAGGACAAGACGTACGCTCACTCTCAAACACCGCGACGTTCAAAGATGCACACGCTCACGCTCGCGCGCGGTCGCGACCGGAGACGCGATCGGTCGCTGTCAGTACCCAAAGGTCGGTTGATTACCTTTCCTCGTGGAGCCACTGTCACCAACTGCCGAAATTCCAGGGAAGCAAAGGCCAAAGCGGAACGCGCGCGTGTCCGTGGCCGCGTGGCGCGCGTGTATACTGAAGACGCGTCGCGCGATCTGCTCGAGCGGAGCCGCGCGATCAGCGTCGCCCCGTCAGCCGTACACGGCATCCATCGGTCACCGATAACGACCGAATGCGAGATTGGTCCGCCCCGAGACAAGAGGATCATCCCGCGAGTCGAGATCTTATACTCGCGAGGCTGACGCAACGTGCGGACGCCGAGGTGCGAGCCAGTGCGAGGATCTGCCGAGCAGATTGCAGCGGCTTCGGAGTCTGGCGATCGGAAACAATAAGAAATTCTACAGAATGACACTAAATGCCTAAGTATGTAATGCCTTCTGAAAGCACCGCAGGATGATTTATTATATTTGTGTAGGAAACACCACTTGCAAATTTTCCCGCCTTGAAAATTAATTACCGTTGCAAATATTTTGCAGCAAAATTGATTGAATTTCTGAGAGCCATTTGAATTTTCTTCATACCGAAGAACGAAATTGAACCATATGAAATATATTATAATAAGACTGCGGATTTTTATGCAAATTAAATTTCTACAAGCACAAATAAAGAATTGCAACTGGAATAACAGTATCTTTAATTTTATAAACATTGTAATTTAGAGTATATTTTTTCTATTTCCTATATTTTAGCATCTGTCAACAGCCTCGTAGACTTATGTGCATCTATAATTGTCATACGTGCATAAAACTTCAGAGTCTAATTATAATTGAAAAACAATTTAGTCAAATTTCAAACCAACAATTTTTCGGATAATTGATGTTTTACATTCTACTCTAATTTGTTTCTGTCATGAAATAATAATTATAACTACTAACCCGAAATTTGTAAGAAGCTCTAACGTTTAATTTCTTGGTTTAAAATCTTGGGCGCTATATAAGGGCGCCAAGAATCCTAACGCCGGCCCTGTATGGCCCATATGTAATTGGAATTCTATCACCAGATGTGAAAGCTACAACTCTTAGTAATTTATGTTGAACACGTTCGCATCTTCTGCAATAGTTTTTGAAGTATAGTGACCAAATACTAGATTAATATACATCGCGGAGCGTATCCGACACACGCGGCGCGGAACGTGTTAAATCTCCCAAGAAAAAACTGTAATCAACATCCTATTAAGTATATCGTGATACATACTTTTTCAACGCTTCATTAGAATCTATATTACTGAGTCTCATCATCGGGAGACCGCAAAAAACTGATGTATACAAACATCTTGAACTCCAAGATCAAACTAAGTTTAAGCCGTTACTGACAATGCAATAAATTATTCCTTCCACAATTACATTCATTCTCTTAATAGGTTCAATAAAAAAAGGTGCGAGGCTATTAAGAGTCTTGCTGCAAATACTGGCTAAAATATTAGCATCGACAGAGTCGAATAATCGCGCGTCAGGAATCGGCACAGCGCGGTTTATGCAGCCGTCATGCGCGGCAGCGAGTTCCGTCGATCGTTGATAAGAGAAGTCCGGAGGCGATTGTCCGATAACCCGTTTCACCGGGAGATTGTGGCGAACGTCGAACGGAACCGCTCGCCTCTCGGGCAACCCGTTTTTCGACGCTCCCGACCACCGGGACCCGGTGATAGTGGACCCTCGGTGACGTAACGCAACGGAGAGGAAAGGCTTGCCGTGGAAGTGGCAGCTAGACGCAGGTGGGAACTGATAACAGGCTCGTTGACGCAACCAGTGGCTACAGGCGTCCTTGCCCCTTCCCCGATTTCAATTACGAATCGAAAACGTGCTGCTCGTTACACCGCTGCGCCGCGCCGCGCCGATCGATCGCCAAGAAATCCCCGATCAATCCCAGGGAACATTGTCGCGATAACGTTCCTAAGGGAGACGCTTCCTACGGGACATCTCAGAAAAGAGGGAAATGATCGTCGAGTACCTTTGCGTGAGAACACTTTGTCCCTTCGTAAGATCTTTAACCCTTCGCAGGCAAAGTGTTTTTTCATTAACGCGATCGGCATGAGGGGTCTTTCATTTTAGGATCTGATTTTTTATTGTTAATGCGCTTAGACTGTTATATTGCTCTCTAGTTAGTCCTCATTTAGAGCATTGCTCAATTATTGTAATCTTACAAGCAGACCCTCAGGTCTTTGAATTTTTTAAAAATTTGATACTTATCGTACGTAAAGATCCTTACTCAAACATCAATTTCACAAAATAGTAAATTGCACTTTTCAAAAGAACTAGAGATAACCAAATTTGAATATTTATTTGGTCCTGTATATACGTATACGTTGATAAAAATTGAAAATGAAATTTTACCTTTTTTTAATTTTTTAATATACATAGTATGTATAAACAATACACGAAAATAGAATTTCGTTTGTTTAATAAATTGTAAGTGATATAAGACAATATTAGTATAGTATACAATTTTTTTTATACCATTTACAATTTGTTAAAAAAATTAAATGTTATTATGGTGTATTGTTTGTACATATATGTTAAAATTTCAATTTAATATAATTATTTCGATTACGATTTCTCATTGAAAACAAGATTGCACATTTAAAAAAAAACAATGATTAAATATTTGATATATAAATATAGATTTTAATGGTACCCTGCGTTGTAACCTACAGATTGTTCTACAAAAAGGTTACTAATTAACATATAATATAAAAAACACTGGAAATATTTTTTAATCTTGTATTTTCTCGAGTTTTTTTGAAAAACGCATTTTAATATTTTGAAAAATTGATATTGAAGTAAGAATCTTTACATACAGTAAGTATCAAATTTTTTTAAACGTCCGAAGACCTGAGGGTCTCCTTGTTAATAGAAGGTATTCAACATAAATTGCGCTATTTGCTCGCGTTCTAGGATGTCTATTATCTTTTGGCAATCACGATTACTATCAAATTTCCTGGGTCTCGTTCATCTACTGGCGTGCTTACCCTATTAGGGTTACAGAAGAGGTTTTCTAGAACAATGAACAGACGAATTTGCACCCTCCGCTAGATGGCGCTAAGAAGCAACAAAACTTTCGCTAGAAAGATAATAGAATTATAAATTTAATTTATACGTCTTATCACAAATTCCGAGTTTTATTTTTCAATCCAGCAAACAGAAATTGAAAAAAACGAACATTTAATTTGTCACAAATGCAATATTCAAAAATAAATACCAAGAAACACTGTATTGGGTTCAAATAATAATATATTAACAAGGCATTCCTGACATTTATACGTAGAATTTATTTATTTAGATCTGTGTATTTTTATATTTTGTGCTTATCAACCTAAGGCTCGGTTCGGACGAGATTCGACTTTCCGCTGCGCCGCGTCGCGGCAATTTGCTGTTGGGATTTATACTTACATATGAAGCAGTTCACACGAGCTGAAAATTTCAGCGGCAACTAAGCTGCGTGTTTGCGATCGTTCTGCGGTAAATCGCCGCAAACTACTCGTCTGAACCGAGCCTAAATTGGCTCCAAACTTCACTAATAAAAAGAATTTCAGTACAATTTTTGTAACAGCTTTTTCATCAATAAATAAACAATTTCTGCTACTACTAAGCACTGCAAAATAGTTTTTTACAATTGCACTGACAATTGCACAACCGTAATAGAACTCCGAAAATAAGTTGCACTAATTGAATAAGAATCGGTTATTAATTAGTTGTTGAGATTAAACTGGTTCAAGCGAACCATCGAGTCACGACTGTCACGATTGGTCACGACTGTCGATTGGGTTATTCCCGCTCGACTACACGTGCACGGAACGCGTGGCGCGAACCAGCGCCGACCCGCGCTCCGCGCTGCCGCGCTGCGCAGAAACGCATGCCAGTTCTTCGAGTTCGTTCACTTCGACTTCGCGACGACAAAACGCTCCCCTTTCTCCCGCTAAATCCTCTCTAGGCACCTGCTGCCATAAGTTTCACTATAAACACTAATTAACTATCAGCAATGACCCGCGCGATAAGCTTCATTCACAGGAATCTGTCTGAAAATCCAAGCACTATCCTTCCGTTATCAATGGTTGACTATGTATTTCTGCATGTCTCGTGCGATCATGACAAAAACTTTGTCGCCGAAACAAAACACGCATGATAAGTATTATTAAGTATTAACTAAAACGGTTCATGGTTCCAATCGTCGTGGAATAAGACAAGGTGAACCATTCCCGTGATGCGCAGTGGTTCATAAGTAGTGAAGGGAACTGTCAACCAATTAGGTATCGTAATGATACCTCCGAGTGATAAAGGGGGTAGTGGCATCACGTGACTTTTCAGGTTATGAGGTTTTTTCAAGACAATGACTATTAATTCCAAGTTTTAGCTAATAAATTGATTTGAAACTTGCAAGAATCATGGTAAAAGCGCTTATGCGATCTGTTTAAACTTGATAACATGAATCAAATCATATTTCTTCTGAAGAGTCGAAATTAAATTGTTTGTTACGTGTGAAATGCGCAGGACAAGTTTTGGGTCAGATGCTATTGGTTGCCCAAACCATACAGCCGCCATTATGCGCAATGGTTTACCTTATGTTATTCCACCATGGTTCCAATAGGACTGCCACCTCTACTATATTGTATAGTGTATAGTATTGTAATATATTTCGGTGAATTGAACTGTGTACTGTTGAAACAAAAATACATGTAGTATGCAAAATACTATATTTTTACTTCATATCGTTATTTGGTAATAAGATCACTATTCTTTTTTTTTGTATATGTACAATGTCATGCAAAGTTTAAAAACTAATTCTTTAGCTGTAATACAAATTACAAATAAAGAAATCAAAACATTGGAAATAAACCACCACGAATTTTAATTAATACAGGTGTAACTTATATTAATCTTTAAGTGGTATACCGAGATCATGGTGCTACATTTGAATTATCTTGACCTTTTACATTTGAAATCTTGTAGAAATTAATAAAGGAGAATAAAAATCTACTATGAGCTGTTCATATATTAAACCATTTTCATAAAAACCGCACAGTAATCCTGTTGTAATGCTGTTAAATAATTAATTCTGATAATATACCACATAAGGGTTAATAATAATTGATATAATCTTGGAATTTTTAAATCTAATAGATAAATTTAAACTAAATGTTAATTTTACTTCTGAACTTATAATGTTGAGCCCAATTCTTGAAAAAGTAAAAGAATTTCTTAATACTACAAGATAAAATTAATTAACAAGAAATATACTCGGAAAAATAAATAAACTAATAAAATAAATTTGTACTATTTTCATAAATTTTCCTAAAAATCCTATTTTCTTCCTACAATTTTATAAAAATACCATATTTCAGAATCGAACAAAATGCAATTTAAATTACAGATCACAAATTCTGATAATTCATTCAATTGTTCATTATTTTCTCTGGTTATTACTTGCTACTGACTATAATTTGCCTGTATAATCAATAACGATTACAGAAAATGATTTGTAATTGAATTCGCAATCACGCTATAATCACGATTTGGAATCAGATTAAATTTTGCCCAACTCTGCAATATCTTATCAGCAACTGTACGGGTCAGGTACCTGAACTCACGTGTGGGTCATGGTGGCGGGTCTGGCGGGTCAGCAGGCCAAGGGTCTTCACTCCAGCCAGTCTGATGTCCTCTTCGCCCAAAGAGAAGGTAAACAATGCAGACGATCGAGTGCCATGAAGTTCGGGAAACGTTTGAGACAGAGGAAAAGAAAAAAGGGAAGCAAAGGGCACCGTGTCCGCGCGCAGCACAACGTTGAAAGCACGAAACGAACCGCGGCAAAACGTTCGACGAACAACTTTGCAATTCTCGCGCGACAGAATGGAGGCGGCGTTATCCCGAACGTCCGTTCGGTTTCTTGCGCTTCGCCCCTCCTGTTGCACTTGATGCCGCTTGAACGAAAGTGTAAGTTTACTTAAGGTAGGTCGCGCCAAGAATATACACCTATCGCGCAACGGACTCGCCGGACCCGCTGTTTCTGCTCGTTCCGACGCCGAGGGAGGTGGGAAAATGAACGAGCCCCCGGTGGAAAGACGCGAAGAGACAATCTCGTGACCTCACGTGCCGCGGAACCAGGAAAAAACAGTGCCTCGGAACCGACTGGGATGACGGGAAAACCATTTTCCCGTTATCCAACATCTTACGGCACTGAGGCGTCGCGTCGCGTCGCGTCGCGTCGAGTTTTCGGGCTTCGGCTTTCACTCTTCGCGATCGTCGTTATTCTTGGCGGTTTTGGAATATTTCGAGCTGTACAGGGTGATCCCATCGAAATAGAACCGATTGGTATCATTTTCTTTCTAATTCGAAAGACTATTTTAGTTATAAAAAGGTGTAGAATATCTTTAATTGTAGTCAACAATTTACTGGGAACTTTTCTGTATTCGCTTCAATCACTTCTTTATAATATACGAATAATTCTACGAATTCTGGTATGAGAATTCTCTTATCTAATATCGACTTTTGTATAAAAATGGCAACGTACAATGAGTCTAATTGGGTACAAAATTAATGCATTATTTTTTCTAATTAACGATTAACTGGAAATTTTTTTGAAATAGCATTGATCAATTTCCTATAATAATAATAATTCTACCTGGCCCAAATCTAGGGAATCTCCATCTAATATCGAATTCCAAACAACTATAGCAACGTATAATGATTCTAATTGGACCCAAAATTAACGCACCATCTTTTATCATTATTAACAATTCACTAAAAACTTTCCTGAGACAGCGTCGATCATTTTTCTCCATAAGAATAATTCTATCTAATACAAATCTGAAAAATCTCCATCTAATATCAAATTCCAAACAAAAATAGTATCATAAAGTGAGTCTAATTGAATACAAAATTAATAGACTAGTTTTTATCATTATTAATAATTGGAAACTTTCCTGAAATAGGTATACCTGATCCAAATGCGAGGATCCTCCATCAAACATTGAATCTCAATTAAAACTATCAAAGTACAGTAACTCGAATCGAATACAGGATTAACGCGCTGTTTTTTGTTTTCGTTGTTTTCAAGGGCAGAACAAAAGTACGTTCAATGTTGAGCCGCTTCAAGTACGGCCGTAACGAAGACTGTCATAACAACGCGTTACCCGACCTCTTAAGCCGGGCTTCAACTTAGAGAAAAGCGCGGCGCGCACGATCCTGAAAACCAGTTGAAAAAGTCGATTTTCACGAGCAGATTTGTCCTGAAGTACCAAGCGCGCCTTAACAGAGTACTTTAAGTACTTCAGGACGAATCTGCTCGTGAAAATCGACTTTGTCAGCTGGTTTTCAGGACCATGCGCGCCGCGCTTTTCTCTAGTGGGACCCCGGCTTTACATGTACTTACAGAATATAGATCAATGTCGGGCTACGTGTATCAAAGTTCAAAATATAATATTCGCGACGTTCGAAATAAAGGAAGACAGACATTGGAAGACAAAAACATACACACGCTTCGGAAAAAGAGTATTAATAGCCGGTCATTAACCGATATTTGACAATAATGCAAACTGGTTTTTGGCTTATAATGGTTTATTGCTGAAGTATTCCTGCGCGCTCGTGACTTACATGCAGCAACTATCGACATATAAAAACAAGGGGCTATAAAAACAAACGGAACGGCGATCGAGAAAGCAGAGAACGGCGCGCGTCGATCGAATCTATCGCCGCGCGCCTCGTCGTAGGAGCGTGGGAATTGTTGCCGTACGCAAATAAATAAACAAGTCAACGCAAAGTTTCAGTAATAAAAATTCATAATTCCTCTTCAATTTCAATAAACGTCACCTAATACATTTGTCCTTCTTTGTACCATATAGCATAATATATACCTCACTTTTCTTATTTCATTTCTCATTCTTTTTTTTTTTTTTTTGTTTTTTAAACATATGCACAAGATCGTGTCGTGCGCACGTGTGTACGTACCGTATGTATGCATGTGTATATATATTTATGTTAAAACGTTCATACGCATGTGTCCTTTCTTTTTTTTTTTTTTTTTTTTTTTTTTTTATGCACACATGACAACAGACAGCAAACACGCGCCTCGTGTGTGTATATTATCTCTTCTAATCCAAGTCCCGCCTGTTTTCCAATCATACATACATTCGAGAAAAACATGCGCATTCGAAATGTCACATAAACACGCGCGTCGATAATGTTTATATACTCTATACGCCGCATATATAGCGTCTGCGTGTGTGTGGTGTATGTGTGTGTGATTGTGTTACACTCGCAGCGCGGCACGCGTGCACACGTACACACTTCCGGTTGAGTAGTAGCATGTATACATTATTATATTTGATTCAAACCACAAGAAACACGGTCTCCTGCACAACGATCATTTAAGAATAAAAATAAGTGTAGTAGTTGTACTAATTTAATATAGTGTAATAGTAATAGTATTGGTAATAGTGATAGCGGGTAGCAGCAATGATAATAGCACTGTTGGTATTTCCTCATCGACTGCAACGGTTCTTGGTTTCTTCCTTTTTTATCTCTCCTTCTTTTACACCGCTTCCTCTCTTCTTCTTCTTCTTCTGAGCCGCAATTGCGTATCGATAATTGATCATCGTCGATTTATGTACAATGCACGTACAAGTGTAACGCTTGTATCGCATGCCGTTTAACAAAATTTACAATTACCTCCGTGTTTCACTGTCTCGTATTAGTGTATATAATAAGGTATATAAATATATAAATGTTTGTACGGAGACCTATACATCGATTTATATATTTATACAAATCATAGGCGTGTATGCGTTTGTAAATAAAAATCACCGTGTAATTGAAATAACATTCTCTCTCTATTCGCGACACAGTCGGTAATTAATTAGCTTACTTACGCGATACATGTGACGTGACGAATTCATTTACGTTTCTCGCCGGGGCGTTCATAATATCGCGAACACCTCGTACAGTCGAGAATTATTTTTGTGTTAGTTAATGTGCTTTGGAGCATCTCGCTCTCTCTCTCTCTCTCTCTCTCTCTCTCGCTCTCTCTCTCTCGCTCTCTCTCTCTCGCTCTCTCTCTCTCTCTCTCTCTCTCTCTCTCTCTCTCGCTCTCACTCTCTCACTCTCATCTACACACGTATCATCACCGACAGTCAATTGTGTTAACTAAATGATTCATTTACACGAATTGTCTGCGTCAGACACAGTTTCCTTTCTTTTTATACATTCAATGAAATAATCGTTCTAGGTGAATTATTAATATATTAAGTCTCTACCTAACAGCTTTTTTTTAAACTGCTTCATCGATGAATATATTAATACAGCAGCGATGTGCACGATAACGAGATCCCGAAAACAGAAATCGTTCTATTTTTTTCCTAATTTCGAAATTCGTTACACGCTATTTTACAATTGTCTATATATTATTTACAATTCTCTCTGCAACAGCGATTTATCTATCTCGTCGTGTAATTCTAATAGTCCACGTACCGTTTTGTTTCCTTCATTTCCGTTCTCCGACTATATAATATATTTATATATATATATATACATTTGTTGTGTATGCAAGAAAAATATCTCTCTGAATGTTAATCGATTGGAATTGTAGTCTTTGGATTGCGACCAAAAATAGATTTAAGTAACAAGTATTTATGGGTGGGTTAGTGTCGATTAAGGATGGTCGATCGTGAAAGACATTGGCCGCGCGTATAAAGCTCTACTGAGAGTCGAATGCGATGCTAACATAAATAATAATGCGAAATACAGACATATGCAGACACGTCCTTTCGTTGTTTCCAAACACGCGAACATCGTAGCTCAAAAATAGAAGCGATTAAGTTATTTCTTAATAGTAGTAACGACAGACGGGAGAAAAGAGAGAGCCAGTCATCGCAATTAAGATTGACCATCCTTATTCTAAATCATAATATTCATTCGTATCGCCTATCATGAAGATTAATATATGCCTTCTCAAGATATTACTCGATATGCAAGTGCAAAAGCATTTTTTTCCACTTTTTCAACATTTTTTTATACCTTTTTTTTTTAATATACTGGTTGATCTATACTGATTAAGTTAATAAATTCTTCTATCTATCATCTACTATTGACATAGGCAAATGAAATCTTCCACCTGATGGCATTTTTCACATTGTATATTTATATATTTATGTGTATTAGTTTCATAAAAAAAATTAGATACAATTGCAAAATTCTAAGTACGTTAAAAATACCATCAGATTGAAATCATTGATTTGTGCTTTATCCGTTAAAATTGTATAACGAAGGAGTACCTTTCTCTCAGACCTTCGCGAAGCAGCAGCCCTATCACAGTATGGCTCGGAGGTGAAGGCGATATCTCTCTCTCTTCTCTCTTTCCCTCTCTCTTCTCAAATGGACCAGAGTTTATAAAACAGACTCTATTTGCTTGATTTCCTTCTCCGGTGGTTCTTGCGGTGATGGCGCAGTTTCTACGATCTCTGGAATATCATCCTCGTTCTCCTCTTCAATATCCTCGTCGATTGGAGTCAATGTATCTAATATCACAGGCTGAGTCTGTAACAGAATTCATTTTTATCGTCAACTTACAAAATTGCGTAGTACTTGTTACGCAGGCGTAAAAACAAGTCGTTAAGCATACCTGCGGTTTAGTGCACCGTTTCATCGCGGGAGCCATAAAACTGGTAATGGTGCTCATAAAAAAGAAAAATCCTGCCATGAAGAACGGGATGCTGTAACTCTGCGTGGCATCGTAAACGGCACCAGCCAACGGCGAACCGATAATGGCAGCAGCTCCTCTAAATAGAATTAAAAGGCCGAATGCGTTCGTTAATTTGTCCAAGCCTAAAAGATCCACCAGAATGATTGATGTCAAAGAGATGTATCCGGCTGAAACGTTAAACAATCGAAAGTGATTAAACGGAATACGACGATGAAATTATTTCGTGGATTCGGATACTTACATATAGCTATGCCAAAGAAAATGCTCATCATGATATAAGCAACGTAAGTATGGCAAAACGGTGTTGCAGCTACAGCAACTGTCGATATAATTAGACAGATATTATTCAGTAACAACGAGTCCACTTGTGGAAAGTCAGCAATATATCCGCAAGCTACACGACCCACGGTATTGGTGATACCGATTATAGACAGTAAAAATGACGCAGAGTTGCTTTCAATTCCCTAAAAGTTATTAGATCTTTAAAAATGAATCGCATGGAAGACAAGACTTTGTAGGAAAAAGTTGATCATTTTTTACGTACATCTAACACCGCAGCATCTACTAAATATACAAAGGGAACGTATAATCCAGCCATTCCGAACACGTTACTGATACCAATCAGGAGAAACACTGGATCTTTCAACAGAGATACATCCATCATCGTTGCCAGTGCCTCCTTGAACGAGTCAGGTAACACCAAACAGGGACACAGTGGTTCTAAAATGTTTATAACACATAATGGAATCCTTGGAATATTTCCTTTTATCTTTCGGACAACTACTTACGTTGAGACGCTCTTTCGACATCGGTATCCTTAACATCCCGAACGGATTTTGGCAGAGAAACGACACTCTGACGGTAATTCGCAATTGACTTCTGACTTTGGAATTCTGGTAAATTAACTACGCTGCCGCTGTAAAAAATGTCCTTTCTCGACAAAGGCCGAATGATCTGTGGCTTTTCCTTTGGAATACTAGATTTGCTAGTCGTAAACGTAATACTTTCGCCATCCTGGAAGAACGCGTCGCCGAGATTTATTAACAATTACCCCTTTACGTATACTTTGATTCGAAGAAGCTATGGAAATTACTTACATCCACTTCCGCGTTAGTAGTCCGGGAGCCCATGACGCTGCTCGTAGAAAGTCTCAAGTGCAAACTTTTCCTAATATCGCCATTCGAATTCAACGTCGTCCTAGAATTCTTAATCGCGCTAAGGCTCGGCTTGTACCTCTCGCCGGTGCTAGTTTTTCGGATCCGATCGAAGAAAGGTACAGATCCGTTTTTCGGTAAACCCTGCACGTGCGTGGTGAAAGCAGGCTGTGAAGCATTTCTAGGAATTATTGGTTTGAATTCGCTCTCAGACTTTTCCGATGTATCTTTGGTATCGTCGATATTCTTTTTGCTCTTCGACTTGATGGAAATACTTTTTAAATCCATGCTGCCGCTGTTACTAGTCGCGCCGCTCGACGAGTGCTCTTGCACTTTCACTTCCGATATAGTGGGGAGGGTTGGCACCGTCGGAACTGGTGTTAAAGGAGTTCCTTTAATATTATGAGTATTGAATGAGGTGTGTCTTGGAACGTGTCGCTCGAATGTCTTTAATGAATCGCATTAATTCATGACTAATAATTCATGTCTTACCAGGCACTAGTTGGTCTAAATTGAAACTGGAGTGAACGCCAGGATCAATGTTAATAGGCATCTTCATTCTCTTCTCCATGGATCCGTCTGGCAATTGAACCATGAAATAAGAACCTCCGATACTACCGCGCTCCATTTGGAATCTTTTTTCTTCCGCCATTCTTTGTAACAATGGCTTAACAGAAGACTGTTTTGGGTATTCTAATGGCCTCATCAACGCACCAAACACCTGAAATAAACCCACCATTACTAATTTCTATAATGCGACCAATTTCTAAATTGCGACCGAAGACTTTGCGATAGATTGCTTACAGCACAGTTCAAAATAAGGCCAGCAAGGATCAAATTTGCTCCTTTCCAACTATACGTTTCTAATAACATTGTTGCTAAAGGTGCGAATGCGAATGTGCCGAATCCTGAACCACACACAGCAATGCCAGTAGCTAGAGATCTTTTGGTTTCAAAATAATAGCCTACGCAAACTACAGCTGGTAAATATATTAGACCAAATCCAATTCCTGGAAAAAAGTAGCGTAATTACAGAAAGAACGATGCAAAAATCGAATCCAATTTTAATTTAATAAATTCTGCTTGCCTCCCATTACACCATAAGTCATCATAAGCATATTTACACTGGTTGAAAACGTTGAAAGTACAAATGCCGCTGCGCCTAAAAAACTCCCAGCCATACATACTGCTCTACATCCATATTTATTAGTTAAAGCACTGACAACGGGTCCTGAGAAGAAAATTCGAATTATTTAGATCTCAGCATGATTTAAAGTAGTTTGTAATTACTGCCAAGAAACTTACCAGCACTAAGATACATGCCAGATAACAATGAACCAACCCACGCAGTTTTGCCTTTTCCTTCCTCAAAATACTTAACAAATTCTCCCAGAAAAACACCAAATGTGTAGGCAATACCATCCACTATCATGTTACACATGAACGAAGCAAATACCACCACCCAGCCGTAACCACCGTCTGGCGGGGGTGGTATGTCATGGTATTCGCACAGCGAACCACCTTCATCCTCTGGAGATGGCTCGTCGCCTCCTGCGTCTGTGCCAGTTAGTCTTGCATGTTCTTCTACAGAATATTCACTTTCCGTCTGCAAAAAAAAAACACAAATATTTCTTTTAGAAAATTCCTTCAATTTCTTATGGACTGAAGTTTTACTAAATCTCTAAAGCCTAAAAGTTATTATTATGAAAAAATGCAGACTGCATTTCTGATTATAATAAACAAGGCATTTCAATGAGTATTTTTTGAGGTCTATTGCATCGTAACATTGATATTTGCGTTCTCCTTGAGTAAAGAAGCGGCAGTTCACCTTGAATGCTGCAAGTAAAAGCATTTACACCAATACATGGACAGATTGATGCATCACAGATTGCTCTATAGCAGGCTGATTAATTGGGAATTGTTAGAGGCTTCAGAGAATCATATACATGTAATTAAGATTGTTTTTTTTTTTTTTTTTTTTTTTTTTTAAACTAGGGATAAATTCCTATGCAAAATCTCTGAAATTCCTCAGGAAAAATATATCACAGTACGACACACAGTGTCCCGGAAGATGTCTTCCCGAGCGTAATGCGAGAACGAACGGCCGCACGATAAGATGATCTCATAACGCAAACGCGAGCATAGATAGCGTATAAAGCTACCGTGACTTAACCGATCCCTAAGGCTACGTTTATCCAAGGTAAAACGGTGTTTCCACTCCGAACCGAATACAGAAGAATCAACATCGATAAACCACTTGTACGTCCGTTTTATCTTATATCTATACTATCAGAAGAGCATCAATCAGAATTGATCGTGTCTCGTCCTCGAGTTCGAACGTACCTCGAAAAGGGAAAAATCGGGGGAATTCTGTCGCAAGCATTTCGGACGAACAGCGGAGTCCCGAGCAATGACCTCGAGGAGGCGACACATGAACGAAACTCTGCGACGGACGCGTGCACGAAAGTGCAGCGGGTGCAGCGAATGAATTCGGCAGTGACTTGTCGAACGGAAGGAAGGTCAGCTCGATCAGCTGATCTGCTGTCATTAGGAATTGGCAAGGCGTACGCCACCTAACGTCAAGGCGAAGGAACCTTTCTGGCAGAAAAGAGACAGCGTTGTTTTCGACCTTGTTTTCCCGTGACGATCGGTCGAGCGTCGGTGGTCGCGTATTCGCGACGGATGTGCGTCGATGTGGATCCCGGCGCACACGGCTTACCACGGATGCACGCGATGCGTCGCACGCCTCGTAAGCCTCATAAGCCTCGTTTCGCGCCGTCGACTCCCACAAAAGTGTAAATTACGGGCGGCCTGTCAAAGCTGAGTCACGTGTCCCCCGAAGGGACGAGGCGAATGAGATCACCGGAGAGCCAAGAGGCGCGGTACCATACACCTTGCCAAACAAACAAACTGCGCGGGGGAAACGGGAATACAACGAAACGTACCGTGCTGATCTTGCGCACGCGACGCGAGCCGTACTGGCTGTACTGCGACTTGTTGAGCGACACGCGCGACATTCTACGATCGCCTTAATGTCACACCCGCTCCTTCGTCTCCTGTTCGCCACGCACAACGTCGGTGCAGAGTTCTATTTTCGTGTTGAGAGTTGCGAGAAGTACGCGCAGCTGCGCACCGCGTACGCAACTTCTTCTGGTCGGTTCTGGATGCCGCGGTCGCGGATCTCCCTTTCCCACCGCCACTTCTGCGCGCCGAGAAAACGCGGAGCGTGTTTTTGTATCACTCGTCAAAATCCGCTGCCATGTCCTCGCGTTTCGCACTCATGCCGTCCGCGTGTCAGCCGCTGTCGTTGCCCTGGCATCGTTGCAAGAGACAAACAACCGAGAGAACGACGTGCCGCGATGCCGCGAACAACCAAGCCACCGCGCACCGTGAAACGGACGTTTAGGCGAGCGTCGCTCTGTTCTCTCAGGTCTTGGACGAGGTCCAGCGACCGGACGTCGGATGCACGCGAACGGAGCGACACTGCACACCTCGCGAAAC
Organism: Perdita meconis; assembly: GCA_030770465.2. NCBI lineage: Eukaryota > Metazoa > Arthropoda > Insecta > Hymenoptera > Andrenidae > Perdita > Perdita meconis. The sequence continues at coordinate 10,479,216 of JASKOS020000011.1, read as the reverse complement.
GACGATGCGACACGCGCGAATTGTCATGACAACTTTGCCGGAGGCGAGCGACCGACGGCTCTTTCGCGAATACAGAGAGCCGCTGCGTGAAGGAACTTCTATTTATACGCGAACGTAAAACGCACTGGGTGCTTTCTTCTCGGACTTCCACGAACCGACCACTCGAACACTTTGTTCGAACGTGGCTACTACGTGCGCGTCGGCCTCCCTCCTGTCATCGCGACCCGACGATTTTTAATTGAAACGCGTAATTGACACGCACTGCGCCGCTGTGACGAAGCGCGGAGACGGCGAGCGACGGGAATACGCGCACCGAGATTTCTGTTTATTTTCTGGCCTCTATTCTTGGACGGGTTCGAGACGCGCGAACACAATGGAGTCGCACTGTTGGTGGCTTTTTGAAGGATGGAATTCTGTCGCACGAACAGAGAGCGCGGAGCCCTCGTTGAAGCGGCACTGATCCGCCGTGCGCGAAAAGTTAACCTATAAATGCGAAGCGTCGCACACGCATCCCCACCCTGTCACAATTACGTGGCGCGACAACCGGAGACAGTTCACGTTGCCGTCGTCCATGACTCCGAAAGACGCCAACTTCTGGACGACGAAACAAATCCTTCCCCTTTGTTTCGCTTAAAAAATTTATTTCATCGGGAGAGGTTAGAATTACATTCGCGGCACGAAGGAATCGAATTGTAATGGATTCGAGGAAAGCGTTATCGATTTTTCAGTCAACCGTCGGATTTCGAACACCGTTGCGTGCTACGGAACCGAGAGAGTTTTTGATACAAAAGCGATTCGCTTAAAATGATTTGCGACCTTACGAAAGTGTGTTATATAAACGAAGGCTATAAGGTATTAAGTAGCTTGAACAATGATGTAAACAGTCGTATATGTATATCCGTCCCGTCGACATCACCTTTCTTTCTGTAAAATAAAACTGACCGTCATAAAAATCGTGCGACGAGTAAATTTCCGGACTCCGAAAACTAAGCGACGAATTATATTTGCAAACACTGAACGCGAGATCGTGGAATCGTAACTTGTGAAAAATATTTACTTGTTTAGCAATTCGAACGAAATTCTTAATTAAAGAAATTTAATTTTTTGTAGTTTCCAAATAGTGCAATTTCTAGAATTTAAGTATCACGATTTTAAGATCATCAAAAGGGATAATTAATTTTTTTTTAATTTTGTGACCTTGTTTCTAGAAAATTTACACAAGTTTCTATACTTTTCTGAATTTGATGTTGATGTTTAATTATTATTATTGAGAAAACAAAATTCTTTGAGTTGCAAATGACCTAAATTATAAAAAGAAAATAGTCGGCGTCTGTAGAAAGTCTGTTTTTTTTTTTAATTTATCTGTCTAACTTAGAATAAAGTATTTGTTGCTCCGAATAATATCCATATAATAAAATTTAATAAATTGTGAAAATTAAGCATACAAAAAACATAACACAAAATAGAAAACCATTTTTTCATAAATAGCATTAAAATTTAAGTTACGTTATAATTTACAGTCAATATATTTAAATATAGCTACATAATTTTTATAAATGGTGTTTCCTTAAAAAACTAATTTTTGCCAAGTTTTTTGTATCTTGCAACCATTGTATGTACTGTGGTTCGTTTTGATTCGAAAATTGCCAGATGCCGTGTCTGAAGAACAAAGGAGCACGAAAATAATCGGACTCCCGTGCAATGCCAAAAACCTCTCCGTCAAAAAACTCGTATCTGATCAACGTCGGAATCGATCGCATTCGTTTCTTTTAAGGGCTACTTTTTCCCGTTATTGGAGGAATGCGTACGACGCGATTCAATGTCACACAACATCGTGTCCAGCGAGGATGATTCACGTCGGCATGGCGCAGTAGGACAAGATCGACGGGTTTATTTACTAACGAAGCAGCGCAAGCAGCACGAACTTACATCCGACGTGTCGACGCGTTGTTCCGCGTTGCCCATTCGATCTGAACTCAACTTGAATCGATTCGCGAGCGAATCGCATTGAGACGCCCGCCGCGCCGCTCCGACCACCGACACACACAACAGTTTATGCAATTTCCTAGAGTTTATCCCGGTCAGTTTCGTGGCGTTACCTCACCGTGCAAATATTTGGCTGGCAGCGTTCGTAGTTCACGAAGAAAGTGACAGTTGTCGGTCTTCGGCGACGAGTGCGACGAGTTATCGTCGACCGTTTCGCCTTCGGGATGTCACGTTCAAGATCGAACCGAGCGATTAGTCAGACGGGGGAAAGTCCGTGTGCATCCCGCGGATCGACGGTCATGCATCGCGGTTCGTCGTAATATCGATTAGGGATGCTTTAACCCTAGAACGACACCCTTCCATTTTTCGGCGTCAGTAACACCATCGGGTCACGGGCGACCCAAAGTAAAACCTTAATATTTTAAATATCGTTCAATATTTTTGAAAAATTCTTTTTCCGTTCTTCTTCAGACTTCATGCGAAATGATAATATGACGGTGAGATTTCTGTTAAAAGACAGAAAATAAGAATGTTTGACTTTTAAAAAATGTTTATTTTTACGTCTGTAGACACGATTAAAATTTTGTGAGATCGCCGGCAACCCCAGGGTGTCAATCTTTCAGTTCACAATTCTCGGTTTTTTAAATCGATTTTTAAGACCTGAATCGGTTAGAGGCAAATTGTACTGCAACCAAAGATATTGTAGATCGATTTTCAAATACTTAGAGAATGGAGAGATTTATTTATTGTTATTTATTATTATTCATTGATTTATTTATTTAAATATTGACGGGATTCGCCCTTTGTCACACAACATGTAAAAAAAATAAATGGTACTGAAATGTGTACGAAAAAAGAAATTGGGCATGTTGTATAGTGTTTAACTGTGGTATTAAAAAAAAATTGGCCTCATTCTTTTTGCAATGTGGAGTATTCAAAACTACTTTTTACATTTTTTTTTTCAATAATGAATCGATCTCGACGGAATTGATTTTTTTTTAGACTCAATCTCCTTCGCATACCGATCTGAATCGATTCCAATGGAAAAATCTGCATCCCTAACATTGATCCCCTATTTCGTAATCGCAAAGTCCGCACCCCGACGGAACATTGATTCTGCACACGAACTTAGGTTATCAATATATCACATTATCGAGAATCGAGAGCAACGACGCTACACGAAATTGTAGTTAATCGATAGCCATCTATCGACACTTGAACGTCTGTGGTCCGATGAAATCACTGAACGATCGAATTACTATGGTCGGCGGTTGGGCGGAGGGCGGAGGGCGGAGCAGAGGGAGCGCCGTGTAATCTGAAGATAATCTCGAGTTGTTGTAACAGTAGTGAAAACATGTATCAAACTGTGTCAGGAAAATAGTATCGGTGCAATTGAAGGTTAACTTGAACTCGGAACAAAATAACATGCTTATGGGATTTTTGACCCGGAGGCTCTGCGTTTTGATGTAAAGCTAGTGGAACTCTGGTTCGGCACTTGTTCCGAAATAATGCGAAGGGAAATTGATAAATAATAAGGGAGAAGAAGGTAGCAAATAGCTCTCTGTACTAGCACCAAAGAGTAGATATGTATAACAAGAGGCGACACTTCGACAAAGAAACTACTTTCAGAGAAAGACAAAATGACACAGCCAATTTAAATGTCCGTTCGATGTTTTGATCGGTAATTTCATTTTTAGAAAGAGACGAAATGACACAGCCAATTTAAAGCGGCACTTGGAGTGTCGCCTCTTGCACGCCGAGTTCAGTTGATTCTTGCCCCTGGGAAAAAATGTGATGAGGAAAAATGTCCATTTCTCACTGAAATATATAAAATATAATATATGTATACAGTATATACTGCGTAGTGTACGTAGTATATATATGTATATTTTTCATGTATATATTAGGAGGAATGGGCACTTTTCCTCATTCCATTATTCCATTTTCCCTAGGGGCAAGAATCAATTGCACTGATTGTGAGTGTACAACCAAGGCAGTAATAACTATTGTAGATTTCGGATGTTTATGCATTAATGGCATTTTTGAAATTGCGAAAATCTATAAGAATAACCCACAGATATAAATATACATTTATACATTAAAACATTCATTAAGGATCCCGTTGCTACTATATATTTATAAAAATATGAATTTGCACAAACTTCCGTAGTCTAATAACAATCGATCCACATCGATATCAAAAATGCATTACTACTTACTCCAAATTTTAGAAGTGTACGAGTCAAAGAAACATAATGCGAGTGTGGTTGCCACCTTTTTTTGAAAGGAAATATAGCATTTTTGTAGATTCTTGATAAAAATGTATTTTCAGTGAAATTTAGAAAAATAAAACGTACAAATTTATTTATTTTTTTTGCTTATTTTTCCAAGTATATTTGTTGTTAGTTTCTGCCTTTAGTATTACATAAGAGTTCATATTAATATAAGTTAATAACTAATTTTTTATTAATTTAATTGAACCTTTATTTTTTTCTTTTCATCATTTAATTCGTCGTTTAATTAGGTTGAAAATGTAGCATTTTTCGTTTTATACTTTGTCCCAACAGTATATAGCATAATTTACTGAAACATAGTACAATACTAAATAATACATATATATTACGGGTGGTAACCCTAAATGCGAGTAAGCTTAATAAAAGCTGAAATTTCTATCTCAATCAATTTTTGATTTCACGATTTTTTATAGACTCTCAATTTTCTTTTCTTTTTTTTATAGTTTTTTGTTACCGAGTTCACATAACAATCTCAAAGTTATAATGGACGACACTTTCGATTTCGCATTATACTAAAATAGCAACCCTATAATTGTTCCGATATTCGAAGACAGAATGGCGGGAAACGAGCGAATTGTGTCCCTCCGGGAGACACAAAAGCGTTCAGATTGAAAAGACGCTAGAAGAGGCTTGGGACACTCGAAAAGAATTAGCGCACGATAAAAGGGATAAATAGAGTCTGAGAAGAATGGTACCACTGTAACTCTTTGATCACGCAGCATCGCAATGCGCGATGCAACTCGTCCCATAATGCTCGTGTGTCGGACGTCGCTTATGAATTAATTAGATAACAACCGGCGGCAATTAGAAGCGAAGGCAGGAGGCGCACGGAACGAGGCACAACATCTGCTTCTCATCGCCGCGGAAAAATTAGCGGCGAAGCCACGCGAACTGCCAGGGCGTAGCCAATTCGCAGTAATTGACGAAACGCTGTTTACTTGGCGCACGGAGATCTCGAAACTCCGCTTCAATCGAGATAACTGCGGATAATGAATCGATCCAGGGCAAGTTCAAAGCGAGTCACTTTCCCTTTTCGTACGGGAATAATAACGAGCCTGAACGATGCCGAGATCCGCGACGATCTCTGGTTCAGTCTGGTTACCAGCATTCTGAGAAACGTGAACAAATGCGAGTTCAAAATGAGTCAGAAAAAAACCGCTACGTTTTCCTGTAGCGTCATTGTTTACGACGGCGTTAGCCGCCTCTATGCTGTGTTATTGTCCCAGTTTGCTTAGGACAGCGAGATACTAGGGGCTGCGATAAACGATGCGTTCAGAAAGGAAGAGCAAAAGTTCCATAGTTTTGATGGAATGACAATAATGTATTGTTTGCATACTCGTCCTAATTAGCATAACCTTATCGAACACTAGCGATAACAGTTTTCACCCTTCTTTCAACGGTATAATTGTAATAAATTAGAAAGAAAAAACTACAAATGGTAAAATTATCGGTTCAGCGATCGTCGCGAGGAGGAAAATTGATAAATCATGGCGCATGTGGATGCGACATTCCAACCTAATCGACTTTAATCGTACCGAGGGAATTATAAGCATTTGCTGCTCGTAATCGCGACGATTAGTACCCTACTTTTTTTTTCTTCCATTATCACTGCGAAATCATCGCGACTAATTGTAAGTTCATCGATCTAATTAATTTCTGACCGTCGACGAAGATTCTGTCTGCCGAAACTCGAACTCCTTATATGGAAGTGGTCCGAAATACATATATTACGTAGGTGCGAATCGATGGGTCCTTCGAACGAAGCGATTGAATTCGTACCGATGAGCACGTATCCTTGTTTACGCGCTCGAATGGTTGACCGAATAGCCCGGGGATAAGGGAATACTCGACATCGATATAGAACGATAACAAATTCAACAAACACTTAAAAGATAAAGCGTTCGCGCGCAATAAAGTACATTCTTAATCCACGGCTCGAGCTCGAATCCATTGTAAACTGGCACGTGACGAGATCTACGGCCAACAAATCGAGCTGCAAAGAAATTACGAGTCGATCGAGGGCGGTAACTTTGTCCTAATGCATCATGCGACTTTTCTCCGCGAAACCTGCCTTCTATATTGTTTTAGTAACCATGGGCTATGCGATTGTTGACAGTATTATGGAGTCTTTCCACTGTAAAGCTCCGAAGCAAATTATCAATGTTTTGAAAATTCTTTTAGTGAACCATAAAGATATGTCTAACATAAGTAAATGATGAATTTGGTCTGAAATTATTACGCGATTATCGCAGAAACAGAATTTTTTTTTTATTAACAGCTTCTTACTTTTTACGATGCAGAAAGATTAAAAATTCGTTGAGTTATGAAACTTCAGCATTTAAACTTCCGCCATTTTGTTCATTTTTTATCGATCAATACAGCTCTTATTTCAACGAATAGAACATGACATCCATAGAAACTAAAAGCTATTTAAAATTTTTCCTATTTAAAATAAATATTTAAAAGAAAATAGCATAAGCAAAAATTATACTATATCTTACTAACAATAATAGGTTAATGTTATATAACTTTTTTACATTTGTAATATTTTTCGAGAAACGAAAATGTGCTTCACTTTTTTAAACGGAATGCTGTATTTTTTATCATTATTAAGATGACTTCATCTATATGCAACACAATGGTTTTCCAAGTCATACAAGGTTAGGAATGGAAGAAATAGATTGAACATTTCGTAACATTGCATTTACTAACAATAATCTTGTCAATACAAATTAACATGCACAACATACTAATAAATACATTACATAAAAGGGTTCTTCACGTTTATTGTAATAAATTAATTTAAACATTAAAAATTATTCAATCTATTCTTTTCATTCCTGACCTTGTATGACCATGCAACTTGTATATTAAATATGAAAGAATTCATCTTGACACACACTTTCATATGACATAAAAGAGTACATACATAGCATTCCGCTTAAAAAGTTCAAAGCCCTTTGATTTTCTAAAAATACTACAAACATAAAAAAATTACATATCCCATTGTGTTGCTAGTAAAATACAGTATATTCATCGAACACCCTTTATATTAAAAAAAAAAAACTACTACAAATAAAGATAAATTGTACTTCCAATAAGAGTACCAATTACAATGTACATATTTAATTTACGTTAGACATTCCGTTAACTAGAAAAAAAATCCAGAATTAATAATTTTCCGGAGCTCGGCAGCAGAAAAGAAATAACCCTTAATTTTCCCATTGGTCGATCACGGTGCGAACTACTTTCACTGCCGCAGTTTTTTTTTACGAATCTATGCATATTCTTGGAGATTTTTATTTGAAGAGTGGAAAGAGGAACATTTGTGTAGTTCAGAGCGTATCGTGGATTTCGCTAGACGAAGCGAAAATTCCGTGGCGCGACTAATGAGAAAACACGCCCACCAACGCGGTCATTGTCGTCGTTTCGCTATCGATGCGAGTCGGGTTCGCGCTAACTCGCGAAATCGTGTCAGTCCACGTGGTGTTATACCCTCTTTCGTTGCAAATTCGCCTAGGTCTGCGAGGACTATACTGTACGTAAGTAGTGCCAATTACGTGCCGAGAAACGTTGACATATATCGCGGCGCAAGATCGAACGTCTATTGATCATATCAGCGTAGAATCTCGTCTCTATTGCCAACGAAACGTTTCGTGGTGGAACGCGACTTTGCCGCGACTTAGACGCGTCGCGCGAAAACGTAGCCGAATTAATTGGCGGTAGGGAAAGTGTTTTTACGTACCTTGTTCTTAGGCGACATTACGCGATAGCAACGTTTGACGGGAACGTCCTATCAGAGTGGAAGATGGAATACACCCTCGCGGTGATCGAGCGAACGAACGAGAGGGAAAGAGAGATGGCGGGAGCCGCGCCACCTGAGTGGACACCGTCCTGCCACGGTGCCAGAGACAAGCGATATGAAAATGCGCGCTGCTCAACCACCGGCTGACTTATCGCGTCGCGGATGCCGTAGTCCATCCGATTCCCCACTCTCTAGAATCTCCATCTCGCTCGGTTTCCCCGTTTCTCGTCGTACTCTTCTATTCGCACGCTCGTCGGTTGTCCCTATCGTGTCTTGTTTTATTCTATAACCTCCCTCCATTTGTCACTCGCCGATTTCCCTCTCTGCCCGCGATCGTTCTAATTACGCCGCTAGCCGCTACAGATTTCCACGCGGCCACAGGGCGGGCCGGGCCGGGCCGGCGGCGCGCGGCGTTAGTCACAATGTCGCCGACACCGCATGCGAACAAAGCGAAGCGATCTATCGATAGGTACAAAGTTCTAGCCGCGTGCGTTCCGGTATTCTGAGTATGCGCGAGATATCGCGGTCGGATGAAGATCTTTGCCGCCACTCGGCCTGAAGACTGAAGATACGCCGCGAGACCCGCGATACCAATGAACAATACGCGGCGATATTCTGCGGCGAAGGAAAATTGCGTGACACGAATGACGAGACCGTGTTCGGAATTTCATTCAGATTTTCCTTATGAGTTGTGAGCTACGCTGAGGTTGATTTCATTTAATCTAATATTGACTCGCGAATTTCTTCATTAAGAGTATATTAAATTTGTTGAAATTCTAAAAATTATGTTTGTCTTTGCACAATAATAGTCATGGAAATTGAGCAATTAAATTAACCAATTTAATTAACCATGAAAATTGGAAACAATCTAAAGTGAAAAAAAAGAAACTTAATACTGTAAATTCATGTCAACAAACCTGTGAGTCATTAATTACAAATTGCTTTACATTGATGTGTATTATTTGTTTTAATTTGAAATTTTCTTTGCTAAATCTGTTGAGAAAACTAAAAAATAGTTTATACTGTGCATCAATATGAAACAAAATTTTAACATATTTGATAAATACCAATTGGATTGTTTTATGTAAACTACATTTTCAATTCCATTTATATTCGGACTTGAAGTAAGTGATATGTAATTTCGAACTGTTCATAATAACTTGGTCACAGGGACTTATACCGAAACCGAAATAACCGATATAATACCGGTATTTTTCGGTTATTTTGGATATATCTCCCAAATATCTTCAAAATAACCGAAAAATACCGGTATTATACCGGTTATTTCGGTTTCGGTATAAGTCCCTGCTTGGTCACCCGTTATATTTTGAAAGACCGTATTGGAAAATAGTAAAAACAAAACACAAACTCCCCTTGTTCGAATTTCAAGTTTTCATTCAACTTTAGAAGCTGAATTAATTTTTTTTTACCACAACTTATAAAAATAAAATTAAAAACGTAAATGGTCTATTAATGGCATATTTTTTAAAAAATTGCATTGATTTTTGTAAACTTTACATCTAAATTTTAGAAATAAATTGATATTTTCAAACACACTACAAACTAATACACAGTTTTTAACACTAACAGAATTTATATAGATTCTATAATTTCAATATACAATTTTTATCCATCGCAACACTATGAAATCTTTCAGATGATCATTTCTTAAATTCCATGGGAAACAATATTTTACATTCTTCTATCATTGACGGATTTTAAATAATAACCGATCTCAACGCGACAGGAATTCAACTATCTTCGAATAAAAATATCTGCAAAAAAGGTTCATTCCAGATATTCTGGTATTCTGTTATAATGAATATCTATTTTCTAAAACTCCTCTCATTCAAATATTGTGCAGTTCGCTTTGCAGACTGCACGTTCGAGATCATTTCGTCATGGAAGAAGTTTCAGTGCAGATGTGCGAATCGTCTATGTTTTATGACGAAAATAGAGTGCCAAATCGTCCCGTTCAGTTCTCCCACTTTACGCGTGGGAAACGCGAACTACGCTCAAGCTTTCCCCACAATAACTCCGTATCTCTGCAGTATCGGCATTGGGTACGTCGTCAATAAAACCGTTTCCTAATTATCGACAAATCGGTACGGGGAAAGTGGTAAAAAGAAAACCGAGAAGAAAAGCGATTACAGAAATACGTACTGAGTCCACTATACGCCTACAGACTCGATATAATAACTTACTATGCAGACCGTTCGCGTTTCTCTGATCCCGGCTTCACACATTAGATATTCGCATAGTTACCTAGTTAGAATATTCATATTGGTCCATCTTGAATCGGTAGAGACGCAGTCATAGGTCTGTTTTCTGTCACTGCACTAGCTGCACTAACCATTTACTATTTCGTGTGTCATTACTCGTACATTTTCTGTGGTATTACTTCGGAATTAGTGCTGCGCCTTTGTAACGAAGAAAAATCTCGTGACAGAGAAATAATAATACATAAGAGGAATAAATAAATAAATCTGCGAATATTTGTCCTTCGATCTGTGAAGCCGGGATAAATTGAGACAAATTATGTATGTGTACCAACTTGTCGTCGCTTTTCGCCGTCTCATTTTCTTGTTAGTTTACGTTTCTTCTCTCTCGCACAACATTTTCCGTTACGCTGCTGTCAAAAAAATTGTGGGGACAGCGACATAGCGACAGATGATTTGATTAGACTTGACTACAAACGCAGGTTGCGAATCGAACGCAAGATAAAACGAAGGGAGCTCAAAAGCTATACGGAAAAAGTGACTTACGATGTTGTTGGCCGTCGATTTGGGATTGATTTGCAGTCCATCGTCGTCACCGATGTGCCCCCCGATCTGTTCGTGGCTGCTGGCGGGGCCCATCTCGGCGCCGCGGCGCCTACACGAAACCCGGTTGTCACTGTCTTGAACCGCGACACCCACAGCCTACGATCCCGGTGTCCGCGTCCGCGTCGGGACGAGGAACGACGCCGAGATCGACGCGATGCACCAGCCGGATGACACCTCTGGTTTCGGGCGGTCCGGTGCGCCCCCTCCGTTCTATAATCCCTCCATCGGCGGTGAATGGAGTCCTGGAAGTCGCAGCTGCTCTTGGACAGCTCCTTCCGGGCGTATCCTCGCTCTCCCCCTCAGTTCATCGGCGTCCGGTCGCGTTCTAACCACCCGAAACCGGGTTGGAAAATCTTGCTCCTCGAGGATGCGCCGCGGAGTCAGACGCTGATCGCACGTCACCGGTCGTTTTCCCAGGGTCGCGGGCTTCACCTCGCGACACCGCCGCCACTAAATTCGAATCGTTTGTAATTTCCCCGATCACGACGCGACGTCGACGACGAGAACCCGTCCTGTACGACCTCCAGGATTCGATCCACTTCGTGCCCTCCGGCCGGTCGACGAGCCACACGGGAACTCGGAGAAATTTCCGTTGGGTCGCGATCGCGAATCGCCGCGATTGGACCGTTTCCCCAGTGCTCGGTCACCAGGAGGCGAACGCGCGGAAATCGCGACCGAGTGAATTTTCTCGCAGACGATCCCGCCGCGGGTGGGTAGCGCCGCGGCGCCCCGGGATCAATAAAACGACCGCCCGGCCGTCGCCTTTCCTAGGTCCTGCCTGCCTGCCTGCCGTGATCTCCCGTTTGCGCGACGCCGACGTCGCGACGCGTACTCCCCCGCCCACCCCACCTCCTCACCGTCGCCGCCCTCCCGACGCCGAGCGACGCCGCGCGACGTCAACGAGCACGCGCGATCCCGCGTCGCGCACGCCCCCGCGCGGATTCTCGCCACGAGCGTGCGCAGAGCTCGATTATCGACGTGAGATAGAGTCGGTATTACCATGCGTCTATAACTATCGGTTTCCTCTCTTCCCGTCTCTCTCGCGCTCATTCCTTTCTCGTTCTCTCTGTCTCCCCCGACTTATGCGGAATAATGTGACGAGATAACTCGCGTAGATTATTCGCTGCCGTTTTCATTTAATGGGTGACTTTTTTGGCTCTTCGACGATCGATTCTCAATGTTTCTTCGAGGTGTGAATATAGAAATTAGAAAATGTAAGGTGAGCAGATTCCGCGATTCCGCAGATTCAAAGGTGGCGAGTCGAATCTCGTTTGGGGCTACGTTTACTGTACACACAGGAGGGGAAAGGAGCACGTGCCTGGAGAAGAGGGGCCCGCACAAGGGTACAGTGGACCCTCGTGGACCCTCGAAGTTCGCGCAGTGCGGAGATCAAATGAAATAGTTCGGAGTTGGAATAAAAATGTTAAGAAAAATTTAACTTTTAAACTCGAATGAAAACTTGAAGTTTGAAGGAAGAGAACTTCTTTTTCTTTTACTATTTACTTTTGCCAATATCATTTTTTTAAATGAGCACTTAAAGTGGCTTATGAATTTTAAACGTCTGGAATAGACTAATTCTTATTATTTTAAATGGGAGAACGAAATCGAAAGTTGGAACAACTCAAAGATCGTAGTCTCCTGATGCTTCAAGTCTACTGCATTTATTATTATTAGTAACCTGTAGCTGTCCCAGATAGCACACACACGTTTTATGTACGTCCACAGAATATCCGCTCTGGACGTTCCGTACATTCAGAGAACGTCCCGTTAAGGTCCATATGTCCCCCATACGTTCTCATGAAGTTATTTAAATGTTCTAGTAAGGTCCTTGTTACAAAGTGGAACGTCCTCACGATGTACTATGTCAACATTCTCAGGACATATTCCGAACATTCTAAAGTAACATTTTCTGTACGTTTTGTAGACATTTTCCGAGTGTCCGAAAGTAACATTTTCCGTACATTTTGTGAACGTTTAAAATTACTGAACAAAACGTTTTCTGTACGTATTGTGAACGTTTTAACAGCTTTACGTGGGGCGATTGGATATTAGGGAATAAAATGTAGCTTTTATTAGCTTCACAATAAATTTTATTATTTATATATATTTTATTTATAATATATAATAATATTATTTGTTAATTATAGATTTTTCACAGTGTGTTTGCACCGTTCCGCAGCCCTCCTGAGCCACGATTGGATAGAAACTTCCGTTTCTTTTCGGTCTTTGGCAACTTTATTAGATTGCTCAGCTGCATCTATAAACATTTGAATTTAAGTTGAATAATATATTCAATGGTATATAAATAAATATCAACAATAAGAAAATAATGGTGATAATTACCCACTATCACTTTAGCAATTTTAGTGTTATAAAACTTTTTTTTTCCCTTTTTCCCGAACCAACTATATTCTTTGGCAAATTCATCGGTCAATATGTTTGCCATTACCCGTTTAATAAAATTATAATTATTGGCCCCTCCTATATTGGCTAGTTCGAGTATCTATAATAAAAAAAATTAGTCACTTTTATCTCTAAATTAAGAGTTTTACTTCTATCGTGAATGTTTTTCTATATATTACTGTATTTTTAGAATTTTTGTCATCTTCTAAATATGCATCCAATTTTTCAAATTCCTCTGCCGAATTGATTGGGAACACAATTTCTTGCTGGAATACGGATGCTTTGTCGTCTCCACTTGTCTGATTCTTGGCCAGGCTGTTTATTTCTATTTTTTCTACCCTAGATAGCACGTCCGTTAACAAACAGCGTAATACGTGCTGCTGCCCTATTATATTTTTCAGCTGACTTTCTACCGTCTCCATTTGTGTAGAAGTCGTCGCTTTAGGTTGCAAATTTTCTAAAAATGTAGATTTGTTAGATATCATACTCACGAATATTTCTGTGTTTAAATGAGTGATTTACACATACGTATGTATATATATACAGTATATATACATATACGTATATATACATTGTGATATAAATAACTTCTATCCTATTTATATTTCGAACAAATATATGATAGAGCATATACAGAACATAGAAGTTAAAAGTAGAACTTTTAGCATTTGAATATTTTCGTGACTTATAAATTTGTTGACTTACCAATGAATAACTGATGATCCACTATCGGTATTTCTGTTATTACATTGGGTTCTAAAATAGGGCTTATATTCATACATGTAGCTGAAAATAACATTCATTTTTGTTATTTAGGGTCATTGCATGCGAACTCAGACACTTTTCGGAGTACCTCTTTGGATTTAGTCGAAATTTGGGTATGTTATATAGTCTTGAATGATATATAAACGTGTCTTGAAGAATTTCTCAAAATTGTTGATTTTACAGTTGTTTGAAATATAGTGTTCATATTTTTGCAACTAATTACAAATGTTGAATTAACGAAGTGACAAAAATGTGCTTTTGGGTGCTTATAGTAGAGTCATATAGGAGTATCTACAAAAATTTTTTTCAGTTGAGAAAATAATTTTTTTAACCGCATATTTTGCAATTGTTTTAAACAAATGCCATTTTCAAGGGAAAGGAGTAAATTGAAAAATTCGAGAGAAATGGAGGATATAGCCCTATTTGTCCTCTTTACTAATCAACATTAAAAAATACGGACACATTACAATTTGCCGTTTGAAAATTAATTGAATTAAACATTGCGCGTCGAAATCCACTGATTCGACCAGCCGAGCGCTGCGTAACGCGGTCTGATTGTGTTAAGCCTATTAGAAAAAGGCGCGGCGCGCGCGGTCCTGGAATACATCTGAAAAAGTCGATTTTGACGAGCAGAATCATCCTGAAGTAACAAGTGCGTCTTGACGGAGCAATTTGACGCCGCGCCTTTCTCTAATGGGACCCCGGCTTTAGGTTCCCGCCACGCCGCGTTAGGCTGGTCGAATCAAAGGACTTCGACGCGCAATGTTCAATTCAATTAATTTTCAAACGGCCAATTTTAAAGTGTCCGTATGCTTGAAAGTTAGTCTGTGAAGAGGACAAATAGGGCTGTATCCTCTATTTCTCTCGAATTTTTCAATGTACCCCTTTCTCTTGAAAATGACATTTGTTTAAAACAATTGCAAAATAAGCGGTTAAAAAAATTATTTTCTCAACTGAAAAAAATGTTTGTAGGTATTCCTATATGACTCTACTATAAGCATCCAAAAGCACATTTTTGTCACTTCGTTAATTCAACATTTGTAATTAGTTGCAAAAATGTGAACACTACTATATATTTCAAACAACTGTAAAATCAACGATTTTGAAAATTTTGAGAAATTCTACGAGATACGTTTATATATCACTCAAGACTATAACATATATAAATTTTGACCAAATAACCCAAAGTGGTACTCCGCAAAATGTCCGAGTTCGTGTGAAATGATTAATTGAGATGCAGCAATAGAGAAGGAGAAAAATTAAGTAATTATAGGTCGCTAATTGCTATCTTCTTCTATTTCACAAAACGGAAGAATATACAGAGTGTCCCAAACTAAGTGCGGGTGCCGGAAATGGGAGGTTCCTGGGGTTATTCTAAACAACATTTTCCTTTACAAAAATGTCCTCCGAAGCTTTGTTAACGCAAAACCCTTATTAAAAGCTTATTAACGAAAAACCCCGACCAATAGAAGCACGAATACAGTGTATGAATTTGAGCGCGGGTTTCAGCTGTGCGTAGTTTTGGCCAGCCATCGCCCGCGCCATCATTAATCTGCTGTAGTCGCTCCCTGATTGGTCGGTGTTTTTCGTTAATAACTCGTTAACAAAGCTTCGGAGGTCATTTTTGCAAAGGAAAATGTTGTTTAGAATTACCCCAGGAACCTCCCATTTCCGGCTCCCGCACTTAGTTTGGAACACCCTATATATTCTTCCGTTTTGTGAAATAGAAGAAGATAGCAATTAGCGATTGGTTCATTCTGCACTAGTGTGGTCAGTGCAGGAACAAAAAAACAGACCTTATAAAGGTGGGATTTCCTATACGTGTCTGACGCTGCGGCTGGACGAAACATTAAACACACACTGCGTAAAAACAAAGAAAAAAACAAATGCAATAGATCATATGTACATTAAAAAGCATTGTGTGCGTTTGGACGTTGCGTTCTGCCGCAGCGTCAGATGCATATAGGAAATTCTACCTTAAGTAGTAGATTATTCCATATAGCATAACATTTTTATTTATATACCTAGTTCTTCGTTCCTTTGTATTTTAGGAGGAGGAGGAAGTGATATGAATTCCAGCTCATCGCTGGAATCATCATTATCTAAGAAGCGTTTATTTTGCTTTCTTTTCCTCTTATTATTTGCCTCAATTTCAGATTGCAAGTCTGACGTCTCCTCGGCTAATTTTGCCTTTTCCCTGGCTTTTGCATACTCGTCTAGAAATATTAATATGTAATTATATATAAGTTTAATTGTATATTTATTGTTATTATAATAGTGTGTTTACTTACCAAAAGTGGCATTTCTATAAACTTTTATACAGTGTCTGGACCAATTCTCTTTTGGTGCTTCACAGTTTTTGATGGCATGAGCCAATTTATTGGAAACTAAAGGTGGCCAATAGCACCCATTCTGTTCTATCCACGACGATGGCACTGCTTCCACTGTTCCATCGTCGGTGAATTCCACTACTGTCCACGACTGATTATTTGCCATTATACTTAAATTTTGAAAAAAGATAAACCTTTTGTTGCATTGGTATGGAAACAATATAATAACTAATAATATTGAATTATATGCGTACTAAGAATGCTAAGATGTGTATGATAATAAGCTATAAAACTACTATACCAAAAAATGATCGAATAACATCACAATCAATTAATATATACGAATTATTATTGCATATATACGATAGAAGGGGATATTACGAAGTATTGATGAAGCAACAAATTATACATCTTCAGAACAATTGCAGTATTGAAATAAAAAAGTTAAAACCCCAAATAATTAATATTCTTATCTTAATGACTACGCTCTCTTAACTCAAAATCAACTCATAATAGTTGAATTTCGCGGGTATCTCCCCTCCCAGTACTGTGAACTGGTATATGCATTATATGTATAGTACGTGTATGTATGTGTACGTTGTTTTTCAAACTTGCACGGGTCCAATAAGGTCATTGTAGGTAGCAGTAGGTAGCCATTGTAGCAGCATCAAGCAGCAAGTGTTACAGACAGAGCAGCAAGAGACATTTTCATAAATACTGAAAAAGGCTCGATATTTTTTGTTAGATTAGAAGTAAAACGTTTGATGGGTAAAATAAGGGATAAATCTCTTGAAATGTCATCTCCGGGAATAACATATTGCTGCAAGTACCGGGTATTCAGTCATGGTCTCATGTAGTCTCATGGGCGCTATATATCGGCCAGTATATACAGATACATAGTTCAGTCATTTTGCTTTCCCAAAGGTAAGTTTACTTATCGTTATTCTAAACAGAATGAAGCAACGGCAAAATAATAATCTTATCTTCCATTTCTAACTTCACACATTTATAGGCAATTTCGGTTACATTAAAAATTTGGTGAGGACCTAAATCACAAGATTGTACCATGAAAATTCCTAATTCAGATGATTTACATGGAGTCTCATAAAAATCTTTTAAAATTAAAAATTTTTTGGCAACCACCTTGTATTCATCTTCAGACATAACTACATTTTTTACCAGGATAATACTGCCATCATTTAGACAACAACAGTTGTTAGGATCAGAGGTTTGTAAAATGAAATTACTAAAACTAATACTTTTGTACTGCTTAGAAACGGCAAAATTTTCTATTATAGGACCTTCGAAATGTTCATTATTGAAAACAGGAAATTTAATATCATGAAGCTTCTGTGTTTCAATTACATTCATTTTCTCCATTTGTCGCTTTATTATTTGCTGTAGTGGTTTATCACTTTTTCTAATGGATTTCAAAATATTTTGCAAAAAATTTTCAAATGGAAAACAACTGAAATTATCCAATGGTCCGTTGTTTTTGACGTCTTGTGTTATGTGCAAAAGGTTATGAATATTATGTGACATGTACTCTGTTCCATATATTATTTTAAAAGTTGTAACGAAATATTCTAATAATTTTGAAGCAAACTCGATGTAAGCAAAATACCTTGAATTCGATAAAATGACTGAAGCTACATGTAAACAAAGAAAGTTAATGTATCTGTCTGTATTTATATTGTTTAATAATACTAATGGACCTGTATATAATAAAAACTGCCGAAATTCTGTTGCTTTCCACCTTTTCAAATCATTTAAGCTTCGTGGTTTTCTGTTAAATTCTTTTGGTACACTTTTTGCTAAGTATATCAATGACTGGGATATATTTGTTGATTTTTGGTACGATATTTTTGTGCAGGGTTTCCCGCAACACCAAAGGCTAAGAAGCAACTTCTTTACCACGCCTAGACAAATTAAATGCATATAATCAACAGGAAAGGAATCAATCATATCAAGGCCAGGCACATTTTCCAAAATTGAAATGCCAGTATGATGATTTTCATCCACTTTCAATCTAAATTCTGCATCTGTTCTCAAATGATTCTTGATATCAGGAAAACATATTCTATTATTAATATATTCTCCTTCGATAAAACATTTAGTACAGGAGTTATAGCCATTATGCCCTTTAACATATTTTATAAATGACTTTGCGGGGGCGTCACATATAACAGATTTTATCTGTATACTATATAGTAGTCCGTTAATGGAAATTCCATTATTAATCACTTCTATTGCCTCTTTTACAAAGTCATCTAAAAAACAGTTAGCATCTTTCGGTTTCTCATATCCATGATATATGCCAACCATACCAACGTTTTGAGATCCTGCGATATTGCATAGTATAGGATAAACTTGACTAGTGCTACTTTTAGATAATGGCAAACCATCAATATTAATATTAAGTTGAATCGAGTTAAATTTAGCATAAGATACATCTACAAATTTCATAAGATTAACAACACAATTTTTTATTCCAAAATGATAATAATGTCCAGGTTCAACAGGTTTAGTTTTAATCTTTCTGTTTGTTTTTAAAAGTGTTCTGGCGTCTGATGGTAAATCATTTGAAATTTCTTTTTTTAAAATACAAAGCAAATCATTAATTGCATGATGCGAAACATTATGCTTTACAGCCCAGTTTGCCAGTAAAAGATTTAAAGGATTATCATCATTTATTTGTTCCGATAATCTTTCAGTAACATTATTAGTAGTACAATTATTTTGTTCCGCATTCTCTAAAATCAGGACATTTTCCAAAGAAATTTCAGTTTCAATTTCCCTTAAACTGTTTGAACACTCGACATTATTTTCACTGATATCCAAAGAAGAATAAGAACTAATATTAGACGCATCAACATTATTAAGGAGAAAATCATCATTACTGTTGCAAAACCTAGCATCAGATGATGTTGAGGCTTCCTGATGAGAATTATTTTGCGATTCATACATGTGTGACGATCTCTTAGCACGCATATAATATTTTTGTAATCTACGTTTATCAGTCATTTTTAAAAGAATAAGAAATAAATTTTTATAAAAATTTACTTGAGTTTAATGTATTTACCTTAAAATATATACAACAAAAGATTTCACAAAGGCAAGATGTGTCTTTTTAATAAGATACTGAAATAAGAGACAATTGTTTCTTATAAGGTAAAAGATATAATTTAAATATAACTGAAAAAGTACTTACCTCTAAAAAATATATATATATGATATCCAATACACACTAGAATTTATAATATATATACACTAAAACTAAACTATACTGAACTGTATTTTAAAACTAAAAATATTTATACTATATTAATAAATAAGAAAAAAACTATAATATATAAAAATTAATAACTATTTAATAATAAAACTTCAGTGTGGAAATAATCAACACGTGGTTTCTCGTAGCGGTCTGATCTGCAGTATACGTAAAAAAGCAAGGCGATGCGCTTTTGTTTTAACTGCACGCAACCATCGAAACAAAAGCGAATCTACCCGCGTAAAAACGCGTGGAAACACGTGGATATTAATAACAAATATTACAAGTTTATTATTACAAATTTTAAATTGTTTTGAACGTGCTGTTATTTACTCTAATATATATTTCGATATTTATCTAATATGCACGATTTGGCGCATTCATCATTCAAATTATATCTCTGCACAGCAATATCGTGCGATGTGATCGCGAGAACGCACCGAAGGCTGCGTGTATGTACATCCCCTGAATCCGAATATATACGATTTTTGAAACTGTTTAAAGAGTTTTATAAATATAATGACGACATTAAACGTTGTTAACATGCATGTATGTACCCTTTCAGATACCTATAAGCCGTCCACATTAATTTGTTGGGGAAGGATGTACTTAGAATAAACGAAATTTAAGTTTCGGGACCATCCGCAGAGCTTTTAAAACGGACGTTCTTGAAACATCCGAAATTTAAGTCCTCTGAACATCCACAGAACTTTTAAAACGGACATTTCTGAAACATCCGAAATTTAAGTCCTCCGAACATCCACAGAACTTTTAAAACAAACATTTCTGAAACATCCGAAATTTAAGACCTCCGAACATCCACAGAACTTTTAAAACGGACATTTCTGAAACATCCGAAATTTAAGTCCTCTGAACATTCACAGAACTTTTAAAACGGACATTTCTGAAGCATCCGAAATTTAAGTCTTAGGAATGTCCTAGGAATGTCCAAAACGGACGTAGGACGTTTGGACGTAAACTGAACATAAAACGGATGTTCCCGGAACGTATGGTGCTATCTGGGGTTTATGCAAATTTATATTTTCAGAGGCATAGAAAAAAAAACAATTTGAATAAGAGTGTCTTTTATTTTTTTCATATCATAAAATATACTTTATTTTCGATATTTTGTGTAGTTTTGCATTTATGCACAGCTGTATATGTACATTTTAGCAGATTCAAAATCGCCATAAATGCATATAAACATCCGCAGTCTAATTATCTATACTAGACTGCGGATTTTTATACATTTATTTATAAAAATCCTTCCATTTAATTTATAATTATACTTTACACATTTGTAGAGGCCTTTATGAAGTCTTTTATGGTTTCCCAATTTTTTCACGTTCAGTTCATTGTAGAAAAATAATTCAAATATATATTTTAAAATTTATATTAACATATTTTTAGTTAAGAAGCATTTTTTAAATGAAAAATGACTTTTGTCTCAGAAACGACATCAATGAATGTGCTTGAGTAAACTTCAGAATTCTACTTTTTTGAGACTGTAAAATAATTCTACTTTTTTAAACATTCTGGTGTATTTTTTTATAAAATTTAACTCGAGGTTTTGGCAAAACTGTGGGACAGTTTTAGAGGTCGGTTAAAGAGTTAGAGCGCAAACAGTAAAAAATAAATGCAGGAAAGTTGGTAAAGCACCCTGAAAGTGCATAGGACGATTGGTGGGGGCACGAGTAAGATTCCCCTTAAAGTTTATGCCTGCAGTTATCAATTTTTATCTTGAGAAATATTTATCGTATTGAGTTAACATTGTTTTTATGGTAATAGAAAAGAACTCAAGGTCCTTGTCTAGTTTGTTGTCGCATACGCAAGAGGGTGATAACGTTTAGGTTTTCAGTGCGCTTTTGCGTTGCTTAACCGCTTAACCAACTGGCCTCGAATGCGTGTGGAATAGGTGTAGATATCGCCTGCTGCATCAGCTGTTCGAATATCTTCCTCGCTGCGTGTTAATACCGAGGCAGGATTAACGAATTAAATTGCAACTGTTCAGGGAAGGAAGTAGTCTCATTGTCAGATCCGACGAGCGGTTTGCGGCAATCTGCGTTCAAGCGGAACACGGATTTGTATGAAGCAGTTCCCAAGAACCGCAAATTTCAACAACGAAGCGGACGTGTTTGCGATCGTTCGACGGCAAATCGCCGCAAACCGCTCGTCTGAGCCGAGCTGAGATTCTTATCCGTTTGACTTTTAAAGGTTAAAGGTATAGTGATGAAGCTTTCTTTTCGATAGCAACGGTTGCAACTTGCGACAATGCGTCGTATAACTTGTGGAACTTTTTACGATGGGTCTTTGAACCTTAGGACCGGAAACGTTAGGGATCCAAGTCAAGGACCCTACAAATTGGCAGCAAAAGCTGTTTATAAATCCATAGCCATCGGTTTCTGCATTAGGCTGCCATTTTGCAAACAGAGCCTGTATTAGCAGATCAAGAAGCGGATCGGTAAAAGATCTGCTCGATCAGATTTGGTTTGTCCTACCATTTGTCAACTTTTATTTTCTTATAGCTTTTGAGGTTCCTCAACAATATAATTTATGGGAAATAAGAATTTTTTTTTTTAAAGAAAAGAAAAGAAAAGAAAAGAAAAGAAAAGAATTGAAGGCTCCAGAATTCCTGCAAAGGCACTCCGAAAAAAACTTTGTGATAAAAAAATGAACTTGTATTGTCTAAATATGAAATACACATGTTGCAAATTTCGAAACGATTCGCTTAACAGTTTCGTAAAAAGAAAACCTCAAAAATAAATTAACTTTTACCGTTCTAAATTAAGTTCTCCCGTTAATTACTACTAGTTGAATTTTAAACACTAAATTTGGAAATGAATTATAATAAAATTGAGATAGTTATTAATTTAAAAAAAAATAATTTAAGTATTAAAATAGGAAGTGATACAATTGAGTGTTTCTGGAGTTTCGTTTCTCGATCACTCGTGCGAGTCACTGTACCTTTCACCTTCGATTTCCGTTACCTTCATTATATGTAGTCATTGAATCGACTCGGAACCTGTGACCTTTCAGCGTAATTAACGCTGTATGTACACCAAAAAAGGAAGGTGTATTGATCCATCGTTATAAACAATTTCTTTTAGTAGATTCGATAAATTTTGAAACGATACGAAACTTTTTGCGGAACCCAATTTCGAGTGCATCGATAAAAATCGTGATGCTAAAATTGGAAGCATTCTGGTCGTTTCCTAGCTATTACACGAACGTGTTGGCATTCGCAAGATACTCAGAAGATGTCAGTTCAGTACTGCAGACTGCAGAGCAATTGCACAGCACGTGTGCGAATGTTTTCGCTAGGGTTGCAACTCCGTATACCAAAATACCGCAGTGTTCGTTGTTATGGCGGATGCCGCAACCTTCGAACTCGAAGGTCGGCGATCCTCAATGAAATGTACAACTACTCCAGCGCGGTGTTCAGCGTGCCTATTACACTCTATCGATGCACATTGCGTATCAATTACAAACCGAAAAGAACGCAACAATTTCTTGTATTACACGCGTCTCCAACTTTGTTTAGTTTACATACGTATATAAATACGTTTGAAACAGAAAAAGAGAATGACGACTCCCCGTTTTCAACTATACTTTCACCTCCTCCGACAGTCGAGTTAAAAAAAGCTCCGTTTACGTCCGTCGTTACGAATCTAATGCGTCACTAGAAAGCACACGCACTTCGCAGTTCGACCGTCCAGAAAACGTTCGCCGCGTCGAATTACGTTCCTCGCTACATAGAGCCGTATGCATAATCGATTTCCATACGCCGCGCCGCGCTGTTCCACACAATCGCTCTTATATTTTATAGCTGCACGAGGCAGATCGATATTCGACAGTTTTCGGACTAGTCACGAACACGTTTCCAAGGATATCCGTAATGTTTGACATCGACGCGACGCGACGCGACGCAACGCGACGCAACGCGAGAACGTCCTGTAGACGGAATCTTATTATCGCTGTTTTATGGAGAGCGTTAAATTAAACAAACACTTTAATGGGACTCCCACTTTTACTGGCAATAAGATCGCAGCTTATGCGACGGCAAAATCATCGGGGATCGACGAAAAACGCGACGGGTTCAGTTCGCGGTGACGTACTTCTGCGAATCCCTCAAGCATTTTACGATTTGTCTCGCGACGGTGCTCGACTCGTTCTTATTCGAGGCGGCGATGTCCTCTATCTTGGCGATCGGCAGGGTCGTGATCAAGTCCTGAATGTATCTCGGATTGGTTAAATCATACGTGATCGAGTGGAGCACGCGCAGGCAGAGTAATTGTATCTCGTCGGACAGCGAATTGTTGTCTAAATAATAATTCAGAACGTCTCCCACTCGCGACTCAAACAGGTGTTGCAAACCGGTTTTGTTCACGCTGACATTGTAGAATATCATGAGCATCAGTCTGCGAAAAAAAAACGGGTCAAGATTAGAAAATAATAAGAATTGTTACGGTAGTTTAAAGGGGGAACTTGGCCCATTTTTCATCATTTTTTGCAATCTTTTTCAAACTTCAAAGCTACAATATTACATGCTCAACGAAGTAAAAAAATATTTTTTTTATGGAAAAATAATGTAGTAATTCCGAATGGCGCAAATGTTTCGATGCAGCCTCGGTATTCAAAGTTGTTTCGTGACGCACAGTAATAATAACGATTATTATAATGTTCTGAAACCTAAAAATTATATAGTTCTATATCCTCAATACTTGTTAAAAAATGTAAAACTAAATAAAAAATAATGCGTAAAGAATATTCTCAAAGTGAAATTTGTTAACTACTCAAAGAGATATTTGTTAGGATTTATTTACGGAAAAATTACTTTTTCAATGAAAGGTAACCCTGAGGCAAAGGCGGCAACGTGGGCACGAGTTTCACCATCCTCTCCACGAAACTCCTGCCGTTCGCGTTGCTAATTAAAAATTCGCGCCCTTCTGCACTCGCCGATATGTTTGTTATGATCCCTAGCAGGCCGATTAAATACTCGTAATCGACGTTGCTGGTAGGAGGGAAACCGTTTCGATAAGTGTTCATAAAAGCGACGAAACTTCCGGTCGTCAACGATAAAAGCTCGCCGATCTTGTGCTGAAACTGTACAGGCACAATTACGTTATGAAATTTGGAACCGACCGATGTGTACTTACCCTAGATAACCAGACATCGACGATTTCAGGGAATCTAGACGCGCGCCAACTCAGATTGCCTAAAACTGCTCCCAACGTTGAGCAATATTTACTCTGAATCAGTGTCTGAAAAGAGAGAGAAACATTTAACATTTTAATCGAAATAATAAAGAAAAATTAAATGTTCGTTTCCTGAAAATTACTTGTTCTTTTAAATACTGTATTTCCTCTTGAGCCTTTTTCGTTTCTTCTGTCTGTTCCTCCAGCTGGAGGCGCAGTTGCTCGCACTCAAACTCTAAGGCGGCATTTTTTTTCTCCTCCTCTGTATAATTAAGGATCAACTTCAATAACAATCTTAACCAAAAGTTAATGGGCTTCCAAGATATTAGTAAGGCTACTTCTTGTGAGAAGAACCAGTCAGAAATGTTGATATTTTTTCATTTTGTTTATTATATTTAAACTGCAGATTTGTATGCAAAATAAAATGTTTAGATTTTTTAAATACTGTGACTTGAATCATATTTTGACATCTGTCAACAACTTTGAAGATTTTTAGAATATTTAGGATTGTCGTGAATGCATAAAATCCGCAGTCTGGTTATATTCAGTGTTGGGCATTATTAAAGGTTCAAATGAAGCTATTTATTATTTGAATCAATCTAAATGAATAATGAAAAATAATAATTAATATTGTTATTTACAAATACAAGTTTTATTATTATTTATCATTAAAAGGGTTGTTATAATTGCAAATAATATTACATAAATAAAAGCATTTTTGAATATAAGTTTATACAAATTTTCCTTATCTACTCGATTTCTAGTTTTTTATAGTACAATTCAAATATTTTTAGTATTATTTAAGTAATTTTTATTTCAATAACTAATTTACTTGTTATTCACAATTAAAATTATACTTTCATTTATTATTTACTATCTTTAGGTAAATAAAAATTTGTTAACTCTAGTTATATTGCAATTTGTTTATTATACTGCAATATTGCGTTCCCTTATAAACATACATGTTAAACTGAAAGTTAAGTAATTTAAGAACCACGGAATCAATTTTTCTAAAATTTTACATGGGGTTTCATTATTGCATAAAGATTAATTTTCGCTTATTTTTAATGTTACGAAAGTTCATCCTTAATATTCGCCAATTAATCATTTAAATAACGGTGCGATAATCTTGCGTATATTACAAACCTTCCTGGATCGTTGGATCGGCAGACTTTGAAAACGAATTAATGAATTTGTGTATGTCCTTGCCTTCCCCTATTTTCAGTTTCTCCAAGTCAAAATCTAATCCCGACTCGGCGAGTGCCTGTGGAACATCTTTTATAAAGTTATAGATACTATCCTCGACGATACTTAGAGTGTTTTCTATAGAAATCTAAAAAAAAAAATATTTGATACGTTCGCATTACGCGGATACGAGTTTTCTTTGGCGTCACTTCCGGTTGATTTTTGTTGCGAGCAAACCACGAAACAATTTAAACGTTACAGTGGAGTGAAAAAAAATACGTGTTAGCGATGTTGTTCGCTTACCAAAAATTGTTCTTCGTTCGTCAAATTTGATTGATCTGCGTACGCATTCTCATCCATGTCTATTCAATTAAATTTCGCACCGGTATCAATAACCGTTTTGTATAAAAATATTTTCGATGCAGTGACGCTTTTTAAAAACTTCAGGTTGTATCGCAATTATAAACATCCATCGTGACCGTGACGCGAATTTGAATGGCGAACTGAAACTCATTCGTCTGAATACGTTGTAATCGAAAATATTTAAAGTCAATAATCGCAACGATTGCTGAGAACTAAATTATAAAAATTAATGAAAGTTTGCCGTTTCCTCTAAATATTAAATTTGAAAGAGAAAGAATTGAAAGTAAAATTATTTCGATCTCTCTAAATGCAATTGCAAGAGTGACATCATACGAATGCACCCAAACGCGAAGCACAAATTGGCGGGAAAACGTATCCGACGCAATTCAAGTGAATTCCTTGCATCGTTGCGTATTTTTATCGAGTAGCGGTAAATTTTCCAGAGTTAGAATGTAACTTCGATCGCGGCTTTTGCTTGACATTTGATATTTATTTACAGTAATGTAAGGGAATACTCGACCGCAAGGTTTCCAGTCTGTTGTAAACGCATCACAAAGTTGCGACGCGTGCAATTATTTAGCGTGGTCAGTATTTCATACGTCTTGGAACACACGGTTAGAGTGTACGCGTCTTCTTCGTGTTATGATGCTAAAAAAAGAGTTAATTATAACCTCACGATTAGAAGCCTTCTTATTTTTAAACCAGCCGGAATCTTGTTACAGGATATTACCGTTACTCGAGTAGAACTGCATGTAAGTAGTGTAAACATATTGATTAACGTTTCCATACGTTAGAATTTAATTCATGATACTATTCGTAACAATGCTGCTCCAATCGACAGCATCGTTTAGCGTTTAATTCCTTTTCCAATGTAAATCTTACGAGAACGCTACCCAACAGGTTTCCTTGCTCCAAACGAGATACAAGTCGATTAAGTATCACGAAAATTGCTAGAACGCTTTGCAGAAAGACTGTTATGTAACGTTTTTGTATTTTAATAGTCAGTAACAGTATTTTATTGCTAGATTAAGTTTTCCTTTCGGGAAGCAAGATAAATTGTTAAGCACTCCAATTTTTTAAAATATTTCAGAGGCGAAATACTAAGCATGAGGGGCGATCGTTCTAAAGTTCAGTTCGCTGAAGGAAATGACCATACCGTTGAGTGGAGCACAGGCAGGGTAATCTTACATAATATCGCAATTTCGATTCGTCGTTGTAGTGATTTTGTTGCTTAAACTTTGGTTTGGTATTTCAGGTAGGCAGACCGTCGCGATCCGCAACAAAATCTTTTAGAGGAAGGAAGAGCCCTAGAAGTTCACCTAGTAGGAGTTCACCTAGCAGAAAGTCTCCGCGCAAACGTTCGCCAGGAAGACCACCGTCTGCTTCAAGAGGACCCACGTCGAGAGGTAGACTGCCCAAAGTTACCTTGCCTCGAATAGATTTTACTAGTGGTAAGTATAGTCTTTATAAGTAAAGCTACAGAATATTTAGAATATTTAGAGGTTTGTTTTCTATTGGTACAATATATAGATCCACCCATCGTAAGAGATGTTGGTAGCACACTAAGTGTAAATGATGACGTAATTGAGTCTCTGCCGCTTCAATCTCGAATGAGAGATACAGGAATTGTCACTCGTAGGGTAACGAGATTATTCTCTGGTACACTAAAACCAGAATCAGAAGATAAGATGGTTATGCTAACCAGAAATATTAATAGAGCTGTGTCGCTTCCATTAGAAAGGATGCGTCTGCTGAACGACGTTAACATCGAAGGGAAGGAACGGGGTCATTCTGTACAAAAAGATGATGTAAAATTTCTTGCAAAAAGATTAACTTTAAACTGCATTCAAGTTTTCATATACATTGACTGATATTTAATTTTAGACTCCCTTGAAGAGCGCGTACTACGAGAAAGACGTAGCACCGGAACCAAGTCCGCCAGTAACGGAAAAGCGTAAAAAAGAAATAAATATGGTTAGTAAACCGCAAGAATGGGGTGGATGGTTCGGTACTTTAATTTTCATAATTCTGACGCCTTTGATGTTGATATTTCCCCAACTGATGTGCACGCAAGAACAATGCAAATTCGGATATCCCAAGATACCGAAAGATCTGTATTCGTTTATAAATACGAAAACGTTTACCGCATACTTGGGATTTTTCTTGTTTGTGACTATCGTTTCGCTCATCCCGATCGGAAGGAAAGTCAACGGACCACAGAGTAGAACTGGGAGATTGCAGTATCGTTTAAATGGTAGTTTTTGTTAACCTCTTACTTTTTCATTACATTAAGCAGGATTATTATAAATTTTGTTCTTTTCTTTTTTAGGATTTTTGTGCGCTCTTTTATCATTGATTATATTTATTGCGTGTATATATAAAGAAATCGAGATCACGGATGTTATTGTAGACAATTTTGTACAGTTTTCGATGAGTGGTTGGATTATTGGTGCAATTTTATCGTTAATATTATTTATAAAGGCGAGCAAAGCCTCGATAGTGAATCTCAATATGCACGCATCTACAACCAGTCGAATCTACAATTTTTGGCAAGGACGGGAAATAAATCCACGAATCGGGCCTTTGGATGTTAAAATTAATCTATTTCGTACAGCCATGATTGCTATAGTAATAATTTTTTTTACACATTTCTTCTAACACCAAAATGCTTAAATATGAAACTCACCATTCTATTTCACTTTCAGATTCTCATAAATCTATCCATTGTAACTAAAGTAATCGAAGAGGCCGAAAGTTACGATCTAAAACGTCTGAACATCGGTGTACTATTAGTTGCAGTGTTACAAATCATTTATTCAATGGATTCACTCTTTTTTGAATCCGCGTTTTTGACCACTTTCGAAGTGATGTACGAAGGAACTGGCTACATGTTGTGCACTGGATATTTGTCTTTTCCATTTTTACCGACACTGACGACAAAATATATGTTGTACCATAAGTAAGTGCCAAGAAGCCAATAGAATTGTTACCAAGTAAAGAAAAATAAAATGAAATATTTCTCTTTTTAGGATACAATTCGACTATTGGCTTGCCGTTCCCATGATATTCTTTATAATTGGATATTTACTGTTTAGGATTAGCAATTCGCAGAAAAACGAATTCAGGAAAAATCCTCTGTCTCCATCGTTGTCGCGTAAGTATAGAATCGTATTGGAATTATGTTTGAAACTGATAGGAAAGTTTGAAAATGATTTGATTATGTTGTTTATAGATTTAGAAACTATTCCCACCGATCGTGGAAAGAGGCTTATAGCGTCCGGCTTATGGGGTTTCGTGAGACACCCAAATTACTTGGGTGACATAATCATGTGGTGGTCAATATCGAGTATAAGCTTAACATGTGATATACTACCTTATTATTATACAATTGTGTGTACAGCGTTGTTGATACATAGGGCAATTAGAGACAATGAACGGTGCAAACTGCGTTACGGCGTAGCGTGGGAACAGTACACGTCACGTGTAAAGTATATGCTTTTATATCGTATATTTTAGAACAGTATATTGTGTAAGTAATAGTATTTAGCTAAGTATTTTTAGATAATGCTAAAATTTGTTGCAAAGTTTTCTCTTTGAAGCTCTACATTGCTCATTATTTCACAAAATGACACTTTAATCTCAATAAGAATATGTTAAACATAGGCATAGATATATATACTTATGTTACAAGATTTAAACGTAGGGTCCAAGTTAGAGAAACTTAAAACCAAATATGATGGACATGACATTTAATGATAGATTTATTCGTAACGATTAACATTTTAAAATGATGATTGTAGCAATAAAAAGGTATTTTTAAATTAAGTAAATACCACTTATATATGCAGGGTGAGGTGATGATGGGTAATAGTAACAGGCAAACATCGATTTTACGTGTAAAATAAAATGAAAACTATGTAAAAAATTTGTTCATTAATTTTTTTCTGTGCAAAATAATATAGTCTGAATTCTTTAATTTCGATTTGTTTTACACGTAAAATCACTATTTATACGAAACTACGATTCATTCTGCTCCACCCTGAAAAATATCTTAGAATTTTCCTAATACGCGAATACAAATTTTATTGGAAAATTCTAGGATATCTTATACACCTGATTTTAAAACAATAAATTGTTGATGGAAAATATATCTAATGTAAAAAAAATGTGTGTATATATATATGTATATATACGTATATATATGTATATTATGTATGTATACATATATATATGTACGTTTCTACGATAAAAGCAGTAAGAATTTTTATACTTTTATATAGATATGTATAATTATTAATTGACGAATAAATAATTTTTTAGTAATCTTATAATTTAAAAATAATACGGCCTAAATCAGAAACATGTTACTGAAGCATACATATTCAATGCATTCAATGATATTCAAGTGTTTCTCTGTGTTCGTGACGCATGATATTCATGTTTACTTTTGATCACTTCTGATGTCGGCATCATTTAGCGGCATGACACTGCAGTAAGAGTGAAGTTGTTGATTCCATTGTAATCTCGATTTATTTTATTAACAAACAATGGTGAGCTATTTCGGCGAAGTAGTATTTCCAGTTTCACGAGCTTTTTGGGACGAGGAGGATGAAAATGGATTAAGTGCACGTTCAGCGCCAGAAACGTAAGTGTTTTTTTCGGTAAACATAACCTATCATAGTAAATACGTAAATAAATGCTATTTACAAAATAATTATTTTGACACTATTCTTTCAGCGAATTTTCTGTTCGGTGGATGAAAGAAAAACCAGCTCAAATTAACACGTTAATCGTGGTTGAAAGCGAACTGTTAATCGGTAATACATACATATATGCATATCTTACCCGTTATTAAAGTTTTGTATTGTTAACATTACGACAAATTTATAGGTTTCTTCAGAGAATGTTTATGCCAAGATTCGGAAGAAGCGTGTGTGGTGGAGGATGAAAATCAGAAAAAGATATGCATAATTTATCCAGTTAACAATGATGTATACCTGTGTATTGTGTCTCCACGTTTTGATGTGAAATTTTCTGGCAAACTCGTAGATAAAGTATGTTTAATACATCTAAATATGTATAAAATACTTTAGACATTTATTTAATTAATTATATTTCTTTAGATTTCTGATATTATATCGAGCACAAAAAATACGATATGCGTAACGTCTCACCATATATCACAGTTCAAAAGTAAAAGCAGACCAACAGTGTTATCATTCTTGAGAATGTTGGTTTCCAAAAATGGAAACAATGTTTGTAGCTTAAAAGAAACTCTTTTGGAGCAACCAAACATCGTCTACGGAGTTACTGCAGGAGGTTGGTACATCAATGAAACAAGAAATCTGTGATACAAAGTTTAATGATAAAATTTTATTTTCTTTTTTCAGTGTTGTCGTACGCAGAGTTCATGGGATTACCCTCAGTTTTGTACATTTTATATACAGACAGTTTTGTACTGGATTCATTGTCTGCCGAACCTCTTTTAAAATTATTTACAGCAATGAATTGTACAACGCACGATGTCGCGTTCACCGGTGCAAACTTTTTCAATAAAGGCAACCTTTATATATAACGTCACGATTGACTTGTGTTCAAAAATTGTGTTCGATAGTGAAACAGTCAGTTATTAATGATACAAAAGCTTTACAATTAAATACCATCGATAGTAAACCTTCCATATTTATAATATTTACAATAATTAAATTATCAATTCTTTGATACTAGTTTTAATTACAATAACGACGCATACATTGGCAGATATTACATTTTTGGTCTGACAAGTTCCCATGTGTTAAGGTTGCGGTGGATAATATGTGCGTGGCGTGGGTGCTGGAGGCACCGGATTACTCGGAGGAAAGTACGAGGCGTTCGTAGGGTAAGGATATGGTTGAAACGCTGGCTGAGTTGTCGTTGGCGCGGGTGGCGCAGGTCTGATGGCACCGGACGAACCGATGTGATGCATAGGCGGAACGATATGATTCAATGTATTTACGGGCGGAGGAGGCACCGAAACGTTTGTCGGCGGAAATGCTGGCGGATAATTGGTGTTGTTAGGCGCGAATCCAGGAGTTGGATACGTTGGAAAGTGTGGCGGTACGTCTATTGGTTTCATCGCGTCTGCGGTATCCGTTGTTGGGCATCCATTCGCGGAAACTGCGGTCACTTCTACCTTGGTAGATTTTCCTGGTGTGACTGCAACGTGACATTAATGCTCAAATAAATGAAACATTTCATTTTGCAAAAATTACACTACGCAAAAAATATTTCTTTGACTTTTCTAAACATCGAACGATCGATACATTTTCGTGAAGCTGTAAAGAAATCGCTGAAAGAGTTTAAGCACATCGATCACAATTTAGGAAATAGAGGGGAGTTGAGACTGGAAGCGATAGAAATTTTGAATGGTTCGAACTGTGGTAAAAAGTCAAGGAAATATTTCAGTTTACGTTTAGATACCGTTCGGTGTGGTCGATGCCGATTCAGTGGGAGGTGCTGTAACAGTCCTTTCTCTGCACGGTTCGTTGGATGGCGTCATTGGAGGCGAATCTGGTGGTTTTGTGTTGTTAGCGTCCTGCGAATATAAATCTAATACTTGGTGGCATATATCTGAAACAGGAGTAAATGGTAAGTAAAGAGTAATACTTCGGAAACAATGCTACAAACGGAATGATAGAAACACGAAAATTTGGAGTTCTCGAAAAAGAGCAGTCAGCCGTTTGTATCATCGATTCTGCGACAATTTATATAATAATATAAAGTGTGAAACCTTCTAAAAGATCCATAGTAACGTCTTCCACAAACATGTCCCACCAACGTAAATGTTTTGGTTGCCTCCCATCCCAGTCTACTACTTCAAATTTGCTAAGTTTCCCTGCCAAGTACATGAGAGCAACAGCTATAATTTCTGGCTCCCATTGTAATGATAATGTTGTACATAAACTGTAAAAAAAAAAAAAAAAGGGTAAAAATATTGTATATTTATGAAGCCATACAATTTAATTTTTATTGTTATTACCTATCATTAACGAATGTCCAAGCCATTTGAACCATTTTTTGTAATTTATTTTTATCCCCTATAACATTCAACAAATATTACGATTTTGTAAAAGATAATTCATAATAATGTTCATAAAATTTATAGTAATTACCTTTTAGGCATTTTGCATATTTTAACAAATAACTGTATGGATGCTCTACTTGCAGATCAAATTTAATTGTTTGTAACAGGATTCTTTCTAGCGTCATCACTTCTTCCTGCAAGTCAACAGTTACAGAAATAGTACTATTTTAATATTAATTATAGTTTCCATTATGCGAAATGTTTGAAAAAACTTACTTTGGGATCTTCCCCAAATGTCATAAACTTTTGTTCAGTCAACAAAGCTTTTGCAGTCTTAATAATGTCTTTACATTTCTTTGGAGTTTCCTCTACTTTACCTGCAAGGAATAAGCAACAGCATGCTGTCACCTAAACGACGATAGAAACATTAACTTCTTGTTAGTAAAATAAATGTGGTAAAGGGAAAAGAATACTTACGTATCGTGGAAAGTTTTTAAACGAGTGAAACATATAAAATCTATGGAAGTAAACAACACCGGTTGCCATTGTGTTGTATCCTAAATCCATTTTTGTGCCTGTATCGATGATGAAACGTGCGCCTTCTTTCCTGTACCTGCACTCTGTTTCGTAATCTATTCCATCCTGAATCGATGGTGTATTCCTCAGCTCTTTTTTCTCGTAATACCAGCATGGCATTTTCGTGTTCTTAAAGAAAATGAACGATATGACAGAAAAATTCCTGTTTACGTGAATTTTTTAGTAATTACGTCGTCGAAAGGAACTATTCAAAATTCAAATTTTTTCAATTGTGAAATATAAGTAACTACAAATAATATAGAAATCATTGCAAGCTATTGTAACTATAACACTTCGATTAATATTTATATCGCATATATGGATTGAGACAGGTTAGAACAATTATAGGTGAAATTCTTTTATTGCCACCTACTTAAACAATCCTTCACAAAATATATCACAGTGTGTGTTCCAGTTTAGAAAAATAATTCACTTTGCGGTCCCAATAGTTTCAACAGTTCTGAACAACAAATACCTACTTTTCACTTCCCACCCCCACGCTTTGACGGAACGTATGGAACGTATACTAATATACCACATGAACTTGGCGGCAAATTGATATCCAAGCAATTGGAGATTGGAGTAAAACGTCACAGAGTTATCGCTTGAACATAGCTCTAGAATAGTTTCTGAAATATTTTCACAAATGATGATGAGGCAATAAAGAATAATCATATTTTTTTATGTCTACGAAAATTAATTCAAACATACTTTTCCACATTTAACTAGTAAATCAATAATAAATTATTAAATTGTAGCGGTATGCTTTTGAGATGGATACTAACTCCGGCACATCGACGAGGCAACACAAAACTGCATGGAACCAAGCAGCCGTTTAGGCTTCCCGCTTCTTTTCCTCTGTGTGCGTAGCATATTATAACAGTTAAACTATAAGAGATATAACAAAATGCATTACGACTCTTTTACTCCATTGTTGCTTGCCAATGTGCTTGTAAAGTTTCAGAATCTTCGGACTATTAGTTTAGCGTATAGGGTAATAAACTTTAAGGTATTATTACTGCAAAACGAAGGCAGATCGGACACTATACTTATATACTACTTTTATTAATAATACGATACATAATTTTTAAAATACGTGCATTTTAATAATTTGTAATTTTACACTCGTAACTGTTTGCAATATTTTTCACAATAAAATTAATTAAATATTCCAAAACACATATATAGCGAGTTCCACGAGATAGAATTTTGTTAAAACTTGAACTAAGCAATGGGATCAAAGAAAATGCAAATACAAAAAAATGAAACCAGGTGGGTCAGGAAAAAAATCTAACGCACTTACTTTTACAGCCATATATTTTATTGTAAGACACAATTCCATAGTTTCTTTCTCTACTTGCTTAGATGTCAGATAATAACAACTTAGGGTATCCTACTTCACTAAAGGAATATCTTATGTTTATATCAAAACAAATTGTTTTATGTATTAAAATAATAAGCATACAATAAATTGTACGATTAAGAAAAATAAAAACATACTTGTTTAAGTCTCGTTAATACTTGATATACAGCATTTTAGCAGTATAAAAAGCTTACGGGAAGGCCTAACGCATTTCTTCATTATAGTTTTGTCTATATTCCCGATGTCGAATGAGAGAAATTGAAAGAATAATTTCAAGAAATGAAGGAGCTATAATAATCGACTATAATATTCGACATATCTATCGATACATCAACTACTGTTAATTATGTGTCTCAAGTTTTGTAAATACATTGATAGCCCCGAATCTTCGAACTTATTACATATTTATCGGATTGCAATAAAAAATTACTCAAGCAGACTATAGTGAAATCGAAAAACGAATAAGCTGACATTTTCAGTCGATTTCTATTTGCTTTTGTTAAAGAAAAAAATTTGAAATCTGATCTTTCAAATTGGGTCTGAATAAGGCCTTAATTTATACCTACACATATTATGTATGTATATCTTTTCGATTTCCATCACATTTATCTTTCTAGATTACAAGAAAGATTACACATAATACTCAATTGATTTGTATTTTAGAAAATTCAATATCTTCCTTTACTACTTTATATCGTTTTATGTACCTTGCCCGTTACTTAAAGATTATTTGCCCTTATAGTAATTTATAGATATAGTTTTACTGGTTCTGTAATTATTTCTGAAAAAAGAAAATCGAAAAGAAAGCTCAAGATGATTTGTTTTTGGGATCTTCCTCGTTTTCATCGTAACCATAAATGGTTTTGAAATCTTCGATCGTATTGTTCTTTCCTCCTTTCTTCGAGATTTCATCCTTCAAATACTGGTAAGAAAGAAGAGTGACTCCTCTGCCAGTGCTGATTTTCTTCGCTTGTCCGCACAAATTAGCTGCCCTTGGAACTGCGCGAAGAACCTTTCGAGCTTCCGGTTTTTTGTCATCGTTCAAATTTTGAGTATTTGTATTTTGTATTGTAGAATCATAATTCTCTGTGTCGGAAGTATTCTTCGTTTCTTTAACGCTGGTTTCAGAATTCTTTCGTACCACGGAGGTATTTTCCTCATCTCGATTAGTAGTATCCAAAAGTACGGAATTACAGCTTTGATTTACAGAGACTTCTTTCAGTTTTGAGATCAGGTCGCCAATAGAAATGTTATTTGCCGTGGAACTTGAAGCGCAAGACAACGCTGCTTTAGCGGCATTCTTAGGATGACGTAACGATGTCTCGAGTTCCTGTAGGAAAAAGTAATAGAATCAGCAAGATTGCGATAAAGAAGAAAAGATGAAGGTCAGAAAGTTGAAAACGGTAGTACAAAATGTATCCAGTTAATGCTTACTGGCTGTTTCGTCCCCGTTCCTATATTATTTTCAATGTTGTTATTATTTGCAAGAGCATTTAATCTATCTCTTTCGCGTTGTCTGAACTGCTTCTTCTTGGCTTTTGACAAACCTACTGCACTTCTTATTACTAGTTTATTCTCTGTTGCGACCACTGGATTGTATGTTGGATTATTCTGAAAAAATATTTTTAATTTAAAGTCTTTATTGCAATAATTTCATGCTAAGACTGTAAAAATTATAACGGAATCGTATTTAATTGAATGGTCTTGTACAATTAACTACAGGAAATTTGAGAATAATTTTAATAATTACTGCAATGAAGGTCAAATTTGATCCAGGTTTTTTTTTTTACATACTCCTGTCCAATCCTCTTCATCGAGTGTGTTAGTTTCCTTTTGACATGCAGACTCTATAGGAACTAGTCCCACATCTTGGTCTTCTCCGATCGAAACAGTAGTATATTTTATGTTTCCACTAGTCCGACATTCATACAGGTGGTGCTGCAATAGATAATTGGGAATACGAAGCTTTTAAATACTAAAGTTGACCTTCGAAGTTTGAACAAAATCCATTTCAGTAAACAGTTCGATTTTCAACTTGTTTGGACTTCAAATTAAGTTCTTTCATTTAAAATAATAAGAATTGAATTAATCCATTCCAGATAATTTACTTGATATATACGAAATTTTAAGTACCTAATTTGAAAAATTCTATTGATAAACGGTAAAGAAAAGAAAACAACAAATTCATAACTCTGGTAATATTCTTAAAAATCTGTTCAAACAAAAAGTAATCAGCTTCTTTTTAAGTAAATGATAATTTTTATTTTACAGAATCTCAAGAAATAAATTAATTACTAGACTGCAAATGTTTATACAAATAAAAGTATCTTTTACCTTCTAAAGATTATACAATGTATTTTGTTTTCAATATTCTGTGTATTTTTGTATTTGTGTACTTCTTTATGTATTTTAGCTGATTCAAAATTGCTATAAATGCATAAACATCCGCAATCTATTAATTACTAATCTAAGAAAGCAGAAAGTTTGGGAAAACATAATCACTACTTTCATATAAGACTTACTTTGTTAATGCAAATTATGTTATAAGTTTCCTGGTTAAATAAAATAAATAAAAATAAAATATTCTGAATATTTGAGTACATAATATCGAGCTATAAAAGTAACCAAAGTATTGTGCAAACTTCTGAATGTTCCGTTGTATAATTTACCTCGTATTCCAGAGGATCCAACATATGCGTGGCATCAAAAGGACACACGACTTTGTGATTTTTTGGATAGTTTTTGCGACATTTAACCAGATGTGTTTGAAGTCTGCCTTTGATAATTCTATGTGACTCGTTAAATGGACACACTATATAAGGTCCAACGAAGCAGGCCATTTTCTAGAATACAAAATGATCTTTTTCACTTTGCGTGATCACAATTCCTGGTACTGCTTTAATTTTTGAAACAAGCAGAAAACTTGTCACACCTTCAGTGAAATAAAGCTTATGTTTCAAGGATTAAAACAGTGGTGGTCAGAATTGTTGCAAACTTATAATTTTCGAGACATGAGCAAAAATATTTTTATATTAATACTATCACTTTGCATTTCTATTAAATCTGAACCCAAATCTTATTCTGTTATTATTTATTGTCCCAATAATTAAACAAGTACCTATATTCACATTAAAAGTACGAATTTTCACTTTATTAAATAATATTCGAAATAAGTCGAAATGTTTTAACAAAAACGTTATTCTGTGAATATTTTCAAGTCTCAAAAAATGAAACGTCTAACCAAAACGAATACGTAATCGATTTCTTCAAAAATTTGCACTGCGCAATTTCGTGAAATACTCATTAGATAATTACGAATAACTTAGAAACATCAAACGAAAATATCTTTACTCTATATAACTATGTTGAAATGGTCGAAATAAGTCTCACGGAAATAAGTTTAATACGTACATACGCAAAATATGTCTACAGTTGTTTTACGTTCAACAACCTTGAATTGCAGAATCCGTATACACCCAGACACGTGCTTCGAAATCAACAATTTCTGTTTTCGTTTTTAGTGAAATTGATTTATCTGAGATCTAAAATCAGCGAGCATTCACTATCGCGACTGATAGCGACTATTCTCACCCGACACTGCTCGCTGCCCGACACCCACAAACCGCAAACCACCGCAAACACAGCCGCAAACGTCTACAATTCACCGTCAGCTTCCATCTGCCATCTGCTTCTATCGAATAAACCGGAATAATCAACATCATACATATAACTGATTGAATAACACGCTTGACCTAATCCACTAATCCAAACTCTCAAAAACTACTGTAAACCAACGGTTGTGTTATTGGTTTGAAACCATTTGAAACTGTAAGTAGGATTTCAAATTTTGAGGAATAGAATCATAGAATGTTCTCGTAAATTTGAAATCGAAATACTGCGATAGTAATCGTCTAGAATTACCTCCTCTTTACTGATTTTTTTCAACCTTTATTCACTATAATATATATATATCATGTGTTTTGATATGTAAATTAACAATCTAAAAGAAATAATCGTCGCTCTCTTTTCGTTTTCGAGATAAAAATTTTTATATGAAACAGGAATTATATATAATTCCTGTTTCATATAAAAATTATATATATATTAATATAAAAATATATATATATATTATATGCATGAATAAGTTTTATTAATTGTAAATTAGAGATTGTAATGGTAATGATGAGATTTTATTTGAAAACTGTTTCATTTATATTTTCGTGACAGATAATTTTGTTATTTTTATGTTTCAATTGTTTGTTGTTGTTTGCAACAGTTTGCAAGCAGTCGATTGAACGGATTTTCTGATTGACCTGTCGCGTCGGAGACTGGTCGGAGACACCACCGTCGACACCGTCGCTGATGTTCTTTTTTGTACACTAAGTATCCGATCTCCACAACGCGTGATTTCAGTTGCACACCACCACTATCGCGGAAGGAAGGCACACGCTTTCCTCACGCAGTATATCGTGATATGGCCCACTCGATTCCAGTCGTGATCCGTTCGACCACGTTATTCCGAAGAAGTTTTCTTTCGTTGAGGAACGAATACGCGCGAAAATAATCGTTGAACCAACCATGGACGATGAATGGGGTACGCAACAGATCGATACGCGACCGTCTCGTTTGATTCGCGATCGTCGCTGACTCGCGGACAATGAAACGATTTAACCTTCAACCTTTACAGATGTCGAAAACGCCGAGGCGAAATTTGACCTGGCGATCAGATCCAACAAGTGGGAGGGCGAGGACGAGGACGAGGACGAAGACGTCAAGGTTGTCTAAAATGATTTTCTATTTCTATTCGGTTCGGTCGTTTTCGAAAATCTCATCTCGATTTCATGAGATACAGTTAACCTTTCGTTCAACGGGTCAACACGAGACTGATACCACGACAGTTGATTACGATTCAACGTGCTTGAAGTTCGCCTCGAAACGAATTTAACAATGAACTCTAAATAGTAGGATTTGAAATTATACATTGGTATTTAAAGTCCCATTTCTGTTAAACCCTTTCGCTGCGCTGCGTTGGGAGCAGAGACTCCCAGCTTGCGCAGTTTCATGTTGACCACTGCGTTTCAAACTGAGAAATAATAATTGCGTGCGATAAGTCGCAGATACGATTCTGTGTATACAAAATTTGTAAGCAGATGTTGGGTTTTTGTATTTTGCAAACTCATAACTCGTATTTGTACAATATCACTATGCTTTTAGTAACGCAAGGATTCGACCTTTAAAAATGAGCGTTTGTCAGATACAGTTCAAAATTTTAGCATTGTATCTACTTTTATCTGTACAATATTGAAGAAATGATTTGTAATTATACAATCTGAGAACGATTTATAATTTGATGTTATTACGTTAAACTTGAGAAGGTTTCAAGTATAAAGTAAAGGTTATATAAAGTAAATGTGTTCAGCGCACTCAACAGTTGCGGAAGCGTTCAGTGATTTCATTAGATTTTTACCATATAAGGTAAAATCATCTAGTAAAATTACTCAACGCTTCCGCAACTATTAGGCAACATTTAGCCAAACTTGAACTCAGTTGAATATTTGTTGTTTTAAAATTGTGACTATATTATATATTTATAATGTAAATGTTTTGTTTAAAATGCTGTCAATTTGTGCAATAATTTTAAAAGGGAAAAATTAACAGGATAGTTGGGAGGATGTTGAAGAAGAGAAAAAAGATGTAGAAAAACCTGCAGAAGTGCCTAAGGCCAAATTAAAGCCAAAAAAAGCTGTGGCGGAAAGGATCGAAGAACGTGAGGTATCTTTTCTTAATTTTCATTTAGAAAAACTAATATTACTCTTCTATTTACATAAATTAAATAATCAAACATTCTTTTAAATGTATAATTTGTATAATACTTAACGCTTCCAATATTTTTCTTCTATTTTACGAGAGTTTTAATACTTATGCATGCACAATGCACAATTAACTAGTAATATTCAATTTATGTTCCTTAGATT
The DNA here is from genome assembly GCA_030770465.2 of Perdita meconis. NCBI lineage: Eukaryota > Metazoa > Arthropoda > Insecta > Hymenoptera > Andrenidae > Perdita > Perdita meconis. The sequence continues at coordinate 10,437,817 of JASKOS020000011.1, read as the reverse complement.
AGAAATGAAGGTTTCCAATGAATAAATAATTTATCCCTGAATTAATTTATGTTTTTGGTTTTTCATGATAGAAGAAGGCAAAAGCAGAGGCAGAAAGGAAAGCGAAAGAAAAGGAAGAAACACTGACACCAGAGGAGAGGAGAGCAGAACAGTTGAGGCGTCAGAGACTCCAAGAGGAAGCGGATCTACGTCTTGCCATGGAAACTTTCGGTTTGTCCAACCTTGTTGATTTTTCTCACCGCAAGCCGCACAAAACCGACAAGAAATGACTGCGTTAGAAAGTTTCATCCATTAACTTTTTGCGCTCCTGCTTTTATTTAAGCAATACTATTAATATCAATTTTGGGATGAAGTATAAAATTTATGTAGTTATTAATGATTAACAAAACGAACAAGATAGTGATACTTTTTTAAGCATTGAAGCTGGTTAGCTTTTGATGCATTCCAAAGTATACACGAATATTATTTAAAAGTTTAATCCTTTCTCTTTTTACTAGTTCTATAAAGCTGATGATGCAACTATATTGTGATTTTGCATAAAATTGACAATTTGCTATATTTGTGGCAAAAGAACATAGTGATATAATAAGAATAACAGAAGTTAATAGAATATACAGTTAAGTATAGGTTTAATCTTATTTAATTTATTTGAATATTCTTTAATTTTAATAATAATTCAAGTACGAATGTATTATTAAATTATCATTTGTTTTCTAATTCGTGCATCGCAAATGTTTTTCATATTGAAATTTTGTGATACAGTTTACAAGCTGTAGTTCATTTTTTCATTTATTTAAATATATTATAGATTATTGATAATTATCGAAACATTAAGTATTTAATTCATTGTGTATTATATATGTAGAAAAATTTGTCTTCATTATTTGATCGACATTTTTAAGTTAACATTATTTATTTTAAAAAATGAGTAATTGGACAGCAAAGGGGTGATTCAATATTAATGCCTTAAAACGAGTTCTTAACGGCTTATTATTTTTTTACGCTTTGTCTTTCATAAATTAATATAAAATCTATCTATAAGCATTGAGTATTATTGGTCTAAGAATCGCAACTATTTGTATTTTTCAAATATTTGTCAATTAAGGAAATAATTATCTTTAATTATCTATAATCTATACTAAATTTGTAACGGTTTTCCTTTTAACAAAGAAATACAAAATATTTTTTTATATAAATTTAAAGCATAGTTATAAGAATTCTGCAAAGCTCTAAATAGTTTTCGAAACGTTCAAATATCCTGCTTAAATTTTATATAATTATTGCTATAAGAATTAAGTATCTGAAAATGAAAAAAAAGTTTTATAATAGTATATATTTTTGAAGATACGCAATCATTCTTGCAGACATTACTTACTGATCTTCAAACGCTTTCAAATTGTAGTGCATCAGAAAACGTAATTGATTTCATGTCAGGAACTGTACTAGAGATACAAACATGTATTTAGATGTTCATCGAAGAGATGCAGACTTTTAATAAAATTGCGAAATTGTTATTGTGCAAAAAAAATAAACATTCCTCTTTCATGAAAAAACAATTCAGACGTGTCTTATTTATCAACATTGATCTCCCGTACCGTTCCTGATAGATATTTCATTTTCTAAAGGAAAAAAAAACACTTATTGTACGATTCGCTTCTATATCTAACATTATTTGTACAATCGCCTGCAACGTACGAGCATAAATTAGAAGAAAAGAAAAACAGTGTATTAACAGATAGGTTTATGCAATTGAGTCAGTTTTATCTAAGGGAATATAATTGGACAAATTAATTTTATAGCGTAGTTTGCGAGAAATTTGTTTCCTTGATACCTCGAAGCAGTAACAATCTCTTTTCCTTTAGGTGTTACAGAAGAGCCCGCGTTGAGCTTGGACACAACAGTGCCTACCACGAAGGAAGAGTTTGAACAATATGGAAACGTACTTACGAAGAAGCTGAACGCGCTTGCGAAAGAAAACGAATTTCCTCCGTTCGCAGAAGAAATAATTAAAACGCTTTCTCTCAATTGTAAGTACAGTATTTTGAAAATTAAAATATAAACATGGAATGTTAGATTCAAGAGAAATCTGGATCCTGAAAGGAATTTTACGTCCGAACAAAATTCTTGAGTCAATTCTATTCCAATAGAAATTCCTATGATTGATCAATAATTTTTTGCTTCAAACAATAACGATGGACTCATCAATTTTTTATAAACAGTATTTGCGATCAATATACGGAAATAAATAAAATATTTGTGAATTGTTTACAGTATCTTCGATACATTTGAAGAAGGTAAAGACGATGGTCGATAATCTGTTGATTGAGAAGCAGAAGATCGAAAAAGGTGACAAGGCGAAAAAGAACAAGGGCAAGGGAAAAGCGAAACTGAAAATCGAGGGTGATAACACCCTTTTGAGCGAATACGGCGACTATGTTTACAATGACTACGACGATTTCATGTAGCGACCTTTTCACCCCCCATTCTTATTACTCCCTGTCCCCTTTTCTAGTCGCCTAAATACATGCAGATGGTTATTAACATTTTCTCGCAGATTTTATATCCTTTATTCTCTCTGTTTTTTAACTGTTGGTTCGAGGTTGCAATTTTTAATTGTTCTACCTTTTTTTTAGAACTTATATATACAGATAATATATATGTATACACACAGATGCGTCGCAAAGAATACATATGATACATCTAACGGATGTAAAAGGATCTTAACACATAGTGTTAACGTATTTTAAATACGACTAGAATATTCTCTTTAGTTTACCGTTGATACTCATCGAATTGATTGAACTGTAAATGTTTTCGAGAGGTTTGAGTAACTTTTCGAACGGATCAAAGAATTTAGTCGCCTTTGTAACATGTTAACATCTAAAATAACTTAGCGCGAACTGTACCGATATGTAAGTTTAGAAGTTGAAGATAATGTGGTGCAAATGCAAAGACATCGACTACGGTCTTCGATGTGCGAGCGTTTCGTGGATAACTGAATCAACTGGATCGTCGATCGAAGGATTTTTCCCCCTTTGGGACGTGATTCCTGCGCATGCGTAAATAATCGTCCCCCGATGCGAGGAACTACGCGTGTGCGTGATTCCTTATAGTTTTTTATATTCGCATAAATGGCGCGTATGTGGTTTCAGGAGTTTTTTTCATAATATATAATAGTGTTTAAAAGTAATAATACATTGTGGAATTAATGTACTTTGTTTTAAGAATTCCTAAAGGTCCTTATCGTAATTAATATAAGGAATAGTTATCGAGACGCTCATGATAAGTAATTTAACGATACTTTATTAAGCTTTTTCTGTCATATAGAATTTGTCACAAAAGAGATGCGCATAGTGAAATGAAAGGATTACATGTATTTTGTTAAAGTTAAAAATTTTGTTTGAACGTGGACGATTCTTTTTGCGCTTAAACTATTTCAAAAGAGACTCCTTATCTTTACAGCAGTAAAACTAAGAAAATCGTTTATTGTATTATAACGAGAACAAGAATATTGTTTAGCGTTCTTTTTCTCCAATAAATTTCTCTTGTTAATAACTTACTCTATTCTCTTTTGCAATAACGATGTATATATGTTGTATTATTTTTTTTATATTTCGTTAAATTTGTTTTTTTTTTTAATCATTGCAACACTATCGTTATTAGAATAGCTCATCTTTCTTAGTTTTATTGCAATCATCTTTTTTTAACAATATGTTTTACAAATCTATTAAAGAAATATTAAGGTGGCTCTTGTTGCAATAAAACTATACCTTTATTGCAATCGATTCATTGCAGTAACTATATTTTTTTAAGTTCACACAAAAACTACGTTTTTATCTGTAACAATATGGCACATTTTAATAGTCGACTATTTTATTTAAAGCAACTTGTTTTCTTCAAATAAAAAAAATATATTGACATAGAAAATTAAATATCATTTCGATTATGTTATCGAGTGTTTCAAATTTTAATAAATATTGACTATTTAGTTTTCTTTAATCGATTAACAATCAGGATTTAATGTATGTATATTACTAAAAACTTATTTGAATTTCAAGATTATTTAATTAAAGTTCAAAGTTGAGAAATACGCATTTTTATTCATAATAGTAGTTTATACTTGTTTTTGAATTAAAGGTACCGCAATAGCAAAACGAATTAGACGATTTATGACATGATTTTTAATTGATTTCGTGAGCAAAATTTAGCAGTTTTCCGAAAATTGCTTTTTTTTAATTTTTTATTTTTACGGATCGAACATTTTTTAAAAACAGGAATCGAAGTATCAGTATAAGATTAATTCGGAGAATTGCAGAAATTTTCCTTGAATAATCACGTAAATATTATGTCATAATAAGCCGCTAAATTCGTCTGGACGTATTTCATAAAATTACATTCATAAAAATATCGATTTATTAAGATGGATTTCAAAAGGAATGATCTCATCTATTTCGGTGATCATTGTCATACTTTTGTATCAGGGAAGGTTTTAATTATATTGGCAATGGTATTTAGTTTTACCTCCTCAAAATGTTTAAGACAGTAACATTATAAGCGAATTGTTCTACACAATATTTAAAAATCATTGCTTTTTAAAATTAGTAAAGTGAATGGACCATAGTCATGATATTATCGCTGATTATCTTACTTTCTTACGTTTTAAAATTGTTTTCCTTGCATCTCTTACATTTTCAAGACATCTCCGAATTGTCACAATAACCAAGGATTATAATTACGCATACATAAATAAATTATATTTTGAAAGAAAATTTATTTACGTCGAAGCAGAATAAAATTAAGAGGCCGAGGTAAAAATATAAAAGAATAACTTTTGTAATGTAGGATATAGTTTGCAACTTACGTAAAGTTGAAAAATGCCGTTTTTTTTAACGTTCATATATGATAGTTAATTACCCTTAAAGTGACCTTAAAATAATACCGTAGTTTAAGAATCACACGAAGTTAAAATCATATCACAAATGGAAAAAACTAAATATTAATTTAACTTTGTTACGATTTAAAATTACAATTGTACTTTCACGCGTATCTAAAATTATACATTGGCCATAATTATAAATGCAAACAGTCTTTCCGCACAAAGGAATAAAAATTTAAGTCCTTCTGAAAAACAATTAACTAAGCTCTGTGCACATTCAAAACTGATTTACCTCGTATTTGATATTTCGATGTTATCAAATGAAGAATCGGTTTTTATACGTACAGAAACTATGAGAACTAGATTCTTTCTAAAAATGATCATCCTCAGAAATGTAATATTCCTGCATGGAATCTAAATCAATAGGAAATAATGAATAAATTATTCATCCTGATACCTGAGGATCTTGGTAATGGTGCGAGTTAAAGGAAACGTTTCATTAAATTTACACACGTTGTTCCAGTCGTCGACGTTCAACGATAATATCATCGCACCTCCGAAATTATTTGCACGAATCCATTTAGCCTGAAAATAAAAGAAGTCGGATTTCATCTTTAAATTGAAACGAGAGAACAGATTCTTTTTCTTCAAGAAACTGTTAATAAAATACCTTATAATAAACACTTGTAATATCGTCGTAGGATACCCATTCTCTATCCTTAAAAGCATATGGAACTTTACTCTCGGTTTCGAAAATGCTCTCCGCACCATTCTGAAGGAACTGACAAATCGTAGGATAACGAACGAAACCCATTTCACCCAGTTCTCCGAACCCGTTTGCCGGAGCGAGCAAGTCATGATTCAATGGGTTGTCCAATTTGTACGAGTGACCGTACGTAGGAATTCCGATGATCAACTTCTCCCTAGGCATGCCTTTAGAAATCCAATACTGAGCCGAGTAGTTCATGTTCAACGTAGAAAGATATCCTGATTCTGCTGTACGCGGAAAGAGTGGCGCATTCAGTCCGGTGACTGGGTAATACCAGACGTAAAAGTGATAGTCGTACGACATCAAGTTCACGAAGTCCACGTACCTAAAATAATTAAATAGCAGAAGCCACGTGAATATTAATTATAATATGCAACACGAATTTTCTTTTCTGACAGCCACTGGATTTCCATAGTTTATTTTCCTAAATACGGAATACTTCATTCTTGCCAATAAATCTTCGTTTTGACAAACACTCATGCTTTTGAAAACCGAAAGTGATAAAACAATCCTGTTTTCGGATTCGTATTTATCAAGAAACTTCACAAATCGCTCAGTGACAACAAAAGTATAACAAAACAAAATTCGCGTTAAACAGTGTTATCAATTTCGGAGGTCGACGATTCTCATACTTGGCCATTTCCGATACAATGTAGCTTTGATCGACGATGGCTTGCGGCGCTGCCACAGCGACTGAAAGAACCAACGTTTGTCTAGCGCGGTGAAACTCTTTCCGCAACTCTTCCAGAAGCTGCGTGAAATGGATCTTTTCCGTTTCATCACCGCCAAGCCACGCCGGGAATTCCCAATCTAAATCTAATCCGTCGAAACCGAACGATTTCGTCACGTTTAACGCCGATTTTATAAACCTGAAACAAGAAAACGATGTTAAAAAGAACCTGGTCGAACTAATCGCGCAACGAAATACGGAATGCTAGGTACCTTTTTCTATTAACGTGATTTTTTACCATTTCCGAGAAACCTAAGTGGAGCTCGTTACTACCGCCAACACTGATCATGACCCTTAATTCAGGCTGCGAGTTTTTTAGCGCAAGGATGTCTCTGTAGATAGTAGAATTGCTGCCTAGATCGAGACTACAGTTCACCACGCTCGCAAAACCCACGATAATATGCGTACAAAGATTAGGGTCAATGTGCGACGGACTGAGCTCCCCGAACGTGTTCAGGTCCCCCGGTATGGTGTAATAACAGACAATGATCTGCCTATGGTAACAGAAATATTTAATCCTTACTCGATTAATTATTTTCTAAGCAGTTTAGTAGATTCATTACCTGGTGGAATTGGTGTAGAAGTGCTGTGACGAACTGACGGTACTGTTCCTGTCCGCATTCTGGTTCTCCTTCGTCGATTCGGCGTACATCCGAGCCCGACGTACCCACGTAGTAATCTTGGCATTGTCCAGCAATGTTTCGCAGTCTAGCGTTTCAGGTATCGGAGAGCGAAGGATAACAATCCCAAACCAAGCGTGCGATACAAAAAAGATCCCAAGTATTATGAACGCTAATATTAAGCACAGCACTTGTGTCTTCCAACGAGGTCTAAAAAAAAAAACGAATATAAGTTTTCATAAAGTTATTTGTGTCTCAGAATTAAAAATAAGCACGAGTACAGAACACTTGAGCAGCTTCACTTCATAATAATTTAATTTGATTCAATTAAAAGTTTATGCGACAAGTTTGAAGAATTTTTATGAAACAGAAACTTTTAATAGATTTTACAAGGATTTATATTCTGTTTAACCCATGGAGGCTTCTTGTGTCATAGTAAATATAGAACAATCAATATGCCACACCTGTAACTTTTGACATACACTTACACATTCACCTATACACCTGAGCATAGATACAAAACAAAGGCAGAGACAAATAAGGAAGAATGAAGCACTAGAAAATTGTATGAAAAGTGATATTACAAATTATTTTCATATTGTGGAGATATTTCAATTTCGAAATAAAGAGATAAATAGTTATGATAATTAAATTTATTAAAAAATTATGTCAGATGTGTTATAAAATATTTAATTTTATTCGTGTAAAAAATATAATTCTATTTGTAAAAAAACATTCGATTAAAAAAATTTTAAATATCTAAATAAAAACATGGCATTCAATCCGACGAAAACAAAGTGTTTCGAAAGACAACAGACTTATTTAGACGATGTTATCGTACAGGAACAAAGAAATTCGTAATCTAGAAAACGTTCAGTTATAAATAAACGCAGATTGAAAATGCATTTTGTTCTAAAAGCTTTTGTAAACCATATGTCATTTTACGATACGATATCTCGTGAGCGTGACGAATTCGACGATTTGAAAATTACAGGAAGAGTGAAATAACAGAAATCAGAAATGAATGCCATTCAAATATTCTTACTGGGATGAGTAGTGTAATGATTTTCAATAAAAGTGCATTCGTCATTGTGTAAAAAAGTATAAGAGCGTTTGAAAATTAAAAGATCTTCAAATTTTCTTTACGGTATAAATTATTAAATGCTTAGTGTACAATAAAATGAATAATAATGGAATTGTACGTGAAGGCAGTATGATTACTGATTACGCTTGACGACCGAATGGATTACGTGTACGTGGGTGCAATGCATAATTATTTAGGTGAAAAATAAAGAGGTCAACTCACTGTCGAACGTCAGTTAACAATTCATACTTGGCCTGAGGCACGGGAATTTGGTTAACCATTGAACGCGCAATGTTCGTCGTGATTGACGCTTGAGGACGCTGGTCCTCGAGGTGGCTTACCACTTTTATTACTACGCCCAGGATAATATGATATAAGAGTATATACGTATATAAGTATAATCTAGCAATATAGAATTGGCGAGGGTAGGGCTTGACTGGGCTTGACTGCGCATGGTAGCTTCGAACGCATTCGTATGCATTCGTACGAATGGCACAGAGTAAGTTATACAAAGGCGAAACTCCCAGTCGGCACCTTTGATGTGTCGTCAATTCACGTCAATTCTTCACTCAAGCAGCGTTGTAGCGAAACGTATATGTTTATTACCTTCTCTCGACTAGCAGACAAAAGAGGAAGGAGAGATACGAGATACTAAAGAAACAGTGAAGTGCACGTCGATATTTGAAATGTAATTTGTTATCAAATGACGTTCCAATAAAGCGATCGTGTTAATTATAGACTAGAAAAATGATTTTTAAATAATCTAAACGATTCCATAAATTCCACTTTGCGTTTTATTACATTTATTATATGTATATGTAGTCATTTTACATATTTAGAAGAATTTCTGTATCTGCACTGAACGCAAACACTCTGTAGCAAGAGCGGAAATATTTTGAATTCCGCCTGTCGACACAAAAGCTTCGACTTTTTCACTCTGTTCTGTTTTTTCGATAAACTCAGAATAGTAAGGAACTTATTAAAGTTGTTAATCACAATGTTGCGTCAATTATAATTCGTACGAAAGATCCGAGAATGTTGTTGACAGTTCCACTTGCTATAAAAACCTTGCCGATTACGTGTTTTGTTCTTGACCCATTTACAATCTCGATTCTCAAGGAGATTCAAGGAGCTAATCGCGTAACTGCGGATACAATAATTAAAAGAAAATAGAATAAAACTCCTCAATTGAGCGTAAAAGAATACACTGTTCATTCAAATAATTGAACTTTCACCATATTTTGTCTGTAGGAATTAGCATACGTGTATTTTTCTGCTTAGTAAATAAATATGCTCAAAAGATGTATGTGCACAGATATATGTATATATATATTTTTAACAATAAATACATTCCTTTTGACAATCACGTTACAACATACATAATATGTTAGGTAATGCAATAACTTCGTGCGATTTTTATTCCCATAAAAAGCATAAAAATTCGCAACTTATTAATGATGAGTCGCGATTCGGAAGACTATTTATAATTTTGATGGAGTCTTTAAAATTTTTAAATAACAAAAAGTAGTAAAAATACTAATAATAATAAGTGAAATTTTACACTTATACGAAACAGCACGAACTTATTGGCCAACCTAATAGTAACAAAAACTTTCTTCGTAATACTTTACATAAAAAACTCACAAATATGAAAACATTAAAAAAAATGTATAAAATATTTATATAAAATAGTTCTGCCTTAAGGTACGATATTAAAGATTCAAGAAGTTCAAAGACAGTTAGTAATAAAAACAATATTTACAATATGAATTCCGAGGTTCTTCATATCATAAAACATATTAGTAACAGTATCTTAATTAAAACTGTAATTGTAGCACCATTGTTTAATAGAAATTAAACAAAAATATGAGATTCTTCTTCTTGTACTGAATCTGTAATAAATTTGTAAAACTAAGTACGTGAAGTTGTTGCCGAGATTTCCGTTTATATGTTTTAGTAAAATCGAAACATAGTTTTCCGTGTGTCATGATAGTTTACTGGCTTCTGCCAGCAACTAATGACTCATCTTCTGGTCGAGCGAAACGTTTGTAACGTTCCTGCGTCACGAGATAAACCGATAGTCCGCCGAAAAGAATTAATAGAAGTCCAATCATATTGACTAAAACAGCTTCACCCACAAGTTTTGAGTAATCGCCTCTGAAATTGCGAGAAGATACGATTTAAACAATGTTATATGTATTGCAATTGCAGAATACTTACCCTAAAGCAAAAATTGCTTTCTCATTGAGCCCTAGGAGACAAGAAGCAATTACACCGACAAATCCTGCGACACCGAAGTAGACATGAATGGGCAAATAGGAAGCGCGTAATGGAACTTGTATGCCTGGATAGAAGAACGACACGCATCCAGCGAGCCACTGAAATATTATAATAAACAGTTATAAATTATATGTGCGCAAAATTAGGAATGAAAAAGTAGTTTATATTGCACCTGACAACAAAACAAAATTACGCTGGTCAGTCCGACCCAGCTGTGAAGACTGTACATGTTCGGAATTGGTTCAGGATTCAAGTTGTGACTATCAAATGCAGCGACAAGAGCGATTATTACTAACATAACGACGAACAACATTATACTGCCGTGAATTAATTTTAGGCGTCCCTTTCGGGCATTTCTCTGCGTTCTATAAATCAACATACCTGGAAATGTTACAAGTTTTAAAGATTAAAATAAATTAAAGAAGTGTTACAAAATTAGTGACATACCGTTGGCATAGAGAAAGACAAATCCAATAACCATCAGCAAAGGATGCCAATTGAATTCCAACTTTGGATTTGACCTCCAAGCAAAACCACCTCTGTAGTGGCCGCACCAAGCCGCAACTAAAACTACCAACATCACTCCGAGGACTTCCATTACGATTGTGAGTGGTTTAAAACCTTCTAGAGACACACGGCGTTCTGCGACTTGCTCCATATCTGAAAACAGATTTTGCTAGTATACAATTAATAAATTACAAACTGTTAAATGTTAGCATGTTGATCAGAGGCAATTAGAACGTACAATGGCAATGAATAAAGGAAATATTTTGAGATACACAAACAGAAAACATACCTAAACATATTTGGTAGTTGTAAGGATAATTGGTTGACATAATTTGATTACGAAACAAATTCTTGTTTATGAAACATTAAATATTTTGTTTTACATAATACTTTTCAGGCATTTTCGTCTGTGATTTATATTTAAAATTAATAGCATAAATTTAATATATTTTTAACTCTTTATTAACATTCTCAAAATATTTTAAATTATGATTGAGAAAGATGAAATCCATTTTACTGTAACAATTTTATTACACAAGCGCTCTTTATGAAGAATATATCTGAACAAATATTTATTTATTAATTAATATCCAGGATATATTAATATAAACATTTCATATATTATTCGCTCATGCTTTTGTTTATATTATAATTAATTCAATTTTCCGTTAAAATAATTATTTTTGCATATAAAAATTTAATAACACTTTTACGTCTAATCACATATGGTACTATAAATATTAAAATATTGATCGAGATTTATTTTCTTTAGACAATTTCATTATGTTATTAATATTCTTACATGACGTCTGTATATACATATATATATATATAAACATGTCACGTATCATAAAAAAAATAATATTATTTATTGTTGTTGTTAATATTTGAATTAATTTGACGTTAAAAATATAAATTCTTTCTTAAATGAACTTCAATATGTGTTAAATAATCGCGACAATGGTGCCATAAATATTTATATACCAGGTTAGACTACAAGGAATGTTAACGTTACACTGTAACACGTAAAAAATAAAGCGTACCTTAATTAAAGTAAAACGAAAAATGAGGGAATTTGGTTTATCTGATCGAGAAATACGAAATTTATGTATTACCTGTACGCTTTTCACGAAAAACTTTCAAGGAAAAATCAACAGGTATTACGTATTATGTATATTCACCGACGCGGCGTAAAATGCATTTATCGATTTTGCGTAGTGTGGTACAATATTTGAACGTATCGCGCTTATAATCAACACAACAACTGCTATAGTAATATCAAAGAGTATTGGTAATATGATATCAGTATTTAAAATTCAATTAATTCAAGTATTAGATTCAGATTCAGACAATTGGCCAAACGATACTTCATTCATAAAAGAATAAATAAGGGAAATACAAACGATACAAACAGAACATCGTATATATTATACAATATACAATAGATTGTAAAGATATTTATAGATAGAGATGATATATATATATAGAAATATATGGACTTATACATTTCTATTTATTTCTAATTATTATGAAATAGCTATGTAATCATAACACGTTATAAACACGCTACACGCTGAAACACGCCATCTGAAGAAAGCAGACATTTTATGACTCGGATAACCTAAAATTTTCAATTTTATTGGGTTATGTTTAACACTTAGTTTGTTGTAAAATAGTTTCAAAATGATTGAAAAAGGAAGATTCATAAGAAATTTGTTGAGTAGTAGACAAATTACTTCCGTTATAAGGAAAACTTATTCAGAAAGTGCTGCTACTGACACTAATGAAAAAACGACGCATTTTGGATTCAAAACTGTCAAAGAAGAGGAGAAAGTAAAAGAAGGTACATTTTATATAATTTCTCAAATCCTGTATTCATATCTTTAGTTTTCATTTTTCAATTCATTTTCACACCAATTTCTTTTTACCTGATCGCAAATGTCATTTCTTCCCTAACAATTAAATATTTTTAGTCTATACAGTTTTTGAGAAAGTGGCGAATTCCTATGATAAAATGAACGATGCAATGAGCTTCGGGATTCATCGCATTTGGAAAGATATATTCATTGAAAGGCTCGGACCAACGCATGGAAGCAGGCTATTAGATTCAGCAGGAGGCAGTGGAGACATTACATTTCGATATTTGCAATACTTAAAAAACACTCGGAATCACAGAGGCTTGAAAAGCTCCGTAATAGTTGGTGATATAAACGAGAACATGTTAGATGTAGGAAAATCTAGAGCGCAGAGACAAGGTTGGACAGATCAGAAAAATGTTGAAATCAGTTGGAAGCAATGTAACGCGGAAGATCTTCCTTTTGAGAACGATGTGTTCACAGCTTATACCATTGCTTTTGGAGTAAGAAATGTAACGCATATTGATAAGGTAAATATTTCAGTATGCGTTAATAAAGTTTTTAAATTGTTTGAAACGAAGAAAATATTTTTTTAAGGTACTTTCTGAAGCATATAGAGTATTAACTCCAGGAGGACGTTTCATGTGCCTTGAATTCAGTCATGTAAATAATGATGCTTTGAAATGGTAATTACTTATTTTCAAAATAGTTGAAGTCTTGGAAATTTGAGAAAATATTGTGTAGGATTTCATTAGAAAGTAAAATGTATGCACAGGTTCTACGATCAATACTCGTTTCAAGTAATACCTGTTATGGGAACACTTATAGCAGGAGAATGGCAACCTTATCAGTATCTTGTGGAAAGCATTAGAAAGTTTCCAAAACAAGAAGACTTTAAGGTAAACAATCTGTTCTGATAAAGTGAAATTCATATAAGGTGTTTCCAAAATCGTTGTAAAGTCGGCAAGTGTGTGATTTCTCAAATAAAACTGAGTCAAAAATGTAGAATAAGCTCCCACGCGAAAAAACATTACTCTATATTTTTGACTCAGTTTTATTTAAAAAATCGCTTCTCCGTTTATTGTACCATGATTGTACCACGATTTCGGAAATATCCTGTATTAAAACAGTAGAATGGAAAAGAAGAGACGATCATATACTTAATTGTTTCAGGAAATGATTGAAGAGGCAGGTTTCAGAAATGTAACATACGAAAACATAACTTGTGGAGTGGTAGCTATTCATTCAGGATTTAAATTATGATATAATCGTATCAGTATTTAGTTTATAAATATCTTTGCACTGTATCAAAAGTCGTCATAAAAATATATTTTCATAGATTTATTGTTACTGTAATTATAAAATTTTTAAAAATATAATTACTATAATATCGGCGTAAAAAATTCAATTATTTCTATTTGAAAACTGTGTCAACATTTCCTCTATTATATCTTTCTGTTTCTGCGTTAAATCAATGATTTTGATAACTTTTGGCTTTTTATCTGTATTTAATTCTAGTTCTAGAAGAGCATCTAATGTTTGTATTTTTGATTCAGCCGCACGGAAACCCTGAAACATTTATGTTAATTTATTTTACTGCTTAGAATTTATATCGAGTTTTATTTCATACCTTTCTAAGTTCACGTTCAATTTGAGGATTTGATTTTTGTTTTTTCTTTATTGAAAATTCTTGGACACTAAAGCCCAATAACTCTTGTATCACCTGAAGTAATAATAGTTAATATATTTCAATAGTGTTTGATACTAAGTGAATTGTAATTAATTATACCTCGTTGGAGAACAACACCTCTAGATTTCCAGTACCATCCGTTACTGTAGCTTCTAGAAACCAAGATGAATCCTCTTTTCCTAATTTCTTGAAAGTTTCAACGCGACCACGAATTTTCCTGTAAGTCACATCTGTTATTACTTCTTTCTTTACATCGTGAATAAATTCGCAAATTTTTGGCGTTTCTGGAGGATCAATTCGCTTCGAATATTCCGTAATTTTTCTATCTATTTTGCCTCTTTTTGCTGTTACTGTTTCAGAAGGAGACAATGGAACCTAAAGGAATTATTATATTTTATTCCCCTTTTAAAACGTTAATCACTTTCATGGAAAATATATAAAAAAGAAAATAATTTACATATTTTTTTCCTTCGCTTAAAAACGAAAGAATTCCGGTCTGCTTCTTGCAGACTTTTGAGTCTGCTGCACTAGTAGAAGGAACTGTAGTATTTGTAAGTCGTGAAGAATTTCCATGTGACTTTGAATATGAAAATTGTTCTTTTTTTCTAACTATCTTTTCGTGGTTTGATTCTTTTTCCAGCATTTCCTCGTCATTGACTATGATAATATCGTCATTCTGTTCTGTTGGAAGAGTTCGAAAAGGAGCAACAATACTTTTCTGTTCCCCTTGAGATTCTACAAGCTGCTCTTCATTTACCTAGAAACATGCAACTGTTTAAAGGTAATGCAAATGGTATTACACTAATTAGTATTATGATAACATGGAAAAGTATGAACCATTTCTAAGAAACAGTCATCATCGTCCAATACTATGTTTTCTTTGCATCTCTGATCATTTTGTTGTGCACTGTTAGTATTAATGGAGTTTCCTCTTTTAATTTCAGTTGCGTTCGTGTTAAGATTAGTTTGTCTATTATTGATCTGTATATCTTCAATTTTGGAAACTTCCTCCAAATTGATTTCAAAATCATCTTCGAACAAAGCATCTGGTACTTGTGATTTCTCCTTTTCCTCCACATTGCTCTTTCTTGATCCACTGCCATAAGGATCAGGATTTTCTGGGAGGTTTCTACAAAGCACAAGAAAAATATATACAGTATTCCTTCGATATATCCTCGTGCCTCGGGACCAGGGGAGAGTATATCATATGGGTCGCACTTCTTCGCAAAGCGTTTGTAGCATTCCGAACGTAGAAAAAGACAGCGAGCGAAAGAGAAAGAGGGACTAAACAGTGGGGATAAACAGGGAGTCTGTAGTGCGTGGTTTCGGCGAGGATATAACAAGGGAATACTGTTATTTAAAATTGAAGTAGCAGTATACTAATTTACTGACTTACAGAGCTCTGGCTAAAACATTTTCCACTGCATTTGTAATTAATAAGCTATCTACTTCGCCGTTCATGTCTTTCAGTTTTCCTTCCTCTAATAATAAAACACCTCTGCGACATTTTACAGGTCCTATTATCATTATTTTTCTTCCTGGTACGAAGGGTTTCTAGGAAAGGAAGTATTAGTGGTTAGTAATAACTATTTCCTTAAATTGTTATTGCTATTTACATTCAATTGAGCTATTGGGTTGTATTCTATTCCAATTATTTCTTGTACTCCATCTGTTAATTTTAATTGCATCATTCTTTTTTTAGGTGCTTCCCAGTTCTCAGACTCTTCTGTTTCTGATGGATCTACTTCGGAAATGTGAGTGTTCCGTATTTGTTCTAATTGTTTGTATTTTGATGTTGCGATATCATACATTTCTTCTACCTTAATTTGCAAGAGAAACAAAGTAATTTTTCTGATGATTATAAAATACATATCCCTGTTTTTTACTTTTAAATTTATTTTGATCAATTTTATCAATCTTCAGCTAACGTATAAAAATAGTTTGATTAGGCCACAATGTACCTGAAGTATGTAATTATGAGGCAAAGTAATCAATTGATGTTGCGATAAATTACACGGTAAACTCCCATTTTCGTTGTTAATTATCCGCAAATCATGAAGTAGCCATTGTGTTTTTACTTCCCGAAAAATTTTATCATTATGCATCTGAAAATGTAATTCATATTCGAATAACAAATCTAATTAACAAAGAAAAACTTATAACATTTTCTACTAAAATTCAAGTTCATTCTTTTACATATTTTGGATGTTTTTAAATTTTTCACTTACGTTTGGATCTCCAGTCACATAGAATTCTATGCAACCCCTTAGCCATTCATCATTCATTAAATAAAATTCCGATTTCAATCTAGTTTTTATTTGCCTAAATAAATCTTTATTCATTTTGAATACTATTCAACACTTTTCCTCTTCAAATGTGATTGTTGATGATCATTATTGATGATTAGACATTAGACATTAGACTCGATCCAAGATCCAACTTGATCACTTTTTGCCGGAACTTCTCAGTTCCGCCACTACGTGCCGCTAATCCAGCATCCAAAACCCATATACAGGGTGTAACAAAAATGTTGCACGTCCTTGAAAGGGGTGATTCCTGAGGTGATTTTAAACAACTTTGTCCTCATCGAAAATATTAGGTGGAGCTTTGTTAACGAGTTATTAACAAAATACATCGACCAATCAGAGAGCGAGAATAGTAGACGAATCTTGGCGCGGGCGATGGTAGACCAATGCTACGCATAGTTGTAGCCCGCGCTGACATTCGTACACTGTACTCACTCTCTGATTGGTCCTTGATTTTCGTTAATAACTCGTTAACAAAGCCTCACCTAATATTTTCGCCGAGGAAAAAGTTGTTTAAAATCACTTCAGGAATCACCCCTTTCAATGACGTGCAACATTTCTGTTACACCCTGTATTATAATGAGTAGACTATAGATGTTTATTCAAATTCATATTTTTAAAGACATGAATATTAAATAAAAATATGTTTTATTAAATGAATAAATAAATCCTTTCTTAGATAAATTCCCTGAGTTGTCAGAATATTCGTTTGTCCAATAATAAACGCCTTGTTGATGCAATGTGGAGATGCGCCTGCAGTATTATTGCGCATATGGGAACACGCATCCATTCTTCGCGCCAAAAATTGATTTGCTCCGAAACGAAGGAAGATTCGTCTGCATTGTTTCTCTGCAGAATTATATAATTAAAAATATTTCAGTTTCAATATGTGTTAATTAAATTTTGTACACGTTTTAGCAATCCCTTTAAACTGATTTTTAATTCGTAATTTTGTTGCCTAATATTGATTCTCTGCAGTGGATTACTATTACTCGCTATTGCCTTCGTTTAGTTAATTTCATGAACAAGTTTTGTTGTCCTTATTAGAAGATTTATTGTTCGACAACAATATTCATTATTCTCCGTTGCCGCTAAACCAGTTCACTGAGAGCCTATTTTTAGTCCTTCGGAGCATACGTCTCTCCTGATAACCCTAGTGGGGGTGAGCTACCCTCAGTGGGGATTTAACAAAGAGTACGAGGGTGGGGGCAGGTGGAAGCCTGCCGCTGCCGTCAGGGCAACGCATGCCTTCTGACGTTTCAGTAGGCCGCGCGAGCTTGTGCCGTGTACGTGTCGTCTAAAGGTGTTTTTTTTCCATCCTCTTCCTTTTCCCCTCTTCTGTGTGTTATTCGGTCTGTTTCTCTCCCGCGATATTCTTGTGCGTGATCCGATTCGCGAGTGTGCAACGTAACGTCGCGAATAAATGTATATCGACACCACTCTCGTAGCGGGAGGTACGTATGCACATGTAAAATGAAAATATCCCGTATGTATATACATCTACATATGCAATACATAAACGAAGCACAGTAGTACATAATACGTGAACGAAAGGTTCTTATTCTGGGGCGTTAAAGGATTCAAATGTGATTCGAAGTGCGTGAACTGCCGAAGGAAAGGAATTAAAAATCTCGGAAACGAAACTCGCAATTTGTCATAGCTGATGGAGGAGAAAGATGTGTCACATTCTCTCGTTTCAAGTATCGTATCGTGGCATTTCGGATCTGTCATTTGTTTTTGCTGTTGAAACTTTCAAACATTATTCTTGCTTTTGCATTTGTAGAATACAAATTACGAATAGTATTCGAATTCGCTGTAAAGGAATTGTAAAAGTCCGAAAAATATCGACGTGCTTGTACAATGTGCATTGAAACGATTGGCGATTGAAACAGTCGAGGAGTAATTAAAATCGGTGCTCCGTTGAAGTTGACAATCCGAGTATCACGTTTATTAACGAATGCCTGCACTCGATTTGTTAATTTTTTGTTTAGGTGGTTTTTTCCGTTGCGAGGGGTTTTCGCTACGATCGTTACGGGAATTTTGTTACAGGTTTTTTTATGTGCTCGAGGGGAACAAAGATACGAACACGGGCTACATGCGTGCAAGAACGTCGTTATACGAAACATATGTTCACACGCACGGTGTGTACATAGCAGGTAGATACGGTCAGGGTGTTTTTAGAAGTGTGTAACCGCCGAAATTGGGAATGTAGTCAAGGTCGAAGATCGCTAGGATCGCGATTGTATTGTTAGACGACGTATGCGGTTGCATATTTCTCTCCGTGTTCTCTCCGTTTCGCTTATATTGTCCCGCGTAACGAGTTAACCTTATCTGGAATATTACATCGCGTGGTTTTTGCAGTATTTTCTCCTTCTTAACCTACATAAAAAAAGTAACTTTTCATATATTAAAAATGCAAAGAAGGGACAAATTTTTTACTTTTTACTCCAAAAAGTTTGGAAAAAGATATTCTAGAAAATTTTATTGAATAAGGATTGAAGAGATTAATGATAAATTTGCGAATTTCGAATGATATACAGTGACTCCGAATTGTTGATTAAGTGTGGAAATCACAATATTAATTTTTTCTTTCAATTTGGGTCGTTTTCAGTTTCCACGTTTCATTATTGCTCAGTTTCCATGGCTTTTATCGTGTAAAGACAAACCTTTTTAGAATATAAGCAAATTAAATATGCAGTCTTCTTGAACAAATTCGTGAGTCACTGTATTTCGAGTTTTGTGAAAGTAACAAATTGGAAGTAAGAAAGTTTC
Organism: Perdita meconis; assembly: GCA_030770465.2. Lineage (NCBI taxonomy): Eukaryota > Metazoa > Arthropoda > Insecta > Hymenoptera > Andrenidae > Perdita > Perdita meconis. The sequence goes on along the minus strand of JASKOS020000011.1, from coordinate 10,418,327 downwards.
ACTTGTTTTTGCATTAGTTTTTCGATCTTAACGTAAATGTGAACTAAAGGTAACTTTTCATGAATGAAAAATGGCAAAAAAGGAGTTCATTTCTGATTTCTTATTTCCAAAATAATCGAAAAGATTAACAATAAATCTCCACATTTCGAGTTTCGCGAAATTTTCGAATCTAAAGTACAAAGTTTAATTAACAGTGCTGAAAGAAACGTGACTTTCTAAAAACTATAAAAACGCAGTTTAACAGTAAAACTTGAAGTATTTAAAATTCTACGAAAAAGCTAACGAAGTGTTCTAGAAATACGCGAGAGGTTTAAGAATGAATTTACTCAAAACGTCGACGCATTAAATATCGTGTCGCAAAGCTGATGAACCGGAAATAAAGGGTCTCGTCGATTCCCATCAGTTCTTGACCCTCGAATCTCTCGAAACTGGTGAAAATTTTCTCCTCCTCGCGTTTTTGGCATGCGAAAGCACCGAGAAAAATTGCAAAATTTTCGAGTTTTCATTCGGATCCAACGTACCAGAAATGAAATAATAATTCGTCGCAATTTCGCGCGAATACTTGGCATTATCGTTTTGGAACTAGTCTGTGTGCTGGAAGGGTTGAAACGGTGTACAACGGTGGCTTTCGAGGGTGGGGAGGGGGTAACGTTTTCATTTGCATATCGCGTGGAAGCCAGTCGTTTATTTATGTGGCTCGCGCACAAAACGCAATATGGACCGTAGCCGATTGTAGGAGAGAATAAAATTTATGCCGTGTGCAGGCCGTGTACAAGCGATAGGTCGAGAAGAGGGCAGAGTGCACAGGTAGCTAGCTATGTATTACTTTAATGATATTCTGTAGCTCTTTCTGGCTCTCGGCGAGCTGATTAAATTTTCACGCATGATGGAGTTTCAAATTATTGAAAACGTATCTGAAATTCCGAATATTAACAGCTTAAGTCTCTGAGTGCACGCTATTTTTCGGATTGAATATGGATAGCTGCGCCTCTATTTCTTCAACAATTTTACGTTCGGAGGAAATTGGTAATTAATATTGAAATACGGATGGAATCTCGATTATCCGACTTGATATTTAATAAATAAACTGCTAAATGCTAGTAATTACAAAAACGTTATTAAATCATAGTTCCAGTTTTATTTGGAGTTCCATTGCGCTCTTATACCTAATGTATTGTAGTAATGATTCGACAAGAGTCGAATGCAATAGTAATTTGGTAAGAGTCGAGTAGTCAGAAGCGGGTTCGACGTGTAACGTAGAAAGTACTACATGTTTTTGCATCAGTTTGGATTTGCATTTCCAAAAATTCGGAAGTATTATAGGTCACTATAGTTAGTGGGGGTAGGATTCGACGTATACTTGAAAGTAACTAAATTCCCCAATATTAATAGTAGAACTTCTCAAATTTCAAGGCCAAAAATTGTACAAATGATACTAACTTTTCACTCAACCTAATATTTTTTCTATTTCTATTTTTTGTATTTTCTATATAATAATTGATAGCTTTCGGCAGAAAAATCTGAGAATACTTTTCGACCGACCCGCTAAAAATATAGCGACTAAACGTCAGAAAAATGGAAACTTGAAGCTTTTTCCGATAGAGAAAATATTCCCGCGGAGACACTGGAGAATCGGATTGTTTTCGGGGAAATCGTTGGGACGTTTCCACGCTATTTGATTTGAAAAAAACGAGGTGGAATCGCCACCGTCTTTGGGATTGACCCAGAGGAAGTACGACCGCGTATATCACGCGAAGGGCTCCGGTGAGCCCTAAATTATCTAGGAAAGGGGTTCGCCGTTATCTCTAATAGTTTCCAGGAAAGTAGGTTGTGATCTTTTACGTGTCCCTGGTCGTACAATAAAATTTCCTCGAAAGCGCAAAAGTGCACGTCTGAATTATTAACCGATTTAATCTCTCATGATATAAAAGTTGCCAAGCGCCCCGCGAAATGCATTGTTGAACGCTTCGGTGGACGATCGAGTTTTCGCGTTCGATATTCGGGCTAATAAATGGTAGAAACTTACAATATACAATGAATGTGGATGAAACATAACGATCTGGTTTTAATAAAGTCATAAAATAGCCTGTGAATCGATGCTTAAAATATTTTAACTGGATCTGATAGTCTAATAATAATTATATTTTAAACACAAGTTCATTGGCTTTAGGTGATGAAGCTATTGTTGCATAAAAACCGTTAGAAATTTTATTTTATAAATAAATTAAAGTTATATTAACGTAGTATGTAACTTTTTAACTACAGGTAAACGGAGTCCAAACTTACTTTTTTTTCACTGCTATAGACTTTGCAAAAGTTTGTAAAAATTGCGAGACGCTTGCGGAAACGGAATTACTGGATTATGCAATTATTTTAACATTCTATCTAAAAAATTAAAGACTGCAAACATTTATAAATTCTGAAGGATTAATTATTGTGGAGTACCATCCCGGAAATAAATGAATTCGATTTCATTTTCATCCTCTTCGCAGATAATTAATACCTCATGCAGAGAAATTCTTGATTTGTAGTATTTTTATTTATTTCCTATACTTTGTTCATTCCGTGTCTCTTTTCATTCCTTTTATTATTTATTTAATTCCCCCGTACAGATAAATTTTTTACTCTTAAATTGTTCATTTAATACCATTGAACTTTCGTTTAAAATATTCTTTTCGAACTGTCAGTGTTAGATTAAATATCGTAGCGATCGATTCTCGCTGCTCATTATTGTACAAATTGATAAAAAAACTGTATGAATTGTGTTTCTTGTTTTTTAATGATTTATGACATATAAGATTTAGTCGACCAGTTTTTTGTCTGTGCCATTGATTTATTTTATTAATTAGTGATTGGATCTCATTAATATTCGGTAACAAGAGAGAAATTAATGAGGTACGTTCTAGATTTTAGATCATCGGCGCACATTCGCTAATTTTCTCTCATCTCGCTACTAAACCGCAATTAAAAAATCCGACCGTTGATGTTGTCCGCGGTTCCGCGAAAATTAGATTTTCGAAATACACAGACGCGATGGTTGCGTGCATCATAATGGCAACAGACCTCTCCGGCGTTTTTGTTCGCTTTCAGTTTGCCATGGTAATTTAATTCGGCCGCTTTCAGCGGTCGTTGTTTCGAACAGTATAATTTCGTTTAATAACGTTTCTGTTTCTTTAGCATTTGATACGTCGTATCAGGATATGATACTTTTTTTATTAAAAAAAATTACGTTAGACTTTCTTATTCAAAGTAAGAGGGAAAATAATTTCGAGCGAAATATCTTAAATAAACTGTAGATCTGTGTGCGAATTCATATTTTTATAAAAAAAAAACAGAATCTTCAATAAAAAGTAGGTCTTTGCTTTTAAATTTAACTTTCCTTTTTTTTTTATATTTTGTACACATTTTTACTCATGCAAAGCTTCGCACATTTTCGCGCATTTATAGTTTATACTCGTTACAAATGTATAAAGATTTACAGTATAACAAACGTTTAAATTTTTTACTCAAAATAACAAATATAACAAAAATTTAATTATGACAAGATTATTACACAAATACTAAATGAAGCAGAAACTGTGTATTTGATTAAAAGATGAAAGCAATGTTTATTCGATATTCCATCGAATGTAGGTCATCGCAGTACTCGTTATAAACTCGCAAAACTCAGTGGCAGAAAATTTTGAAAATGCGCAACACTTGTTCGTTAGCAATTTACTTTTACGCTTTAACGATTCTCGTTGGTTTCATCAAAGAAATAAGCAACGCTAACCGAGCAAATTTCCAGAAAATAATGTATATACACACTGTTGAGTTTATAACGAGAAAGTAAGTATGTACTCTGTGTACTTCGTTATAAAAGAAAAAACAGAGGCCCTCGAGAAGGCGTGACGCGGTTTCGAATTCGCCACTCGCGGCATTAATTCGAGAAATAAATTAAATGATGAAACAATTTTCTGCAATTTAAAAACATGAAAGTTTTACGTGTGTCCAGGAATTGAATGCAACTCGTCTGGCAGTTAATCCGCGAGCCGAGGAGCGGTGGAGACACGATGAAGAATAAAGACTCGTGAAACGTGTCGCGCGGGGGAGGAGGAATCTGTGCGTCGCGTCGCGTCAGTGGATGGAAGAATGTCGCGGGGGAAATTGACTTTCTCGGAGTGAACCGAAACCGTTGTTCCGATGGTACAGTGACGATTGCGATGTGACAGAAACGAGGGTGAAGGCCGACAAAAGTTCGCGGGATAGGGTAATATGCGCTTGCAAGAAACGGAAGAATGCTCGATAAAGGCGGATCCTAGGAAGGAACGGTTCGGAACGAAGAAGCAGCCGATCGCCTCCTCGATGATGAAGACAAATGGCGCTTCGTGAAACTTGAGGTGAGCATCCGGCATTTTTTATGGATATTATCTGTAGTTATAACTAGAAATTATTAGATTCGTGTTTGAATTCGTTTCGAAGTAGTTTTTAAGGATGAACTTCAATAACATTAAAAATAAGCGATAATGTTTGAAAATTAGAGAAATAAATATTTCTGGAATTGTAAAAGTCTTTGCAAAATTTTAGAAAAATTGATTCGGTTGTTTTTAAATTATTTGACTTTCAATTTAACACGTATTAGCCTTTTCAAGAAAACGCAACATGAGACCAAAGTTCATGAAATCTTGTGTACAAAAAGATTAAACACTTAACAAAATTGTCACCAAACTTCTGGATAATTGATTCAATGGTTTTGATTATTTTTTGTGAGCGAAAAAAATGATAGTTTATTTCATTTCTAGCATTTGCAATTCAGGTACATTTGGCAAAATAAAATAAAAAATAAGGGCGAATTAAACTGAACTTGTGATAAAAAATTTTGATTGGTCTTCATCACAGGAAAAAGCCTTATTAATATCTTGAAAATTCATTAACTTTTGGCTAATTGTAAGATTTTTATTGAAGTTCATCCTTAATGCACGGGTACATGGACCGTGAACTACACGGCGCGGCGTTCCAAATTGAGCTTTCTAGTTATAAGACAAAACCGCATAAGGTAAACCTAGGCGAATCGGATTAAAATAATAATTCAGTCCATATTTTTTACACGCGACAGAAACAGACATTCTGATTGTTTATATTGCACCGTCTAGCTTCCCTGCACTTATTGCAATAGTAAATTAATTATTTAAAATCGTTATTTAGTATTGACACACGTTTTCAATGAGATAGACGTGCATTACGATTTTTGTGCGGATCTAAGATAATTAATAAAAAATTTCGTATTTAAAATAAAAAGGAAAGTTTGAATGTTTGAAAGTACCTTTCAAATTATAGAATATATCACAATCATTAAAATATTTTAAACAATCCAGTCTATTAATATATCAGTTTATTAATATTCAAATGAAGAATTTCTTAGATTCTGTTCAAATATTATCTACTATTTTATTTGAACAACTCATTTAAACTCGAATTTAAAAAAATCATTTGAAAATTACGTATTCATCTAATTTCACATTATCGTCTTTTACCTTCGTTATAAATAATAGTTGCCCAAGATTCAGACGAAAAAAACCTCCTTAATAGTTTTACTATCTATCAAAACGATCTTCACCCGAAAATAATGCGAGAACCGCTTTGACACAATAATTAATTCAAAAAAAGAATAATTCGATTGCAAAGAAGTCTCCGTTGTTGGAGAGATACAAAATTCGATGATAAAGGGAATAGGTACGCGAACGTGGATAGATGCTGACACTAAAGCCAGCAACAAGCTTTCCCACATAACACCGCACTTAACCCTGTCGCAAATTTCCCGATTCCCGACTCCGTTTCGTGACCCGTGACGTCGCGCGCTCTTGGAGTTGCTCTTGACTCTGCTCGCGAGCAACCGAGAGTGCTCTTGCTCTTGAAAGCGCGCCTCGACGCGACTGCAGTAGAACGCAGTGTTCTCTAGCTGTAAACTTACCGGTTCACTGGCAACGCGCTTACGAGAGCTTCCCGAAACTCTGGCAACTCGCGCGCCGCGCGCTGGTGATTCGCTATTGTCCGACTTGGGACGCACGTAGATCGTCGAAGTAGAACTTGCGCGTTCTAGAAACGCGAAGCCGCGAACTTATAGCGAGGAAATGCTGTGTCTAATATCGGGATGGTTAGCGACGATGAGAGGGGATTTGCGTACGTACGTTTCTTGTTCCTTCTGGTTTATGAAACGAAACTGAAGCGCGATGTCCAGTTGAGGGAGTGACGCTTCGTCGATTATAGAGAGAATTTTTATTGATTTTGCGTTTAATCGACGTGTATCTGCAAAAAGTGGCACGCGTCATTTGTCTCGCGAGAAGTGGCATGATTGTCTACTCCGTTTTTTTTGTTGATTTGTTTTATTGATATAACGCTGTTTCAAAAGACACTTATTTAATGAAAAGATAAACTTATTTTGTCTAAATACGAAATAACGCACATTGGAAATTTCGAAATATTCGCTTAATAGTTTCGTAAAACAAATCCCAAAAATCAATTATGTATTTTTACCGTTCTAAACTAGGTTTTTTTCCAAAATTTCTTATTTAGTCGACGAAGAACTAAAATTGCAGTATAGATTCGATATAGAATAACTCGTCTGGTGAATGAACGTTGTTCATATAATACGCAAAACTAACATAAAAACTTACACAGTAATTTCCTTCTCACTTATAATCTGCGCGCCACTTAATTCAATTGGCATGACACGTGTTCAAGACAAGTTTTGTTACTTTATATTCACAATCCTATCAATTTTTTTTAGTTGCAAAGAAGTGTGCATAGTTTTCAAAGAATTAATTATGTATAGTAAAGTCAACTAAACAGATTTTTCATAAAGTAATTTCTTCGGTCTCTACTGTAGCAGTCCTAAGTCAGACTGGCGGAGTCCCCGCAAAGCAAGTAGATCGAGATATCGAGACCCAGACCTAGACAGAGGGTCTTCCGGTGTTATGGAAAAGCGTTCTCAGCATCGGAAGCCGCGCTCTCCGTTTCTCCCTCTCGCTGTCTGCGCGCCGAGGACGCGTCTCTCTTTAAAAGAAATTAGCAGCGATACCTTTCAGGGCTCTTGGCTTCATCACGAGTGCTCTAGAAGCTCCGGAGTGCGGGGCATTCAGTCCTCCGCTATGCCGGCGTGTCCTTATTAACGATGCTTTGTCGCGAACTGCATCTTTGTCACGGTGAACTTGACGGAATACGTGACGAAGGCAGAAAGTAAAAAATAAAATGTTCTGGGACAATGGCGGCGAACAATACCGTCGAGTTGATAGTAACAATCTGCGCGGGCACGAGTGGGTATCTATCCGGGGCTTGGATTCATTGTCAAGCTCTCGAGCCTCGGATGACTGAAGGCACGGTAATTAGCCTATTTGTCATGATTATTTTATCGCGAGTGACGGGTGGGGAACGCGTTGTCGCACTTTTGGGAAAGGAGTCCGCGCCGAAGCGGGCGGAAATGCTTGGTACGGATTTGGTTTGACCTTTGACATACCGAGGGAGATCCCTTATGGTTTATGGGGTTCTGCAAAGATCCCTTCTTTGATATTGTGCTGTTTGTCGTGCATATCATAATAGCATCGGTATTAAAATAAAATGGGGGAGAAGGCGATAATGTGGGTCACTCTTTTTTTTTTTTTTGGTTAAACGTATATTAAATGTTTGAGAATTACATAAAGAAAGAATGGAAAATGTTAAGTCGTACATTTGAGATAATAAATTTCTGGCCAGAAGTTTGAAATCATTTGTTAGTTTTCATTAAAATCGTACTGATAGATTGTATCATATGAAATATCTGATTTGTGGTGGTAGCTTCAACACTGCTACGGTCTTTTTGATCCATTAGGGTATTTCATTTCTTTTAAGAACTATTTTATGTTTGGAAACAATATGAGAAGTTTAATATTAATAGCTAACAAGGATACGCCCTGGATTTTAATGAAATTTTAATGAATGAATCTAGATATATGATGACATTCTACAGAACATTTTGCGCCAACGCGCATTTTTTATAAACAATTACAAATTATAAAATATACAATATACTATATACAAATTACAACAGTGAGAAAATAAAGCATACTATTATTCAAGCTTCAATTCTTAATTTCTGTATTTAAAAATTTTATTTCGCATAAAAATCTGCAGTCTACTACATATGAACAAACCTGAGAGTCACTATAAGTCCACGTTATTTACCTTCTACCTTAATAAAAAAGTAACGAAGTTGTCTCTAAATTCTCCTTTTTGATGCAGAAGTTGATTAATCCCATTTCGGTATGCCGAAGGTTTAAAATTGGTAGTTTCGAAAATATTACAATGAAGAATTCTATTTTTTTTATGAATTCCTGGAGGGTTTATTAAATATTGGCGGTAGCACGCGACCTGTATTCTTCCCACGGTATGTGGGCTGCCGAAAACTTGCACGTCCAGTATGACGCAACGAAATATGAAACTCCGTTACAAATCGATACGGAAACCGACGACCAAATGACGCGTACTTAGCCGCGAAATGAAATGAATTTTTGTTTCGATGAAATATAATCTGCGAACGATTTAAATGCAAATGCGGCGAGAATTGCGACGGAATTAAAATACGGTAATGCAGTCGGAGCAGCAGAGCAGCGTCGCTTCAAAGCGACGCGACGCGACGCGACGCGACGGGGGTCGGGTTCGATTGAATCTTCTACGGTGATCTGAGTCGAAATGAGGAAATTAATTGCTGTTAATTGCGTGGCGGGTTCCAGGAATCCGCGGAATGCATTCTGTCGCGCGGAGAAACGATGCATTCCGTTTCGCGGTGTAATCAAAAAAAGAATTGATTAGATGGATTGGAAAACTAACGTTGAAAATTCGGAAGGCGTCAATTAGCGTAATTATTAGACGGCGGATCTTTATGCACAATAAATATGCAAAAGGCATATGTCATTTATGCAGTAAAAATATGCAAATATAAAATAGTATAATAGTATAATAATTAGTAATAATTAGTATAATAGTATAATAGTATAATAATAAAATAGTATAATAATTTTTTGTACACAATATGTATATTTATTGTGTTATACAATATATTCAATATTTTAATATCCATATACTTAACAATACTTTTTCGAATCATTTTTGCATATTATAATTTGTGTTTGCATAAATATCCCCTGTCTAGTAATTATAATGTCACGAATGGAAGATTCTTATCTCAAGCGCAACGAAATCGAAATTCTTCGCCTCGAATGACCTCGATTTCAAAATTTTAAAGAATACACCCCCCGATAGAATATTCACGTCTTTGTTTCAAATTCTACTCGAGCTTCGCGATGCGTCAGGTCATCCATGAATAATTTTGCAGCTCGTTTCATATTTCATCAAAATAGACGCTTCCTAAAGTAGAGGGTTTAAAGAATCGACTGAAAAGGCTGCAACTATAAACATTAATTATCTTGAATGTAAAAGAACCTTCAGAGACATTATTTATGGGACGACCTAACGTATTTTCAAAAGCAGAAGTTTTCACCACGCCCTATTAAAGCAAAAAAACAAAAGATATATAAACGCGGATGCGAAGTAGTAATTATTTTCCTTGTTGAACGTTCGTTCGAGTTTTCCCGGTGAATGCGATTCCACGTAAACAGCCAGGATAAATAGAGGATACGATATGTTATGGTAAGTGTTAAAAGTACAGGAAGGAAGTGCGTGCTGGCTCCCAGAGTGCTCCATAAATATCGGAACCTGTCGATCGGTTATTATCAATTATCCACTTCAGCTCTTCATCAAACAGCTCCGGGGACTCTCCCCGTCTTTACACCTTTTACCCGTGAACCGTTCGACTCTCCTGTCGATTCGATGGATCGAAAGGGTGAAAAAAACGTTATCGTTTATCAGACGGTGTAGCGCCTTTCTGCGGCATCGTGAACGCCGCGCCGGCGGATTATAAATCTATCACCGTCGCGTTATTCAGTTCACGAAAATTTAACTAACCGGATGCGAAGAGAGACCCTTAACTTTCCAATGTGACGCCCAAAGAAATGACCGTTTTTGTGATTTTTTTGCAACAAAACGAATCTTGTTACTAAATTCAAATTTTTCCTACTTATTAATACATCTTTCAGAAACATAACAAAATTTGCTTGATATGTTTATAATGCTTTCTTTCGATGAATTAATTCAATTAATTCTAGTTCGAACTATAGCGACATATGTACTGATTATAAATCTTCGTTTTTGTTTTTGTTTGAGACAGGTAAATCCTAGAAAATCATGTCCGCAGTCAAAGAGTGTTTTTGTTAAAGCGTATATTACATCCACTTGTTTGAGCACACCAAAACATTATAAAGAGTATTAGACAAATTTTTTTTATATTCTCGAGAGCTGTAGTAATAAGTAGGAAAAACTTGAATTTAGTGCTAACATTCGTTTTGTTGCATGAAAATCATAAAGAACAGTAATTGTTCTAGGCGTTACAGTAGAAAAACCACTTAAACCGTCGATAATCTGGTTAGGATTAATTAAAAGAAGTGGGAAATCAGTAATCAATCGCGGTGATTATATTATCGTCGAATTTCGAGTGATTTCGGGTACTTTGAATGTTTACTGGACGTGAAATTTTGTTATCGTCATAAAGTTATGTTTACTGACCGAATTCATTCCAAATATCCGATATTTTGTATTCGGACTGTCCATCCGGATTTATGAAATTGGACAGCATAAGTATTGCTCCGATGAAAATCATTTTACGCATCTCGATAGAAGAATGCGATTTAAAGAAGATATAAATTTCGAACGCGGAGCGTCTGATATATATTTTTTTTTGTCTTTTTACGCGACGCGGTGAAACCTTGTAAACTTTCTTGGCTTCAAGATGGACCGAACCAATTTTTCCCAAAAGTTCCGCGAAGTTTAGTGATTTTAAAGATGCAGTAGTCGCAGAATTGTTCAACTTCCTCAAGTACATCGATCTCTTCGAATCGATTCCGTTGAACTGCAAACTCCGGGGGCCACGGCGAACTTTCACAATATTCTTCGAACGGTTCCGAATGACGCACGGTGCTTCAAAACGGCTGTCTGACTGTGAAAAAATGTATTTCCATTTTAAAATATGTAAATCATTGGAAATGAATTTTATTATTTATAATTATGATTTGTTGGAACTTGTATTACAATTACCGATGCAGTTTTATCTTTACTGGTAAATAAATGTTGGATAAATTCCCTATAATTATCAGCGCAGGTCGGCAGCAGATTGTAACCAGATGTAACGAAATCTGTCTTAAGGAATTCCCCTCTTAAGGATGAATTTCGGTAACATTAAAATTAAGCGAAAATCTTTAAGAATTAGAGGAACGAATCTTTATGCAACAGCAAAATCCTTCCGCAAAATAAAAAAAAATTGATTCAGTAGTTTTTAAATTATTTAACTTTTAAGTCAAGAATCTGAAATATCTAACAATTACATATAAGTACTTACATAATAAAAAAATTTCGCGGTCAGACATCCGTTTAAAAACTCCTTGTTCTCTGGGATGCCCGAAAACCGAGGGATTTTCGAAATTGGCGAGGAATTTCGGAATTCCTCCGTGACTCCAACAGCTTTTTCTTTCCTCCATCGACATCGCGGTATAAATATAAACCTTCTTTTCCTTCGTATCTCTGGAACACGCACACACACACATAGCGGTTCTCGTATTATTTTGTCCCGCCCTCGAGACACGGTTTATTATCTTTGCGAGGGAGGGATACGCGAGAGAAATAATGAAAAAAAAACTAAGAAAATGTTTGACTTGTGTTTCGAGAGGGTAGGTGATACCGGGCATGATAAGGATGAACTCGTGGCCGTGGGTGAGGCGGAGATGACCACTAGATCCGTGCCTCGTCCTGAAGACGAAGACGAGGAGGACGAGGAAGAAGAGGAAGAAGAAGAGGAGGAGGAGGAGGAGGAAGTCGACAAAGAGGCTCGTTCGAGTCTACGGTATCACTGCCACTGATATCCGCTCTCACGTCGCATCGATGCCGACCCCTGCGTCCATTGACAGAGGTAACTTCTTTGATAACCATGAGATTTATACATAGAAAACCATCGGCGCGAGTGGTTTCTGTATAGAGGTGTGCTAATTACTGTCTTTCACTTCCTGCGGGTTGAGGAAACGTTTATATGAATACTTACAGGGTGTTGGAAACACGTTTTTCATTTAATTAGTAGACAGCGGAAAAAGAGTAGAACAAACAAAATCTATTAAAAGTAAGCAAAATTTTGAAAGCGATGAAAATATTGTGTGCAACTATAATCGAGAAAAAAGCGTAACAGTATGCAAAGCGCTACCACATAAAGTATTACCTTGCTATATGTATACGCACCGAGATGATGAATTTAAATAGCATATGATTCCATTAAGGAACAAATTAATTTTTAAAAAAATTCTCATAAGAATTACACAAGCAGCATTTTTTATTAAGGTATAACCCAGTTCAGAGGTCGTACTCGGCGTACTTTTATTTTAGTTAGTCTCTCTCGGTAAAGCACTTTTACACAAATTCTTTCTTCCCTTCTTTCTGTTACTGTTCCTTTTAAAGAATTGTTGACACATTGCATAATTCTTCTTTCTCTCTCTCTCTTTCTGTTTTTTAAATGTTTTGGAGTCTTTGTAAAACTCTGCTCTTCTGAACTCTTGACAATTTGAGAAATTTTTTCTTAGATGCTACAAATAAACGTAGCCTCTAGCTCGCGATGAAAATTCGCGTGCACACGATGCGCACGCGGGATCAGCGCGGCGCGAGCATTCATTTTGCACCGGACTTGATGACCCGATCGAATTGTTTACGCTCGGGACCTTGATGCTTCCCAGACCACCAAAGAAATTTCGGAAACGAGCCGCGAAATATTCGCTGTCCGTTACGAAACTTGTTTTCCTGCAACGAGGCTCGTTTTTCTTGCGTCGCTTTTATCGCGAGAGTTATTTTCCCTCGAGGCAACTCCTCAAATTTCCATCTATAACTCTTTCGCAAGCCCCGCGACTTGTTTTCATTGCTATACGAAATAATAGGAACTTGAATTATGAACAGAACACGCTAATTAAATTCCAAATTAAAACGATACAGCGAAGGTAAGAAATTTGTTCTGCTAAGCATTTACTTTACGAACTGCAATATTTTGGGAATCACAAATTTTCCGAAAATGGATGAGACATCAAATTTATTAATTTAATGTCGAAGTAACTTGATTTTAGGGGACAGTAAAATCGTTTCGGAATACTGCGTTTTCCGAAATCATCCGAAAAAGCGACGTCCAATATAGAAATTGGATTAAACTAATTTCGCCCCGCGCCGACGGCGAAAACTAACGAATAGCCATAAATCGAATGATCGAGCGTTCGATTGAATGCTAAACGCAGACGCGATCAATCGGCGCGGCACGTGGCGGTATCGAAAACGCGATTAAAATAATGGTTCGAAGAATCGAACGTTGGTCTGATCGAACTTGTACGGGTACATTGAGACGAATCCGAGCCGAAGGCCACGGTCTAAATTCGTCCCGCGGAATTTCAGCTCTTATTCCTCTCATGGATTCTACACGCGACCTTCGACCATTGACATTACAAATTATCCGCGTTTCCCGAGGAACGTGGATCTTTCGTGGATCCTGACACCAGGTTTTTATCCCAGCATCCCCTGTCATCAATATCCCGAATACGCGGCCGTTAACGGTGAAGGCGGAGGGTGGTTTCGCGAAAAATATTTCAGCTTGGACCACCTAAGGATGGAAAAAATCAAATAGGCAAACTGAAAATACGAAATGCTGAAAGCGACGCATATAATACAGGGTGTTTGGGATAGTATTGCAAAGATTTGGAGGGGTGATAGATCGCGCGAAAACAAACAAAAAACTTCTATATGACTTGGGTCCGAAACTCAACTAAAGCTCTTAGCGAAGAAATTGCTTACGAAAAACGTTCCTATTTTGAATTATAGGTGTTGGAAGCTAAAATGTTTGACACTTTTTTCAAAAATTGTTGAATTTCGGACGCAAGTCATATAGAAGTGTTTTGTTTGTTTTCACGTGATCTATCACCCCTCCAAATCTTTGCAATACTATCCCAAACACCTTGTATAGCTTTTAGGGGGCACAGTCTATATCGCCAACGCTTCAGATTTCTGGTCCTGAATCAGTCCTATTATCAGGGCTTATCATTATATTTTTCCTTGGCCTTATTGACGCCCCTAAGCCTGTACATCTGGTGCCTTAGTCAAAAGCCGGCCCTGCGGCTCGGATACAATTACTTTCATTTGTATTTCACTTGTCTAGAAGGTTAACAAGTATTAGACAATTTTTTATTCTTATTGTCGTTAGACAAAAGTTTATATACATATAGAAAATGGTCTGCAGCCGCCCTTAGATCCGGCCGCCCAGGTGCAAATGCACCTTTTGCACCCCCGTCAGGAAAGGCTCTGATTCTAATTGTGCGAAGGAATTCGTCGGAAAGAAATCATTTTTAGACCTAACACAAACAGCGCATGACAATCGTACGGCGCGTACGGAATGTCCGGTGGAAAAAGCGTTCCTCGCAGATGCCTCTGCGTATTATCAAAAGCAAGCCGAGATATTCGGGATTCCAGTATCAGGTGACTCACCCCGCTCGCGCGCATCGCGGTGTATGCCAAGCGGCTTGGCGCGTCGCGGCGGGCGGAGGTGGCTCGGTGGCTCGGCGGCTCGGCTGTTTTTCTCTTTTCGCGGGGTAAGTTCAGCCGCGGCTGTTTACGCTCGAGGAATCTTCGGAAACTGCTGACGGGAGCGAAAAGTTTTCCGCAGTCGCAACAAGTCAAAATAAATCCGAGTTTCGTTGGGCAAAAACGGTTTGCCAGCCGCCGACGACGACAGTGGGCGCGAGTCTTGACGCGAGCTTTGAGCTACTTAAGGCGGGCTAGCCCAATTTCGCCAACAATCCCTCGCCGCGCCGGCCGAGGGGAAAAACGCACAGAAGCATTGAAATTGTTCCGCAAAAGAGAATTCCCCCATTCCATGGGTCGACCTATATCGTGCTCGACCCTTGTCCTACTGCCGCAGAAAACTTCTTTTCTTCCGTTCCTCCCGCGGCTTCGTCGCTCGCCCGGTTCACTTTTTTTGCTTCTTCGATGGTCATTTCAAAACTGCCGGACAATTGTTTGTTGATTCGGACCGCGTTCCGTGACCCGTGAAACACATCGATGAACCATGATATTTAAAGTATTGGATGCGGAATTTTTATCCGGTGGATGAGCAGTTGAGCATATTTGGCGAATTGAAAGGGAATTCAGATAGAAAATGAAATTAATATTTTGTGGCTGTGCGCGATCAGTATATTCGCACAGAGGAAAATCAATCTGTCCCTTGCACACAGTGGCATTAGTTACATGAAGTTCTAAACATTTGAGCCGCGAACGAATTATTATTGCGAACGAATGGACGAATGAACGATCTAGAAACTAGATCTAGACGTTATCAATCGATTGATAAATTAGAATTCCGAAGGATCCGATAAATTAATCATTCTTCTGCAATAAAATATTGTAAGCTACATTTTCTAAGCATGTTTTTGAAGTCACTTCAAAAACCGAAAATTCATGACACGGATTAATGCGAAGCTTTCCAATACGACCTCATTGAACATGATATATCGCCAATAAATATTGGTCGTCCGTGGCAAACAGTTTGTCAGGATCGAGAATATTTACTGTTTATATAAATATTGATTCGAGGACCGCTAAGAGGAAAAAGCAGCTATTTATTTCTATGGTGGAGGTTTTTCAATGGCGACCTTGAATTTGAACGGCGTAATCTGTCGATAATGGAGATGATTGAACCCCGTTGGAGATCGTCAAACCGATCCCGAAACGATATCCGTTCATGGAATTCGAATTTAATCGTCGTTATGAATAGGACAGTTGCGGAAAGCGCGATGTGGAGTTATAATTCCTTTAAACTATAAATGGCGCTAATTGGAATTAGCGAACAATTGATGGATCGAATTTAGTCGAGCGTTGATTGCAGTTGATTATTTGGATGACCCTGGGGAACGATGGTCCTCGTAGCCTGCGGGTGGACACCTTTTTTAATGGGTCAAGTGCAAACTACTAATTATGCCTGCTGCTTTTTGTTGGTACGTTGATACGTGACTATACCAGCCGCGCTGTTCGCTGAATAATCATTACTGGAATGACGGAAAGCAATTTTTCTTAAATCTTGAAAAAATTTATTTCATTGATATTGACGACACAAAATACTAAAAAAATAGTAACTTTTGGCGAAGATAAAAGAAGAAGCGAAGAGATAAAAATCGGATTCAAAGAGCTTTAAAGAACAGAATTCAAAGTTCAAAGGATTACACGAACAGAGGAAAAAAGATGTTTCAAAAAAGTAGAATAGCCTCGTCAAGGTTGAAGCCAACTTCCTATTTTAGGGCTCTCTCCTTTCTTTGTTCCTTGTGATCAATATTTGAACGCTTGATTGTTCTACTGTGCCTTCTATTCTACTCCTCTGCTCTCCGTGAATTGCTATCTAGTCCGTGTGTGCCAGGCATTTTCTACTTATCGAATTCAGAAAATGTATTACTTTTTGCTGCGTGTGTGCATGATGGCGATTATGAAAGGCTGATCAGTTCCATTTCGTAATTAGAAATTTTCTAGTGGAATATAATTTCGAAGCTACAGTTTAGTAATGACGTTAATATTTTCCATTTATTCTTATTTGTTATATTTATTTTTTTAATGCTACGATTAAGGCAGATTTTGAAGTAATAGATCTTTTTTAAATTTATTTGACACGTGGTTCAAATACTAAGATACTAGTATTACATTTTTCCATTAGTAATAGCTAATGATGTTTATACATTTATGAGAAATTTAAGTATATGCTAAAATATAGAAGATTGCGTATAAATGCAAACATGCACACAATATAAAAAGTAGACAATATTTTACATCATTTGAAAAGAAAGATGCACTTTGATTCAAACTCCAATCATTTATTTATACCTGTAAAAATTTAAATAAACATCCGCAGTCTAGTGATAAATTGTGCTCAACAACATGCAGCTCTTTGATTTGATCTTTGTGTATTGTTTGGGTGAATTTCTTTCAAAGTTTAATTTAAACTTTCTTCTCATTTTTTAACAAACAATTAGTTTCTATAAAAGAGACTGGCTTTTGGAAAAGATATTTCATAGATATTAGTTATCAGTTATTTTTTTCATATAAATTTCATCTAAATATGAAACATTTTTTCAGTAATACCCTATTCTTACAGAAAACTAGATTTTGTATTCCATTCACTATATTCGCTAAAAAAAAAAAAATGGTCAAAATTGAACTACTTTTTCCGGGCTCTAGAGTGGCTTTACTCCTTGAACCAACCATAACTACATCATCCACCACCCGCAGAATGATCCCAAAGTCAACAACAATCCCTCCTAAACAAAAATTATTTTAATTTCACCCAGAAAAAAAAATCGCTTCACCTCAAACAAAATTACACCCAGCTTGCCCGAAGCATTTTTCGCTCAACTTAATGGACACTAAACGCCGTTTCCCGGAGCACGGAATGTACACAAGGCTCCTCAATCCAAGCCAATCCAAACACAGGGCTTTCGAACAGACGTCGTTACCTTCCGAGAGTCCGCTTCCGGTTCGAGCCGAAGCTCTCCGTGGAAAGGGAAGCGCCGCGTTGCGCCGCGCCGCGCCGCGCCGCGCCGCCGCCGTCGTCCGAAAGGAGAAAAGTCTCAGCCTCGGTGGGATTCCGTGGCGGGAATCGCGGCCGAGCTTAGGCGATGGCTGCGGCCAAGGCAGATGGTTAATTTCGATAAGGCGGCGAGCTTATTATCGAGTGGGTGGAGAACGGAAGGGCGGCCGATGTAAGCACGTATCGTAGCTTTTGTGGCTGGCAGAATGGATTCCATAATGAGATGCCGTGTAAACTGGGACATCTAATTATACTCGAGTGCACACCACTCCAGAAACGTTCGGTCGTCCCTGGAGCCGCGAGCCTGGCCTCCTGTCGAAACGATAACGAATATTCAAGGATCAACCGACGGCCATCGGTTGGCTGGAAGGTGGAAGGTGGGCGGATGATTGGGAGGGAGGCTATAGAATATTATATTCGAAGAACACAGTAATTTACCGGCCTCGACGCGCCCCGACGATCCCGCCGATATTCCGAGTCGGACTCCGCGTTCGATTGTTAGGCGTTAACGTCGAGTAAATGAAGGCTGTAAGGGACTCGAGTGGTCCGGGTTCTTGAATCGCGGTTCGAGATGCGCGCTCAAGTGCCTCGAAAACTTTTGAGTGGTTCGAAAATCGCGCCGCGACCGAATAGTTTACCGCGATGTGAGAATACATATATGTATGTAGCATGGATCTGAGAGAGATGGACTATATATCTTTTTTAGAAAGGTTTCAAAGTCGAACATTTTAGATGCGTTGAAGGAGTCATTTTCTGTTCAACGTGGATTTTTATTAATTTTGTTTTAAAGCAATGATACTTTGCGCAGCAATGATTGTCCTTGCGCAATTTGTTAGAGACGCGGCCAAGTTCATTCTTCAGTGATGGGATTAAAAAATTTCCAATCTGATGTGGAGATTATGTAGAAAAATAACATGTGTTCAAAACTTTGTTTACTGTAACAGTAAATTTAAAAGAAAAAGTCCGGTTTATATGGCGCAAACGTGTGCGAACGAACAGGGATGAACAAATGTGGTCGGTAGGTATTGCGATCGCGAACGAACGTCAGGCAATTGTCAACTGCCAAACAGCCAAACTTTGTTGTTCCTTCGTGCGTGTCGCGTCGCGTCGCGTCGCGTTCTTCTGCGCGTCTTCACGTCTTCACGTTCGTTCGCGCTCGTTTTTTTGGAACGACCCTGCTTGTACATATATGTACCATGTGGTCTCCTTGATTCGTGGCTCTCGTCATTCAGTAGGCTTTCTTGATCGCGTCTGCAAGCGACGTTGATCGTGTATCGGATGTTTTACGATCGGGAGCAGACACGCGACTAGGGAAAAAGTTGCGACAAACGTTTCCCTTGTTTGCATCTTGTTCGCGTGTTACTGAAGTTTCGTGTCCCGATAATTGGTTCGTGCAACGGACAAATGGTGTAAACTCGATTCGGTGGTTTTTGAAAGGAAGGGATTTTATTGTTGCTTTTGGGAGAGATTGAGAGATGGATGGATATTTTATTTTGGAGGTGGCAGAGTTTATTTGAATGCTGTGCGATAGATTATAGCAGGTTTTGTGATTTTTCAACAGTCAGTTTCTTGGTATTCACGGACGCTTATGCTGTTATTAGCTTCTGTAAACTGCGTGGCTAAATGCCAGGCAGCGTTATGAGAAGTAACTGAAAATACTAATAAAAATATTGAAATTATATTTTAACAAAATTTGAAAATGTTTGTACGACCGTAATTAAACGTCTTAATTATCCACTTTTAGACGAAAATCGAGAAATGCTCGATTTGGAGAAAGATTAGTTTAAAAACAACGCTCATAAAATATTAAAATATTAGATAAAATATCCAAATTCGGGAATCAATTGAATCAAAGACATACGAATACCGATTTTCACGGAAATCGAACGAAGTTACGAGTTTTGGCCACGTATTCGGGAAAAGGTACCACTGTACATCACGAGAATTACTATTAATCTTTCGCAGCGGATGAAAATATAAAAATACCTCCGACGCGAACATAATGAATCTTTCCAACTACCCTTCCACAGATGACTAATGAATTCTGTCCTCAAAATAAGAAGCGGAGAAAATCAATGATATTATAACTATTGCAAAAACCGTATCCCGTCTGAAAGTGGTTCAGTCTGACCTCTGAGCATTTAACTATATTACTAAGAGCTCAATGCCTCTGAGATATTCGAGCAAAACTGAAAAAGAAAACAGGGATCCTATGAAAATCCTAATTCATACATAAGGGGATTTGTTACAAACAAAATGGAAATCGCAGATCATGCACGTTTTGTTTATCGATTTCTGCTATCGATTTTTTAAATCTTAATGTTTTAATCATGCGGCTCGTTGAAAAATTGTCTTAATTTTTTCTAATTAATATCGTCAACATGAATAATAAATCAGTTTCTGTTACTGATTTTTAAATACAAATTTTTTACATGATGCGCCTCGTTGAAAAATTGTCTTCATGTTCCGTGATTAATATCCTCAACATAAATAATAAATCGGTTTCTCTTGCTGATATTTTAAATACGAATTTTTTGAATAACTGTTATTTTTGTTCTCCGAAAGAAAATATACCTATGTATTTGTTAGTATTGAACGGTACAAATTCGCGTCTAAAGAAGCGACGCAAAAACAAGGAACGGACTTGCGAAATATTCCTCCGCGAAGTGCGGTCGAAGGATACTTCAGTCATTTGACATTCGCGCGCTGAATCCTGCATCGGCATTGACCCCCTTAGCCGTCGAAAATCACTGGTTCAACCGGGCCACTGTCTTTCAATCGCCGCAGATTCGAAATGGCCTCCCGAAATATCAGTTATCGGCCGTTTAAAATGCGAAAAGGGCGGAGAGGAAGGGAAGCGGTGGAGGCAGCGAGGGAAAGGATGCACGATGGCGAAAAGGATGCAATCACCAGAGGAACAATCACTCCTAAGTACGAGCTTTTGAAGCGCCATTGGTATTGGTATATCTCCAACGCGGCCATAACGACTCCTATTTTCTTCCGTCTCTCATTCGCCCCGTTGCTCCTCGCCATTTCACACTAATTCGCGATTATTTCGTTGGTACAATTTTTGCTCTGCACGTAGAATCCAATGTTCGGGGCGCCATGAAGGTAGAAATTAGACTTAAGCGCTTTGAAAGGTGTTCAATTAATCGGGGTTGAATTAACAAAAAATAAGTTATACCGAACATTTTTTTATTTTAAAAATTCAGTTGTAATAGAAATTGATTTATTGTTCGAGTTGAGGATATTAATCACGAAATATGAAGAAAATTTTTCGCAGAATCATACGATTAAAACAGTTCAAGTTTTTAAACGTTTTCATTACAAATAATTAGATTATAATAATAATCATAAGTAGACTGTGGATTTTCTACAAAAACAAATTTTTATATAGAGAAATAATGAACTGAAGGTTGGATAACTGAATGTATTATTTTCTAAACGTTGCAATTTGAATGATATTTTTCACATTTTGTATATTTTGGCATGTGTCAAAAATTTTGTAGATTTTTGCATATTTAAAATTGTCATGAATTCATAAAACTCCGCAGTCTAATATAAGTGTCTATGTGTATCTATATTGCCCTTTCGGTCGAAGGAAAAACGCATGATTAATGATAGAACATCTAGAATCTAGAATATTGTTTTAGAAATGATTCCGAGTTCCAATGAAAGTGGAATTAATTTCGCACCAGGTGATTGAAGCGCAATAACGTGAGCTTAAATTTTCTTGAAAGGTTCGCTTCAAAAAGCGTTTTGAACGAATATCGAGAAGAATTAGAGCCGTAGCCCATGCGGCCGCGCGGTGGGGTTGAGATTAGAGGATTGTAGATTTACTCCACTGAATGCCATACATTTACTTCAGAAAAGTCCTGTTCCCTATTCACCGGATCTCGTTCGTTTTTCGTCAGCCCTGATGCGACAGTTATATCGATTGACTTCGCCACAGGTGCGGAAAGTCGTACCATCATTCAATAAAACGTGCTCCATTAAATTGCTATTTCGAATTCAATCAAGCAGCCTCTGCCCCTCGTATTTTGTGCAAAAATACACGTGTAACTGTCGCCGGGGTCCGTTTCGAACCGTAAATCGCTTTTCGGTTGCTTGCGAAACTATTAAGTTTGGAGCATGCATAATTTATGTCTTCGTTGATGTATTACGGTTGAGGGGACGGAAAAAATTTCTGTGTATACAGGAAAATTGAGGTTTTCTAAGCTTTTTCTAATTGAAATATTGGGCTGGAACAGACAGTGGAAAAGTTGAGTTGAAAACTACTACATATAGGCAAAGTTCATGTGAAGAATTATGAAAAAAAGTGCAATTCACGTTTTCTATTGTATTAAATGAAATGTTTGAAACAGGGATCTGCAAAATTTTGTGCAGGATCTGACCTTATGAGTACATTGTGGATTTTTATGCAAATTTATATTTCCATTATTATAGAAAAGGGAGTGAAATTTAAGATACAAAAAAAAAATGAATCTTGTCTTCCAAATATTATAAAACTTATTTAACTTATAGAAGGTTTAATATTTTATATATTTTTGTATTTCGCAGTTTACTTATGAAAATTTGATACTATGGTTCTATTGTACGATGAAAAATTTGTTGTTACGGATAAATAGAATTATTTATGAAATGTATGCAGTAAGCACGAGAAAAAAGTTGCTGGGGATATTGGAAACGAAAGATGGAGGCTTTGTAATAACTCAAAGGGGAACAGAAATCATGTGCTGACAATAAGTGGGTCGAACGTTTCATTAATTCGTAACATGAAGGATTCTTTTAATGGAAAACTCGGTTGTACCTATAGAATGGCAAAAGATAATGAATAATGGCAGGCTGTGACTGATATCACGATCACGAGTTATCGAGTATTAACGAATCAATTTAACAGTGATGAATAAAATTAATTAAACACCAATGTATGTAGAAAAGGTTACCAAATGTTTTAACAAAGAGATTCAAAGTTTTCTTGCAAAGAACATAGTATTTACTGATATGACGTATGAAATGAACTAATAAAGATCTTCTACTCAGACTGAAATACGTTTCTTAATATTCTTTTGTGTTGACAAAAAATTCATGTGTTTTTTATTCTATTACGATTGACTATTGATTTTATGCAAACTGATTTATTTAATCAGTGATACAATTTCCATTAGAGTTTATTATTTTCTCTCAACGTTCCACAACCTTTCCGATTCCATATTTCTGGAATTTTTTGGTTTCGATCAGACTTCATGAACAAATTTGTGAGTCACTGTATATATGTAGTTTAATCATTCCAATAATGTGTTTTGTTTACGAACGAATAAATGGTACGACAAGGAGTTAATCTTCTAATTTAGGTGCTTGTCGTCCTTAGGCGCATTTATTGAGTCATAACACTCGCACGCGATCCAACATTATTTCGATGAGAAACGACTTCATTCTATTAACGAGATCTGAGGAATTTCGCGTCAACAATTTCTTCACTCGTGCGAATTGTTAGCAACAAGCTTCCCATTCAGCTACAAAAGTTCACAATAAATTATTCTCTTAATACCAAGTAAACGATTCTGCGAAACGGTTAATAATGCCCTTCGGAAACATTCTTTGTCCAAGCAACAGAAATTCTACAAAGTTGCGACTGAAATGTTGATGAAACGATAGGAAAACGTAATGAAGACTAATGGAAATTATATCATTGATTATACATACTGTAAGTAGCCTAAGCCAATTTCTGAGAAAACAATGGGGGTGGAAAAGGCTCGTGTGTATTTATAGAACGGAATTTAATTAAGGTAAACTTTTCTAAAATACATTTGACAAAGTAATTTGATGAAGTAAACTCTATTAATTGCAGAATCCTTCAGTTTACTACTCGGAAAGTAACTTACTTTTTTTTTTAATAACTTTTTTTCATAATTTATTGTAATCAGAATGAGATATATTTGGATTATAAAAAAAAAAATTGTAATTCGATATTCTTTTGTCAGATAATCAACTTGAGATTTTGGTTCATCGTGCGAAGGAAGTATGTATATCCTTTTTTGTTAATTAATGTTGGTCGAAAAATTACAAAAGAAAATACAAACTGAATGGACGAAACTTTCTAGTAGCTATTACCACTATTGTTAAATTATTACTAAAAAATACTATAAATATTTGGTTTCAATTTATTTCCGATAGAAAAAATACACGAATTTATTTCCCATAAATTATAATTATCGTTGATTTTCAGTTACCTATTCAATTTAAAAAGTCGTTTCTACATGGGAAAATAGAACTTCTTTTTTTCTTATTTTTAAGGATAATATTTATAGACAAAATTTTATTTACTGTTTCAATTAATTCATGCACTAGATATAAGAATACAGTGAAACTCCGCTTTTTATTTAACGAAGACTCCGTAACGAGAAGAAAATTGACACAACAATCGACAAAACACCTTGCTAATGGATTAGAACCCATCGAGTGAGTCGTCCTTCGCTCTCCTCTCCGAGCGGCGCGGCGCGGCGCGGCGTAGGCGAGTCCGCATCGGTGTCGGCAACAACAATTGTTCTTATCATCCAAAGAGAGACCTGATCGATCGGTGCTTGAGTCACCGCGCCGGTAACAAGCCGGTCGCCTAATTAAATCCGCCACGTTGTCCTCGGTCACGCGGATATCTCGAAAATTGCTAGACGGGCAAATTAATAACCAGCGAGTCCTGCGGCCATCGAGTGAGCGTTTCACGGCTGCGGTTAAGCAAAAGGTTCGCGCCGTTGGCGGATGTTAAATCCAGCGAATGTGGAGCGAGTGTGTGCGCGTTACACCGAGGAAACTGCGCGTGACGAGGGAGAGACGAGTCATTTTCTATCTCTCTCTCTCTCTACATTTCTTTGAAAGCCCGGGGAACATTGTACCGTCGAAATAGCGGCAAGAAAAGGCAGAAGCAACAGTGAGCCGGCCGTGAGCTTTGACCCGGTGACCCGTAGTGCGTGGGTGGTTCTCGGCGGGAGGAAGAGGGCACGGCGCTAGGGGCCGGCGCGGAGGGAGAAGAGGGCTCTTTCTCCTCTCGCAGCCTGGAATCGATACCTGGCTCCCCTGCTAGCTCAACCACCCCGACGCGAGTCCTCTCCGTCGCATTTCCACCATCCTCCTCGCCCCACCGTCGAAGCTGAAATGCCTTCGACCGCCCACCTGCCCCATATCGATTCCCGTCGCTCCCCGCGCGCGCGGCGACCCCTTTTGTGCCCGTCTCGCGGAGAAAAGGATGACTTCTTTCCTTGATTGGTTTACAAATTACCACCCCCCTTGGAGATTCCCTCTCCTTTCCTCGCGTCGCGACGACCCGTCGCGTTGTCGTCCTCGATTCCCCGCGAATTGGTTTTGTTCCTTCTCCCCTCGGATCCTCGGACCTCCGCTCCGTGATCGCGTCAGCCTCGCGGAAGACGGATATGATCGAACGCGGAGAATCCGCGCCTCCTCTGCCACCGTCGTAAACTTCAGCAAAATAGAGCGCGTTTCGGGGACGGGTCGGGGCTCTGAAGCCGGTCGCGATCCGGGGAACGGGCGCTGGGACGCGGACGCGTCCCCGGAAGTCGGTCGGGGCAGGCTGTGTGTTCCCGCTGGGTAAATGCCCACGAGATCGTGGCATGTCGTACCACATGCCGTGGGGTCGCCCCTTTAAGGGAAATGCCGCTTCCTTCCATAGCATAGGGAGTAAGATTTTCGGGAGATTCGACTTGGGTAGATTATTGGGACGGGTGACGGGGTTTTTGTTTGTTATGGCTTATTTCACATAAGTAGACTGCTGATGTTTATATAAATTCAAATAATTTGGTAGACATGGAGCAGCAATTGAATTTTAAATAACTGTGTGTTTTACTTTCTAAATATTATATCATGAATTATATTTCTGATATTTTATTGTATTATTATATCTGTGGGGATTTTTATAGGATTTGTAATTTAAAAATTGCCATAAATGCATAAACATCCGCAGTCTACACATGAGATAACAAATGATGAGTTAAATAACATAAGAAAATCAATCTTAGAGTGAATTGTCCAGTGAAGGGACACTTCGGTTAATCTGTTAAAATCTGGTACAATAGAATCTCGATTAACCGACTTCTTATTTGTAATGTAAAATGTTAAAAATTAGCCATTATTGTGTCGTAGCCTAAGTTGTACTTAAAGTCTTATTTTACTTTTACATCTATTCCATTAAATGAGGGTAACCTTTAAATCGTCGACAATGTGTATTCACAGACACGTTTAAATCACCGACAATGTTTACATCGATAATTAAGTATTTAAAAAAATAATGAGGCGAATAGTTAAAGCTATCATAACATACTGTTACTTTATCGACCTCATTATTTTTCTTTAAACACGTAATTATCGATGAAAACATTGTCGGTGATTTAAACGTGTCGGTGAATACACATTGTCGACGAACTCTACGTCAATAAAATCTCGTTGATGAAAACATTTTCGATGATTTGAAGGTAACCCATTAAATGGTTGATACTTTGGATAATGAAATTTTGAGATAATCGAGATTCTACTGTATTTACAGATTATATTACTTAATTTCTCAAATACCAAAACCGTAAAGAATTATTATTATAACGTTTTTATTGCACAGATTAAACGTAAACAAATACAAACGTGACATAAATAGAAGAGACTGAGAGAGAGTTGTACACACGCGCAAGGCGAGGTTCAGTCATAGACTGCTTTGCAACATAACCATAATGCAATGTTTTACAGTTACAATCTTCCTTAAAGGTTTAGTACTGATTTAGGTAAAACATCGACCAAATAAATACAAATTTCCAATGAATGGACATCCAGTGAATGAACGAGATAATATTTATAAAAAAAAAAAAAAAACAAACATGTTTGTCAATATATTTCTTTATTTTCTTGTCTGAGTTCATGTAGAGCAAAGTTTGTATCAGTAAGAAGAAGAAAGTGTTTTATTAAATTCTAGATATAATTGCAATTCTGGATTTAAAAAGTGTTGAAGTATATAAAAGTTTTTACGGTTCCACGACAACGCTCTAAAACTCCAAACCCCAAACCCAGGTTTAAGCACGTTATCTCTAGCTGCATGATACTCGACTGCACCGAAAGGATACAATAAACGAAGCAGAGAATGATGATCCTGCGCCAAAGAAAATGATTTATGATCCCGGAATAGAATAGACGCTGTTTGCCAAGTTAAAGGATTACATACCATGTAACCACATTAAATCCTCAAGTATTTAGAACGTTGGTTCTTTCTGAAATCCACTACATTATATTTTTTCCTTCCCTTTGAGCCGCTCCAAGCTTTCACGTTTAATTGTTATCCAGTTTTCCAACGGTTTTAACGTGTACAAGACGGTATCTTTACAGTTTGAACAAGCAAATAGTATTATGTATGCGTGTATCCTTCCGTAAACAAATTTGTGAGTCGCATGAACTGTAGGCATACTTTTTATCCAGGACAATTTTAAGTTAACGAAAAAGTTCTTTCATTTATTTTTTTCTCAGTGCGATATTGCGACTGTACATATTGACATTCATATTTTTACTCTAAGCGTCTGCCGTACCCGCAGATCCTTACACTTCGTAACCTGCCTTTCTTTATGGCTTTCTTGCTCACTCGAATTCGCTTTAACATTGTAAACACATGTTTTTGAAACCTTGATTACAGATAATCCTCCTATAGCACGGTATTTCTGTAACGTAATTTCGCTATAACGCGATTTGGAAATTGCGGCTAGTAAATACGGCTACTATGAAATATGTCCCAAAATTTTTATTATAATCGGTGACCTGAAGTTATGGCACTTTTTTTGCAAGTCCTTGAAAAAAATTCCTGAAATAGTTTTAAAAAATCGCTTGTGACGCGGGAAGTGCGATTTCAGCAACTCTAGTTCGACAGAAAAAAAATCCTAAAGGATCAGTTTAATGTTAAGGACTCTAAATCGATCTTTCACCCCAAGTCCGTATTAATGATAGCACTTTGATCGCTGTTGAATAAACACTTGGCCAGTAGCGAAACTTACGATGGGTCCGGCGCGCATTTCTGACAGTTCGCAAGCGTTCAGAATTGACAACGCGTTTGTGTCGGAGCGCAGAATATTGCTCGCCTGATTGCACAGGGAACTGAAACTCTGTATAACAGATACACCCCCACTCAAAAGTATGTGGACACTAACCATTTTTATGAAATTTGTGATGTATTATGTATACTGTTGTTGTTAGACGGTATTTATTGTTGAATTCTGTTAAGTACATGCATGTAATGTATTACTAGAACATTGTATACAACTACTTGAAAACAATAAAATTTTATTTTTTTCGATGATACTAATAATATAAAATTGGAACTGATTTTGGATTGATACGTTGGATACAACTACTTGGAAACAATAGAATTTTATTTTTTTCGATGATACTAATAATATAAAATTGAAATTGATTTTGACTTGATACGTTGGATATAATTACTTGGAAACAATAGAATATTACTAGAATACATTGCATACATGTACGTAACAGAATTTAACAATAAATACCGTCTAACAACAACAGTATACATAATATATCACAAATTTCATAAAAATGGTTAGTGTCCACATACTTTTGAGCGGGGGTGTACGTCGGATAATGGGGCGGCGCAGTTAATCGTAATTCTACAGCGTGTTTACGAATCACGGTGTCCGGTCTTTGGAATCCAGCGTCGGCGCGAATCAGGCGTGCGTCAAGGGTTTTCAGTGATTTCTCCGATATTTCTGGCCCGATAGTTACTATAATTGAGAGTATGGAGGCTGAAACAATGATCGTTTCGAGCTATTGATAGATGAGGGATGGCGGTGCTGGGCTCTGTCCGCGTTACCCGAGTTCAACAAACCTGTTACTTAGTCCCGATAATCGCTGACCTAGAAGGAATTTTACCTGACACCTCTCTGTGTCGCCAATTTTCATGCGTTAACCCTGACCTTTCACTCTTTGTGCTCTCGGAATTCATAGCAATTTTTGAGTAACGTGTTTCTTCATTTTGATGTCAAAGCGTGGAACAAAATATGTCGTTTGGAAAATATACAATAACTCGCAAATTTTTTTACAAAGAATATGTGAAATTTATTGAAATTTTAGAAAATATATTTAAGTTTGCACGATAAAAATTATGGAACCTGAGAAACAATTAAACTTGGAAGCTGGGAATGACATAAATTTATAGAAAAAACGTAACACTGGGGATTTTCGTAGTCAATTCTGTGGCTGTAAAGAAAAACAATGCAAATCAGATTTTTTTTAAAAATTGAATTTATGTCTGAACTAAAATCTAGAAAGCAAAATTGATGTTACTATCAGAGAGAAACTGTATTAAACGAATTTTTCTTTTGAACACGAGGATAAAAAGCAGCTTTAAATCTGTTGATTCTTCTTCTATAAAAATGTCACCGTCAACGTTAAAAAATCCGAATGGTAAGGGGTTAAGAATAGTCGCAGAGCCGCGACTATTCACCGTCGGGCTCGGTTTCCCCCGTTCGCTTGAATTGTCAAGCCATTCGAAGCATTTATCTTCAGTCGGCTAAGCACGATATCCCCCGGCTCCTAATGGTTTTATACGACCGCGGCAGGCCATAATGAATTCATGAAAGTTCCCTTACAAGCACGGATTCCCTTCATCGAGTCGTCAGCTCGGAACTGCTGTTCGTTAGTTGTCGCGTTCCCCGGTCGACAAATTTAAAGGAGGCCCCGAACGCCATTTATGAACAGCGAGGAGAGACCGCGCGCGTCGCGCGACGATTTTATAATGAAAGGCACCCCTGCGTAGCGCAATTTAATGAGAGGCGAGTCTGAATTATCTCAAAAGGAAAGAGGAACGCGGCGCGGGACATGGACGGAGCACGGAGCCGACTCTTTGCTACCAGCGGATTTTAGGACCCGGTGTCCTTTGACTGCCTGCGGCTCGACTTTTATTACAGTGATTACAATGAAGGCGGTCTTAATAGACGGACGACGCCGCTAATGAACTCGCTAGTTTTTAATGCGGTATTATTTCGAAGTCTCGCGACTCAGGGGCGGATTTAGGGTGTAGCCCAGGACCCCCGTTCAATCAAAGAGCCCCCTCTGCGGCCAAAAAATAAAAATAAAAACAGTGTAAATTCAAAATTCAAGAAAAAATACGTTATACAACTTTTTTTCGTACCTAATTAAAGTTTAAGGGTACCTTCTTATTAATATTTTGATTAAAAAGATCGAATTAGAAGATAATTTGAAAGAAATGGAAGGGTTATTTTATGGCGCAGCAATAGCTGAATAAAAGGTAATATTAATTTATATGCATTAGAATATAAACAGGAGTTTCAAATGCGTTTATCTCGAAACACGTTTTTCTAAAATTGCGGAAGTCCGTTCTAAAAAATTTTTGCGGGATTTTGTTCATAACTTAATTCTTCATGGAAACATCTATGATCATAACTTTTCGACTTATCATTCTTTTGTTATAAACATTTTTCTGCTTATGATTACTTATTTTTTTGGAGCTTATAGTTTAAACATTTGACAAAACATGAAATTTGACTATTGTTCTATGACCGTAGATGATTCCATACAGCATCTTACAAACTTCAAAATTTGGAACTACTACATATTTGGTTATTTTTATTAGAAAAAAGTTTGGGAAATTGATTAGATGGAATGAATTTGATTGCATAATGCAATAGAGGCATTTGAAAATATCTTGTAAGTAGACTGCGGAAGTTTATACTGGAACAATATGCAGAGTATATGCAATATATGTACAATATGCAAAATAAAAAAATATGTTTTCGAAATCCTCAAATAATAAACATATTTCTGTCAAAGTCTCGTTCCTTTAATTCATTTCCCTAAAATAGGCATTTGCATAAACTTCCACAGTCTACTTATAAGTGATGCTAATTGAATACTATCCTTGCATAATTATTTTATATTTGTTTCTACTTTTTTAAATCTATTTTCTTCTTCAAAGTTTTTTTTAACAGGAATTGTGGCAAAGGATTAAAGACATCCAATTTTCGCCTGCAGTTTTCTAATCCTTTTCCTGTGTTTTCTGATCATTTTCCCTAGTTCCTAGACCCTCATGCTGATTTTTACCATCTTCTACAACCCTAATCCCTTCTCCTAATTCCTAGTCGCCATTCTCTTGATCCCTAATCCTCAGCTTTCACCTCTCAAGTCCTGATTTTCCGCTTCTACTCCATAATCTCCTTCTTCATCCCAATCCATCACCCTAATCTCTCGTCTTTCTTTCTATTTTCGATCTTCTATCACTTCCTTCTCTTTTTCCGATCCTTTCCTGATCTCCCATAAGCGTAGAATTCTTACCTTACATTTGTATCGAATATTTCATGGACTTCGATAAAAAATGTATTAAGTAAAAGAGATCAAAAGGTGTTTTCATATTTGTTTCACAATGGAAATTCTCTAGCGATAAAATGTTATTTAACCCAGTTTTGCTTTTCTACTTCAAATTAGAAGTTAAACTTTTTTAAAATATACATTGAAACATGCAAGTCTGCAGATAATTCAGAAACATTAATAGTACAGTATTCATAGTCAAGTATATTCCACAGCACTTGAAAAATAAACACTTTTCATTCAAGTTTTAGGTATTTTCCTCTACCCATAAAAATGTGAATAAACATCCGCTGTCTGTTCATTAACGCGTTCTGTTTGGAGTAAATCTACCGAAAAATCTTGTGCTCTGAATATAGTACGAGCTTTCAGAACTATTCTGAGGTTGATCCTACGTATATATTGCAGGCCAACGATTTCATTTACTTAGAAGAGCTCTTGTTTTCAAAATGAATAATATTTCCTGTCCTGCTGCAACAGAGAACTTAACAGAGATAGTAACTATAATTTAAATTATCTACAACTTCTTTATAACTTATAAAATATCATAAATATACTTCAAATTACAGTGTTTAGTAAATTAAACATACTGTTATTCAACTTCCAATTCCTTATTTGTGCTTTTAAAATTTTTATTTTGCATAAAAATCCGGAATCTTCTTATTATAGTTTAGCATATTTCGCCTATTTAAAAAAAACCTATCCTCTTCGATATACGCTTAACTTTTCTAATTGTCTCTTTGTACTCTTTCTACCTCAAAGCCGAAAACTAAAATTCTGAAAATTCCTGTGTTTTCAATTAAAACCAATCTACTTTATCATAAATGCATAAATATTCCCAATCTATTAATCATTTGTTATTTCATAACCAATTTGCTTAAACAATTCGCAACGAATAGCATTGAATATTTGAGATATTCAGATCAATCACATCCTGAGTGCATTTCGAAAACACAGTAACGAATCTTTTTGAATAGTATTGGAGGGTTGCCAACAATTATTTAAGACGTAACACGTGTCTACATTCTTTTTCGATATAGTTTGTCGGCGATGGTCGTTCCAGACACGGTTCGTTGTTATCGAAGCCATCAGCGAATGGCTTTAAAGCTCTCCGAGGATTTTGTAAGGCAGGATCCTTGAGGGTTACCGCACACCAGCCACAGGTTGTCGTCCTCGTTCGCTTAAATCGACCTATTAACCCCCTTATTCAGTGCTTCCTAAGCGAAATCTCGGAATTTCGACCGAGTTCACCGGGGATTCCGTTTCGTTGAACATCTAAAGAACCTGTCTATTCGTTTCTTCCCTTTTTCTTCCCCCGCTCCTTTTCAATCGCTCGAATTTTTCGAGCTCTCGATGCCGCGATTTTCACCCGGAACTTTCGCTTCCTCTTCCACCGATCATCCAGCATCCTTGTCTTTTCGCTCATTCATCAACCGCGTCGCGTAATTAACAGATTCTTTTCTCCGTCTCTCTTATTTTTTTCACGCGATCTAACGACGAAAGCTTTATTTATCGATATCGTCGAAGTCGTCGATTCCCGAGAAATATTTAACGTGAATCTTGTTACACGGAACTGAAGTATTTAATCACATAGCTCACTTTTTTCGGGATGCTTTTCACTATTTTCTGATATACGACTGCACTTCGCTATTAAAGTAACTTTGTTTTGTTGAAGAGGACCTTCAAAGAAATGGGTCGAAACGAATAATTAAATTCTTACCGGAGCGACTCCTTTGTGCTTTTAGTGAGACCCACAAACAGAGACAGTTCAGTCCAAATAAATTGAATAAAAAGGTAAAATGTCCATTGCTTCTGTTTTCTAACAAACATTTTTTATCTTTTTTTAATAGTGATCTACTATGCAGAGATCGTAAGTTGGATCAGTTTCAATCACACGAATTATTCAATTTATTTGGATATCTATAAGATGGACCCTTTGATGGTCAAAACGAAAATAAAATAAAAATACTAAATAGAATACAGTTTACAAATTACAAATGAAAATTAATGAAAAAAGACAGAACAAAAATGTTATGCAAAATAATAGAGAACAAGTAAGAAAGAGAACATAGTGAGGTACATAAGAAACAATTGAGTCCCTCAGTTGACTAATAGCACAAATCCAAAATTATAAAAAGTGAGTGTATTGGACAAATAAATAGTATTAAGAATACTTGAGTCATTTATCAATTCAATACTTTTTTCTATATTAATAAAAAACACTAGAAGAATCATTAAAATACTTGTTTTACAAATAATTTTAAATTTTGAAGAGGATGATTTACTAAAAATTTTGTATATATTTTATGATTTTTTATTTAACATTTATTAATCAGTTCCAATGTATTTCAGATGATCACAAATTAGTTTCCACGTATTTTAGATGATCAAAAACTAGTTCTTAGTTACCTTATTATTCCGTAGCTTGTAAATAATTAAATTATGCTTATTTCCAACTTTTTAAAATCATTTTTTGAAATTGAATTTATTATCTTTCAATAATAAAAAGGTTTCTGTGGTTAAAATACATTGTTAGGTCGAAAAGTTCTCTAAAGTGATCAAAAACTAGTTCCTTAACGGTATTAAAAAAATACAAGTAAATTGAAAAGATATTTTGTTTTAACCGATTTATCTGCCGTGTTTATAGCGTTAGATGAATTATTTGGTAAAATGGTTCTACTATTTTCCCGAAAATTTCCAAAATCATTTGAAGTACGCAAACTCTCGCCTCCGATATCATAAACCAACTCTCAGAACGCACGCGTCGAAGATTAAGCACCGCCCTGTTTTATAGCGATCGAAAAAAATCGTCCGCGTAATTGTTCCCTCTGTCGAAATTACAACTTCCGCGACATCCGTCCGGAAAAACGACAATCGCGAGGAATCGAGGTCGTCGCGTCCGCTTGGAAGTTACAAATTCCACAGAAAGTTACAGCACTGTAACTAACGCTCCGGCGAGGTTTGTATTTAAATTCGTAATGTGCAGTGCATGGAGCATCCGACTTCGACCCGGTCGATATTTCAAAAACTTGACAAACGGTCGCCCGGCTTCCGAACGGTTTTATCCTCTATTCAAGGAATTTTTTTTCATTTTCCGCCCAGCTCGTCTATTTACCGGTAATCCGTATTCATCGAATTCGAACGCGCCGCGGAAAAAAGGAACATGCAGCCGGAGAGCGAATTGCCGCCGTCCGTTGTGATAATACCGATCTTCCGAAACAAAAGTT
Source organism: Perdita meconis (assembly GCA_030770465.2). Lineage (NCBI taxonomy): Eukaryota > Metazoa > Arthropoda > Insecta > Hymenoptera > Andrenidae > Perdita > Perdita meconis. The sequence continues at coordinate 10,384,022 of JASKOS020000011.1, read as the reverse complement.
GCTTTTCGAACGGATCGCGACGATTTTTTAAAGATCTGAGGTAACTGGGAAGGTGGATTTTTTTAGAGGCCATTCAACGAAATTATTGACTTGTTTCGCTGTCAATAGAAAACTGATTGGAATAATTAAAGTTCCTCTTAAAGTTTCTTTCTTTTCTTTTGCATATAAGAATTTTTAACGTTAAACAGTTGATTTATTAAAAGCGTAAGCGATGCTTTGAAGATTAAATAAACGAGCAGAGTTTTTACAGCTGTGCTTAAAAAATGATTTACGTAATATTTACTCGTTATTATCTTAGGACGAAATTGTAGTGGATCTTTCATCGACACTATAAAGAATAGAGAAATAATTTTGACGAAGAGAATGAAAGCAGAATTTCCCTAAGAAAAAAAACCTGTGTAAATTGTTTTGATTTAACGTTTATTAGCGGCACTTAGCGGCTTCTGTCTTGCATTCAGTTTTCATACGGCTTACAAGATGCGCTGGTTGTACTTTCTAAAACGGTTTATTTTGGTCACCGTTCGATCTTTAAACTTTCGTTTGACCGCCATTGTGTAGAAAATTCTTTTGTTGATGGAAGAGGGTAAGGAAAAAAAGTGCACGGCAGCGGCTCGAAAAAGTCAGCACGACTATCGTCGAATTCCAGCGATAATCAATAGCACGGAACTTTCAAGGGGTGTCCTATAGAGTGGCACTCAATCGAGAGCCGCCAGCTCGAGAATGGAGAACACTCTGGGTGTAAAGATGAAGGCAAAAGCCAGGCAAAACAATAGAAAATGGGAGAAACACTGCCTACTATTCTTCTGGCAAAATTTACAGATTTCCTGTTGCGAGTGGAAATCCGTCTTTCATTAATCTTAAAATAAAAAAACTTGAAGGAACTTGCAAGTGTTTGTATTTTATTACTTGATTAAAGAAAAAACGAGAAATTCTTGGTGCCAACTTCTTTGGGAACGAATTTATCAACGCTGACAAATATAATTTAACATTTTTTTTTATGATGTTCGAAAACCTTGCGGTTAGGAGGCTGCAGCTCCATTTTTTACCAGGTTTTTTTTTAAATTTCGACTGACAATAAATTGTACATTAGTCTACTAATCTACTTTTAGAATTCTAAAATTCATATTTTCCTTTTTTTGTTTCAAGTGAGACTTTAGTTGAACAATTTTCAGCTTCTCATAAACTAATAATTAGGCTGTGGATTTTTATGCAAAATCAAGTTTTTGTAGACATAAATAAAGAATGGAAACTCAAACAACAGTATGTTTTTTTTTTAAACACTAACTTGAATATATTTTTGATACTTTATACATATATTCTGGAAGGTGTAAATAGTCTTGTAGATTTTATGCATACTTAGTATTGCCATAAGTGTATAAAATTCGCAGTCTATTCATAGTAATCAAATCTTCTGTAATGGTTTTACTCTTATTCAATGTTTTTACTACGGAATTTTAACAACAAATATTTGTTGCAAAACAGAACAATTTGCAGTAAACGGGTAAAATATTCTAAATTCACTCCATATTCCATACTGAATATTGAATAATTTTGACCCATTTTTTAACAACGTTTGAACATTTTGAAACAGGGAAATAAAGGTTGCAAACATTTCCGTAGAAATGAAAGGAGAAAACACGAGGCTGATACTTTTTGTCCCTTTTGTATTCTGGTTACTCTCGTCCGACCGATCGGAAAAGTGGGTAAATTCCAGCGAGCACCGTGCAATTTAGAAAACGTCGAAGAAAAAGAGGCGGTGCAGTGTTCTGTTACATCGCATCCCCCTATCGGGGGAGGCGAAATCCTTCCCCCCTTCGCAGCTTCCCCTTTCGATTCGATTTTAGGCCAAATTTTTTTTTCGACGAAAACGCCTCCTTCACTTTGATTCGAGCTTTTTGTGCTCATAGCAGCCATTGTGCTCATAGGGTTGCGGCTTCTGTATATTGATTCCAACCGGCGGAGTCGATGGAGCCTGTCTTACGTCTCGATAAGAACTGCTGCTGATAACGCGTCGCCATTCTGCGAGAAAATGTATTTAACCTGCCTTCGAGTTGTGATACTTTAAGATACGTTTTCACGTGACAGTAAATCGCGAACTTTTATGCAAAATAAAATGTTTAAGAACACATATAATGAATTGAAACTCGAATGTGTCTTATTTTTTTAAATATTGCAAATGGAATTATATTTTTTATATTCTACATATTTTTGCTACTGTCAACAACCTCAAAGATATTTAGAATATTGATGTCATAGTGTCATGACATCAAAAGTCACGACTTTTCGTGACACTGAAAGCTACGATTTTCGATGTCATGACACTGCGACACTGAAAATTCGTCTGATAAAATTCAGAAACTGACACTGAAAATTCATGATGACGAAAGTCATGACTATGCAGCGGATTTTATGCATTTATGAACATTTTAATTATGCAAAATCCAACAAATCGTTGACTGATGCCGAAATATGTAAAGTATTAAAAGTGTAATACGAGCTGCAATATTTATAAAATAAGACAACACTGTTATTTAAGCTTGAATTGTTTATTTATGATTTTGAACATTTTATTTTGCATAAAGGTCCGCTGTCTAGTTATTAATATAATACGAAAAATGAACACCTATCGCGCTTTTTTCAAAAGAAAGGGTTACGAACTGAAATTCTTTTGGGGCTCTTTTTTAATCAAATTAAAGTATTGGATGCATACGTAGTCAAGTCATTCGAGATTTCGCAGGTCTTGCCATCTCCTCTCAGAAGTTATAAATCGAAATATGGATCCTTTAATCCAATTAATCGAATAGTTAAATTGCATTTAAAAAAAGTTCAGAGTATGTAAATCTTATTTTAAGAATCCGCACGAATTTTTTCCCGCATCTAATACTTATATCTAATTTTCTTTACACGTCCTACTTTGATTATCATATTATTATTATAATATGCTTGCTAGAAGCTGCTCACAATGATCTGATCTTACTTTTTATATCAGCCTTTTTGTTGTGTTTTTGTTAGTGATTTAATTGTGATGTAATGCAGGTATAGGGAGTGTCGTCGGCAGCAACGTGAACGTAAGCAACGTGACGACGAGGAGGATGGACTCGACGACGTTCCTGCCGGAAGCGACACCGACCCTCAGCGAGCGGGAGCAACTGAAAATCGAATTTTACAAAACCTACGACGTTATGACCGGGGTCAGAATCGCAGCGACCCTCGGTGGTTTCTTTGGTCTTATGATCCTTCTGCTTGTGTACAAAAGCAGGCAAGTCTCATCTATCCAGCTCTTTTTTAAGGCTAATACAGACACGATTAGTAATTTAGTTGAGTGGCAAGTATTTTAGTAATTTACTGTGTATGAACACTAAAATTTAGTCGAGTAATTTAGGAACACAATGTAACTACTTGCCACTCAACTAAATTACTAAACGTGTCTGAATCTGCCTTTATTCAACCCTCCAAAAACTCAAAAAGTGGAGGTGTACCCATTTTGCCCTCTGAACGATCCATATTTTAGTTGTAATAATAGAAATTTCTCAAAAGCGAGATCGAAATCATCAGTTTCTACAAAAATGCATTAACTTTCCATTCAGTTCAATAAAAACGTAGGCGGATCAAAATGGTCCTGCACCTAGTATCACAGGTTTAAACAATTTAAAAATAAATTGCAAGGGAAACTCAATATAGTATAATATTTACTACTCAAATGTTTGCTCTTCAAATATTATACTTGAACCAATAACTTTTTACAATTATCACTGAAAAAAGCATATTAATCCTATCAGGGATGAAATTTCAACACAAAACTCAGTTAAATTATCACATTACTGCAGTAGAGCCTTGATTATGTGACTTAATATTTCTAACATAAAATGTTAATAAGGTAACTAGGCGAAGATGCTTTCTATTTTCACAAACTTTACAATTAAATAAAATACTTAAATTTCTTCAAGTAAATTACAAAGAATATTAGACTGTCTCATATCGTTTAAATAAGTTCCCCAATTTTTGGCGCCTTTCGTTTTCATTTCGAAACGCTTGACCAAAGAATCCCGTTCCCGCGGTTCGAAAAACGGTGCACGGATATGAAAATCGGTAAAAAGAGGTGTGTGCGGTGTAGGTGTAAATCGAGCAAACAGTTGGAGGATCCGAGACTGACCGCAGCGGCGGCCGCAGCGGTGGCTGAAGCAGAGGCCGAGGAAAGAGCTCTCGCAGCCGCCCTTGAAGCCATCGCCAGATTACCACCCAGACCAGACGGGGGCCCTAGAAGATCCCTTTGTGTCGAGGTCAGTCTGCCACGCCGCGCCACGTCACGCCAAGTTAATCGCGAATAAATCTGCACTTCGAGTTCGAATAACGATTGCTGTCGGTGGTGGAACGATTACTGCCAACCAATTTCTAATCAGAACTTCACAAGTGGATAGAAATCAATTTTGTAAAATTCGATAATAAGAATTAGTTATTTGCAGGAATAAGAAAGTTGAAATTTGTGAGAAACGAAAACTTGACGTCCAGTACCGACCAATCGTTTATTTAACAGATTTTTCGGTCTCAATGATTGATAGTAACACAAAAGAAAAAGACATTGAAGTATTAGAATATGAAATTTTATTCAAATTGTATTTCCATTACAGATAAAGTAATTAATATATTTTTTATGTGTGCTTCTTGAAATATGAAACAATTAATAACTATTTACTAAGTGTTTGGGATCCATTTTTAACATGATAATTTATTGTATATGATAGTTATAGTATGCTGAGCTGGTCAGGAATTGAGTCAAATTGAGTCAAAATGAGTAAAATTTTACAGTTAACATTACACATAATTTGCGTGATCAGAATTGCTTCCTTTGCTTTCTTGAGTTTAGAACTTCGATTACAAATTACAATAGTTTCATGTTACTTGAATTGAAGCAGCTTGAAGTTTAGTAACTTGATAAATGTGAACGTCGTTTTAGAGCGGTCGAATTATGTATAGTAAATTCTATTTGACAAATTTGTTAAAGGTGAATCAGTCTTATTCTCCGAGGATCGGTCCGCGTTTCGCGTCGGTCGGCGGTGGCTACGAGGCTCTGTTAACAGCGCCGACGAAACAACCGCATCTGGCACCTCCCCAGGAGCAGAGAAGATGCAGTTCGGTGACTTGCAGCAGCACCGGAAGCAGCTACCTCGAGAGGAGGGGGTCTTCGATGCCGGTACCGTGTCTGCCGCTTCATCCTACGTTCCCGATGAAACACGCTGCCCACGACGAACCCTGGGACTTTTATTATCCCATCGACATTCAGGTGAGTCCACTCCAGAGCTGAGGAAACTTTCAAATAGATTAGATGAAAATAGTAAAAAAGACAAATTTCTAGGGACGTACCGACCAAAATGTACATCTTAAAATTTTCAAATCTCCAACCTGCAGTCTTCCAATTCCCCACTTGAAATCTTTAATTTTAATTTTTCTCTTTAAATCTTTAAATTTCTAACTTTGCTCTTTTAGATGTTGAAATGTATTTTCTAATAATTTTAACAATCCTTCGTTTACAAAGTTCATTACTTAAAAAATTTTCACATAGAATCACAATAATAACAGATCGAGTTCCACCCCACTTTGTACAGCAATTATAAAATCCAAGTGGTTCAAAAAGTTAATACCAAACCTACCCAAGTCAGTAAATTATCAGAAATAAAAACTGAATACAACAGAATTTTTAGACTGAACTAAAGAATAATAGTGAATAATAGTAAAAATGTATGAGATTATTCCCAGACAGCAAAAGATAGTAAAAGTTATTTATTTAATACCAGTAACAATACTCAGAAAATGCGACGCAATATTATTCAAGTTTCAATTCCCTATTTCCCTCTGTGACGATTTTATTTCGCATAAAAATCCGCAGTTTAGTTTTACACATTAAAATTTCTTTCCAAAATTGATATCTCCCAATTAACACCCTCCCCTCGTTACTCCTAAAGATACTAAAATACTAAAATGTCCAAGACTGTCTGTTCCTCGGTTCCTCCTAATCGAGCGATTAACAAGCCAGAGTCTCAAGTCGTCGATAAAAATTCGCAACAGGTAATCCAACCGACCCCGGAGCTTTCTCCGTGCACGAGCGAGGCGGGTCTTTATGCAAACGAGGTGCTGATAAGAGGACCAGGAGCTGCTGGCAAAAGGGCGCCTCTGGCTTCCATGGGCAGTGTCGATCCACCGGAGCCAGACTCCAGGTCCGTAATTCAATTCCCCCTCGCGACGACGCCCTTTCTCTATAGTTTTCTCTGTCCACAGTATTAAAACCTCTCATTTTGTCCCATGTTGTCCAGGTCACTGGGTTCCGATTCAGTCTTCCTGAGGAACGGCGACCAGGACGAGGAGTGTCTCGACACGGAGGACGAGGTGTCCGGGTTCTCGACCGACTCCGAGGCACCGGGGCCCAGTTGTCGACGATTCCTTCGGGTTCCCTCGAAGAAGAAGGAAACTGTCGAAAAGTGGGACGGTTGCGCGGGATGCGTCCCCAGGCGACGACCCGGTGGGAAACCCTGTCAGACTTGCCATAGCATCAGCGCGGCTGTTGAAACTTCTAGGTACTTCTTACGTCGATTCCTGGGCTCCCTGTTGTGTGGAACTTTAGGCGTCTTTCGATATTGTTATTGAAATTTAAACTTTTGGAACGTGGAGGAGCGTCTTCAGGGTGTTTTGATGGAGTATCGTCTAATTGTGTACTTTATCTATTATTGTGTGAAAGAAGTTTTTAGGATCAAGTTGCTCCATTTAAGAGGCACGTGTATTTATTTATTTATTTATTTGTAAATGGGAAAACACAATTAATAATCATATGTTGGCTGTTTAAAATAATTTACAAATTTCTGACCCTGAAAAATTGTAGGATATGGAATTAAATTTCTATTCGCCTAAAATTTCCACCAAGAGTAGTAAAGGAATTGTAGTTTACGAAAGAAACTATTGAATGTGATTTTTATTAAGTGTAGAAATGAATTCTTTCTGATTTTTGCGTAAAATAAAAGTTGTATTACCTCTTTAAATTCGAAGGTAATTTAAACTTGTCAAGTTTTTTAAAATTCACCTGTTTGTAATAGTAAACTGTAACACTTTATTGTTGGATGATAGTACAGTTTCTTCTCTAGTTATTAAAAATCACTGCACAGAAAAAAATATAGCTCTATCATTTAAGTATTCACTATTTTTATCAATGATCCTGCTGTTAGAATTAAATTACCGTATCAATTGTGTAAAACAGTTTGTCGGAAAGAACTGATTTCTACAGCTAATATGTTGTCATTAATAAAGAAGAAATTAATAGATAATTGTTGATGTGTTAACAGGTCTCAGACAGTCTCAGCGAGCACCAGCAGTCAAAGCAGCCTCGGTTCGCCACCGTGTTCACCGGCCATCGAGCTCAGGCACAGACCTCCACCGGCGCCGTTGCCATCGAGTCCACCGGTCTGGTCGCAAGAAACGCTCTTTTAGTTTATTTGGAAACTTACCAGAAGGCTTTCACAGACGAGCCAGTAATCGCACAAAAGCATCCCTTCGGAATAGAGCAGGACTAAGGTCGAGGGAAGTTGGAAACAATGGCGAGAGGAATTTGGAAGTTCCACGATGGCTCGAGGCATTGAATCGACTCTGACTCTGAATAGACGATGGAATGAGCGCGAAGAGAAGCGACGAGGCAATGGGGAAGGAAATGAAGAATTCCTTCAGTTTTAGAAGCGGAAAAAGTAAATTTAAGTCGGAGAAAAAAACGGGCGAGTTTCGGAGCTATCGTGGTAGAAAAGAAACGATTGAAGGGGGGAAGAAATTAGTCCTTCGTTGCGCGAAGAATCTTGTGTAGAAGGAAATGAAATTTCCTACCTGGAAAGGGAAGAAGAATCGAAGAGATTAAGGAAACTGCGAACAATTTGGAAACGAAGAAATGGTATAACTTGAAGGGAAGATAAGAACATACAGAGAAGTTAAAAGAAATGTAATTAGGTGTAGCGAATTACTAGAAGAAATAAAATTAATGAAAATTTAAAGAAGCAGATAAGTAGCTGGCGAAAGATTTATTAAGAAACTTAAGTCCAGTTCTGAGGGAAAAAGAAGAGGAAATTGTGACAGGCTTTCGCGGGAAGAAAAAGACAAGGAGAAGGGAGAACAAAACCGATGACAATGTGGAGGGAAACGATTAAACGGAATGCCAGAAAGTTTGTATAGTAACTTGTAAAATAAGAAAACGGAAAGGAAACAGGAACGAGGTAATTAAATGGTCGTTAAACGAACTGTTGTAAAAAGATGAAAAACGGTAGCGTACTATAGATATATACTGTAAATAACAAACAGAGAAAAATGGAACTCGACTTCCCTTTTTTTCGCGATCGAAAAAAAGCGAGGCCAACACCCGTGTATTATGTTTGTATCGCGTTAGAGGAAGAAAAATCAAAACTTTGAAAAAAGACGTGTTGCTCTAGCTGTGCGTGTAAAGAAACCAGAAAAAAAAACAAAATGAAAGATACTTCTCGTTATTCATTTTTGTTTTTGTACTATGTATCTGTGTATGTACGTACGATATGCGTAAATTAAAAATAACAAAAGAGAAAAAAAATGACAAGATTAGAGTAATCCAGTCGGGCGCAAAAACTATGGAGTTCAACGATTACCTTATTTTCAAGGTTGAGAAACTATTTTTCGAGTCGAAATAGCTGACGAATCGTTTCGGCGTGAACCGTTTTACGAAGACGAGGTTTAACGAGAATCGCTCGGTTAGAGAATAAACAATTCCGAACCCGGTTACGAATTTAGTTAGGATCGTGTTTGTTTCGCAGCCGCCGACCGAAGAACGTTGTCGCTTTGCTCGCGCGAACAGTTCTTCGTCTTCTTCCGATCGATGAAAATCAAAAATAATAAAAAAAAAAAATGAACGTCTCGAGGATTTCTTTCTGCGGTATAGTTTTATTGATTCCTAACTTTCTCGTGCTTGATTAATTGATTAATTGAATGACGCTTCGATGACTGCCAATTGAGAAGCAGAAATCCTTCGTGTAGGTGTGCATGTGGCTTGCGGTTCGTACGTTTGTGTGTGCGTGCGCGCGCAAGTGTATGTGTGCGCGTGTGATGTGTACGAGCGCGCGCACACACTCATCTGTGTGTATAGGAAACTATAGAAGATCGAAGCCAAATATTTAATAGTGTTGTAAATTTTTCCCTAAATCGGGACGCGTTTACGAGAAGCAACAAAATATAACGATGAACTTTGTACTTCCATTTTTTGATATTTGTACAGAATATGCGACAAGTTTACTTTTTGCAAACTAGAAAATTAGGGGAAGATTCTTATATTTTTTTTTATATAGTTTGTTAAATGTATTCCTAATTTTATTGCGAGGCGAATGAATGAAATGAAAAAATGAAACGGGAAAACCTTGATGGGGTGTTTGAATGATTTCTGTCCGATCTTGAAATGAGCCTCTTAGTTGACGATTTTCTTACCACACTGTCAAAATGATCTGTAGAATATTAGCTGCTAATGTATTGCTTGTGCAATACAAAGAAATAAGCTAAAAGGATTATAGCTACTCGGCAAAATCAGAGTCACTGCGCCACCCAATTAACGAGATCATTTCTTTCCTCATAGTGTCTGACATGGAATCTTTTTAAGCTGAAAAGGTAGAAGATTCAAAGATTTCAAGGTGCAGATTTAAAGATTTTTAAACTTAAAATCACTATTCTAAATTTGTCCATAACTATTTTACTTATAATGTAAATTTGAGTTGCGTTTTTTTTATTAATATAGAAATAAATATATGGAAGTATTCTTAATTCTAATTATTTGTATAATAAACTCATTTTTTATAATTTTGGATTTACATCACTAGTCAAATACTGGGCTCAAATGTTACGTAAAGCTCGTTCAAAGATTAAGATTGCAGGTCATTCAAACATCATTAAATTGATGTTTTCATTTCATTTATTCATTCTTCTTGTTATTGTTGACGATCTAACAAATGTATTTATACTCTATTTTTTGTTTAACTATTTATTTGTTTATCTCTTGTTTAAATCGTTATTCCTCCTCGTTATTTATTCCGAACTGTTACGTTCTCCAAAGTTACTGTATCAACGAGCAGCGTCGAATGAGAATCTGTTGTAAACGCGTGTCCGATTACACGTTTAATGATCACGTTACAACGCGAAACTTCTGTCGGTGCCTTTCCGCCGGGTCTTCTTCCGTTATCATTTATGTAGATAGTAACCATTGCAAAGACAAGCGTCGCGATAAATCGTAAAACGACGGTATAGTTGAGTTGATGATAATCATAATCATATTGTGATTAACGTTGTCATCTTAGTCTCTATGAGCGCGAAGAATTGAATAACGACAAGGATCGAAGAAGAGCGTGGAACGTTCGACGGATAAAAACGGTGAAAAAGTTGTGAGAGTACAATGTAAATATAGTCGGAAGAAAGCGGAGAGGCAGAAAGAAGCAATAAAAAGGTCAGAGCCGAAGGGAAGAAAACTCGCAGCGGGAAAATGGAAAACGAGAATGTTGACGAAGAAATCGGAAAGGATGAACGCGATGGACAAAAAAGAAAATAGTGATTATGATTATGCACAATGATCGTGGTCATCCATAAGAAAAATGAAAACGTTCCATCGTTCTTTCGTAAGAATCTCTCCTATTGTACGAACAATAAAACTTTCACCGTTTCCTATCATAAATTTTCTTTGATCGCGCCTTCCTCTTGTAAACGACTCTTTCCCCTACGATCGAACGTGTCGAACCGAACTCGAAGACGCCTTCCCGTCGCACACCGCGCCTTGGACGTTCTCTTCTGCGCCGCGACGCGACGCGACGGCCAGTTGTTAGAGACGAGGCCCAGGAGACAATTTCGAAGGCGGAGAGAAGAGAACTTCTTAATTATCTTGAGAGCCATTCGCCTCGAAGGAGGACGATGTATTTGTAAGAAAAAAAAAAAGAAACATACTATAACGGAGATGAATGGGGAGCCTCTCGGCGCATGGTTGTCGAGATAACAATGACAATGAAAGTACTCTTTCTACACTCGTGCCGCTACGGATTTTCACCAAGTATTTTACAAGAAAAGAACAAATGTACTCGACTTGCGCTGTTCACGATGACAATCTTAGGACCTTCGACTTAACTCCTTTTTCGACGAACGAATGGTAGAACACTCGTTTCCTTCGCCGTGTCTCTATTTTTTCAGATACAAAAATAAAATGTACGTGTTGAACATAAAAATGTTGATGATGATACAATATTTTCCATGATTTTTATTTATCGCCTGTCATCACTACGTTATCGCATCGATACGATTTTTAAGGAAGAACTACACTGCGTGAACAAAATTAAGGGAACACTAAAATTTTTCGAAAAATTTTGTCATGTTCTTGAAGTTTCTATAGTTTTTAAGTCATGTATCCAATTAAGTTTTTGTGCAGTATAGTGCCATTTTTTTCAAGATAAAGCGCAACAAACGAATGTTAAAAAATTTTCGTCAACTTTGAAGTGATGCACGGGATGAAAGAAATTTTTCTTCGTGAATCCATTTAAATGCTCTTAAAGAGCAAACTTTTCCCTTTAATTTCGTTTTTTTTGGATTTGTTTCCACCATTTTTTTTACCGCGTTATTTACTATATTGTATGAAAAATGGTACTTTTAACTTTGAACGCCTATAATTTACGATTGAAAATATAAAAGAAAGAAAAATATAATCCCTTTCTTAAATTTTTTGAAAGGCTTTCGCTTATACATTTACACGCTCTCGTTCGTTACATTATTACAATCGAAAATTTTGTTGCTGTTGAACGCCATCTAGCGAACAGCGTGAATCGCCAGTTTTCCATTCTTGTCAAGTATAGAACAGGTTTAGATTTAGAATACCTCTTCTGTGATCCTAATACCAAACGGAAAAGTAATAGAAGAGGTATAAATCGAAGTTGGCGGCACGATTCTCCATCCTTGTCATATTTACAGTCTAAACCCTCTCTTTCTAATTTAAAAAACTGCTTTACAGCGACATCTAGCGGACGGCGCAAAATCACCTATTTAGTATAAGGAGTTACAGAAGTTGTATCCAAAAACAGGCGGATTTGCGCCGGCCACTAGATGTCACTGTGAAGCAGTTTTTTAAAATAGAAAGAAGAAAATCGTACCGCTAACTTTGATTTATGCCTCTTCTATTACTTTTCCGTTTGGTGATAGGATCACATAAGGGGTATTCTAAACCTGGTGTTAGGTTGCAAAATAAAATTGACTATTCCTATAACACTCCCCATTGGGGAGTCCCCAACTGCCTGTTTTCGAGGGTCATGGATTTGGGGGTCCAGAGAGCCCAGGGTAAAGGTAGGTTTCTACCTATAGAAAACTGAGATATCGACTGAGGAATGTATAAAAATAATAAATACTCTGATTTGAAATACTACAAACAATACAATTATCTATCAATTTAGATGAAAGTTTGTCTCATGGTCGTCGCGAGGGAATTTTGTAGCAGGTTGAGAACCGTTGATCGCGGTGGGTCGCGTCGAAGAGTCGCTGCGCGGACCAGCGCGGACCAGCGCGGACTCGGCGACTCGGCGCGATACGCACGCGTGCGACTGGTTGAGGTATTGCAGGCGCACACGTCTCGGCAAGAGCAACAGAGTGCTGTGTGTACACCCCCGCCCACGTATTATTATTCGGCTGGCTGGAGACCACGCTTCCTGACGATCGCGAACAGAGCGACGAGCGTCTCGCAGGACAAGCCCGCAGCGTGCGTATAATGAATTCATCATCCGCGGACGGGGACACGCCGCATTCGATCGACGGAAACGCGTAAAGCAGAGGCGTTTAATGCGACACGAGGGCGAGCATGATTCTGGCTGGATCAGACCATTTTCTGGCGGGTAAGTCCACTATACCCCTGCGAACCTCTCCGCACGTAATTCGCCGTTACAGAAGTCTAGCTCCGCTTCCACCGCGATTCTCCGGGAATCGGTACGATCGGTTGTCGCCTGAAATCGCGAGCGAGCGGATCGAACGCGAGAGAAGTGAAGAGGACGGTCCGAAAATCGAACGCGCCGTTCCCTCGCGAGTCTCTTTCCTCGCGGTCCGAGTCTCACCTCAAGACTCCAGTGACCCTGTTTGGATTTCCCACGAGCCGATCGATCTTCGTCGCGGACGCGAAGCGAAAAGATTCCGTGTGATCGAGAATACTCGCAAAGATTCTCAGAGTGGAGAGGGACGAGCGCGCGAGATGGTCTCGTCCGCAATGCGCAAATCGAGGAGTTCTCCAACGTTCCAACGTTCCGCACGAAAACCGGAGGAAATCGCGACGATCGCGATCGGCTGGCAACGTTCGCTCGATCCATCGCAGAATCGGCTGCGAGCGGCGCGTTCGCTGCGCAGTATCGCGGCAGGCGGTTCGCGTGGCAGCCGAAGCGATGGTTAATTATTCCAGGTCATTACGACGTATCGTGTCGGCGACGGTTTAAACGCGCTCGATACACGGTAATAGCGTGCACGGCCGCCGCGCCGAGGATAGAAGAATTTTTAATCGGTGCACGGGTGAACGGCTCTCCCCATGGCCGATAAATAAATAATTTATCGACTATGTGCCCTTCCCGACGCGACGGTCGCTTCTTGTCGCCTCCTTGGAACGTCCGACGCGCGCTCCTCGGTTTCCTTCGGTTTCTTTATTTTAAAAAATCGATCGATCGCATTCGCGGTCGATAAATCGAGGACCGCCCGTCGATCCCATCGGCTCATCGTTTCTCTCGCGATCGATTTCCAGTACCTGTGGAAGCGACAGCATTTCTGGGTGCCGTTGCTGGCTTCGTCGTCCTTCTTCTCGCTCTGTTCCTTTACCTCTCTCGCAAGTGGTGCTTCACCCCACCGTCTACCAACACGCTCTTCGGCGGTGTTTGCGTGCCCTTGTGCGAGTCTAGCAACAGCTCCACCTCGCAGGTCACGAAGACCATAGGTACGTTCGCGACGACTGGAGCAACGTCCGCAGGTCAGACCGCATGCACTATTTATGCTTTACGCAACGTTTCAATAGGAAAGTCATTCTCCTACTCGGATCCAGAGACAAGCTCCGATTCGGAGGAAGACCCTCTTCGGCTCAACCCCCGCCCTCATCCGCCGCCGGACACCCTGACCATCCACGCCGTGGATGGACCCACCATCGTGGGTCAGTTGCTTTCTCTTTACAATCGAAATCCTCCCTCCCTATAGATCGATAACGCGATCCGTACGTCTTTCAGACGCTGGCACAACCTCCAGTAGCTGCACCGAAGAACACTCGCCTACAGACCAGCAGCAGGTGAACGAAACGTTCATATATAAATAATTAATCGATAACCGGATATCCGCGCGACCGTCTTATCAATCAACGTTCCGATATCCCTCGCGGTTCGAGTAACGAACGCTTTCGATCCAACAGTGCGTGGTAGAAGTTGGAGCTTCTAACATCCTCCTCGACACCAGAGAGCAGGAAGTGGAAGTCGAGCAAAATGGTCCGACGACCAACGACGTCATCACGGCGATGGGCACCGTCGCGGAGGAAGTGGGCAGCTTGGAGGTCGCCTTCCTGTACGACGCTCCGATGCGAGAGATGACAGTTGGTCTCCTTTCCTTTCATTTCACAACCGAAAACGTCTCTCACGACTTCTAATGCTTATTCCTCCTGCAGGTCCACGTGCTGGAAGGACGGAACTATCCCGAAGGCATAGGCGGCAGCCAGGTGCGTTTGGTGCTCCTGCCGTCGAAGAAACAAAGACGCAAGACGAGGGTGCGCCAGGGCACGTCTCCTCAGTACATGGAGAGTTTCCTGCTCCCTCGCGTCAACCCTGAGGACGTGAACGCGATGGGGGTGCGGTTAAGGGTCTACCTCTGGGGCGGGAGAATGCGTCGAGAGAGACTGCTCGGCGAGGCCAGAGTCTCCTTCGATCAGATAAACCTTCAGCTCGAGACGACTCTTTGGCTGACGCTACAACCACCGCCATCGTCTTCGGTAAAACATCCTCTGATCAATGATTTTGACCAATGATCAATGATTATCTCGCTGTTGAGGCTTTCAAGATTAAGTTGTATCCTGTAGGAAGAGATTTCCCAATATTGACTCTATACTCGGGGTCAATTCAATAGGGCCGTTCAAGGTCACGTTTCCTTTATGTAGTTTTCTGGTACCGAAACCTTCATGATGATGTTTTCCGTGAACATGAAGACTTCTACAGGGTGATTCTCTCGCTAGTAGACACAAAGGATGTCACTGGAAAGGCTCAAACCATTGGTGGACCATTAAGAAGTCGACAACCAAGGGTTTGGTCCTTTTCAATAACAAGGTTGCTGCTGCAATGTTTAGACGGAGGCAATTGCTTTGTGTCAACTATACTCCAAGCTATTTCAACAGGCCGTTCAAGGTCACCACTTTCTGTCACATTTTACGGAAGAAAATGATCCTACGAAGGTTCCACACCCTATTATTAATTAAAAAGCGTAAAAGTTCACTTTCTTGGAGCTGTTCCCCTATACAACCTTGGTAGAGTCATTTCTCTCCTAAAAGAGTGAAAGAAAATAGTGACCTTGAACGGCCAGTCGAGTAGACCCGAACTATAGTACAGTTTCAGTGCTGCACTGCTAGCGGAATATCGGGAAAACTCTTCCTACAAGTTTACTTTTCAAAGCCTCAACAGTGAAAATTGTATAATACCGCGCCACGAAAGCCTCAAATCGCCAGTGATATTCATTTCAAGATAAAATAAACGGCGTGGACGGAAAGTCAGCCGAAATAGGCTAGGCGGTGAACGCGAACTATCGATATCCTTCTCCTCGCGATCGATTCCAACGATGAAAAACGAGCGACTTTTTTAGGTACAAGATTGGGGAACAACTAGTAGTTTGACCCGCAGCGATTCCACGGGATCCCAGCAGTCAGTGCAGTCGTACGCGTCGCCGACGATTCCGCCTTACGGTAGCAGCATGAAGGGCGGAAGCGTGGCGGAGATTCTGATAGGTTTAGCATACAACGGAACGACGGGGCGCTTGTCGGTAGAAATAATCAAGGGTTCGCACTTTCGTGGCGGCGGTGGCAACGACACGAAGCCGCCTGACACGTACGTGAAGCTCGCCCTCGTGGACAGCAACGGCCACGAGATGGACCGCTCGAAAACTGGTTTGAAGCGTGCCCAACCCAATCCCCTGTACAAGGAGACTTTCATATTCCAGGTACGTCACGCGTTTCCATAATTCCTCGTGGAAGTTCACGAGATTAATGTCTAATCCGATCGTTGCACCACCAGGTTGCTCTGTTCCAACTCGGCGACGTGACGCTTTTCCTGTCGGTCTACAATCGACGAAGGAGCGGAATGGGGCGGAAGGGCAGGGAGATGATTGGCTGGCTCAGTTTGGGGCTGAACAGTTCCGGTTCGGAGGAGCTTCAGCATTGGAACGACATGCGTGCTGCCAGACAACCGACGCAGATTCAACGCTGGCACTCCCTGCTACGCCCTTGAAACATTTGATCACGACAGAGTTCCTGTTTATCGGAGACGAGGCATTTTACGTTAAGATACGATAAGCATACCACGGTTTGATCGATAGAGAACACGCTGAGCGGTTGGCAGCGGTGCACGTCATTGCGCGCCGTCACGCACACGACCGATCGTTTCGATACAAGCGAACGAAATGAGAAAGAAACGAACAGCCGGAAAATAAAAAGAAAGGGAAGTTTGTCGGGACGAACGAGTGGGTTCGTCCGTTTTTTTTTTTTTTTTGGATACCTGCCGTCGTGTTACTGCCCGAACAGAAACACCGAAGTCAATAAATACGAAATATGTCGGTCTGCCGATGCTGCCGTCAGCCAGAGCAGTCCGTTATTTTCGCACGACGGTAATCTTCGAGTTCAAAACTCTCTCGATGTACCAAGTACATTCCTTTTTGATACGCCGGACGGAGTCGAGGGTGTTTTCAGCATACATATTACGTATGTATATTAAAACATATGCAACAAGAAAAGAAACCGAGAAAACACGCGCGCGCGGATACGATACATATACACGGACACACCCTACGCGCTACGCACACATCTCTCATATGTGCAGAGCGTTTCCGTCGGTTTCAGCCGCGACAACATTTTTCGCGCCGTCAGAGGCGACCACTCTAAGCGTCGACTGAATACGGAGAAACGTTCTGTACATTTAGGGCGAGACGCTTCGAGTTTTCATCTTTGATCACTTCGGCATTTCTATTTCTAGAAGATGATGATATGAAGTTAGCGTGTCTTGTTCAACGCCTTGAGTGCCAAGCTATAACCATTGAAATTACTTCGGGACATGCAGCGATTTTAATTTCGAGTCAACTTAATTTTACCTCGCTTCTGTTTGAATAGCACCCGTTAGAAATTCTTGTTAACCAACTCTATATTCATACAAATTAATGTGAATGATACTTATACACGCTTGACGCAGCGCTCAAAACGTTAAAGACACCGACGTTGGTCCTTCTACTACTTCCGACAAAAAGTTTTTGGCCGAATGGCAACATTAACAAATTAGTTTAAAGTACTACAGATTTTTTTTAATGTAGAGTGCAGTTGTTTGAGTATAAAAGAGTATGAGAATGTTAAATCCGTCTAACATGGAGTAAATATAACAAACAAATCAAAATTTTTCTTATTCTCAAGAAAAAAAAAACAGTAAAAAGAGCAAAATGATAATTTAAAAAAAAAACTTTGGTTATTAAAAGTTATAGGAAAAGTATTTGTTTTTATAATGCTGTAATGTTCATTATAATATTTATCTTTCTATAAATTTGTAATAATGAATTCTGTTCTTTGAATTTCTACCAGTTATAAGTAATTTTTTCCAACTAGCGTTTCGCTTTTTTACTATTTTCTGTTTGATAATAAGCAAAATATTTAATTATTTTTCTTTTTCGTATATAATTCATGTTAAATTCAACATTTATACACTTTTTATATTTTT
The DNA here is from genome assembly GCA_030770465.2 of Perdita meconis. NCBI lineage: Eukaryota > Metazoa > Arthropoda > Insecta > Hymenoptera > Andrenidae > Perdita > Perdita meconis. The sequence continues at coordinate 10,366,053 of JASKOS020000011.1, read as the reverse complement.
ATACCACTGTATTTTATATCTAAAAAAACAGCAGTATTTTAAAATAATTTTTGAAAAACGTTGAATCTAATGCTGAGTCACCATTCGAAAGACTGTTTAGTTTTTTGGAGACTTTCCTGTATTTAACCCTGTTACGGCCTTCGGATCATTTTTGATTCATTATTTTATTTCCTTTAAAGACTATTTCATTTTTTTTTTTAAATATAAGTAAAAAAAAGTTCAATTCGGGATTTCTGAGAGAAACGTAACAGAGTTAAACGACTATCATTTTTCACCTAAAAAAATCTTGAATGCATTCAACTAATTCGGTGTTGCTGCATTCGGCGAAAAAGTTTTGTCAAGGGGTAGTGCGTGTCTCGCCCTTTGCATACTCTCAACACACGCCTTTCGACGGTCCCGAAACGATCGCCCATTAACGGACCGCGAAACTTTTCGACTTGATATGTGCCTGAAAGCCAATCTTGATCGTTTATCTTTTACTTTGTGCCTTTCACCCTTTTTAGGCCGCGTGTCCGTCGACGGAGAATCGTCGTGGGATACCCAGCCGAGTCGAGAGCCCGTAAAACCGCGAAATCTCCCTCTAGAGTCGTTCTTCTTCGGCCGATAACGAGACGTTCGCTAAACGACGTGCATAAACGTCGTCCTCCTCCCTCTCTCTGTCCTCTATTTCTCTCGACTCCGCGACACACGTTTTTCAACGGATATATCCGATCACGCAGTGCTTACTCGTACGAGTCGATACGACGAAATCTTGATGTGTGTGTGTGTGTATGTATGTATGAACGACATTGTTCGAAAAAGGATTGATACGACATTGACCCCCTTGCCGCGGCGGTACTCGAGGGTTCGAGGTCAAAGGGAGACGGTCGGAATGGAATCCGAGGCTGTGAAATTCTTATTGTCGTTTTTTTTCTCTCCTTTTTGTAAACACGGCATACCTCTGCACGTTGACTTTCTTCGATAACTTTGGACGGCGTTAAGAGGTAGATGATAAAAACAGTCCGATTTTCTACGAGTCGAAGAACGAGGCGTTTCACGTTGGAAAACCTTAGATTTTGTTAGACGATTATCGTGTCATTGATGCGGAAAAGGGCGTTTCAGAATACTGTAGGTACGTACGAACTGAAGTAATCGATATTAGAAAAACTCATGGGAATGTAAGGTAATAATAATTGACGAGTGACCTCAGGATGAATGCTTAATGAGTATCGAATATTAGATCTTCTCATGAATTAGTTCCACGTTGACAACGTTTACCAAACAGTCGTAAATTTACGTTCCTCATCGTTTCAACCTGCCTCTTCTCTTTCTATACTTACGTTACATTCACTCTTTGTATTTGTCACCTACAGTTTCGAAGCGTTCTTTGTACTTAGCACCGATGTTTTAAACGTTTCATGATTGTCGCACGACGATGGTTAAATTAAATTGCATTCGAAGGAAGGGTTGTTTTAAAGCGATGGAGGGAGGGGTTGTTAAGGGGACGTATACGAAGACAGATTCACAATTCAAACGACGCACAATAAACTCGCAAAGCGCACCCCGTAAAACGCAGATGTGATCGTAGAGTTGATATTACTTGAATACTAAATATTAGAGGCATACATGATAATATCGTGAGATAACGATAGAACGGTAGAGATCGTTACATTAACTATCCTACGCGTTTATACAATATATACGTATAATAAATTAGAAGGGAGTCGGTGTAACTTGAGCGTAACCGGGCGACTGATTAACGAATACATGGAGAAACAAGAAACAAATGCTGTGAATCGTTTAAAAACGCTTGACTTTTTCAAGCTTTAGCGTTTAGGTAATTAACGACGGTTTAATCCATGCTCGAACTGTTCTCTCTCTTTCTGGTTTAGATATATTTTTAGGCGTAACGATATCACGACACGCGATCGCAAGGACTCAGAAGCGCGGTTTTACTTTGGCACGCGTACCTATCAAATTTTATTTTTATATTTCTATTCTTTCCTTATTCCACGAACGCGATCTCGACGCGTTCTCACTTCCCCCCTCCCTGACCTGCATTCAACTCAGGAGTGTTTCCACCTACGCCTTTCTCGATTCACACGCGACGCACGAATCTTTCTTCCCGTGTTTCGATTCAGAAACAGGGAATCAACGTTCTATCTCGTTATCAGAGCACCTGCAAACGTCTACAAACGCCTCGAAACGCAAGGGACGTGCGCGAAGACGCGTCAGCTACTTGGAATACTCCTGACTTCTGAGTCCTGCCGATATTATTACAACATAATGTACAGTCTGTTTATAAACAACACGACGTTGAACGGGGATCAGAGAAGATATTCGCACGCGATTCGATTAGTCTGGTTAATCGCGTTGTCAGGGCGCGGTGCTAGGTTTTAGAGATATTTGCGGGATCGATGAGTGTACTTAATTAACGAGTAGGGCTTTTTCAGGGTAATTTCTATGCCTTGACCGTTTTCAATTTGTTACGATACGTAGTCGTAATCGTGTCGATTTTCCGCGTGGAAAACGCGCGGTGGAAGCCCAGTCGGGAACGCTTAAAAGCATTTTTTCACGCATACACATTGTACGTACACGAGTGGAGCGTATGAAACGATGAAAAAGAACCTTTTTATTAACTGTGTAACGAGATGCGTCGAGTGTGAATGTATGCGCTTGGTGGGGGAGAAACTCTCGCGAGTACATTAACGATAATTCATGCTGTATTGTTCTCTGGTGTTCCAAGTCTATTGTGCATCGCTTTTTCGAGTGTCAGGTGTTTACACATCATTGAAGAGAGAAAAAAAAAAGAAAAATTCCCGAAGGGAGAAAAAAAGAGAAACATAAATATCGATCGCGAAGATTATAAACAGACTACAGTTGAATTTTTATCTATATTTTATCTACAGCACTCTTTCTCTCTCTCTCTCTCTCCCCCCTCTCTCTCTCTCTCTCTATATCTTGATAAGTATTGAAAATGAAGTTTGAACGTCTACTGCACAAAATAATTACCTTAATCAATGTTATTACGTATAAATTAACGATAATTATTATTATATCTATCGCGTTTTATAAAAAAGTGTACTCTAATACAATTATGAACGAATAAACTTACAGATAGTTGTTATGGAACGCATAAAAGAGGAAGAAAATAAAACCTGTCAAAGTACATATTTCTCTAACAGTTCTTGCTTTTTTCTTAATAGCAGCGCTTCCTGTATGTCTTGTTGCGAAGGGATCGCTTTCTGCGCGGTTGTCTCTATCTCCTCCTCGACGTCCGTTTCCTTCTGTTCCTTCTGCGTCGACCATTCCTCTATCGCGCTTTCCCTCGCTTCCTGCTCGGCCTTCTGTTCCAGTGGCAACAGAATCCCGTCGTCGTCGTCTCTATAACCGTAATAGTCCGCGTCGATATCTTTCATCAATTCGGCGCGTGTTTTACGAGGAGGAGGTGGCGGTTCCTGCTCGAAGAGTTCTCTGACCCCAGGCAGTTCCTTCGCTGCTCCGAAATACTTGTACCCTCGATTCCCAGGCACCTCGCGACCTTCGTGATCCAGCATACGTGGTCCCACTCTGGAGTAATCGGGACCCCCCAGTTCTTTTATCTGTGCCTCCCAGTGCCTCTTTTCTCTTAATAACTTGTTTATCTCGTCGTTCAAATCTCGAATACGAAACTCTCCAAGACCAGCATTTTGTATCTGCGCTACTTTCTTCGCTATTTCCCTGATTATTTGCATCCTCCACTTTTCTGCCTTTCGTAAGTCTCTGCACTCCGAGGCTAGATACGGTCTCCTTTCTTGTTCTTTCCTGGCTCCTTCGTTGCTCTGTGCAGCTCTCCATCGAGCAAGAGTAGTCCTGTCAAGGATTGTTGTGTAATTAAAGCATTCTTTAAATGAAAAGCTACAGAGCTATATTGAAGAAACAAGTTAGCTTATCAGTACTTACATAGCTTTTTCTGCGTTTCGAGCCTGAAATAAAAGAATCATAATTAAAGAGGATAAAAGCACTAGAAATAATTTAATACCACATTCTACACTCTTTAAAACACTTACCATTTTTTGTTCAAATAATGATACTAGTAACGTTTAATTACAAATTATTTTTTCACTGTTTACACTGTGCGGCAATTGCGCGTTATAGGTTATGAACCATGCCTTCTGAGGTTATGTTGTTGTATACCGACTGTTGCAAATATAACACATGCTAACTGCGCGATTAAATGACCGCGCGACGTGTATAAGAAAGAGACAGAGATACTCCGTATAGCCCTCTCTGTCGGCACGGCTGCTTATACACATACTGCTCATTCCAGTAGTTTATAGTTCAGTGGCTGTGATATTACATATGTATGTATATATGTGAATGCATTCGCAAATAAACTATTTATGTTTGCAAAAACAGAAAAACCTGTTGAAATATGCAATTTTAAATAAAAAAATGATAGGTAGTAAATATATTCTTTGCGTTCGAAATCTCAGCAGACGCTTTTACATATGTTATTCATTTTGTTTTGTGAATACGCAAAAAAAATAAGTGCGGAATAAGAACATTTTACCAACGATTGATAAATGTACGACAAAATGCACCTCAAAGTTTGTAATGTACCAGTGTGTATACATATATCGATGACGAAAAGCCAATTTTTTCGTTTCGATGAATATTGCAATCAATTTTTTTGAAAGTATAAATTCGCGGTAGAGTTTCGTCGCTTTGTTTGTCGAGCATTCGAGAATCTGTGATGTCAGACTCAAACTCAAGGACGTAGCTGGACAGAGGTCAGTGTGTTTTACGTTTCTTAAAAATTCTAGACAAAGGAACGATCGACGCATTTGCAGTTTGCAGTCGTCGAGTCCGAGTCGAAGTAGCCGGTCGCTTTCGTCGAAGGCGCGAAACGTACACAGTGTTCGATTTATTTTTGATTTACTAATATTTTTCTTAATTCGTCTTAATTCAGTTTATTGAATACGATCAAGTGCGGTTTATCGTGATCAGTTATTTTTTGTTTTCGATCAGTTTCTGCAGTGTGACGATAATTTAAGATATAATTTGATCAAGATGAAGAGTAAGTAACATTACTTCCAAAATTTTTTATTATAATGTACTAGTATATTACTTTTGATCAGTTTTATGATATATCTACATATTATTATTTTGATTTCGCGATTTTTATGACATAAAGTTCAAAAGTTAACGGTTATCCATTACCGGTAACGCAATGCCGGCTTTTTTACTACAGACGAGAGATATCGTCTGTGCTTTTACTTCGAGATAACAATAAATTTTTGTATTTTATGGATTTTTGCAGAATTGGTAGCTTTGGTGCTCTTGGTTTGCTCCGGAGTCCTAGCACAAGACTGCGAAGACAAGAAACAAGATCAATGCTCTGCAGCAGCTGAAGAATCTTTTGATCAGGACAAAAATTGGAATTCAGCACCTGCAATCTATGATTTTCATGCCAAAGACATTCATGGCAATGATGTGTCGCTGAATAAATACCGTGGACACGTTTGCATAATAGTCAACGTTGCTAGTAATTGTGGATTGACAGACACAAACTACAAAGAACTGGTACAGTTGTATGAAAAATACAGCGAGAAGGAGGGTCTCAGAATTCTCGCGTTCCCTTCTAATCAGTTCGGAGCCCAGGAACCAGGCACGTCTGAGCAAATTCTAGACTTTATTAAGAAATACAATGTTACCTTCGATGTCTTTGAAAAGATTGACGTTAACGGAGAGAATGCTCATCCTTTGTGGAAATGGCTCAAGACTCAAGCCGGTGGATTTATAACTGATGATATAAAATGGAACTTCACCAAATTTATTGTTAACAAAGAAGGCAAAGTTGTTTCTAGACATGCTCCAACTACCGAACCTCTTCAACTGGAATCTGAATTGAAGAAATATTTCTAAGTGCCCATATATTCTTCCACGATTGACTACAATCGATTCAACCATATTTTTAGAATACTCAACAATATTAAGTTCGTGTATTTTAAAATTGATAGAAGATTTTCATAGTACGAAGGTTGCTTTATGCATAGAGGAATTCAATATTTTATAAATAAGTCTGTTCTCAAATGTTTATATTCAACCGTGTATCTTTATACTCATTTACATGTATCAGTCGGATAAAAGATAAATAAAATACTCTTTTCTTCTTAAACATACGTTCTGTGTAATTTCTGTTACGACAATGAAGTACGACACATCTTATTTATTATTTGATAGACCTTTAACAATACATAAACGTGAACTGTACAAAATGTAGGCGAGCCGAGGCTCGGTAGGATTACTTGCTTATAACTTAACGTTAAGTATACAAAGCAGTATGGGGAAATATTAGGTGGAAGATGTTACACTCGATTGAAACGGCATTTCCTTCGGTGTGCACCGTTTCCTTGGGTCGTTAACTTATCTAACGCGATTATTAATGTTGCACGACGGTGCTATGTACAAGTTTTAAATACAAAACGCAATTCCACTGACCGAAGTCAGGCGCAATTAATCCTCTGCGACAAAGAAATTACAATTTCTTGTCGTCGAACATTTGAAATAGAAGGTGTCCTATTTTAGTGTATAAGTGTATACACTTATATGAATGCACGAATCGAAGAAGCGTTGCATGTGCATTAAATGGGTCTCGCGGTAGGGGAAGGATACGGAGGAAGAGAAGAGTAGGAGTAGGAGCAGGAGTAGGAGATAGTAGAATATACAAATGGAAATTGCTAGATGGAGGGTCAGGGTCGCTCGAATATCACTTATATTATTTTTAATGGCACGTTGTACGTTCCTGCAGGTCGAGTATCGAAACGTTTCCAACTGTTAATACATTTTTAACTTGAAATTTTTAAGAGATATTTTTCGTATGATACTATATCATATCAAAAGCTGAATCTGATAGCAGATGACGCAATACACTTTTCAGAAAATTATAGCTGATAATTGATAAACATTATCTTCCGCTTTCCTAAAAGCAAACATTAGTTTAATTACTTCAAAAGCAAACATTAGTTTAATTACCACCGATCATTAGTCACAATTTTCTTTAGTGTCGACTTTCAGTTCGCGTGGCGCCAGAACGCCACGTCGCAGTATTCGACCGTCGAAAAATTAAAAAGCAGCTTCTTCCATTTCGACTCTTAGAGCGTATGCACTTATAAATTAAAACGAAACACCCTGTATTTACATAAATAATACCTTCCAACGACAGTAGGCACTCGCATCGCACAATTAATCGTGCGATTCAAACGGACCACGACAGAGAGTCCCGCGAATAAATACAATTGAATAAATTATCAAATATCAAGCGGTCTCTTTGGCCCCGCTGTTGATGGTAGTCATCTCGTGGTCGGTGTTCTTGTTCCTGCCGTTCGATATCGTCACGGCGTCCTCACAGGTCTGAAATCACGCGGAATTCTTTAATTTCGTTGTAGAATTCCTCGCGATAATTGATCTTTTACAACGCTCTTTGCGAGGCTGCTTAGGTTCGTAATTGCGAAATGACATGATCTATGGTATTAAAACAATGAGAGTGAATTACCCATAGTCTCTTGTTGTAATTCTACCTTGTAGGAGGGATTGTCGTACGCCGATGTGGTTTTACGAGGCGATATGTCGGCCTTACTGCTGGTCCGTCTCTTCATTAGCATCATTAGGAGGATTAACGTTGATAGGATCGCGAAAGACGCGACGATGGCCACTACGACTAGGGGACCGTAATAATCGCCCTCGTGGAGGGGCAGAGACGCGAGTTTCCCCGCTGAAAAATCATATCGTTATTATTAGACTGTGGATGTTTATGCAGATTCATGTTTTTCAGAGCATGGAAAAAAACAACGTAAATAAAAACATCTTTTAACTTCTAAATATTGTTACGCCGGCGGGGTCGTCATTCGTCTTGCGAAGGCATGATGTTATTTATTTACACAGTCTTTACACTATTTTACTAGTCTTTTTCTCTTTTACACTCGTTTGCTATTTTATACAACAATATATAATTCCGACAATATATTACAAAAGCAGATCGGTAATACATATCAACGAGTCTCTTGATAGTCTAGTTTACTTCAGTCCGCAACAATATTGTAGAATGTATTTTATTTTACATATTTCATGTATTTTTGCATCTATGCAAATACTTACACATTTTGGCAAATTTAAAATCGCCATAAATGCATAAACACCCACAGTCTAGTCATTATACAGTTCTCATTGTTGAGGCTTTCAGGAGTAACTCATGTCCTAGGGTACTGGTTCCTATATTAGTGAGTCTGAACCTATTAGTGTGCCTTTAAAAAAGGAAAGAAAAACCTTTTTTTTCCATTGAGTTTATTAGTTTAACTTAATCGAGAAACATGTTTTTCTTTTATTTCTTACAGCTATTCTTCTTTACAACTTATTTAAATGTAAAGGCACACTAATAGCTGCAGGCTCATTGATAGGAACCATTAATTTATAGGAAGAGACAGAGATCCTATAGGACACAGCTTGCTCCCGAAATCTTCAACAGTGAGAACTGTATGTAGGACCGTGAAAGGTTCAAACTTCTTTTATCCTCATTACTTAAAATATTAGTTATCGCATTGTATTTTTAATTAGCCTACCTTGTTGCGACACGGTGGCAGGCAGCAGTACACCAGGCTTAGTAACAAAGTCCTGCACGTTACTTTTCTTTATCCTTCCGTTGGTTAAATACACTTCGAGCCACAGACGGTACCTGGTGCCTGGTTTCAGGTCGCCGATTACAGTCTTAGGATGAGAATCCCTCTTAGCGATTTTGAACGTGCTCGTGTCCTCCTTGCCGCTGTCGCTCTGATAAATCGCTCTATAAATGTTCACGTATTTGTCCTCTGGATAGGGCACTCCGCTCCACGTCACTTCCACGTCTGTCGACTTGATCGTTTTGATCTCCACTTTCACGTCGAAGGAGTACGGATCCGGCTTCATCGCCGTAGTCACTTGCACCTAAAAAAAAAGAAACGACGGTTAGAGCGCTTATCCCTCTTCGCGAATTCGGAGCAAAATCCTTTCTCCCGATCGGCTCTTACCGTTTTCTCGTTGACGAGCTCAGTCAATTGTCCCACGAACGGAACGAAGTAGATCCCCACCTCGTAAGTGGTCGACGGTTTCAGGTTCTCGATCACGTAATTCCTGACCGCTCGGTGGATCAACGGCGTACCGGAGTAAACCTTGCCGTCCAATTCTTTGTACCTCAATTGAACGCCGTCAATGAACTGTAGCTCGTATTCCGTAAACTTCTTCCACATCACGTTGATCCAAGTGGAGTTCGTCTCTGTCACTTGGAGCTCAGCGTCGACCGGTATTTGGGGCGGCAGGGTGGTTACCTCTGCTCGTTTCTCCAGGGTGCGGACGCTGTAGATCTTGCTCGTCGGGCTGTTCGTCAGATCCTTCAGCTTCACGGTTATCTTTACCTTGTACTCCGTCGACGGTTTCAGATCGCCCAACTCAAACTCTAGTTGGGGGGTTGCGATCAGATCGTTGGGGGGCGCGAACACTTGTGCTTTCCACGTGGACACGTCGAAGTTCCTACGTAGGAAGATAAGTGGCTTATGGATCATTTTGTGTTGTTATGTACTTTGATGATAGCAGTTTAAGAAGTGTAATGAATAGTTTACTCTAACTGTAATCTTAGTTTTTAGATAGTTTTGAGTTCTGAGTTCATTATCATTTGTACACTCACTATCTCTGTGGATTAATCTATAGGTAAGGCGTAATAACAGCTTTACTGCGCTTCGCTTATTACACCACTTTGTATTGTATACTCTTTTTTGGTGTAATAAAGACGAAATAATGATAATAATTAGACTGTGCATATTTATGCATTTATGGTAATTTTTAAATTACAAAAACCTATAAGAATTTCTACAGATATAAAAATACAATAAAATATCAAAAATATAATAAATGTTATATAATATTTAGAAAGTAAAACACACAGTTATTTAAGATTCAATTGCTCCTGTACATCTATAAAAATATGAATTTGCAGAAACATCCATAGTCTAATAATAAACATTTCTGTCAAGTTTGTATCTTTAACGTTAGCCTTTTGTAAAATTATTTTCAATAAAATTGAGATCATAACGCGTTCTTTACTATTTTTTCAAAATTGTAATTCAAAGAGGTAATAATGCGAAGTACGTTTTGTCGTTGGTGTATCGCAGCTCGACGCGCCCATGGAGTCCAACCAGAACCTGGGGAACGGTGAAGACAAGGCGAACTGTACTCTCATCGAGGGCTTCGAGGATCTGCACGGTGACTTCGTCGCTGGAAGAAGGAACTGGGAAGCCAGGAACAGGTCCAGGCAGCGGGAAACCCGGCGGTAAGTTGTGGTCCATTCCTAAAATGGGGGAAAACGCATTGCTGATTGTGAATGTTTCAAATTCTTGACGCGAGTCTCAAACTAATTGAAAGATCAAGACTTTTAAGATTTCTAAGGTTCGAATTATGTTTGAAACGGCACGAAATTTTCGGCTCACACCCGAAAGCCTCAGCAGCGAGAGGCGTATGCCGTGCCATAAACGCCTCAAATCTCCGATTAGAAATGCGTTGATGATCAGGGACGAACCTGACTGGTTGGGCGTTTGTGCCGCGAACGGGTGGTTCGTGTGCGTGAGTCCTGAATGCGGTATGTGAGCGTCAATGTGAAGCGGCATAGTGATCTGCGGGCCGCCGGCCACGTTATGAGGTATGGCTGGCTGTCCGGGATAGTGTTGGAACGGTCCGGGATTAGGGTCGTGCTGATTGATATGAGCTAACAGCTCCTCGATCTGTTGGGGCGTGTTCGGAATGTCCGGCGTGTGAATGTGATATGTGGTTTCGCCGTTCTCGTCCTTTTGCGCGTAAACGTGCGGTTTCGCGGGTTTCTTCGCGGCAGACCCTGCCGCATAGCCAGGCTGAATCTGATTCACGGCGGGATGTTTCTGTCCCGCGATCTGCCGATGGATATCGTATAGAGCCGGGTGTCCTTCAGGAGGTCCGTGGTCCAGCTGAACTAATCCCGGATGCTGCAGATTGATCAGATGATACAACTCCTCAGGGAGGATCTCCTGCTCGGGATTGCGTTGTCCTTGCTTGGGCCGACCTGGCAACCCGGTCGGCGGTTTCCCTTTTTCACCATCGAACGCATCGCTCGGCGGGATTTTCTTTTTCGGGTTCACCGGGACGATCACGTTCGGATCGACGTTCTCGTGGCCTAGAATCGGGCCCTGATACGGAAGTCCGGCCGCCGTGTTGTCCAACTCCGGCCGGAAGTTAGCCGGAGGGACGTTCTGACTGTTCGGTGGCGAAAACGCGAATCCTGGTCCGGCGTTTTGATGCGGACTCAACGGAATGAATTGCGGCTGATCCGCGGGGCCCGACTTCTGCGGGAACGGGAGCTTGTTGGGGTTCACAGGGCCTGGCAAGTGTAAATTATCGTTCGGGGACACGGGGACCGTCGCGGTTTTGTCGGGGAACTTGTCCGGGGCTAGCGGCCCGGGGAAGTAGTCGTCTTTGTGCGGTTTCGCGTGGGGCTCGACGGGTTTCTTCGCGTCCGACTTCGACTTCGTCTTTTCTTTGACCGGGGGCGGGGGCTTTTCCGTGTGCGAGGGCAAGCGGAACACGTTCTCTACACTAGGGTGCGTGGGCTTGTAATCGGGACTGTAGGGTCCGTTGTACGGTATCGTCGGGTGTCCGGGGTCCATGGGGTAATGGAAGAGTCCGTGGGTGGTGGTGTCGGTGGGCGCGCGAACGTTTGTCGTGTCTGAAGCTCCACGGTCCGGTTGCTGGCTGGGCCGGCTCGATTCCGACTCGTTATTCGGTCTGTGCTCGATCGCCGGCCGATCGAACGCGTCTGTCGCGTCCGTTCCTGCAATAAGCAAAGTCCATGGTCACAGAGAGTCGCTCGCCGAGCGCCGCGATCGACGGTCTGCTTTTTTGTTTTGTCCATGCATATTTACAGCGGCGGATCCAACTTATGTACAAGCGTGGCCGTACAAAGCATGCATTCGGAGGACCTTCTTCCGTTCTCGATCGTCGCGCGGTTAAAGGCAAGGCGTGTTCTACGGGGGAATAATCCTTGTGCTTCGCTCTTCTTGACCGGTTGTTACGAGGAAATGGGAACTCGGAGGGTGAGTGTACGGGGTCCGCGTCGTCGATCCATGGAAATGTAACGCGATACGGTGTAAGAGAGAGTGCAGAATGCGGGGATGGATACACTTGGGTGTATGTACACTTTACATTCGCGCTGGAGAGTCCCAGTCAGGTTCGAAGAAACCGTCACCTTTTTACCAGCTACTACAATCTCTTCGTGGTCGGTCGGAAAGAATCCCACAAATTTCGACTGCCTCGAGTTTGCTTCACCGTCACCACAAAATCAAACATTCAGGATCTAGATACTGATTAAACAACGATCTACTTGTCAAGGGCCCTGAGGAATATACAGGATATCCGGGATTTACAGTTTACATCCGGTAGACAATTCAGACCCTAGGTTTACCCTAGAGAGAACTGATATAATATTTCTGTGGCTTCAACGCATTCAGGACGGTTTTGTAACTCTCAAAATGCCCTGAACACTTGGCAATTGTTTGCTACTTGATACTAAACTCCAACTTCCAACTTTTATTACACTAAGCTTAGGGCACGGTGTATTACACAGGTGTTGTAAGTTCCCTCAGAAATGTGTGATCATTAGATGGAAGATCTTCTAGCGACCGCTAGAGTGCGTTTGAGTAGAAACATCTGTAGGCGCGAATAAAGCTCTGTGATCATCTGTGACGCACTTCATTCGCACACATGCATACCATACACGAAGTTCTGACTATGACGCCCCTAGCGGTGACCAGAGGATCTTCCATCTTATTGATCACAAAAAATCAACCAGACAAAGGTGCTTTGTCGGAACACCTCTATAATACACCGTGGCTTAGGGTCACACAAGCGTCAAAATGACGTCTGTGAATTTTCCGTTGTTACGTCTATTTACTATCTCATGTTATACTACAACGGTCGCTGCGACAGACATAGCGACGGAGATCATAAACATAGCATACTACGAGACATTACGTAGTATTCCTCAACTCCCTCCATTTTGACTTAAAAAAAGATAGCAAGTCTTCCCAAAGCACTCTTTCTAAAGTTGGAACGTCCGCTTTCCCCGTGATGTGCAGTGTGCAGTCTATTCTTACATATCTATGCGGACGATCGACGCACGTTGTTTTATCGCTCGTGTGACCCTAGATTAATCCATTACGTTTCACCATCGTCCTGAAGGCGTTAAACACCCCGAAAATTTCTCCTCAAAGAAGGAAACTCAGGAAACCTGTTCCTCCACATCGCTTATCACACAATCGATCAATTATCCTGCCCTCGGTATCTCCAACGATTCTCACATTTTTCCCTCACGTCTCCTATGTGGAAATCTCAATTTACCTGACGCCTGGCCAGCGGAGCGACTGCAGCTCCACTGCATGCAGCAATCGTCACTAGGTAGATGCGTGAGAGCCGCTTGGTAAGAGGGACAGGGGAGCGTTGCCGGCGGCAAGGCTGGAACCGGAGGACAGGCGGCTTGGCAGGAGACCTTCCCCATTTCGCAGTAACATCTCTTCTCGCATCCGGTCACGTTCGACGGCAATTCGCTCCAGTTGTCGTACATCTTCCCCTCGTAATTGCACGAGCCATTATTTCTGCAGCGCACTTCCTGCGAGCGTGACGATCGTCTCAGTGAAACTATTACTCGGTAGCACGAAAGGCCCGCTAACGTTCGAGCGAGATATTTGTACGTTGTCAGACGATGGGAATGAAATTTACCTGGGGACAGCAATTGGGTGGTTTCGGGGAGAAGTTCGGCGGCACGGTTTCCCAGTCCAAGCAGTGGGGATCCAGGACGTCGAGGCCGAAGTCCGTGGGACACTCTATCGTGATGCACTCCGCTTTACCACCCTCGGCGCACATGCAGAACGAGATGCACTCGTCGTACCATTCCGCCCCCAGCTTGTACATTTTCCCTCGGTGGCTGCAGGAACCTTTGTCCATCGTTTTGTCGGAGATGTTTGTTTTGATCACTTCCGCTGGAAGGACGACTTGCAGCGCGGGACCGGTTCGACTGCCTTCGGTCACTCGCACGTAATACGTATGCGCAGGCTCTAGATTCGATATGATCCCCTCTGCAATGAAATAAAATACAACGTAGACCTCGTTGCTAGGAAATCACGTTAAATTAATTAATGCCTCACGATGACTTTTTCTTAAAATTCCGCCAACTGGAAACTCAAATGACAAACAGAGCCAGTTTTCCTCACCTTTGTCAGGTTTCTGTTGCCGCCACACGTGATTCTTGTCGGATATCTCCACAGTAACATCCTGGGGGTTCTTCGCAGACAGCTTCAGCTTAATTGCCGTCGAATTCAGAACCTTCACGTCGGTGAGATTGACTGCCAAATCCGCCGAGGTGTCTGGCCGGATCTCGTGATCGCCGAGGGTAACATCGCACAGGGTGATCGTGCAGCAGGAGTCTCTGAAAAAGGGAAAGAAATTAATTTCAAAGCATTGATTCACGATCTAGGATTGAAGATGATTTTGCTACCTCGGATCGGTGAGAATAACGCAACGATCGTGTTGATTCGTCGTCGAAGTGGTTTCGTTTGGCGGACACCTCGGTTGGCACTTCAAACTGCCGGCTGCCTCGCAGATGCAGACTCTGGAGCAGCCATCTTCGACGCGCTGGCCTCTCATTATCGTCTTATTTCCAAACAGACAGGTCTCCTCGGGTTCAGGTGCTAAAAGATAAACCAATAGATTGTTTATTAGAATTAAATTAATTCGAAGATATCCTCGAGTCTGGGATTGTAGATCTCGTTTTCTCACCTGAATCCGCGGCGCAGACCAGAATGGCGCAACAGGGTTCCTCGATGACCAGCTTCTCCTGGCAAAGAGGGTCCTCGATTCCTCTGTTGGCCCTCACATACGGCGACGAGCAAAGTGGTTTGCAGTCTACCGCTTCTCCGTTTCCTCCGCAAATGCATTTCTCCTCGCAGCCTTTCACGATCTTCTCGCCCGCGGAATACGTGCGATTTCCTTCGACGCACATTGTCATTGTTGGTAGCAAGCTCGAGGATACGTTCATGCTTGTCTCGTTGTGCGGCGCGACGTACTCTCCTCCTGTACAGTAAAATAGGTTTTCTTATGTCATTTATAAAATGAAAACTCATTATTTCAAATAAAACGTGCCCAAGCCTGTTTGGAAACAGGAAGAAACTTACTACGTCCTAAAACTTTTATTAAAATCGACGACCCGATGTTGGGACTTTCTTTATGAGTAGCAAACTTAAACAAGAGTAGTAAATTTTACAGTCACCTTCAACTTCCTTATCATCGTCGTCCATGCTAACATCGCTAAGATCGGTGATATTGGAGTGCAATGAGTTGGTTGGCTCCGGCGCCGAAATATTCAGCGCCCTGCCCCTGACCGCGGTGCTCTCCTCCGTCGTTCGCATCGCCTCCGTGCTGCTGGTTGGCTCTGAAGTAGACGAGGATTCGCCATTCGTCGAGGACTCGATTAACATCGATGTATTTATCACAGAAACGACAGGTTCCCCGCGGAATAGCAAAGGAATCGTGATTCCCGTCGTATCGGTTGGCTTCGCGCTATCGTCGCTCGATTTCATCGACGACGGTCCAGGCGTCGTCATGGCGTCGCTCGCGTCTCCGCGTTTTGAATCATCCTCTTTGATGGGTTTCTGATACTTTTGGTCGGACTTGATCTTGAAGTCCACTGGCTTCTTCTTGGGTTCGATCGTCGTCTTAGACTCGAGCTCTTTGGACTTCTTCTCGACCGTTTCGTTCCTTGCTTCCGGCTGAAGTGATCGGACACTGGGAATATCGGTTGTTTCTAAACCTAGAAATTCGGAAATAGCGCATTAGAGATGGACTGTTGAAACTGAATTGTAGTTAACTAAATTATGGGCAATTTCCTGAGGTTTAATTAAATTTTGATGGAGAAGAACGGGTACCAAGTTTGTTAAAGAGATTGCTGTGTTTCTTGATACGTGGAGTTGAGTAAACCTGCTTAAGTTACACCAGGATGCATAAAAGAAAGTGCGAAAGCGATTCCACGGTGACGATATTCTTTAATTACTTCCACCGCCGTAATAGCGAGGTGGTGTCACCGGAAGAGATCCGCGTAACGGTACAGCAGTTACACACGGTGTACGTTTGGCCCCTGAACTTGAACGTTCGATAAAATCGACCTCGTTAACGACCAACTATCGGCTATCGTTTAACGAGGAGTAATTAGAGGACCTATGATTGCAATTGCGAATGTGATTACTCCGTGGCACGCCACAGGAACGAGTCTTTGGGTTGATTGCATGCTTTTGTATCGAGTTTGTTTTTCGTAAGTAACGAGAAATACATTCTGTGTGCTGCATCAAAAATATTACGTTTCTGGAATTCGAGTTTCGATTCGTTTTGCAGTTTCACCAGTTTTTAATCGACGAACCCGGTCACCCTTTTTGTTCTCAATTTCCTTCACACGTTTCTCTTTTATCGCAAAGATCCTTGACGGAATAATAGACGAATTTGATACGTGCAACGAGTTTCTAAAGAATATTGTCTGAATATTGTTAAGCCTCGGTACCGGTCGGACAGGCGTATCGGTATCGAGGCAACCTGTTTGCAATTTCACCAGAGGATCCCAGTTTCGCGGACGTTTCGCAAGCGAAGATTCGCGCGTGATACTGCGACCAGGCAGAAACTTTCCATCCGGGGCTGCCAGATGAAAACGCGCTCGTACTGTTACGTCAAGCGACCTGGCCTGCCCGATCCTCGTTCCCATCGACCGCTTCTTTCGCGATTTATCGCCGGTCGCTCGAGTTTTTGCGATCGGTCGCGCGAACCGCGAGCAGCTCCAGGTTTGCGTCTAAAAAGATCTTATTGATAGCCTCGGGACTTGCCGAACGTCGCTTAAACATTTACCTAAACCTAAGCCAACCACCGCCAATTATGGGAGAGTAGTCGAGGCGAGAAGTTACGAGAAGCAACCATTCAATTCTCTTCTTTCTGAATCTTACAACGGGAGAGTAGCAGCCAGTAAAAGAATCCTCAAATTTTAACTTACAGTGGTAAACGAAAGAAAGTTTAAAATTTACATTTATGGTAATATTAATCACTTCCACTTTGCATAATTCATATTATGTTGGTAATATTAATTTAGTTTGGAATATTTTCTAATTCTATACGATACAGATATTATTTTATTTGCACAACTCTATTTATACTAGACCTTTGAGTCCTTTAAATTTCACTCAGCGTTGCCAGACAGCTCCATTCTTGTGGGAGATCCTGATTTTGGAGATTTTATATCTGAGAGATCAGCGTCCCATGTCCTATGTGGAATGTTAAAAATCCTGGTATTCTACCAAGTAATTTATTGGACGCTACCAAGATCACTTCACTGATAAATCAGTTTGAAATAAAATATATTTTCTATTTATTTGTACTTTTTTTTGCATGTCCTGATTTTTTTATTGAAAATAATCTGGCAACATTGCCACCACTGTATAATTAACCTTCACCAGGATAGAATGGTTTTATAACACAAACAAATAAAAGCGCCTCAAGGACTCCCACCAAATAGTAGCTGAAAAGAATGATTCTAAATTGTTAAGTGATTTTTTTCTTTATAAAATATTCAAAGAGCTTCAGCGGTTTTTTATCCTGATGAAGGTTAAAAAGTAAGAATCATGGTTTAAATACGGCATGGAAATCTACATCTAACTAATAGTTTTTATTACAATTTAATCTTACTTACAAAGTCTTGAGTTTTGTTATCCTGATACCGTTACACTTTTTGTGGGTACCTTCAAGTAGTTCAATGTCATGAAATTTAATTGCTCTTAAATACGGCATCGAGTGAAGTAGTTGAAACGGTTCTCCGTGCTACGAGCGAAATTATAAATTTTGAAAGCAACAGAATGTGATTGATTTTCTATGTCACGGTGTGAAAAAGGATCTGCTGTCACGTGGAAAAGTACTCTTGGAAATTTAGCAATCCGCCCGCTGGAATTCGTTTCTTCCGCGCACGAATTTGGATGGACTGTGTTCTTGCTGGAGCCTGCTGGCCCGATCGAGTCTTTATCGAAAGTCGAGACGGCCGTGACTTTTATTACGGCATGAATGGGGAACCGTAACGGTGCGACCGGTTCACACGAGGCCAATGCTCGTCATAAGGATCCACCTGACGTGGTAGGCCGTTCGAAGGCACCGTGTAACGATTTTGCGTGTAAGTAGGTGACGGTCTCCTTTTCCACTCGCCGCATGCATATGTATTGACGTTGGCCCGAAAAGGAATCCGGCTCCTTTCGTGCCTTATAATTTTTTTGAAGCGACGCAGAGAAATTAAAAGCTGCGCCACTCGACGCCGCAACAAATTCAACGATTTTTAGGCAGTAAATTAAATATAAAATAAAATTTGACGAAGAGTATAGATTCCAGAGTTCGATAGTTATAATACCTTTCAAAATTTTCTAGAGAACTCAGCGATATTTCCACGCGTGTAATTATAAAACTTTTTCAATTGGATTTGAGGAGGAAAACATTACGCTAAGTGTAAATTATGGACACCTTTCCCGTCACTCGAGTAGCGTTTACCGCGCGAAAAGGATCCACAGCGTCGAAGGTCGCCTGTCGCAACGAGACTCCGATGCATATTGCATTCAATCGTCGTTGGCTCGAAAGCTGCGACATATCAGCGGCGATATCGCGTAATTGCGGCCCATTCTGTTAAACGGTATTTCCATCGTATCTCTCTTCTTACGGACAATCCCAGTTTTCCCTGGCGACGATTTTGAGCTCCCGTCATCCGATTTGTTTCATAAGAAAATGGGTCGATCCCGTTCCCAAAGCGGTCAAGAAAGTTGGCCGTGGAACGCGGAATTGCTCATTGCGCGCCGAAAGGATCTCCACTCGGCTTCCCCGTCGCCGGAAGTCCCGCGTTGTCCGTGAACCCGGCGAGGAAAGCGCGTTCAACCGCCTCGAATGCAGCCGAAGCAAGCGGCCAGAGCGCGAGCGTCGACACACGCGCGCGTTTTCTGCTCGTTACGCCGCCGCGCCACGCCGCGGCTCTGACGCAATCGAACTTGGCGCGCCGCGAAGGAAAGGTAGATGTAATTAACGAGCCGTTCTGCAAACTTACGTCGCCATTTCTGTCGCCTCTTCGCCGAGAATAAGGGGGGAACGGAGAAGCTGGTGAACTTTTACGGAGGAAAGTCACTTTTCCTCAAAGAGGCTTGAATTGTTCTTTATTTATGGAATCGTGTGCCTACTTATCGCGTTAGTCTGGCGTAGTCTTCGATGCATCCCAGGAATCCTGCCGATTAGAATTCCTTTGTTTCGTCTCGGGCAGCGAGTACCATTTTCCTCGACTACGTTCCTTGAATCTCTGGTCATAACCCGGAGAGAAGAAATCTCGATGCGGCTCCTGTCCTCACTCACCGAGTCCTTGAACCCTGGTTCTCGGTAGAAGACCGACTCCTCGCGCAGGGTCAGGACTGCAGGGAGGCAAATACAGAGACCGGAGATCAGAGTTTCGCCGAGGGGCTTCGATAATCGCGGCTCTACTCGAAGCGAACGGAGTTTAGCGTGTGCTTCGCGTCGAAAACTTTACTCTCATCCTTATTCCGATTTCGACCAGATAAGTTTTAACATCGACGTTTGATATACAGGATGTTTGATAAGTCGATACAAAGTTTGCAAACGGTGAGAGAAAAGATTATTTGGAATATATTTAACAATATACAGGGTGCAACGAAAATTTTGCAGGTCCTTCAGGATTATCCCTGATTTTAGACAACTTTTTCTTTAGCGAAAATGTTGGCTTTCTTAACGAGTTATTAACGAAAAATACTGATCAATCGGAGAGCGAGTACAGCGGATTGATTTGGGTGCAAATGATGGCAGGAAATTCGTCTACTATACTCACTGTCTGATTCGTCGGGGGTTTTCGTTAATATCTCGTTAAAAAACCCTTCGAAGACATTTTCACTAAAGAACAAGTTGCTTAAAATCTTCTGGAGAATTATCCTTTTCATGGACCTGTAACATTTTTGATACATTCTGTATACTTTTACGTAATGTGGCACGGTTTTTGAGATATGATCTTTCTCTAAATTTTGTTTATTACCGTACACCCTCTGTGTAAACAATTACCTATACAGAATTAATTATAATTAGTATGAACTCTAAGTTTTTACTTTTTCGTATCTGTAGAGCGTGTTCTGTCTAAATTTCACCGTGAAGTATTTCTAAATGTGTTTTAAAATTTTTGGCAAACAAATGAAGTTGCCTAAATACTGTATTTTTAGTTGCCCTTTTTGTAAAAACAGCTTTCTTTAATTACGTTCACATGTTTGTAAAAATTTCTCTGCTTTGTCACTTTTATAATTTTGTAAATAGAACACAGTAGAATGCATTACTAAAATTCGGAGATTGTCAATTGTACATCATAATTGTTAGGATTGGCAAATAAGTTCCTCGGGTATTGTATAGTGGAATAAATATTAAACACGGAACGAATTAATTTTCCAACTTAATACACATGATCTCTTCTCTCACCCCTGGCAAACTTTCTATCGACCTAACACCCTGTATTTTTGAATATCGCTACGTGAAGAAGAAGGAGAGGAACGTAAAGCGAGAAAGGGGGAAGTTAAAGTGGTCACCAAGCGTGCCTTTGACCATACGGTATTTTATCCTACTTGTTACTCGCTGCGTGATCATTATTTCGTTTCGTACATCACGTTTCGACGGTCAGCTCTTCTGACCTGATGAGTCGTTAAAGGAATCTTTGAAGGTAAACCACTCCTCGCTCGTGCAATGGACACCGCGCCACTATAGAAATAATGAATTCTTCTTCGTTTTAATATCCTAGCAATTACCAACGCGCGGTTTTACTCTCCGAGCTCCGAGCTCGAGCAGAATTTTTGCTCAAATTGTCAATCTTAACTAAATGGAGGGAAAAAAACGTTCGCGACGCGCATGAATAATTCAGCAGAGAAAATTCGACGGCAAAATCAGGAGCGAGGGAAGCATGAAAAGGCTCGCGTCTGCCAATTACGCACGGAATGGCAAAAGTGTTTCGTGGCAGGAGCTGCACGCGCTACTTGCTCCGCGTATGACAGTATCGTCCTGCGTCACATTTCGCTTGCCGGCTTGTCAGGCTTCTTCGATCGACTTTTACTCGTGTAACTTCATCGACGTCCTCGAGAAATTGCCGCGAGTCTCGCAAGCTCGAAGACTTGAAGTAGAATGACACTTTGCGAGTTGGACATGCAAAATGGCGAATGAAATTTGATCTTTGTGCATTGCTATTTAGGCGCGCTCGTAATTCATGGCTAGATTCTCTTTGATTCTCTGTGGGCCGATTAGCGCAAGATCTCTTTACCATACAGTTACAAAAGTTAATCCTCGACGAATCATTCGCAGCGAATGGCTCACGATCCCCGCGATCGCGTTCGATTTTGCGCTCCAGTTGACCACCGTGCGCGGTTAATCGACTCCACGCTTCACCGATCGCGACCCGCAAATTGTTGATTTTCACTGCGGGAAACTCTTTTGCCGTTCAGTAAAAGCGAACCGAAGGCTTTCGGATGCGTCGCGTCGTTTTTGATTGTTAAATAATTCGAGGCCGAAGTTATTGGTTCTTACGCGTTCCGAGTTCCGATCTTGCGATTTAAGGTTGGATCGAGTCTGGGGCATCGACTCCCCGTAAAATTCAGAGAACCTGTTCGGCAGGGAATACGAGAAAAATGATACTTTTAGTTTCTGGACCGCGTTTCGCGAAGGGAGGGCTGCGCGAAGTGTAACGCTCGGCGTTCCGAGGATGAAAAGTGAGGGGCCTCGGGAACGGTGGCATTTTAAACGCGAGAGCTACGCCTCAAGGAGGAATTCCTCGGCCGGTCAACCGTGCCGCGTTACACCGAGGTCTATTTAAATTCGAGCTAATTATCTCACGGTTTCGGAGGCTTGAATTCTAGGATGCTGGAACCGCTGGCTAAAGCCTATAGAACAACTTCAAACTGTTCTTAAACAACTTCTAAACTACGCGTGGTTTATTAGGAAAGTGAAGCGTTTGAAGAATTGTTACCTAGTGGGACATTAACTTACAAAATTAATCAGACCAGTTGCTTATTAGCGGCAAAACACTTTTGTCGTTGAAAAGGACATTGATTTCTTTCGCATTGAAAAAGGAAAGAAACAAAAAAGTCGCTTTCGGCAAGTCCGTGCATCCCCATATAAATCAATGTCCTTTCATGAGCGACAAAACTGTTTTGTCCTTAGCAGAGGCGAACTCAGAGAATTGCCGTTTCTAGACTGATAAATGTTTGCCGCTCTTTTCTATTTTACTTACAAACAGGTTAAACAGCTTAAAAATTAGTGAAATTTTAAAACAAAATCCACGCGGGCGAAGCCGCAGGCAAAAGCTAATGATAATTGTAATTTTGTTTTAAGAATAAATTTCGGGTGAACCAACGCATAACGATACCTTCTCGTTACACAAATGAATCCGTAACACTTTTCGCAACACATCTCCCCATTGTCCGCGCGTGCTCGCAGTATCTCAGACTTTCGAAAGAGTCCGCGAGCGATCCGCGAGTTGCATCCGATCGCTCCCATTGTCTCCGTTCTCGTTCTTCTTTTTCGATGGTCGCGCGGGTTAACGGTTTTCGTTGGAATCGCGATGTCGGTATGCGAGAGGCAAATCGAATCGTCATCGTGCGCGCGCGCGCGCGCCGGCAGCTCGCAGTATGCGTGTGCTCGATTCCTCGCGAATCGGCGCGGCGCGACGCCGCATCTGTAGGTAATCGTGCAAAGCGGAGCGCGTTTGCCGAGTGACGTCGAGGACTCGCGCGATTCAAAGGACGTCGAGGAGGAAAACGTTCGATATCGCGGCGAGGTCGTTGCTCGCATATTTCTCGTGTGCCGGTTTCCGTCGACGATTGGCAGTTTATAAGAAACGAATGGCCGTATCATTTGGGGATCGACGCCTTCTCGGGAAATTGATAGTTGCTCGATGTTACAGGGAGACTTGGCGGGTTTCTGTTTACATGCAGAAGACAGCGCGGTGCCATCGCGGAATGCGTAATGTAGAATCTATTACATAGCTGCGTTCCACGCGATGCAGCTACGGAGAGACAAAGAATCATTCTTCTTACATATTCGCACGAAACGGGCTGAGATATTTTATTCAAGGAAGGTTTCTAGGAGCGTACCATTCAACTGAATGAATCACGTGCGATCCTGGCTTGAAAAACAACCTCGGAACTCCTGTTCGCGAGAGTAAATAGTTGTTCCTTTTGCGAGCGAATTGAAATTTCCGACACCGTGGCACTAGAGAATTTGATTGATGGTTCTATGAAATTCGAATTGATCGCGTGTCATCGATAGTATTGATCCGATCGCTAATAACGGGTCATTGTGCCTGCATAAACTCGTATCTCTCTAATTATATTTTTCTGTCATCGTGCATCGTACGAACGTAGAAAGCAAGCGGAATTAATGCGATCGAAACAACGCGAAATTTCTAAATTTCTCCAGTAACATCTCGTTTGTTCGAACGAAAAATCGTTCTCCGACGAATCGACCGATTTATCAGCTATTTCGTGCGCTTCGATCTAATAGACGCGATTATTTTTCACGGTATTCAGACTCGAAAGCGACTCTCGAGACGTGCAACCGATTATACACGTTCTCGCATTGGGAAGAATCCAGTGATTTCCCCGTCGGTTTTTCGATTCCCAGGAAATCGGAACAGGCGTCTTTCCCCATTGGCCGCGAAATTTCACGCTGTTGCTTTTTCACTCTGCCCGATTCCGACGCCCCGCCCTTCCTGTTAACGCGATGAGTAGGCTCAGTAGGCCGTAAAGGTTGAATATGTGTCGATGCAGGTGCCTCGCAGCGCGACGGATCGATCGACGCGACGCGACGCCCTGAAAAGTCGGCGATTTCAACGTCGAGTCGCGGATCGTGCGCGTGCGCCCGTTCAAGTCTCGCGATTTGCGATTCACGATGCTCCGATCCTCGTTTTCTGTATTCATATTTCGCGAGGTAACTGAGCGTGACAGTTACCTACATGTTATTTCCGGTTTATTTATCACTTTACGCCGCGAAAGCCCCGCGCGAAAGCAATTAAGGCGTTCGAGCGAAGATAATAGAGTGGTTTTTGATACGAACGACCGTTCCGATGCGGCCGATGCGGGCATCGAAGTCTCCGGCTCTCGTCTATCGGTATTTCTATTAAGAAAGCGATTTCGTGGTTCGAGAAATTACACGCGTCGCTATTGATTATAGATACTTGCAGCATAACTGAAACGACAAGGATAGGAAAATAGGCGAAGAAGATTTATCTTAACGCAGGAGATTGAGTAGCGTAACAGAGATCGTGTCAGGACGTGTATGTATGTATACGTGACTGAATAGGTCTCGATCCAGAGGCAAGACGAGCAGCAAACACAAAGTATCCAAGAGTTCTCTGCCCTCTTCGCTACGTCGATCCTCGTGCTCTACGCGAGAACCATGTAATACATGCTCTCGCGTGCGGCAGGCTTAAGTAACTACATACTGGGTGTTTGTCGACGAAACGATGCGCTTAATTGAAAATTTCTCATCGTTCCAAACTCCGAAGAAACAAAAGAAAAAATTATTTTCTGAATTGGTAAATACTGTGAGAGCGCCATGCCACCGCAACTCAGAAAGCTCTGTAATTGGGTTAGAACAGGTTAGAATAAGACTGAATTTCAAATTATCAGAATTTTAAGCCTTAAATTTCGAATTTTCAAAATTGTCTATTTGAAACTTATCTAGCACTGCATACTGGTGCAAACGAGTTTTCAAAGAAAGTGCAACAATGTTTCTGTTGTTAAATAATATGTTAGAATTTACAAAACTATTTCTTCTTTTCGCCGTTAGATCGCGTAGCGGCAATAAGTAAATACCGATATATCGTCCGAAATGTTCGGAAACGCGATCACGAGAAAACTACCCAATGTAAAGAACAGAGAGTTTTCGGCGAACGGGAGTAATCGATAATTTAATTAATCTCTCCCGAGGGATACGAGTGTTCACTGGCCATTAAGTGAAAGTTGCGGTTGTCAGGCGAAGAACAATAAAGTGGGAAGCTCGGAGAGCAGGATTTAATTACCGTAATTACAAAGAGGAACGATCGCTGCTGTTTTTCTGTGTCGAACAGTTAGGTCGTGCCCCAAATTTGTTCCACGGAGCCAAAGATCACGGAAAGACGAACGACGCTTGTAGGGAATCGCGGAAAGTACAAATTATCGAACTGCAGCAAGCAGTCGCCAACTGGCCGCATGTTTTCCCCCTATGATTGTTTATAGAGCACCGATGAACAGGTTATGCAGATGATCGAGGAATACCATTACGCGATAGCCGTAACAAAGATATCAAAGGCTCGCGCTCGTGTCGAGAATATAAAGGACAGACTACGTTCACTCGCATATTTATAGTACCGTTAACCAGGTTACTTCGACAGCTACAGGGGTCCTCTTAGTCCGCGATCCTTGGCGAAATAACCTCGCGATACGATCTGAACTCTTTCTCCGACAATTATCGTTCCGAATCGAACCGCTAACAACGCGTAATCATTTCAGGACTTCCACGGCACTCACGGCGCTTCGACTCAAAGATTGAGACGGCGCGGCGCGGCGCAGCGCGTTTCGATCCGGACCACCCGTTACGTGGAGTCGTATGCCTACTTGACCAGACACGCCAATATGTTCCTTTCGCTGGTAGGCAGTTGAAATCAGGATTATTTCGTGGGAAGAATTATTGCGGCCATGTCAACCGCGTTCAACGAGCGAGGAAATGCATCGCGTGGCGTCGACGCTCGCGCAAAAATTCGCCTGAATCTCTTCTCGGAGCACGCGAAGGCAGTTGCGAAGAAATTGCCTCGGATATTTCGCCTGTCATTCTAATT
The DNA here is from genome assembly GCA_030770465.2 of Perdita meconis. Lineage (NCBI taxonomy): Eukaryota > Metazoa > Arthropoda > Insecta > Hymenoptera > Andrenidae > Perdita > Perdita meconis. The sequence continues at coordinate 10,340,084 of JASKOS020000011.1, read as the reverse complement.
ACAGTGCAACGCTGCATCGATTTATGCAGGAATATCGGGAGGAAAATGGCGACGCGGCGATCGAGTCTGTGGCGACAGGAGCGCGTAGATTTAGAGAAGAATTCGCGCGTGAGACCAGGAAATAGAAAGTCGCCCGCGTTGCGCGAATTAAAAAAGATAATACGGTATCACAGAGACGTAATCGTTATTTAATTAGGCGCAGACGCGTATCTCCGTGACTCCGTGGCGAATTGGCTCGGCGAGGTGGTGCAACGCGCGTCCCGCCGCGAGAGGATTCGAATTCGCCTTTCCAAGCGAACCAAGGACTGGCTTCTGCAATTGCCTCGGTGTCGGGATGCAATTAAAAATGTTTCATTCTCGCCTTGCCAGGCCAGATGCCGTCGTCGCTACGATTCTGGCCAGACGCGAGCGTTTCCGTTTCTTTCTCTTTAATTGGAACATCGCGTAGCTCTATTCTGATATTAGGCAGCCAGTCGTCGAGGCGATAACGATCGCGGAATGGCTAATGGCGCCGGGCTTTTTCATTCTAATTAGCCAAAGCATCGCTAATTATTCTGGGATCAATTTTAGCGGCGTTTGTTGCTCGAGTCTTCGCAGGCGACGCGAACTCTGGATGGAACGCCGCGCCGCGCCGCGCCGCACCGCGCCGGCTCCATCACTTTTACTTTATGGTTTATAGATTCTATCTCGATGCATGCGCGGTTTTACGTGTGTGTAACGAATTCGAAATAGGTCTCCTCGCCTCGTCTACGGTATTATGTAAATTGGACCGTATTTCACCATCTTTACGGCTATCTGGATGACTAAGCGTGAGGCAACGATAGACACTTCGCCTCTGCCGAACGACACAAACACTATTAGCCGATATACTTTACTATCTTATATTAGAAAATTTTCAACCGCGTCGTACGCTTGTTGCGAGAGACGCTTCTACTCTTCTACCCTGACAGCTCCTCGCTCCGATGCTCGTCACAGGTCAGCTGCTCCGGTATTTCAGACCCGAAAGAACGGCCTTCTCCGATCATCGTTCGTTTAACTCCAAGCAATTGACTTCTACGCTCGCATCGACGTTCCAAAAAATTACTTAACACTCGCGAGAGCGATTCTTGTTGTCGAAGTCACCCGACCGACTCACGGCACTCGTGTGAAATCAGTTCCATTGTTCAGCTAATAATCGTGAGCATTGCGCGTACATAGGCATAAAAAACTATGTCGGCGCGAGGAGGAAGGGCCGAGGATGAAAGGAAAACGGGGAAAAGAGGTCCGAAGGAGAAAGGTGGCTGCACGAAATTCCGTTCCGATGACCGCAGGTAGATTCGACGAACTGGCCGAAATAATAGTCGAAGGAGATTTCGGCGAAAGACGTCTTTCATTTTCACCGCGGCGATCCATCATCGTAGAAACGAAATTGGAGCGTCAAGGACGATGATTTACTATGCCGAGGATTGTGAGTGATTTACTATGACAGTGTGTGAGTGTACGCGTTTCGATCACTTTCACCGCCGTGATTGTTAACATTTCCGGCAAGTATTTGAAGTGTAAAGTAGAACCTTCGTCGCGAAGCGGTAGCGAGTTAGTCGTCGTGTTTCGTTATTGACAAAACATTTTACTTTCCTGAACAGGTCAGGTTGAATCATGTCTACCTGGGCGCTCCCTAAATATTAGGCTAACCTGCACGACAACCTTCTTCCCTCGGTGGAGATCGAAGGGACGATAATTCGTCGAGTCAATAACCCGGAGGGTCTCTGCCCATTCGTGATTTCAATTAATCCGTCTGGAGAAGAAGACGTTAGAAGAAAAGTATCATTCTTATTTCTTGAATCAGTTTTATGTTTGTCGAGTGATTTCTTATTTCCGTTTTCGTTTTTCCGGAATTAGTAACTTCGCTTCCCACAAACATTCTCTCTGGAAATTGCTGCGCCGTTCGATGCGGTTTTATTTTTTCCCAAGGCCGTTTATAGCAGCGAATGCGTGTCGACCAGTTGGCCAACTGGATCCGACGCTACCGTTAACGTATTCCGTGCATCTCGTTCTTATAATACAACTTCTCCCGGTCTGTTTACCTTCCCGATCGCCGCGAAAAATTACTACGGGGGACACGTGCGCCTGCTGGCAATTTTGTCTCTACTTCCTACTTACTCAGTTTTTTGAACACGTTACTGTTATCTTTTGTGGCCATTTTTTGCATAACTAAAAAAAATGAGCTATAACTTACAGACATCAGAGTCACCTTTTTCTTTTCGGTAAAAAGTTTCTTATTCCCTTCAATATCCAAGGAATAAAAAATTCTCTCCACCCCATAATTTAAAATTCATTGTTCCCGCTCATAAAAAAGCAGAACGCAACTTCGTTCCGCGAGTCGAGTTCTCGTCTCTAGAAAGAATGGACCAGGATATTGAGCAACAGGAAGTCCAGCGATAACTCCGATCAAGTCCATCGGTCTTCCTTCACTTTTCCTAGCGGCAGAGGCTCGCTCAGCTCGCGGAGATTTCAAGGAACGTACAACGCGATATAACGTGCATTCTAACGCCGCGCCGCAGCGGCAAGAAACGTGGCGGAATCGCGTGAAAAGGGCTGCTGTAACTGCGATCTCGATTTCCCCTGTGGAATCTTCCCCCGTGGAAAGTAATCGCCGCGCCGCGGCGAACTTTCCACGCAGTTGACACGAGTACACTGTGCAGTGTCGCGTTTTTGCCTCCCACTCCGACTTTTACGAAAGAAACGTTATTACCGTTATCATCGTCGGCAGAAGATGCTCGAGAAATTGGAAGCTGCTATCGAGCTTTTTCTTTCGAAGAAGCGCGATCTAACGCGGCTGTTCGCAGTAGACGAAGTATTACTTTCCGAGTAATTGGATTTGCTTCGGCCCACGAGTGAACCGATAGATCCCGACAGTGCAGTGGAATAATATTTCATAATCAATTTCAACGATTTCATTCGTCAGAAGTGGATTACTTTCGAAGTTCGGCGCGATCGCAGTACAATCTCTTGAATAGATTTCCCAGTTTTATTTATTTCTTTAATTATTATTATTATTATTATTATTATTATATATGTTATAGACTCGTTGGTACATATAAAAAAAGTTAAAATGTACGAGGGAAATAGTATATAAAAAGAAAATTTTAATAATGCAATAAAACGGAGAGAGGGATAAAGATCATAATACATAAATTAAGGCGGAATTACATACAGGGTGTAACAGAACACGTGGAACTTCGAGAGCTGATTGTACACCTAAAAATAATGAAAACAGTTCATATAGACATGTTCATGCGATATAACGAATTTTGTAAACAGAGCAAACTGTCTGTAAACCTAATAAACCGCTAAGCAAGAAACCGCACTGTTTATGAATAATACTTGACATTTTTTATTTAACGACTCACAAGGAGTTTGTAAGAACTGCGAAATCTCGAATCACTTGGCTGCATGTGTATTTAATACTTTAAGTTTATGAGAAAAGAGGCCTAAAGGATTTGAGTGCCTTTTGTTTCCGAGGAATGAATAAAAAAATGTTTGACATTTACCGAAGCCGTAAGTTGTACGATGATTCTCAATATGCTAAGCTACCTCTAAGGGGTCTAGCTGGTACATGTAGTGCAAATAATTCAATATACCTACATACGTGGATATGCAATCACACCTTTAGTAATTTTATTAACAAACATAATGTCTAACATCATTCTTCTATTACTTAAAGTCATTGAACCCTGATTATAGAGAATCGCATCATAGTTGAGCGAATCAAATGGCATGGGACAACCACAGCAAGACGTAGAAATTTATATTATACACTTTCAATATCGTTTGTGTGAGATTTATAGTATAGAGGCCAAATAATACTATTGTACACCAATATCGGCCTGGTTAGTGCGCAATAGAGAATCCTGAGGATGCAGGTGTTACTGAAGTACTCGGAGGCTAATGGGATTTCCCTTGTATATTAAATAAAGTGTTTTGAAACTCTATGAATGAGACTATGTAACAAGAAGTTACAGTCAGTAGTGGACTGGATTCAAAAATATTGGTTGCCAAGAGACAAAAAGGGCGCATTAGAATTTTCATTAAGATTTGTAACATAGGATAAACATACCAATACATTGACGGTACCCAGTAGATGGACAGATTTTAGATTGATCGATAATTATGAAAAAAACTAGGTTTTTAATTAATACATATTATTGTTTCTTCATTTCGTAGAGAGATTGTTCTGTTAAAAATCTGACACTTTCAATAACGTTGTTTTTTAAATACGAAATATTTCATAAATATTTCATAATACTGTCCGCCATTTATTAGTGACACAGGCTATGAGTAGAATTGTCATCATTTTATGATTGAATAAATTAATTGTATTACATACAACTAATATTTCCTCTAAATTTATACCTTTTTTGTGCAAAGCGTTTGAATTTTGTTTATAAAACAAACATTTCTAAGGAAAATTTGAAGCAAGCCATCTATTGGCTTGCTTACCCTATTGGCTCATGTTTAAAGGGTCCCACTTGTTATCGGGCATGCTGACAGCTTGTTCAGTCCGCCACTGATTACAGCTACGCGATACTACGCTTTCGGATTGTCTTGAAAATGATAAATTTAAAGAAAATACGATACCCAGGTGGTTAGTTTAGATAAAAACCCATTCATATTGTAGTTGAAATCAAAGTTTCGCTTATGCATGAATTAACCGGGAGAAACGATGATCCTCGATTTGAGGGGAAGTGCCGGATGTTGAACCGAGAGGACGTTACACGATTTCCATTGACAGCTGCCGCGAACCAGCTCGATATTCGTGTTAGTGGGCAACCTGGACGGCTCGAGATTTCTCGCGGACGCTCCGAGCGACTGTCCTCCATCGTCCGGCGAAATCTGTCTCTCCTATTTTGGGAAAATCTCTCTCCGCGGCGACGACCGATGGAAAAGTTGTCGGGGCGAGTCGATTTCGCGCGGAACGTTCGCCAGAATTCTCGCCTGTATCGGCCCGGCTCTTTCCCCGATTTTATTTCTAGCAGATGACATCAGTCGACCGACTAGGACGTGACAAAACTTTTTGCCGCTTTTGCGCGGGATACCGTTAGGAACTCGACGATCCTCTCGACGCCGCGTCGCGCCGCTCCGCTCGACGTCGTTCAGGCGTTAATACGTATTCGGTTGTGCAACGACTCGTCAATTGGTGGTTCGGACGCTCTAAACGGGTTAGAGTACAGGGTCAAGAGCGATGTTTTCAGGTGGAATCATAGATCTCCGATTTCCCAAAAAATCCGTGGTCCGAGTTTTGTACTCCAAAATGCAAGATTTAGCGCGCTTGGATCACGCTAAAACCTGTCACAGCATCGCTCGTTAATTAAGTAATTGAATAGGCTCGCGAGTCTCTTGAAACGGTTCAGATCCCACGATAAATCCACGAAGAAGGTTCCCTCGTAGAAGGAGGAACTCCGTGACAAGTCGAAATCACGCGAGAGAAAACAATAGGGGGAAGGAGCTCACCGTCGGCGGTGGTCTGCGTTGGTGGGTCGACGTCGAGGGCCGAGGACAGGAGGGCGACTCCGCCTAGCAGCCAGAGTCCTGCGACCGCGGACAGGAAGCATCTTTTCTGGATACGCATCCTACCGCATTCTTCTGCACCGTTCCTCGCGAACGCGCTCAAACTCTGTCACTCAGAGAAACGAACCACTCGACCAAAACAAACGCGTCTCAGCTTTTTCCTTCCTTTTTTCGGTAGCCCGACCCGTTCGAACCTCGCGGCACTCGGTTCCCGGCCCTTCAGGGTAACACGACGCGCGGTAAACACTCGACTGGAACCTGGAACTCGACGAGGAGCACAAAAACGTCGAACGAACGAACGAACGAACGGTTCACTCGGTTCACTGAGTACGGTCGCGATCCGTGCTGAGGCCGGAGGTGAAGTGCACCGGTGAGCGGGATCTACCTCCTCCTTGGCCGCCGTTCCTGTCTCGGTTTGCCTTTCATTCCTCCTCTCCGGCCAGCCGAAGAATTCTCCACGCTCACCTTGCCGCGGCCAACCTAAACACCGCCGCCCTGGACTTAATGGACTTGCCGCGTCCTCTGCTGGGGAAACCCCGTTCCTCGAACACGCAGCTCTTCGCCGTTCTTCCTCCGCCTCCGATACCTCTACCGCCTTCGCCGTTCCCGCCGAACCAATCTTTCCAGAACTCTGATTCATTTCGCGACGAATTCTCCGGTTTCGCATTACGGGGAACTTTGCTCGTTGTGTTTATCATTCGCTGAAAACGCGTGAGGTTCGAACGGTTGATGCGAGAAATTGGAAACGTCGAATGGCGATCGATAAATGAGCGGACTTCGGTAAAAGTAGAATCTCGGTAACTCGGAACAGATTTTTTTTTAAAAATAGAATTTTGGTTCTTTATCGCATCGTTGTGAGACATTCGGTGAATCGAAATGTAAAGCGCAATATTGGTTTCTACACGAACGCATCAGCAAAGATATTTGTACAAGTTTCATTCAACAAACTTATTTCGTAATGAGAAAATAAAAGAAAAACTGATCACTTTAGGTCGTTTCATGTTTTAACGCACTTAATACTTACTAGTTTAGAATTGCGATCTAATAAAAAAATATCCCTCCAAATGTAATCGCAGTAGATTGTAGACATTGTACTGCATGTTATATTATTACTTAATACTGTTAGTTTTTTACGTTTCTTGCAAATTAATGATCTTTTCCGTTTCGATTTTGGTTCAGTCATCAAAGCATGGATTAATTTAGATCCAATTCCATTCTATTTAATTATAAAATAGCTAGCCTGTTCTTCAAACTTGTACTAAATTGAAAATATCTGGAGAACACTGTATAGTTCAGCGGGTTTATGCAAAAATTCGGCAATATGACAGTGTGACAGAGTTTCGAATGGCTACTAAATTCATTAATAAAATCAAGGAAGAAACACTGTTTCAGTTAATAAAAGTCAGAGAGAATTACATTAGTATTAATTTTTTTTATTAACAAAGCTTAATTAATACTAAGTTTGGATTTTGATTGTCTTCCATCATGTGCGTTATAAATATAAAACGATTTTTAATGGTCACTTTCTAGAATTTATAAATGAATTTGTTTCTTGAATAGTTACAATTATCAGTGTATTAATAAAAATCCTTTCCTGTTGAAGTTCTCATCATGAATTAAGTTTGTTCAATTAAGACCATACAAATAGCTTTATTGTTATTGGAAGTAAATGCTAATTGACAGACAGATTATAAATATGAAATAATACTTCATTAAAAAATTCACTAATAATTCAAGTTGTTATAAATCACACTTTTAAAAGTAGTGTAAAAATGTTAAGAGATCGCAATAATTGGCTAAAGAAATTTAGAAAAAGGCTGTTCTTTTCCGACAATTGTGCAGCGAAAGTGCCAATGTGATAAAATTTGCAACAAGTAAAAAACAAATCCTGAAGATCTATCGCAAGATTGTTGAAACGCGCAATAAATGTGAACATAATTAACTTTTGAAAATCGAATTCGCCTTTCTGTAAGTATCTACAGATCGAGAAAGGCTTCTCAAGTCACATTTTCGTTCGTTAAACATCTTCTATTCCAAAACTTCGATAAGTTGAAATCTGCGCAACCCGAAGATTTAAATTCTTCCCCCGAGATTCGAATTACGGAAGTTTTGCAGAGCTCATATTGCGATAAGATATTTTCTGTTTCCAGCAAATTTTATGCGATCGGTCAGAAAGTATCTCGCGTTCCGAATATTCCTCCATCGTCTGCTCTTGCCGGTTGCATTTTCTTCGTCTGAAATCATCCTGTCCGGTGGACAGAAAGCTGAACGCAATTTCCATGACTGGAATTTCTTCTAAGGTCGATATTAGTTCGTCCAGCGCGACGTTTCGAGGCGAAAGCGGTGAAATCGAAAGTACTGTATCCGTTGTCGCGTGTTTTCGACGCATTCGTTCATTTTACGCATTATCGATTGTCGCTCCGCCACCTGAACTAAATGTTTCGCGTCGTGCAAGAACTTCGTCCCGAGGAATTATCTTCGATGTAATTTCTCCTTTCAAAACAGAGTGCCATAAAATCTCGGGCAGCTATAAGAAAGTCATAAATATTCTTCTCTCGGAAACTTTCTTAACGAACCAATTAACACACAATTGTTCGAGCCGCGGACACGACCTCTTTCGAATTACGTACCGTCGCGACGTAATAAACCACTGTATCGATTTGTAGTTCATTAATCCGATCCCGCGGCGCAGTGGAAAATACGAGGTGACGTTTCTGAAACGATCGACTACCGATCATTGTCATAAAACGATAGCTAAATTGATAGATAATGTTTTTCAACTATCTAAAGTCGTAAGTCATCGGATGATATTCTTATTTGTCAAGATGATCCACCGATGGCAGCAAGTATTTTAGGACAATTTGCAATACCATTAATAATTTTGTGCGCAAACCACAAATCCAGCATAAGACGACGGTTCTCAAGCGATATCGAATTTTGTTGAAGCAATTATGGTTATCAAAAGACATAGGATTTCAAATGAGGACAAACAGAGGAGCAATATAAGATACATAAAGTTTCAAATCTTAAAATATTTAAATATTTTATCTATAAATTATTCAAATTTGTTCAGCTTAAATTTTTTATTGTGTAGAGTAAACTTCAATTTTTAATCCTCTATGTACGCCTTATACATTGTATACTAATGGGAATCCTTTCCCGTATAAATAAATAAATAAATAAATAAATATTTGGATTGCTAAGAGACGATCGTATTTAACGAGTTATGGATCATCGCAAACAAAATATTTAAGATATCAATGCAAGTTTATCTTCTTCGTTTCAACGTAAAAATCCGATTCTTATTCACTTTCACCCGAAGAGGAGTTTCTTCGATGATGTCCTTGAAATTTGACGTAGATCGGGGCCTAAATCAAGGATCTTTCGTTCCGAATGACCCGACGGTGATGAAATGACAAGTAGTCATACTGCTCCAAGTATCTCAAACCGGAAGTCCTGGAAGTCTACTGAATATTGAGAAATATTCTGCATTGCTCCAGAGGTTTCCCCGAAGAAATGCTGATGGAATTTCGATGCTCTGCAGATTTTTAATTTATTGCAACTGTATAGCTGATGAATTTCCTCCCGGAGAAAGCATTAGTGGGTCAGGGTGACGACACGCCTCGAAACAGTTTCGCGATGTCGGAAATCAAGTCGCCGTGTTCTGGCTCCGAAACGAAATGCCGAAGGCGTCTGGTTTCCGTAACAAGATTACAGAACAGAATTCCCTCGCGAATGAGTCACCCGGTAGACGAATAGTGGTCGAGAACGACCTCGACTAAGTTTGGAAGGAGAAATCTTTCACGGGAGGAAAAGCGAGTGGGTTTCAGCCAAGGCTCGGACGTACACGTGGCCTTATCTTCGTAATCATCTTCTTGTAGCCGCTCTGCGTTCGTAATCTTATGTCACAAAACCGTTCGATTCGATTGGACGCGATTTTCGTTTTCGTCGGGTTCTTTAATCCTGAGTTCGCGAAGGTTTTCGCCTTTTCGCGAACGGCGCATAACTCGGAGCAAACTCGCCGACGAATTTCTCGCGAGCATTGTTCGCGAGTTGCGTCCACGCAGCTTAAGAATCCTTCGATTCAATGCGTTCGCCGCCTTTTTTCCTCTCGCCTTTCTTCCGTACTTGTCCCAAGTCGAGGCACAGTGGTCACGTTCGCATCCGAAACAATGGAGCCGAAGAAACGCGGCATTAGTCATCGGTGTACACCTTAAAGATTTTCCCGGTGGGCTATCGGTTTTGAGGATCGTCGCGTTTGGTTTGCCACTTGCATCACAATGAACGCGATCATTCTTCGCCAGAATGCCGCTGAATGCTAATTGCTCGACGAGTTCCCGGTTCCCGCCGTGCCGCCGCGCTCCGCCGCTGCTCTTCGGTAATAAATTATCTCCAACTCTCGCGCCTTTATCGACCTCGAGAACGAGCATTCGTTATGAAACGTTTCGTAATGATTTCTGCCGTCGATGCATTATGGGCGGATTGATAAAGGGAGAACGGGACGAAAGTGCGACGGTAAAGCGCGCGCCAAGAGAGGCCGAGATTCGGTGAAAGCGTGCCGAGCAATCTGCATGCGCGTGCTTCCCGTTAATTTACAGGCCGTGTTATCGCGCGTTATCAACCGGCTCTTTTATCTCTCATTGCGTTATTTATTGCGGGTTGCGCCTCGCGTAGGCCGAACAATGAATAGAAGCGTTCGAAGCGGATAGACAATCGAAATCCGTTGTAACTCGATATTGCTGGATTCAGACTGCCACCGGTTCGCTCCGACCTCCAACTGAAATTCATTGCGATAATATTCCAATGCTGATTTGCTGAATTCGCAAATCAAAAAAGGCTAATTACTATTTCCAATCGACTTGCAAATAATATTTGTTCATTTCCTTGCTTGTTTCTCGGGTTTGAGAGATAAGTTCGCCGTGACTCGAAGAACAGTTATTTCCGACACGAATGTCCCATTTTAGAGCAACAACAAGTCAGATTGGAACAGAATATAGATCATCGGGAAGGCTGGATCGAAGTGCAACGATACGGTAATTGCACCACGGTCGAATTTACCGCTGGCAGGGCTCGTTGCAATTACCGTTGCACGCGAATTTACGTTTCGCGCGGTGCCGCCGTTAATGACGCAATTACGACTGCCGAATTACGCGCAATTTATTTAACGACGCAGGAACAGCTGGTAGTCAGTCGTTCACACCGTCTCTCTGTTCGTAATTCCTTTTCAACTCTTCATTCAAGAATTTAGGTACTAGCGACGCAGTTCGAGGCGAAGGAAGAACAATTGGATTCCAGTAATTAGGATCGAAACTGTTTCTTGCTTAATTGTACATAATGAAGGAGTCACGGCAAAGCGTTTCTCCCTTTCGACATCTATTAAGGGGCCATTTATACTATCGACGAGCCGTGTACGAGATCACGGGACGAGCAAAATAAAACACATTCTACGCATACTAGCGAAGAATCGGAAATATATGATGATAATATAATAATGATAAAATAATATCAATAGGTTTTACTCGGTTCGTGCACGGCTCGTCGATAATATAAATCAGGCCTAATCTGTTTAATCTTACGTAGGCGAATTAAGCTTGAGCTTAAGGATACTAAGCAGTCGTTTTTATCGAAAATTAAGAGTGACTTTATCATTCAATTACAAAGAACCTATAATTGAAATCTGTGCTTTGACACGATGTTTATTTACGTCATAAGTTTTGGAGGAACCTTTGAATCTCTTTACAGAGGTTCTTCTAATGGACTTCCTTTTGTTTTACACTGATTTTGAAAAAAAAAAAAAAAAATCCAGCGATCTGCTTGTAGATTCTATTTTGAAATATCTCTAGTTCTGCACTGGGCCTCTAAGAGAAGCAATGAATGTTTTGATTTTTTAAAATAAAAAATAAAAATCTTTATTAACTTCGATTTAGGTTCAGGCCGACAATACACACTTTGTGATCTGGCTTAAATTTGATTCAAACAATTAGAACTTCCGTTTTTGAGATATCACTGCGAAAGGAAGCGAAAATAGAAGCCGGAGAAAAACGCATTCGAAGTTTTAAGAGATTTTAAGATATTATTGTCGCTACATACCTCTGTGTTACATGCATCAGTGTTTACAAATGTTTTAGAAATATAAAACAGCAAGGTCTTCAATTAAACAAAAGTGAAGGTAAATGAGTTATCAATCCCTTTTCAAGTATCAGAAATTCTACTTTCGCCGCTGCGGACTGCTTGCCTTCGGGCAAAAACGAGTTTATGTTCTGCTCAACATTTACAGCTGTCAAATCCGTAATTTGGCGAATTTTGGCATAAACCAAACGGGATTTTGCTCAGGAAGCACGACAGTTTAAAAAAATACAATAAAAAGATTGCATGAATCTTATTGTAGATCCAACTTCTCTGCCAACGAATGTATCAGACGTTGCTGTAGACAAGCTAATATGTTTGCACACCAACTTGACTTCTTTGGTTGTTCGACTGAATCTTTTTCTAACCAATGTAAATGCCTCTCTAACAGCGAATCTGAATGTTATTTTTTATTTTAAGTGTATCAAAGGGGGGCACCCCGTTAATAAATAAATAAATAAATAAATAAAAAGAAAATTTATTGACTGCCTAGTATCTTTAATTCATTACATATTAAATATATTAATTACACGTTTGCTTACGGATGACTAAAATGATTTCGCTTAAATAAATATTTCTATATTAAATCGAGCTTTATCGACACGTGCTTGCAACAAAACAATACACTCCACTTATAAAATAATTCCATTCTGTTGACGCATTCGCTTCGGGCAAACACGTGCTTCGCGAAAACGAAATAAGACGACGAGACAAATCAGCAATGCGAAATCTATTCTTTTAATGACACATCAACTGTTGATTATCACTGTTCAACAAAATTTGAAAAATTTTAAAATGATGGAATGAAATTAATTTTATCCAATAGATTTTGAGCCGCTTAATACAATGGCGTTTTTACTTTTTCTCCTACACGTCAGGATTTTCTTTTATTTAATTTTGAAAATAGACCGTAAATACATTGAGTGCACCGGAGAAGATGAAATATCTTCGAAGAGATTAAAGCTATCAAAAAAATATTCCTACTAAACTAATCTACATACAAATGAAAATTTTTTTATTTTTTTTTTTTTAAATATTTTTGGTCAACTGATGTCGATCAGTAGTGCTCGCTGCAAAATCCATTTTTCAAAAAGTGTTTGTCAGAGATTGCTAATAACATTCGCATTATTTAAAATTTTCACAGAAGAAAAGTAGTCAATATTCTTGAAATGTTACGCTGGGGAGGGGTACAAACATCTTGCAAAAAGGTAACGAAAAATAATTTAACTTGAGCGTACGATATGCCAGTAAAAACTTGACTTTAAATAGAAGTTTATTACCATTTTTCACTTGGACAAGATACAACGACTAAACATTACAGGGCTTGTCTGACCGCGGAAGTAGAAAACCCCCTTCAAAGACTGACGCGCTTCAACATCACTAACTTTATGCCTTAATTACTAAAAATTGTAACGTCTAGGAGAAAAACCAAAATTACCATCGGGTTCAGCAAATTTTTCTGAATACAAAATTCGAAGTTTGATTCCATCATTTTCCAGCGCGTTGAACAGTGTTATCATTCGGAAAGTTCCACTAAGGCTCTATTGAGACGTCGGCGCAGTTCCTGAAGGTCTCCTGCGGTCCACAGCCCAGAGCGAAAGTGCCGTCGGGGCACTCGCCCCAATTATTTCCGGTTCGATAATGCCATCGCAGCACGCATTGCTCGCAAGTGACGTCTTTCGGCAAAACGAGGGGAACGTCGTAATTCATCGACGTGTTCACTTTCAGCGAGTAGGAACCGTCGGCCAGCTGAAGAGGATGTCGGTTGAAGCAGTCTTCAGTCTCGAGCTCGTGAGGATGCTGCAGAGGGCAGAGATGAAACGAGAAGGTTCCCCAGTGGTTGGCCGTCAGCTTCACGTTCGCGGTGATAGTCTGGCCCGCTTTATATCTGGAAGGAACGTGCGATTCGATTGTTTTACGAGGGGAGCTCCTCGAAGACGATTCGAACATTTAGCCGGATATGCATTCACATTCACCTCGCGACGATTACGCCGGTGCCATAAACGCCACCGTTCTCGTTTGGCCTGGGCCTAGGGAGGGCGTAGTTATCACCGCATTCGCCGCATCGCCCACAGTTTTGTTGCCATTGAATCTACGACGACGATTAAGAACATCAGTATCATTTTCGTCACTTACGCACTTTTAACGAAACTTCGCGTTGTCGAATATTCGAAGTCAACAGTTTAAACGTTTAAGCGAAATTCTATGACTCGTTGCCTTACTCGCTTCGTTGCGTCGCGAGTTGCATTCTCAAGGGGTTCACTTTCTTCTTGAAATTCTAATCCGCGCCATCGATAGTAGCTGTCAACTTGACGGCGTCAAGTATGGGATTATGCTTTTTCAAGATAAATAATCAGTGAAAACTCTTACGGTCAATCCTCCGCAGTATAACTCATTGTCGGTGTAATTCGGCTCGACGGGGAATCCTTTCCTCCAGGCGCTGCTTCTGCTCACAGGGTTCAACATCATCCCGTGACCGTAGATCCCTTGAAGGGAGATCCCCAGCAGACAGGTGATCAACAAGAATTTCGCGAACGCCATGATACGTTACTTACACTCGGTACGCTGTGCTCCGAATTATTTCCCCGGCTATTTTATATATACATCGTTCACGTATTATCAGAAGGTTCACCTTGAATCAATCAATATGGAATTAGTGATTCACTGGCAATTATCTTATCTTTGCTTAACCTGTTGCATAACCTTTCAATCAAATGTTTTCGGTTTTTGTGTTCGATTGTTACAGTTTCAAATTGGTCCACTATATTAGGAATTCGATGCATAAATATAATGGCGATGCGGTATCGTATTCTTCTTAAAGCAGATTTCGAGTAGTTTAGATCTTCCACGATTGTTATCAAATAATATGCAACGTTTACAAAAACTAATGAACTTTGTTCCTGTAATTATTGTGTTTTATACTTAATTCTTCCGATTCTGCGAATAAGATTTTTGATATCTTAATTTTATTTTATCACGAAAATTGCGTCAGATTATTTAAAAGAATCAAGTGTTCCAATCACTTTCGAATGACGTAATATTTGATAAGCAGAACTTTCAGCTGTATTTGATTACCTGCACGTTTTTTAAATCAATCTTTCACGGTCACTTTGCAAACTTCGCAAAAATGACCCTTCAGTAGAAGATGATACGACGAATGAGAGTGCTCTGATTAGAGGAAGAAAGTACTTACGATAAGGACACCTTTTTCATAAACACAATTCAATACAGACATTAAAACACAAATAAAATGTTGTTTCGGAAAAAATTGGATTAAATGAGTAAATTAATCTTTTTCAATATTTATCAGGAGGTATTTCTGCGTTCTTTACCTTTATCACCACGAAAACAAGAAATATGAGTCAGATTTGTTTGTACTTAATTTATCTTGTACAAGAATGTGATTGAGTCTCGTGTTTTTATTTTAAGCAGTATTTCATAGCTCCTTTATCAACGTGACGTAATGACGCCGACTGATGACTGATAACTAGTTGACAGATTCGTTATCGATCGTAACTAAGAAATTATTGTTTCTAACGTTGTTATAGTTTTTTTTTCACTTTTATCTGCTTCTCAGGAATTGTTTATTATCTTCCTCTAGTGTTACTCTTCCTACTGTGTTTTTCCATTTTCCTAGGAACTCTTTACCAACGTGGAAATATTTATCAATTTTTCTTCAGTTTCTAATCAAATTTCTTACTCATACGAACTATCACCAACACACTTAGAGCACATGACAAAAAATTGCTTTCCTCTATATTTCGTAGATAATTAACATCTTTACAGTTCGTCAAAAACATAGCAAATGTAACAAGGGTGAGGGAATATACCACCAACAATGTCTGCAACATTTTTGTTAACAGTTCGATCAATTCTGATGGTAACGTTATTAGAAATCAAATACGGGTCATGAAACTGTGGGTGTATTTAATTGAATCGCAACAGATAAGGTAACAGCCTTCGTTATCAATCGCTGAAAAAGCAGTTTATTCACGCGAACTACCATTTGTAGGTAATACAGGACGCTCTCAGAATTCTATACGAGCAGAGAGCGAGAAAATTAATCCTTCGAACTAACAAAAATATTTGTTTATTGATTTATTGAAACGAAAACCGTGCTGCAGTGAAAAAGCATAAACTTAAAAAATCAGCAAACACCGAGGGATGAGTGAGCGAGTAGAGGACGAGGATAAATATACAACGTACGACATTTATTCTCTCGTTTTCCCTTAAATCGATATCCTACGTACGGATAGATACAGAGGATCCTATAAAGGTACATGAATTTCCATGAATCTCGAAAATTCGAGGAGATACACCAGCGTACCCTTACGACATCCCTTTCCACTCTGCTCCCTTGTGTGCGTACAACTATGCCTGCGTGTGTGCGTATCCATACCGTTTTTCTCTCCCACGATCTCTCTCTCTCTCTCTCTCTCTCTCTCTCTCTCTCTCTCTCTCTCTTTCTCTCTCGGATTCACACCTCCACGCATCCTTACATATTTTTCAATTTTTCACCGGAACAGTATCTCCCTTCCCCTTTTCAGCGAACTCTTCGCTCGTCAGTGTCTCGCGACACGGACGCTTCCTCGTTTCCGTTTCCTGATATCTCGAACATCGTTCGACGCGCATAAATATCGCGAACACGAAAACGAACAATACTTGGACGCGTTCTCGAACTGGCGACGAGCTCAACCCGCAATTCATTTCGGAGAAATTTCCACAGAAACGTCAGAACGCCGCGCCGCGCAGACCAAACTTCTCAACGCTTTCCGGTTCTTCGATCTCCGGCCGAATTCGAGTGTTCGTCAAGTACCCACAACGAGCGCGTGCCGATCTGGAGAATCCTCGATCAACGTCGAACCGCGACACGCGATATTTACAGTGTGTCCCCGTCGCTTTTTAAGCGTGAAAACGATCGACGCGGTCGGAAAAGAGCGGATCCGGCTGATCCGGGCGAACCCCCGGAGCTCGTCGCGACGATCCCCCGACGAATCGATAAATAATTCGAGTCGAGGCACGGCAGCCCCCTTAAAATTCGAGCGCGAACTTCATCTAAATTTCAAGCACGCCCCGCCGTAAATCGTCCACTCGATTCTCGAAGGGAATCGACGTCCGCGTTAAAAGCGACCCACGCGTTTTTCCGTCGATCGTTCTCGGAACTGAATTCCCGGAGAAAAGACGCGTCGGTTCGCGACCGAGGGCCATCAAGCTTCCTTTACAACGAGACCTCGCGATCGAATAACACTCGGTCGCCTTTCTATGTACACATCGACGCACGATCGCTGCTCCCAATGCGACCCCGAATTTCCACGCGCGGACAACCCTTCTGCTCCCTCCTTTCGTGTCGGTTCAATCGCGAAACTCACCCTCTGCGGTCCGTTCGCCTCGCAGGGCTCTCAATCTCCGCGAGTAGTCCTCTGCTTTCCAAGGAAATTATCGTACGAGTGATATGTCAGTCGAAGGAAGTACTTCAAGCTAGTCAAAGTACTTTATGATCGATGCTAAAATCGAATAGCAGTTCGAGATAATTTCCCTTGCCTCGAACCTTGATAGAAATTCTGGGCTTTGCCCCCTTTAACATTTATCTAATTAAACTCCTTGCAATGTTTTAGTCAATGAAACATTTCTTTCTTTCTCCTCCTTTTCTTTTCTTCCAGCGTTTCTTCGAAAGTTATTACGACAATGATCTACGATCCAGAGGTTTCAGACGATCAGAGTATCGTAGAACCGCAGAGGGTCGAAGGGTGTCGCGATACAATAGATTCCAACCATCGATTCTTAGAGCAAGATCCAACAACAAGTGAACGAGCGCCTCCTTCGAACAATCTTATTTTACAATAGATAATGCGCGTTCGATACGCGAGAAATTTTCTCAACGTCCTCCTTTCCTGTTTCTTTGTTTCGCTTCTAATGCCACTTATTAAATATTGTCATGGATTCTCTCTCTGTCTGGCGCTCGATGCTATCTTTTCAAGGTAAACGAAGAGACGACCAGATTAACGCAATAAAAGTCGTTCAAAAGACACGCGTGCGTCTTTCGAGCGCATCGCGAATTTTCTTAAACATCACTTTCTTTCGGCTCTCACTGTTGAAGCTTTCGGGTGTAAGCCGTGTCCGGGAGGAAATGTTTTCCCGACGTTTCGCTAGCATTGCAGCTGGCTTCTTCAGGGGATCGAAAAAAAAACACACTGAAACTGGTTTGTGTCTGGTACGATGTACTATTCAAGTGTACCGAGTATATTTTATGGATCATTGAGCACCAATGAAAATATGTTCCGGATCATGGAGTAGTGAGAGTGTAGTTTCAATTGTTTAGCTGAACATTAAATAGTTGGTCGGAAATAGAAACGTCGGGAAAACATTTCCCCGGCTTCAGGTCACGGCTTACACCCGAAAGCTTCAACAGTGAGAGCTGTACAGCGACGCCGGGCCGTGAAAGCCTCAAATCTCTGATTACTTTCTTTCTTCCTTTGGTCATAATGTGATTGCGATCGGCGAAAGGTCCGGCGTGGTTGTTTTCGTTAAAAAAGACTCGATGATCTAGGTTTTCTAAAGAGATATGAATGCTTTGCGCCCTTTCGTTTCTTTTTTTCGAGGATCGACTTGTAGTGCGTTAAGGGCCCGGGTTGAACAGATTTTCTAGAATTCGACGGCCGTTGGCCGTGTCCGACGATTTCAGTCCCGTAGAAAAAATATTATCGCTCGATCTCCTACTAAACTTTGCGCGGCGAAGTTGCAGGTTCTTTTCCCTGCGAAAGCGTACAAGCTCTTACGTTAACCCCTCGAATGGTGCACCGTCGAATGCACAAAACTATCATTTATTTATACAAAATCCTTGCGAAGTATTCGGAGAAAACTGTCCCTTCGAAGACAGTCGAAATACTTAAAGCAACGATTAATTCATCTGGATCATCGACTAGAATGCTGTAAGATTAATTTATAATTTGTTAAACAATTTTACGAAGGTCTCCTTATCAGAATAATTATCGAAACCGATCGAAATCACAACCGAGGGTTTTGGACTAAACGCGTGTACGATCTGTGAGGCAACTCGTCATAAACGAAGGTAGACTTTAAATCCGGGCAGAAAAGTTATTAATAAAATAGTTGACTGATTCTGCAAAGTTTGTTTCGTTGCCACACTTGCGATTTTCGAGAAAGGAACTGTTCCCTTTTTAAAACGATCCAATGTTCACGGACATTCATGCTTCGCATTTGATTTCCCGGATGAAAGCAGTATTCGGCGAAAACAGAGGACGTTTTCCTCGAAGAAAACTCGGATTTCGCCGTTTCCTCGCGACTTTGGGTCGAGAGACTTCTTTTTGCCGGTACCTACTTCGCTTGATCGAAATAAAAATTCGGGAAAAAGGGAGTTTGGTCGGTCGGAGTCGAGTCGTGCCGCTCGTAGAGATCGATTCCCGTTTTCAAAGACCGAATCGAAGGGAAAGGTAACAAGGAGGTAAAAGCTTGCGTCCCGGAAACCAGGAAATCCGAGGCTTTTCGGAAAAATCAATGCTGCGAATCGCGGAAAAAGACTTTTGAAGTATTCCCAGCGGTCGCTAAATCGAATCGAAAGCTTCGCGCGAACCGCAAGTTAGACAATACTCGAAAGCTCTCGCGGGCGAAGGATACAAATACATCGAAGCGACGTTCGCCGCGAACTTTCCCGATGCAGAAAGTGTAAACTCGGCCACTTCCGGCAGTAATTCAACGAGGATAGCGAGGTAGAAAGTCCAAGGGCGTCAAGTATTCAGTTCGATCGCGATATTGGACTGGATCTTTCCAAGTGTGGCGTAAAGTCTGGTGTATAAAATACACGTAGGGGTTGCCGCGTGTAATCGAAAGGGGCGCAGGTGGCCCGGTCGACAGCCCCGTATTATCGTTCCGTCGCGCAACCCGCCCCTTTGTATTTTCCACCCCCAGGAAAAATTTAACGAACGTCTTACGTAACCAGAACAGATAAACATAACGCCGTCACGATAACGGAAGTCTCCGCCGCAATTTCTTCCTCGTTCCTCCGCCCCCGTCTTTTCTCTTCCGCGTTCCAACCCCTCGTGCGCGATTCTCCTTTCTACCCTCGCGAACCTCTCTGCGTCCGTTACCACCATTTCGACCTATATGAAACTTCTCGGGGCTTGCGGAAGGAAATTCTGGAACTTGAACGAGCTTCTTTAAAAACTGGGTCGGCGATTGGGAGATCAATATCGCGGAGTAAAATAATACTCGAATGTTAATTCACATTGAATTTGGTAATAATCAGGATTAAGAACATCTATAATCGAGGAAAGAAAAGTGTTTTATCAATAAACCGCTGATATTCGTGCAGATTCGTATCTCTTAATTGCTGAAATATGTACTATATATACAATTTTACCTCAGAAAGCATTATATGTATTTTAAACGGAAATTAAATAGAGATAAGGAAGTGTATAAATAAACAATAAATATATACAATAAGTGTATGAATTATGCATTTTACTGAAAATCTGTTATGCTGGTACTTCGTAGAAAAGAAGCATAAACGTGGTATTAAAAACAAGAAATTGTTGCAACTTAATAGTTTGCATACTCTGGAATTTTCCAGGTCTTCGTCCGTCTTTGCGTATTTACATTCTCGAATACTCTCCACTCTCCATGAATGTGTAAAAATCCGCAGTTTATTGATCAAACTCCTAATTTCAGAGTTGAAGTGAAATAGGTCTGAAATAAGTCAGCCTCACGGCGCCGTTCAGCAAACGAGAGACGATTCGTTTGAGTTGCGACGAGTTGCCACGCGTTCCGCGGATAACCGAGCGTAAAAAGAGACGTTCGACGCGTCGTCGATGAAATTATAAATTGAGGAAAGACGACGGGGCCGACGGGGTTCCGGTGCACCGTTGGCGCGGGGCCAGGGAGTCGTTGGAAATTGCTCACAGACTTCGCGTAGGCTATTGTCGACGGAACAGACCGGTACACATCGAGTAAGATCAAGGATCTACGGTAAACCTTCGACCTATTTCATCGGGATCGTCCGCCGATTCGTCTTCAGGAAGCCGTTGTTCCCTAGCACGATGCTCGGCCGACGGTGTGCTGTCGTCGTCGTCGACGTCGACGTAGAGTTCCCCGGGTTCGTGGCCGACGTCTCCGTGCTGGCGTTCGTCGTCGTCAACGTCTTCTGCGAACAAAAGACGGGGAACAACGTAAGCCGATTTGGTAACGATCGTTACTGTCTCTGGACACAGTCCCTCGTGAATTGAGAGGAAGTTCGAACGGTAAGGAAGGCTTTAAACAAATCGGACGCAAGTATTTCCGACAAGCAAAGTTGTTTCTTTGAAATTTCAAAACTTGAGACTTGAAACCTAAACATTTCTGCACTTGAAAAATTCAAGCTTGGAAGTTTTAATCTTTGAAGTTTGAAATTCTGAATGTTTAAAAACCTGAAAATTTGAAGCTCCGAGACTTGAAAGCTTGAAATATTTAAACTTTAATTTTTGAAGCTCGAAATTCCAAAATCTTGAAGACTTGAAAATTAGAAGTTTAAAATTCTGGAAATTTGAAGCTTAAGATTTAAAAAATTTCAAAATTTGAAGTTTGATATTCTGAAAATTTATAAATTGAAAACTTGAAATTCCGAAAATTTGGAAATTAATTTGAAATTTTATAAATTTAAAGCTTAAAACTCCAAAAATTTGAAAATTAGAAGCTTGAAATTAAGAAAATTTGGAAGTTGAAAACTTGCAAATGTGAAGCGTGTGTGATTCTTCAAATTTGCAGATTTTAAAGTTTTCAGAATATGAAGCTTAAAATTCTGAAATTTTAGAGCTCGAAATGCTTGCAAATTTAAAACTATTTCAAATTTGTGCTGAAAAATGTACCACTGAAATATATATTTCATTAACACGTAGAATACATGTAAAATTTCCATTAATACGAAATTAAATAATTATTTAAAAATAACCAATTTAACGCAATTTAGGAGAATCCTCTCTGAAAATATTTTTATTTTTTATTTCAAATACTAGCTAACACCAGTAGTTTATTCAGTTTTATTCTAATTCTAGCATGTTCTAACCCGATTACAGAGCTTTTTGAGTTGCGGTGGCGCCCGCACAGTATTTATCAATAGTGAAGTCCGAAAATACATCTCGCATATTTCAAAGGTAAAACTGAATTTGGATAAAGGAAGCTATGACCAAGAGAATCTGTGACAGTGGCCAGTGATCGATTCTCTATTCTCGCCTTCCTCGCGAAGCAGCGATCAATTTTTCGCGTGAAAATCGAACTTCTCCCTGGCGCTATTTGTCCTTCTTTCGACGGCTTCAATAACTCTTCGCGATTCCTCGAAATAGAGCCCGTGGGACGCGGCGGGGAAGGGGGTAACGGGGCTTTATGTTCGGCACGCTCGCGGTTGCGGTGAACTTTCGCAATCAGGCGAGAGATCACGTAAGATCCGCACAGGAAGGAAACCATCGGTCACTTCCGGCCTGCTGGCAGTCTGGCCGAGTCCAGGCACGTCCTCGTCAACGGATCCCGGAAATTGCGGCACGTGAAAGCACCGCGATGCCCGGGATTACTTCCAATTCGAGTGTCTTTCGGACTGTACCCAGTTGTTTCGCTTCGACTGCCCTTAAATACCGTGTACACCTCGTTTGGGGTGGATTCGCGTTGGCTGCGAACGAAGGAAGCAGCGGATCTGTTGTTTTTAATCATCGAAACAGAAATCGATCTCACAGTTCAAAGATCAGCATTTGGTTTTCATTCTTTCATACTCCCGCGAGGAAAAGATAGCAGCGGCTAAAGTTTCGCAGCAGTAAAAGACTCGCATGGATTGGCAGGCTGCGAAACTTGTGGAGATCGTAGAACTTCTACGAAAGTGGAGTATCAAGGGTATCGATGATAAAGATAAACGAAGCGCGATGAATCAATTTAGGATGAAGGCGGACGGAGATGAACGATCCAGGAAAGCGGTAGTATTTGTCCGAGGAAAGTATTCTCCAAGTTTCTCGGACGAAAAGGTAAACAATAGCTTCCGCGTATTGAAAATCCTCCAGTACAAATAAATCCGAGGAGGGTCTTGTAACAGGAAGATCAATAATTCGTCGAGCGTTGTACGCGAAGCCCTCTCACCGGATCAAAACCCTTCTAACGATTATTTTGAACGCTACTCCAGCGAAAGTATCCGATAATAAAGTCTCCGTGGTGGCGGACACCGGTGAGAAAGTTGCGCGGCAACCGCGGAGCTTAGGACTCAAAACTGGAAGAATTTAAAAGTCCGCAGCGGCGAAACTAAGGGAGATCACGTTTGACAAAAGCTCATAATCCAACGATTCCCAACTCGAAGTGCTCGTTGCGCCGAGCGACGAGTTCCCCGAATTAGCGGTTAAGAAACTCAGTCGCGTTCCACGCGCTGCGAGCTACAATTCACCGTGATTTAGCCGGCGCGGCGCGTTCCGCGCGGCCGGTCGTCAGGAAACTTTTATACACAATCCAACGGTGGATCCAATCCCGAGGAAAGTTTCTTGCCGGTAACTTCCGGGAAACGGTCGTAACTCGACCGTCTCTCCCTTGCCTTGGAAGAAACGCGCAATCGACTCGATTCAGAGCATCGCTCGAACCTCCCCTAGGTCCATTCAATTGCGTCAACTTTCGGATCCCGCTGCGATCCACTCGATCTTCGCGGCTTCCTGGCCCTCGTTTATTATCCCTCGCCCACGGACACGTAGGGTGCAAACAATATACGTTTAAATGTAACAGCCAATTTCTTCTATTTGCCGATGACTTTAAACTATTCCGCTACATCGACAGCCCTGATAATCAGGGGTTCATCCAGTCAGACCTTTTCAGGTTGAAGGTTTGGTGCGATAGAAACAAATTAGCTCTTAGCCTAGGGCACGGTGTATTGTAGAGGTGTTCCGACAAAGCACCTTTGCCTGGTTGACTTTTTGTGATCAATAGATGGAAGATCCTCTGGTCGCCGCTAGAGGCGTCGTTGTCAGAACACCACGTCAGTGTGCATGAAATTGTGTAGCAGAGATACAAGCAACATTTCGCAAATAGCAAAACTTAAATAAGAAAAGAATGTATTTTGAAAAACATGTCAGAAAATGTATTGTTTCAGGTAAGTAAAATCCCTGCTTTCTTTAATAAGTATGATGAAAATAAAGAAAATGATAACGATAAATATTGTTTCTCGGACGCTATACTATAAAACATTTTTTGTTCCATTTGAGCTCTCCGATCACCTTTTAAAATATTTAAACATATATTCTTTACAACTTACATAAGGCACAGGAGTTTCTACTCAGACGCTATTCTATTCTATTTCTATTCTAGTGGTCCACAGAGGATCTTCCATCTATTGATCACACTTTTCTGAGGGAACTTGGAACACCTCTACATATAATACACCGTGGCCTAGGACCACACGAGCGTCCAAATGACGTCCGTCGATTGTCCGCCCTATGTTTGTCTCGTACTATACTACGACGGACGTTGCGCCGGACATAGAAACGGACGATCGACAAACGTAATTTCGACGCTCGTGTAACCTTAGGCTAAATCTGTCTAAATGTTCCGTTGTACGTTTCTCTCGCACCTTGCAACACTACTTTATCTCTCCGTTAATAAAATTCACGACTCAAGTTATTTTCTGACCTAACCTTTTCTTTGTTAATTATATTAATCATATAACTAGCACATCATTCAAAACGATTAGATATATAGAATCGTATTTGAATGAATAACAGCACGGAATGATCCTCGATCGACATGATTCAATCGATCGATAAAATATTCGCGGCTTGTTCTCTATTTCGACCGAAAAACATCATTCAATGAAAATGCAAAACATGCCATCAATCAGCGTTCAATTTGAAACACGCTCGCAGCTTTAATATTTTAGTGACGCGTTCGCTATTCGTTGTCAGTAGAAGCTCCGCCGATTTAATGCGGTAAAAGCAATCTACCCGATATAAAGTGCGGCCGTTCTTCGTCAAATTTTAAATCGCCCCCTTTTTATCGTGCTCGCTGATTTTCCCCGGCAAAGTTATCGGGTTCCAATTTAAAAATTGAAAACGCCAGACACGCCTAGACGCGGAGCGCCGCGCTCCATCCAATCGCTTTAAAATTCACTTACGCTCAGCCATCGGCGTAAAGTACCACGAAACTTCGTTTCTGAATTAGCCCATCGCGCGAGGATAGATTCGTTCAGAGGAAGGGAGGGATAAATTCGATTAAATATCGACGGGGGGGGGGAGGGTAGGGCAGGTGTACCGTGGAATTCCACGTGGCCGGCTCTCATCGGACGTCCCGGAGTCGCCGCGTAATCTAATAAAACGCAACAGGACTCACCTCGGCCTCGTTCTCTTTGTACAACCAGAAGTCAATTTGCCTGAGTGCCTCGAGCTCGTTCTCCAACGGATCGCCGGTGCCGTTGCCTTTCGTAGAGCCCGTCTGGAGCTCCGAGTCCTTCTTCCACGCGTAGATGGGTCGTTCGAGACCCACTGAGAGCTGATTGCCGGATCGCTCCTGGTCGTCGGATGACCTGGCGCTCTTGTTCCTTGCCTCGTCTTCGTTCTTCCGCCACTCGTTTCCGCCGTATTTCGGCGAGGAAACCGCGGACACCGCAACGAACGCGTTCTTCGCCTTCGACGCGCTCGCATCCGCCGTGGTCCCCGGCTTGGAAATCGGCATAGCGGTCACCCGGTGGTACACGAACTGCTTCCACTTGGACGGCCAGGTCCCCGTGGAGCTGGTCTTCCCGTAGTTCCACTCGTCGCTCATCTTCTGCTGCCAGGGCGACAGCTCGCTGGGCTTCCTCTCGGTCGGCCAGGAATCCCCGGACTTCCACGAGTCCTCTTCTTTCGCTTTCGCCGGCCAGGACTCGCCGTTGAACTTGGAGACGTCGGCGCTGGTCTTGGACGTCCAGGACTTGTTGCTCCTCACCGACCAGCCGCCATTCTCCTTCGCGGGCCACTCGCCTCCCTTTGCTTTCCAGGCGTCCGAGTTGCTCAGCTTCGACGCCCAGCCGTTAGACGGTTTCACGTTAGAAAACCACGCGTCCGGTTTCCTGGATTTTCCCGGCCAGACGTCCGCGACGTTCGCTCTCTCCGGCCACAAGTTCGATTGATCCATTCCAGAATCGTTCGTCTTCTCCGCCCAGAATCCCTTGCTCGACCACTTGACGTCCGTGCTCGATTTTCCCACCGGCCTGGACCATCTCCTGGCGCCGTCGTCGGAAGACTCTATCGGCTTAATCGGGTACGGCTTCCAGGTGGATTGATCCGCGGACATCACCCAGGCTCCCACTGACTGAATCTTGGGCAGCGCCGTTTCGTTCGTCCAAGAACCTTTGGCGTCATATTTCCTCATCCAAGCGTTAGCGTCGTCTCCCTGCATTTCGGACTTGGCCCAATCCTTCGACACTTTTGATTCCGCTAGCTTCGACCAGGATTTGCTCCTGTCGCCGTTGGAAGCTTTCGCAAAGTCCTGCTCCTTCGACGACTCTTTGGTTGAGAATATCCTGTCCTGCTTCTCGTCCTTCGGCTTCTTCTCTACCGTCGGCTTTTCAGCTTCCTCCTTGGTCCATCCTCCGTTCTGTTTATCCAAGCCCAGTTTCTTCACCAGATCCGCGTTAGGGTTGTACGACTTCCCGTTCTCGTCTTTGGGCCACGGTTTCGCGCCGGGAAGCTTGTGCGGCCAAGTAGCCGGGTCGGAGGTCAGACTGTTCCACGTTTTCATCGTGATCTGCGGTAAAACCACTTTTTCCTTGGTCTCTTGTTTACTGGAGGATTTATTCAACTCCTGGCGATCGTTGTTCTTCTCCCAGACACCCGGGACATTGGATTGCTCGTGCTCGTACGACTTCGCGGGTCTCTCGTTCTGTTGCCAGGAAGGGGACTCCTTCAGAGGCTTCTCCATCGGCCAGGGCGATCTGTCTCTGTCCCAGGAATACTGAGCGCGCTGCTGCCAAAGTTTCTCCGCTTCGGCTGCTTCCTCCCTTTCTTCCTCGTTGCCCAACCAGTAACTACTATCTACAGGTCGCAACTTGCTGCGCTGCGGCCAGTACTTGCCGTCCTGGGGCCGCCTCCAGGACCATTTCTCGGAAGCCATAGGCAGCAGAGGACGTTCTTCCGTGTTCCAGAATGGATTATATTTATAGGAGATGTCCGGCCAGCTTTTGCTCAGCGCAAAGTCGCGTCCCAGGTCGTAATTCTGGCCGTGCGCGAACCCGTCTTGCATGAAATCGTTCTGGTAATCCTCCTCCTGATTGCGCAGGAATTCTCGGGAAGGAGGAGACATCTGGTTGTATCGGAGACGATGGTACGCCTCGGCTACGTCATAGTCTGGCATTCCACCTGGATCTGAAATAGAGGAAAAAAATTTTGATTATAACTAGACTGCGGATTTTTATGCAAAATCAAGATTTTATGAACATATGACATTTAATGCAGTCTTTGTGAACGAATTTGTGAGTCATTGTATTTTTCATATGCTGTATATGTATTTTGACGTCTATCAACAGTTTCGTAGATTCCTGTGTATCTAGAATTGTCATAAACGCATAAAAAATCCGCAGTCTAGTTACGTCATGAGAAGCTATACTCCATGTCAACTCAATTGGCTGTTCAAGGTCACCATTGTCTTTTACTTTTTTCAGAGAGGAATGATCCAATAAAGGTTTCTGTACCCGTGCAAAATATTATCTGTCTAGAAGTCTTTGTGTTCGCGAATTACACCGTCGTGGAGGATTTGCTATCAGGAAATCAAAAGAAGAAAATCTGACCTTGAATGGCCAGTTGAGTTGACTCGAAGTATAATACCTAAATCGATTTGGCTTCTGTATACTATAAAGCAGCAGTAATCAATTAACCCTGCTGTTCCTTGATGTACATATTAACACTAACTTTCTCACAGTTTTGATACAATGGAAACAGTTATTTAACAAATTAAAATGCACGATTGAGTCAAATAAATCCGAAGAAAACAGGGTTAAAGTTTCGAAGCTCACCTGCAGGTCTCTCGTAGTTACTCGCGAATCCCCTGTGGCCCTGGCGACCACCGACGTTCCCAAATCGAAGGAGCCTCTGATTCCCAAAATCACCACCGTTCTCCGTCAGCGAAGGTTTCCTTTCGAATCCGTACGGTTTCGAGCTACTTTTGGACTTGTCCTGCTCGATCAGATCTCGCATAGAGGGTAAGGCTCTGGAGTTCGTTAACTTTTCTGGCTGCTCCTGGAGATCCTGTTGCCAGGGTGGCCCGAAAAGCCTCTCCGCGACGAGACGCCACTGGACAGGTGTCGTCTGCCACGGAGTCTCAGTCGTAGTCAACAATGGGGACGTCGACGGAACCGACGTCAACGTGGTCGTGGAGAAACGGCTTCTGAGCTTCTTCCTTTTCCTCTTGAATTTTTTCTGCGATTTCCTCGAGTCGTTCGCGCTGTCGGAGAAGAGGGTCGACGCCTTGTAACCTTTTTTACTCGGTTCTTGAACGTCCCTGCTCGAGAGATTTGCTAGCTGGTTCTTGACATTCACTGGAGACAAACATGCAATAATAATTATAGCACTTAATAATAGAGCACAAAGTGTTCAGATTGTATCGCCTCCCCGTTTGAAATCTATTTCCGCGAATGTTCTTTACGGCAAGAAGTAATTTAGCTTTTTAGGAAAGAGAACTCGCCTAACTGCGTCGCGATAAGTCCAGGTAAAACTAGTACTCGTTCGTCAGCGCTAGCAAATGGCCGTTATTAAAGCGGCATTGTTCTCGTAATGGAGATTAAGACGGTTTTGCGCGCAAAGCGCTTTACGCGCTGTTCCCTGGAGCTCTGACGCACCGGACTGGCTTGTTCCAGGATTATTCACTGTCCACCGTATACATATTACCCACCGCGAGCAACGCGCGTTAATTACGAAATTACGATGCACCGGTCTGGCTCGAAACGAGCCGAAAGGAATCGGGAAATTGTCTTCCATTTTAATCCTCTTTACCCGCGTGTGTCCGTCACAGCAAGCCGGCGGAGATCGCCTATCGCTATAAAGGGGATTAGGAATTTCTCATGCATGACGTGAAACGGAATACTGATAGCGCACGACAGAAGTAGGACGCATTATTATATGGGAATAAATGTTCCTATGAAATTAGGCGAATTCAGTTCCATTGCACGAAGGTCTCTAGTTTTTCCTGAATGGAAAGTTAATTAGTCGCAAGTACAATTTTTTTTATGATATAAAATTACAGTAGTTCAAACAACATTTTTATCGCAGTGCAGATATATTTATTACCACTATTTCTTAAAAATATATTACAGTTAAGCCACTGTTTATTGAAAAACTTTTTAAAATACCTCACAATTTAAATTCCTTTTGTATTTTATTAATGCCGCTTTAATAATTTATTTCGTGTATTCCATTTTAATTTACCGTTCAGTCTGGAAATAACCGGCATCGTAATCAAAGGAAGAAAAAGAGGGAACGATGAATGGAACAGGAATATTTTGCAGCACATACATTTCGAAACGAGTTCCATTAATTTCCACGTTATACAGACAGACTAATTGTCAGGAGGCAATTGCAGCGGACAATAACACAGACTTTAGACGTCTAATCGAGCGATCGCGAGGCATTATTGGATTTCCGAGTCGAGTTCAACACGGTTCGAGTACCGTGAACTTTTCCTATCGCTGCAGACCTTTCCTTTTAATGATTCGATCGCTGCAAACAGTGGCTGAAATTTATTTACAGGCGAACGGTTGCCCTTTCATTTCGCGTAATTCGTGGGAAGAATTTATAATTCTACGCAAGGGACGATCCTCAGGAATCCGGCATCCTTTTAGTCGCGACGATATTACAAAAATGTCGCACCTGGCGCGTCATCGGTTAATCTTGTATATTGCTGCACGATGCGCACGGGGTTAATGAAATAATCTGTTGTCCCTCCGTTGATAAAGTTACTTACCAATAAAGTTTTGCATGCGTTCCATATGGTCCACCTGGTCCAGGAGTTTCGCCAGCAGTTTCTGCACATTTTCCCGCGGATGGTCCTCGTCGGCCTAACGAAAAGTTGATAATTATCTCATAAAGGGAAGCGCGCGAACGGCGAAACGAAAGTTTACATCGGGTGAAAACCGCAAGAAAAAAAGAGGCAGACGTTGAACGAAGAAAGAGGCGCTCGCGACCGAGTATCGAGCAATCGACGCGTCGATGAAATTATCAAATCTCTGTACACCAAGAACTTCCCTAACGAACGTTTACCCTCGCTGTTTGGAGAACGACCACTCGGCCGGGAACTTTTCTTCCGTTCCGCGTCGCCGCTCCGCGTTTTCCCTTCGTTCCTTCCACTCGAACGTGTTTTGCAAAATACACCGCGTCGTCGGAAATTTTCCCAGCCGCGACTCGACGATCATTAACGACGACGGCGCGCGGCGACGCAACGTTCGCTCTCCGGATCAAAATCCGCGCTGCTTTAGCTCGCTTTCGTTGCTCCGAATCGGGATCAATGCGCGATGATTCCGGTTCGAGTCAGCTTACCGAATCCTTTCAACGTATAATTCGGCCCACCCGCTTTTTCATGGAAAATTTCTTCGCTGCGGGTTTCCCATATTAGCCTGCATCGGCGGAATTCGAGCACCGCGGTCGTTGCAACGACGCGAACGACTTCCGGTCTGGGGACGCTTGTCAAATTTCGTTCGAGGACGCGAGACCCTCGTTACGCGTCGTTTCGTCGCGAATTTTCAAGAAATTACTGTGGTTTCGGTTCACCGAACGCCGGGAAGTAGAAGTCCGAATTTCGAGAACGAAGAGGAACCAGGTGGATAATGGGGTAGATCAATAATTGGCAGATCTACACGGTACGTGGCGCGATCGAACGCTCGAGGGAAAGTCGCTGAAAAGAACAGCAAGCGCATTGTCTTCCGAACGTCGCGTCGTCCCTCGTAATTTCCGCGCGAAACTCCCTCTGTTCCGCGTCGAAGCTGTACGTTCGTTGGCGGCGACCGTAAATCAAGAGAATTAAGATTAACAGCTCCGTTTCGTGTCCTCGATTCCCGGTTTTTCTCGCCCTGTCCCCCAAAGATCCCTCGTCAAAGGATACGCCTTTGGCCCTTGTTCTTGCCCCGGGGACCGTTGCGCGAAACTCCGCACCACCTTTTCTCCTTGTCTATTTAATGCTGATCCTTCTTTAATGAAAATTAATGTGCCGCTTCTCTCACTCTGGGGGATGCTCTGTGTTCATTCGCCGAGGAAAAACGCTCTTCTTTGTCTTTTCTTAGCGCGGTGCTTGTGGCCTCGCCATTGTTTCCACAAGTCTTTAGCTTTTTCTTTCCGCGCAGAGCATAGAGATACGAAAAGTTAGCTCCACTTTCTCCAGCTATTCCCTTTCTGTTCTTTTTTCAAACATTATTAAGATTTCGTTCGAGCCTGGTCGAACAAACCTCTGTTCTTTCACTTGTTAACTTTCTTTCTGTTTTCCAACGTTCTTGAAATATTTCGTTTCTATATCTTCCTTTGCTTCACTTGCTTCCTGTTCTTTTGTTCTTATGCTGCGGTTACAGTGAATGCGTTTCTTCCTTTGCTTCACTTGCTTCCTGTTCTTTTCTTCTTAAGCTGCTCAATGCGTTTTCTGAAGAACTGCGGTCTGACGAATACAGCCCAACTATTTTTTCAAAACGAATGCAGTATAACTGTAGCCTTACTTTCATCAACATTAATTACTAATATACCATTAAGGCTTCTTTTGTTTCTTCTTAATTCGTACATGTCTTAGAGTTAAGCAAAAATAGCAAGTAAAAGGAAGATCTGTTTCAAAAAGTATAGTGAATAAAATTTGAAAGAAGCTGTATCAAAATATACATTATAATAAATTATCAGGGGGTGTTGTTAATGATAGATATAATAACCTTCCTCGACTTTAGTGCAAAAATACAAGGAGAAGACTAATTAGAAGATTCGATTTACAGACAATTTCAAGTTTTGAAGACGAGGATTTACTGAACAATTAGTTACATTAAAATTTTGAGTATATTTTATGATTTTTATTTAACATTTATATAAAAAATACCCGATCAAAAATCAGTACAGTACATGATGAGAAATTAGTTCCTCGCCTGATCAAAAATTAGTTCTAATTACCTTATTATTCCATAGCTTGTAAATAATTCAATTATACTTATTTTCAACTTTTTAAACTCTTTTCTTGAAATCCGAACATATACTTAGATTTTAACAATAAAAAACTCTATGGATTAGGATTTTATCAGGTTAAAAGAAAATATTGCGTCGGGAAGATAGATCCCTAAAATGACTAAGAACTAGTTTTTTGACGGTAATGCATCAACTATTATGTTAAACACGTAGGCATCTAGCGAACCGGGATTTTAAAACGAACCTGTCGTGCATTTTCTAGGAATATGCAAATCCAAGAAGGTTTTCCTTCCCGCTTCCAGCGCGGATCTCCATTGAAATCGTTCCTCTAATAAAAATCGAAAGAACAGCTCTTCCCTCCTCGTTCCATGATTCTAATAAAGTTCAACATAGCCCACCCTATTCTTTTTCCCTCACCCCGACATAGATCTTCCCCTCTAATAAAGATCAACCTAGACCGTCCTATCTTACGTTTTCTGTGATTGTAAAACCCTTTCCTTTCCCTCCGTGGAGGGATCTCCGTAACCCGGATCCTCTTTCCTCGGCATCGTTTCTCTTCGTCTGCTTAATGGAGAGCTCCTCCATTCCTCGTCTCTTTAATGCAAAGTATCTCCGGCTTTTTCTCCCTCTTTCCGTCTCTCCCTCTTCCTCTCGTGTAGCAGATTCAATAGCTGCGGCAATTGAGAGCGGCTGCGACTGCATATGAGAATATGAGGCGGCCCGCGCGAAGGATATTGAATTAGCCGTGAGAATGCGCCTCTTTGTGCCAGCTAGGCACCCACCTCGGACGATAAGCGTGCGCTCGGCAGCTGGAACGATAATGGACCTACGGAGCGTGAGACATCTTCGCGACGCGACGCGACGCGACGGAAGTGCGGGACCAATCTGCTCCGTTGGAGAGATCAGGGCTTTTAAGCTCTCGCGAGCCCTCATCGTTATCGTTACCGAGCGCTGATTCCCTTGCGAGACGAAAATATATTCCTTCGAGACTAACTTTTAATAACGTTTAATAAACTTTATTTAATAAACTTTCATTAAGTTTCCTAATACTTAAGTTTGTTAAATTATCATTAGCAACTTTCTTCTACAACTGTAAATATTCGATTGTTAGAAATACTTGAATAACTTCGAATGTCAGAGTAGGGCGTTACTCGAATGAATTTTTATCCGAATAACATGTCGAATAAAAATAAGGAATAAACTGACGTTAGTCGAGAATAACGAATGAAAATTTATTCGAATAAATTTCTGGCCAATTTTATTGGAATAAAAATGGGTTCGAATAAATTATGGAATAAAACAAATGCTGTATGGTGATGTAAGTACGTACTAGGATTCATGACGTGCAAGCGAAACACATACATATTGAACACGTATTCATATACTAACAACGGCATTTAGTCGTGGCGAAACTCTCTCGAATAACGAATCAAGGTTTATTCATAGAGAAGCTGTCTCGAATAACAAATCAATTTTTATTCATAGCGAAGTTGTCTCAAATAACGAATCCATTTTTATTCGAATGAAACTGGCTCGAATAACGTCGCTACCATAAATATATCTCTATGAACATGAACGCTATACATTTATTCGTTATTTTTTCTTCGTTATTCGAATAAAATTCGAACACTTCGAATATTGAAAACCTCTTATTTATTCGAATAATCGAATGTTTACTTTTATTTAAATAATATTCTAATATTCAAACATTCAAACTTAACATACTTTATGTTGCAATACCTGTCATTAACTTTTAATAACTGTATTAATAAGTAGAAAAAACTTCATTTATGTTGGACATTTCGTTTACTAAGAAAAAATTCCCAAAGAATGATAATTTACCGTAGCTTCACAGTGGAAAGACTGTTTAAAATGACTCAAAGGCGCTCGCAGTCGCGCAAAGATCATTTGCGACAATAAAGTTTCCGAAGCGGCGAGCGTTCACCTCTCAAAAAGTAGATAATTTAACTTCCACTTCTCAGAGAGACTGCATTGTTTCTTGCGCATCACGCCGCGTCTTCTCCAGGGTCTCGGCGCAAACTTCGCCCCGACGAATTCCATTTCCGGCTTATTATCGCAGTCCGCGGAGAGGACTTGCTGCAGGAAATTTCTTACGCGGTGCGTTTAAGGTTCATCAAGAGAGGAACGGGACGTCGCGTCGCATCGCGTCGCGTCGCATCGCGTCGCGTCGCGTCGGACCGACGACAAAAACGCGGCTCGTTCGTCGATCCAATTGTCGGGACGATTGCAGGACTGGTGACGGCAGCCGGTCGTGTTAAGAATATCGAATTAGCCGGGAGAATGCACCCTTTGTGTCGGGGTAATGACGATAATGAAACTGAGACCGGGGCTGATCTCCTTCCTCGCGGATCCTCCTCAAAGAACGTCGTGAAATTTGTTCTCGCGGAGGAAGCTCTCAAACACGGGAAACGCGGACATCCGCGCGGTCGTTGAATAATTTTAGGCAAGTTCAACGAAGAAAATACGATCAAAACGGAAAACGGGGAGTGGCTGCCTTGATTTTTATTCTCGGAAGAGACGAGCAATTTTTTCGGTATTCGTGCGAGCGGTCCTCGAGTCCGAAACCGATCTTTGCTCTCGTGCGATTGTCAGATGAAATATCATCGTCGTGTCCGGGAAATTAAAGCGACGAGGCGCGCAACGTGGCCGTGATTCCGCGACGTTTTCAAGAGTGCAAGCAGGTTCTTGTGTTTTGTGCGTGCGACAGGGAACAAATCGCTTCAACGTCGTCCCCGCGGCGAAGGAAAGAGGGCAAAGACATTGTCTCTTCGCGATAAAAGAAAACTTCCCCCAGTGGTTAACCGGCTCGAATGTGCGACTCGCATTTATCATCGTGCCACATTTTGCTCCCTCGATCGTTCAGCGACAACTTTCTCGTTTGTATCTGACAAGATTCTTCCCGTTTCCGGTATGCCGAGAGCGCGGCAACACTCGAATTTCCGTGTAAACGATCGGGCGAGGAAACAATTTCGTTCCGAACTATGCGAAGGAGAATTAGTTTTCACGTTACTATCAACATTATCCGACGTTGATTAGCCTGAAATGGCGCTGCACGTTTAATGTTTTAATCCACTTGAAAAGTTAGAAGAGGGAAGATTAAATTCTTTCGTGAAACTCTTCGGGAGGAAATCGAGTAATGTCCAGAAATGAATTTCTCTTTGAGGCTACGGGGAACACGAAATATGAAGGAAAAATGGATCTCAGCGGTGTCGTTATGAAGATTCTTCGGGGGCTGTCTTGTCGATTTAAATCAGGGATCAAAGTATCGCCGCAGGTGGCCTAAAAGACGTCTCGGGTCTGCTACAGGCACTCCGCTGGTTATTGGTCGAGGAACACGATGGTCAAAGGTCCGTCGGATTCATCGATTGGGGATTCGCGGTCCTTTGAGATCGATCGCACGAAGCGCGGGCCACGATGAATATTTCCTCTTTATTGTTCTCCTTTTACACCGTCGATAAAAATTTGTTCACGGCCGAATGAATCCTTTGATCGCGTTTTCTTGTTTCACGGCTGTCACCTTCCCGCTTCTGCGAACCTCTGCTCATCGCATATCGCTTCTTCGTTTCGTCGCGATCCTTCTCTACGATTTTCTTGATCAAACAGTTCGAAGAAGCGTATAATGTGCTTTATTATAAATCTTTATTGAAAACGCTAAGTTTAGTTTTGAAATTGTTCAAACTATCTATAATTTCCTGTTCTTTTATAAAGGTTCGTCGCCATTTCTTGTTCCCATTACTTCGAAGCCTATTTTATTCCTCTCGATTCACTTCTGAATCGTTGGCAAACATTTGAACGCGCAAATTGAATGCGAGTATAATAAGAAGCGACTAATTGTCAAAAGACTTTAACTCACCCCAGGCTTAAGAATCTTCTGTCGTCCTTTCTCCTCGACCGCGGCCTTTGTCAGAAACGTCTTTAGATCCTCCAAGTACTCTAGGTCCGTTTCTTGCCTCTTGTCTAGCTTCTTCGTGCTCTCCGGCTCCGATTCCGAGTATTGATTGTCCCCTGCGACTTCACCCTCGCTCGATGATCTGCCAGAATAGGTCGTATCCTCCAGTTCTTTCGTCTACGAACAGAAGTGTCGCTTTCTTACTCGTTTCTGCTAGCGAACGCAATTATCCTAAACTACATTCATTCTGAGAAAATTCTCCCAAGAAAATGCGAATCTCTGTATACTGAAGTTTGTTAACAGTATTCTGTGATTAATAACAAGTATATCATTTTTGCAAGATTTTATTTATCTTCAATCAATAGTTAGACAGTGAACTGTAAAATAACAGTTACAAGGCAGGGTGGGTGGAGGTGGAGGGTCAATTTTAACCCGACATTTGCTGGTCGAGAACGATTGAAATTTACTCTTTATACACTAAAATTACTCACCCCACTGGATCCGACGTTTCTTCTCCGAACTGCTTCGGTTTCCTCGTTCAAGCGGTTCAGGGTGTCTTCAGAGGGAATCAGACTCTTCGGTACCTGCGTTTCGTTGCTACCGATCAGAATCTCCCTCTGCGTGCTCAATTCTTTCTTCACGGTCGGCACGCGCTTCGTCTTCGTCCTGCCGTCTCCAACAAGATTCGCGTTTCGCTGCTTTTTGTACTTCAGCAGCTCGGCAACCTGCAACAGAAAGATTCATTTATTTATTTATTTGCGGGAAGGAATTCTTATTACTGTACAAAGGAAATGAATAGCAGTGTACACATAGAAGACGAAATAGTCGAAACCAAAAACGAAACAAATTATATAATTTTGTATATTTGCCTTTCATTTGCCTTTTGAGAGTTCATAAAGCCATAGAACATGTTCAATTAACCAGCAAATGCCATTGGCTGTCACGCAAGTACGATTAATTGTATCTAAATGAGAAAATTTAGAGGTATAGTTTGACGGAAGATAAGATTTATCTGAAATTATTGATAATTCGACCGAGAGGTAATTCGTTTAGCGCACATTGCATTAAACATCGAATCGAGTTTAAAGTACCGACAAATATTATTTGAACCGTTAATCCTGCCATTAATATTTGCAACAAAATCTGCGGAGATTCGTTCGACTTCGTTGTCAGTGAACGTTTGTGGTAAATAACCGGGAAAGCTGAAGCCGGCGCACGGGGGGAAAATATTTAACGAGAATAAAGAGAAAGAAAGAGAGAACCGCGTGTATGCAAAGCGCAGTTTGTGTATACGCAAATCCCTAGACCGAGACTGCGGAAAAAGCTGTTTCACCGAGAACCGAATAATTTTCTTGCTTCGGCGAAAAAAGGAATTAAACGGCGGGATAACTGAAAAACTGAATAACAACGAACGCATCGTTTACGCCAACGGCGAGGGGGATTACGAAGTTTCGGAGGAAGCTGCCAAACATGGAGCGCGATATGGACAGGTTGCAGCCATTGCCGAAAGAAAGCCCATTATTACTATACTCGATTCTATTCTCCGAAAGACTGCAGACACCCGTTAGAGGGACGCGTTTCCAAAAGACGGATAGCGACAGATAGATAGCCTTTAAAATTTAAAGTCCCGCTCTTAAGACGTTACAAATGGCTTTCCAATCGCGAAACAGCTCGGACCTCCTCCGATGCAAAGTACTTTCCGATAGCCAGACGAAACTGGCCCCGTCTATAGACGGCACCGATGCACATTAGACGACAGGGCTACCGTCTTCCGGTAGAATGGCCTTTAAGTCGACTCGCCGCCATCCCCCTCGCTTTCCGTTTCATTTTATATTCTCGATAGTGACGGGAAAGTCGCGCCGATGCGATGGAGCCGTTTCGTGCACGCTCGACGAATCGGAACTCCGATATTTCTCGTTTCCCCCGGAGAAAATTCTTCGACGAATTCCTTGGCTATTTTTTCCTTTTTACACTTATCTCTGAAAGCTTCGCGCACCGTCTGTCAGATGATATCCGAGGAGTTTGATCGCTTTCATCAACTTTTAAGCACCTTTACACACGCCATGCGCCATCGAGATGTTATCGAAGGTGAATTATTATAGAAACGTCTGACGTAGCCGAGGGAATTTTTTAAGACGAATGATCAGCGAGTAATCGAGTGTAAACGACGACGTTATCGCGCGACCGGGCAAATCGTAAATAGGGCAGGGAAATGAAGTAGGAGATGGATCAGGGGTAGGTCAGGGTTGGGCCGGTGGCGGGTCAGGGTTCATGCTACGAGTCAACGAAACCGTAGTCAAGGCTCGGCTCAACGTTTCGCCAGGAACTAGGTTACCGACGCAACGCATGCAAAATTATTATCAATTTTGCGACTCGATCGATGGTACATAGTTCTGTGCAGGTGTTATTGGAACAACGAGTGCATTTTGTACTAAAAGCGTTCTTAAAATCGTTAACTATTCATCACCGATGAAAGTATTAGAGGACTTAGAGAATCTTAAAGGATTCTGCGGATTTCCTAAGCTGGAAGTTGCAATCTAAAAGTTTAGAAGCTCTTTCCAAGTTTTAGGCCCGGTGAAAACAAGCGGCTTGCGGTACTTTTTCACCGCATCTATTTACGCTTCGAATTTTT
Source organism: Perdita meconis (assembly GCA_030770465.2). Classification (NCBI taxonomy): domain Eukaryota; kingdom Metazoa; phylum Arthropoda; class Insecta; order Hymenoptera; family Andrenidae; genus Perdita; species Perdita meconis. Next base: position 10,301,752 of record JASKOS020000011.1, on the reverse strand, counting down.
CTTGTGCGTATAGTTTGCAATTTTCCACCAGGTTTCACGATTTATGCTTTCATTTTGCAGTACACGTTTGCTTTGGAAAACCGAAGGAACAAACATTTAAGTAAGGTAATTTTATATTAATTTACCTACCTGGGAAAAGTGATACGAGAATCACGGATGTTTATGCATTTATGATAATTGTACGCACGCAAAAATGTACAAAGCTGTGCAGAATTTGCGAACATACATACTGAAGCATTTAAAATGCAGAACACATTTTTATTCGAGGTGAAAATTGATTAAATTTTTAATTTTACTCAGGTTCGCCGCGTTTAAGTTTGGTCAAAAGATGTCAATCACTAATCGTAATTATGATTCTATCATGAAGAGGCTTAAAGTCATGCCGTTTGAAAATAGAAGAACGCTTTCTGAGTCGATGCTGCTTTCTAAAATCATCAAATCGCCCATAAGATCTCTAAGAAACTCCTAGACTTTTTTTCCGTCAAACTATACCTATACATTTTCTCATTTTAAAAGAATCAATCGTACTTGTTTGACAGCCAATGTATTTGCAAGTGAATTGGATATGTTCTGTGGCTCTATTAACTCTCCTAAAAGACAAATGTACAAAGTTATATAATTTGTCTTTTTTCGTTCTTTTATTTTTATGTATTTTATTCCGACTGTTTCGTCCTCTATGCGCTGCTATTCATTTTCTTTGTACACTAATGGGAATTTTCTCCCGTAAATAAATAAACAAATAAACTCGTCGGTAACTTGCATTCGCACACATTCCTTCGATTCATCGCAATTTTTTCAGTAAATAAAATTCACCCACAGACAAAAATCGTTACGCAACAAAAAATCACAGGAATTTAAAAGAAAGACTAATAAGCCACATTTCAGGATATTCGCAAAGGATGACTCAGTTTCTCTAATTACTAATTACTCGATAACAGTCCATGACAAATAAAAATTCAAGCAGAAAACTTCGCACAATTCTTTAAGCCGAGGACCTCCTCGTTTTGCTTGGGAAGATTCTGAGAGTCCTCTTCCAGTAAAATGGAGGATCCTTTTTTCAAATTCCTTCCCACCGAAAGAACCGAGCGAAGCGCACTCGTAGCAACCGAACAAAAGCTCACTACACAATCGAGGACGGTGCGAGGGACAGGCAGAAGAGAAAACCACGAACCTCTCGATCGTACACAAGCGATCCGTCGTCGAGCTCGTCGGTGATCGCCTCGTTCGAGGCGATATCCTCGTCGGAATCGTTCACGGTGATCACCTCATGCGAGTCGAAGTTTTTCGCGGTGTCGGCCACTCCATCGGCCGCGGCAAAGCTGGCTGTCGTCGAGGCGTTCGAATTCTTAGTGTCGTCCCTCGACATCGCCTCGTGCGACTCGGCGACGGCCTTCAATTCGTCCTCGTACTCGTTCTCGCTCTCCTTCCCACCCCCGTAATCCTTCCTCTCTTCCCCCGGCTTCTGAGGGCTGTGCTCGACCGTCTCCACGCGTTCCCGTTCACCCTGCGGCACAGGAAGATGACCTCGGCCGACCACCTGCAAGGGGCTGGCGCGAGACGCGGTGGTGTTCATCCCCCCAATGCCATCCACCTAAAACCAATCGAAATTCGACTATACTCGACTATATTCGACTATACCGAAAACCAATCGAAATTCGACTATAATTCAATTATAATCCAAGTTCTAAGATCAAAAAAGCAAAGGGAGCAATTTTTACTCACCCAAACTATGTCTAATATTAACTATTAAATTTTACTTTTAAAATTAAAATTGTCACTGACGTGAAATCGCAATGATTGCAGATGATCTGCGACTTTTTGCTGTTCATGTGCATCGGGTCTTATAAAATTGTTGTCAGGATATAACAATGTTAAATGTTTGTAATGGTTTTAATGGCGAATTGTCGACAATTAGCTGAAGAATTAAAGAAAGATTCTATGTAATTACGATCCCGCTTTCCTACTCCAATTAGCGGTAATTTTAAAACAGACCTTAATTAACCCTGCTACGGTCTTTGGGTCTCTTTTGACCAATTACAGTATTTTATTTCCTTTAACATCTGTTTCATTTTCGGAAAAAAATACGAGAAATTTAGTGTTAATATTAAGATTTCTTATTCCTTAACGCTATATGTATAAAAAATACATCATCTACATTCTCAACAACACGATAATAAAAGTTATTCTGGATTTTTAAGGGAAATGTAGCAAGGTTAAAAAGCACGTCCCGTATTTTACTGGATACTTCGCAGAATAAATGATCCTCTGCCACTAAAATTTTCCTGAGCGATAAATTTTATTGACAAATATAATACATCTGTTCCCTGAAGGAAACGCGTCGACCTCCTTATTAAATTAATTAGCCGTTTAATGCAACGCTACAAGCAAATTGCTGTTGTTTGAACCGTTTCGATTGTACTTAATTTTCTTCCCGCGCCCGTTTTAAACGACTCCAAATAGCTCGCAAATGTTCTGGATGGGAATGATTTCCCGTTGAATCACGAGGAAACGTTATTGCACCGTCACGCATCGAAAATATTGACGCACAATTACGTGAACAACGTTAGAATTCCGTGTATTGCATCCGCCTACGAGGCCTGTTTATTTTAACATTCGACTCTTTTCGTTTCGCTGGAGATTCGTTTAATTTGTTTGTTCGGCGCTGTCCGAGGCGCGTTGTAAATTTAATTTGTCGTCCAACCGTTTCGACGCATTTATTAAGGCCGTTTCGTGGGCCGTGCGCGACGCTTTAATTGATATTCATTTTGTTTACGCGATTTTGCAATCGTGCGGACGGAATATTTGTTTAAAATACGCGCGGTAATAGAGGGAACGGCGGTGGCCAGTTTATCTGTTCAACTATAGTTTACCGGCGACCCGGAATCGTTGCTAATGATTGCGTAGAATTTCATTTGTGGAAAATATACGGTCCCAGAACAATTTTGTCGAAATATCCTCGAACCGTTTTCACGGTGAAGTCAATCAAACCTCATGCGGCATATAATAACGAACGCTCTTTGTTTTCCGCGCGATCCGATCCTCGAAATTTCCGGACTTCCTTGCAATTGATGAGCGCGCCGAAAAACCGTGATGAAAACTCGATCATCTCCGCCATAAGCGAAGCGACGCTATCCGGCGTGATTGTACATCGTGAAATTACTCCGTTTCTTGTTAGGAAAGGCCACGGTTCGCGTAACAAAGCGCACGGGAGAACCTCGGGCTCCCTGCTTTATGGGGGTTTGTCACAGTTTCCTCGAACAAAAAGAGGCACGGGCTGCCGGGATAAGGAACGATTTACGATAGATTCGAGGCACGTTCTCCGCGCGGCGTAGTTTCCTATTTGGCAAAGGTACAAATATTGGTCGGACGTTCGTCTCGATGGCGGAACGAGGCAGCGATTAGGATTCTGCGATACTTACCGCCGCGGCTCGTAGCGTCGTTTCCTGCCCGCCGCTCGCAGCCCCTGCAACCAAAAACGAGAAACAATTCGTTAGCCGTGATTCATTTGCCATCGTTGTTGGACACGAAAAAAGGGGATTGTCCTAGGAAAAAACGTACGAAACGTACGAAAAGGACACGGAGAGCGCGGCGAATTAAATGTTCCCCCATATAACCGGACGTTTTCTGTCTAAATAAAAGTCATTAGTAGACTGCGGATGTTTATGCAAATACATATTTTGATAGAAAACAGCTAAAAGAACTGAGACCTAAACAGAAATTTGTTTTGTCATTAGAGGATTTTGAAAACATAAATGTTATTTTGCATATTTTTCATATTGCATGTTTTGCATAAGTACACATTAGACTATTTAATGCTAAATCAGAATAAGCAAGATAGATATGCTTAAAAGTTTGAGCAGCTGCGATCGACAAAATTTATAATTTCGAGTTGATACTGTATTGAAATACTACAATAGACATCACGAAGACAATAGTATAATGTACAAACAGACGGAATCACGCTCCATAGTTCAAGTAAATCAGTAGCTATTACGATTTTATATGAATCATATTTTTCGAAATCAAACGTACGTAATGAAATACGTCTGAAACACTTTCTCAGCCAAAATTAAAGATGCCTGATTCAACATTCAATTGTTACCAGAGATCATGAAGAAATTGAAAACAGCAGGATTATCTCTAATGAAATCTATAGACTTGGTAACTACTTGGTGTTAGAAGGAAATATACACTTTAATATATTATTAAAAATAAGCAAGATTTTGAAAGGTGAACGTGTTGAAGGATCGCGGGAGATTGTAGCACGTTATTGGAGCAAATTTAAATATGCCCCTATAACAGATATGACGTAAAATGTTTCTTTTCAGCGCATAAATTAATTTTATCAGACAAGAGGCATCAATTAATTTATAATCGACAATATAGAAAAAACTACTACCGTATATTATTATTTTCAATGTTCTGTTTGCGGAGTTTGTGCCTTGTTTGCGCTGCCTTGTTAGAAATAATGAATAAGAAATTTCGCGGTGCATTTTTAATCGATGCGTTGATTCAAAATGAAAACTGAAAGCGCGGCCCTTATCGAGGTTCAAAGTTGATGAAATATTTGAAATTCTAACAAGGGGAAGCTGAAAGGAACTGGGCTGGTTAAAAGAGAGGAAAAAAGAAGAGGAGCGAAAGGGTGAATAAAACAGGGCCCGGGTATGAAAATTAAAACTTGAAATAATCACTGAGCGTCGGCGAAAAAAAAAATTGGAACAGAGAGCGAGGAGCGGACAGAGAACAGGATAGAGGAATATTTTAGAAAACCTCACTTTGAAGAGCGAGATTTTTGTCGAGCGCGCGCGAGTGGCTCTCTTTCTGAACGCGGAAGCGCCTCGTTTCCCAGATTCACCTGCTCCTCATAATTAAGTCCAGGAATATTAGAGAGCTCGTGCCCGCTCTCCACGCGTCTCCATTTCCCTCCCTACGGGACCCGGTTGCCTCCAACTAAATCCAAAACTCTAATTATCTATTTGCATTCGCTTCGAGTGTTTCGTTAGGCTGCTCGAGAATACGTCCCCTTTCCTTGCTGCATTATACGCCTTCTTCCTTCTCGAGGGGGCGGCAGAAAGATTTTCGAAACGAACTCGGCCAAATAGCCTGGAGCCTGCTTACTCCAGTCGTTTAAATAGCTCAATTGCAAGGGACATTCTCTTACGTCGCGTTTGCCTAACGTAATTACGATTCGAGTCTCTACTTTCAAATTGTTTATTTATTTATTTAATAAACGGGAGAGCCGAATTTTTATTATTATACATTTATAAAGATATGATTAAATATAATTATAATAGAGTAGTCGTAGACTGGAATTATAAACTAATAGAATCAATTCGGAAAACTTGCATCAGTTTGTATTTTTGTTTAGAACTTGTTAATAAAGCGTTAGACAATCTATGATTACATAATATTTTTTTTCTTCTTTAGTCCCATAGGATACTGACAAAGTTTGGCCATTAAAACCTGAAACACCCTGTATAAGTGTATGTATGCAGAATAAAAGAAGCAAAAGGATGATAAGTCTAAACAGCACAACAAGAAGTATTATAAAGAAAAACGAAGAGTATAAAGAATAATGAGATTGTGCGAACGGTAGAGGATGTCTGACCGTTCTTATGGGAGCGTGAAATTTAATACTCTTAAAAATCTTTGGGCAGTGAAAATGTCCACTGAGTGTTTTATAAAAATAAACAAGGTCAGTAATCATCCTCGTTCAAGAATCATAATGTTCAATGTAGTCGAAATGGTTTTATAATCGTGATTAATGGCAAATCGGAAAAATTTATGTTGAATAAGTTCTAGTTGTTTTTTATGATATTGGCAGCGTGGAGATTAACTGGGCTATACAAAATTGAGGTGTAGGAGAACAATACTGTGATATAATATTATTCTGCGATTCGCTAGAGAAGCCAAGAATGGTTGATCAGAAGAGCCAAGACCGGACGAAAAACGGGGTTTGGCGATTTTCGGAAAAGAAAGACAAGTTGGAAAAATGATTCCCGGGCAACGATCGTCGGAAGAATCTCCGAAGAATCTCGAAAAAAGCAGGCGTTTCGACGAACTTCGATCGACTTTCCGCTCGGATTGCGATCGAGGAGCTCGCCAAGCCCCTCACGGAATCTGGGCAAATCATATTCCTTTGGAATTCATTGACGCACGCTCGGGTTGAATTTTTAAGCGCGTCGCGCCGCGACCGGAACTCGTTGAATTAAAATTCTTACAGGATTGTGCGACGCGACGGACGACGACCGGGATTTACATGCATACGGTTTTAATTTATAAGCCGCGACCGATTCGTCGCTCACGATTTCAAATACCGGATGAATTTTTCAAAACATTCATGACGAAAACCTCTGGTACACTGTGTTCGGGAATACCTTACGTCTGCGACAAGACGGTCAATTTAAATGTCGGCGAGAGTTCCGCTGAATAATAAAATTCAAATCTTCGCTCCGTGAACTCGATCGAGTTCCTTTCAACTCGCGATGCTCGTGAGAACCGATTTTCGATGGGTGAATAGGGAATAAGAATGGGTGCGGTTTCGAGCGGACGACGACGCGACGACCCGACGCGACGCCGCAACGCTAAGTAGAATTAACGTTAACAAGGGTCGTAACTCTGAGAATTAAAAAATGTTATACATTTTGGATTCGTCGCTTTTCTTCATTTTCTTTCCTCTTCATTTCTTCGCAAGAAAGGAGCAAAGTAATTTTCTCCTGTCCAAAAGAAAGACATAGAAACCACCTGTGCTTTAAAGCTCATTTTAGCGAACAATCCAGGAGAATTTCAAAGTTGAATCTATTCTGCATGTTAAAATGCACCTCAAAGACAATGTTTGGGAATAGTTTAATTGTAAAACTGCGGTAAAACTCATCACCCTTTTCTCAGCGTAAAAGGCGAACCATCCCTTCTTTCCCATCATCTAAGTTTCAAAATCCTTAGCGTTATAAATTTCGCGGAACGGTGTAATCTTCCTTGTAGTAATTAATATTTCTAGGGAAGAGTTACAAGCAACTTCTTGTCGGACGGTGTCATTGATCGCGGACGATAAAACTTGCGGTAATTGCGTCATAATGGGGGTCGGAACCAGCGACAAAGGTACGGAGCGCATCGACAAAGGGTGTAATTGCCTGCCGTGGGGTAATGATGTCTCCCGACTGGGACCGCATCAATTAAACATTTTAATCGCACGCTAACGAGGAAGCGAAACGAGATAACAGTCGGGTCGGGTCCGGCAATAATTTATCGCGAGCCGATCCGAAAACTGCGTATCGAATGCTTATCGAATAATAACTGCGTGACCATTAATCACTATATTTTCGACGAAATCCGCAGCGAGTGTGATTGTAGTTAGCAGTTGTCGATGTTTCGGGAATTTACATCTTTATCAGGGTATCTGGGCCACTTCCGGACCTGAAATTTCTGTTGCGCACTTAAAGGTGTATTTTCGTTAGAATAATAATAATAGAATTTATTTACGGGTATGCACCCTTTAGTGTATACAGCAAGAAAGAAAAATCCTTATAAATTTATACAGTAGGTATTTAACAACTAAGGTTATGCAAATATTCCAGTAGATAATGGACGTTGTAACCTTATGAACTTACATACTAGCTGAAGAAATCTTATCATAGAAGAGAGAATACAAAATACGCTTTAAAGAGTATAGAGAGTCGTGAACAAAAATCTAACTTCTTGGCAAATGTGTTTGCTTCACTGCATATTATATTAACAGGATCGACGTTGCTAAAGTTGGATTTATACATTACGAGTGCGACAATAATTGATTTCTGATATGTTTCTTAGGAGCATGTGAATCAATTCTAAAATTAGAGGACACTTGATGACACCATTAATTATTTTATATAGAAATGAGAGACCACATGAATCTCTGCAGTAAATGTAGTAAAAGTACGCATAATTGCCATTTCCCACTATTATATATAAAAAATATATAAAAAGTATATATGTGCATATACTACATACATATCTACGTGTGTACATATATATTTTTTATATAATAGTGGGAAATGGCATTTTTCCGCCTGGTGATTTTCTAGTAATCGTCACGAATCATTTGGACTAATTGTAAATACAACACACAAACATGAAAAAAAAAAATGCTTATTAAAAAATGCTGTTTGTATTAAACGCTGCGTCCAATCGCAATCGTAGCGAAAATCCATCTTAAAAATTGTAATTTTTAATATGTGGAATAATTTCCCTTGTAGTAAACGTTATGCGCGGGCTAATATTATACATATTTTTCTTTTTTAAGTGCGCTTCAGCATTAAATTTTCACGAGGAATGATTTCATTTTACTGAAGGTGGAAAAATTTATATACGAGATAATCCGTTAACTATTCTCATCGCCCGTGTGTCGTGTAGAATGTTAAATGTTCCTTTCTTATGATTTACGATTTAAATAAAATATTCGAAATAAATATTATTGAGTTCGACTGTTAGAGAAATTAAATATGCCGATTCACTTGCACGTCCCACTTAATAAAAAAAAAATAAAAAATAAAAAAAAATAAAAAAAAATTCATGTCGATATCTGAAATTTTCGAAAAACAACTCGTAATATTTTATGCTGTTTACCCTCGAGAATTGCTGCCTGTGAAATTCAACGAAATAACTTCTAGTGCGTTACAATTTCAACGTGTGTAATAGCGTATCAGCGATTCTGCGAGTGGATACAATATTCTCCACCATCAATTATTTTCGAGCTCGTTTATGATTTTCGGCCTAAGGGTAAACAGAGAGCCCTCCCTTTATTGTCTCGCTTTTTCGCGTTGTCGCCATCGCGTGGCACGTAAAAACCGTGACAGACGGGGTTGCGCCGCGTTTATGACGACGAACGAACTGGAGTGAAAATGAAACTGTTGTTCGTCGTATGGCCTCTGAACAAGTTGGAAATGTAATTGTAAGAGGACAGTAAACGGGAGAATGATGACGCTGAAGAAACGATTCTACGCTTTTTGCCTGCGAATGTAACATTTCTAGCGGAAATTTTCCACCTTCGAGTTCCTCGGCCGAGGACTGCGAGGATAATTTATTTCATAAGTGAGCATGTCTCCTTTCGTTGCAACACAAAACGCGTACTCCGCTTTAATTTGTCACTCGGTTGATATTTCACGTGACGCGCATCGTTAACAACAATTTTGCGAATTGTTTACACGAGAATAGTAGCCGACTATGAATTTCAAATTATCTAGTTGCCAAGCAATTTGCAGTATTTCAACCCTTTCGAGCCAAATTCGCGTGTAACGCGACCCAAGTCCAATCGCAACGAAACATATTTCTTCTCGGTGAGCTAAGATCTCGGTGAAACGACGAATTCAGCGTAGTGTTTTTTTTCCATATCATATAAATCGCGACCCCTTTTCGCTAATACCGCAAAGTACGGTCGACCCCACTTGTTCCAATTTAAAGAAAAAACGATGACCGTTTAATCGCGGCAGAGATGCCAATTGAGTCCGTGCCAAGGTATCGATCGGGAATTAATATCGAAGCGGACCACTCGATTGCGTTCGAGTGGCCCACTAATTGTAGGCCCGTCCCAGATTTCGCGGTGAAGAAACGATGATTTATTACTGCGAATCGGGGGATGGAAAATTTCGCGTACTGATGGGGGGCCAGTTAATTGAAATGCAAACGCAACGAAAATGTGAGGACTACTTGCTGATGTAGCGCGAACCGTCCGCTATCCGCGATAAATTTTCCCCAGTTTGGAACGTGCTGCAATTTTATTGGGTTGCATCAGGAACGCGTGTAATGAATGTGCAACGTTGACAGTAAATCGCCAAAGATGGCCGTTATTTTCCCTTCGATCGCCGCGCGTTCGACAATTGAAATTGGCTCAGGTCGGAGCGGAGATTAATCCGGGACTAAGCTGAGAGTGTATCAAAATCAGCCCACTGTCGAAAACGCTCGGCGATATTCAATTTGGGGACACGAGGGTGCCGGGTGTTGCAGCGTTTTTCGCGAACGCCAACGGGACGCTGCGCCGCGCCGCGCCGCGTTCGAAATAACGCGGCGCGCGACGGTAACGTTGCGGCGCGGTAAATCCGGTCTCAACGGCTTAAATAAACACACCAGTCAAAAGCCAGGCTGTAACGAAGCCGCAACACGAGCGATAAAAGACTTATCGCGCAGAATATTGGTCGGCATGAAACGGTTTTTCCGATACTCCGTGTCCCCCGTAATCCCGACTCTCGTCTTCGCGTTCGAATCGTCCCCTTTCCGCTTGCAATACCGCGCCGCGCCGCGCCGCACCGCGAGCGCAATCTCCCGATACACCTGCTGAAAAGGGCTTCGCGTGGCTGAAGATCGATTAACTCACGCTCGACGAACACGGTAAAAGCCTCCGGATTAAATGAACTTCGAAACGCGATACGATATTTACGCTCGCGACTTTCAGGTCGGATGGGTTTTCGCGATTTATCGCGGTGTCCGCCTTTCTGAAAAACGTCGCGCCGCGCCGCGCCGCGCCGTGCTCCGCGAGCGGTTTGCGCGAACTCGTTCGTTTGAATCAGCCTCGGTTAAATTTTCACCGATAGGCCGGAGCTTGTCAAAAGCAAAGTTGGTGAAAAACGATCTGTCCGGTTTTTTTGTAAGCGCTGCGTTTTCCTCGCGATTCGTCTGTTTCATCCGTGTAATGCACAGAAATTTAAAACTGATTCGCTGCTCTCGTTCTTTGTGTACATACATCCCATCGATTCGCGATGGTGCAAACGTAGATGCGATGAAAATTGTGCTGCCGTAGAATAAACACTCCAGTAATTGAAATAGCTTGCTATTTAATGACATTGAAATTGATAGCTGATATTTGAAGCTATTGCTTTTCCAACGCTCGTATAAAAATTTCTTCGGGTGTGAAAAAACAGGCGTAAATGGAAAAAAATACATTTTTCGTAGATGGCAACGCGATCATCCCAACTCGGATCTCGTTTTGAATTGTAGATTACCATCGCAAATAGGAAAGTACGAAGGACAGGCTTGGAATGAACGCCTCGATTAATCCAACGTTCGCGGGAACTCGGCAATCCCGAGTATCAATCGCAGAATCTTGGATTAAGGTTTAAATAGGTCACCGAGCGATTTGTTGTTCTCCCGTGGTTAATGTGGCCAGCTTCCGGTGTTCGATATCGATCCGAGACGCGTGTCAACGTCAATTGAATCCATAATCCTTCACCGGAGGATTAATAGGACGGTCCTTCAGGCGATGTCAAGGGTGTAGAGTCGCGTGTCCGAGTATCGATCCTCTTAATCAGAGCGTGCCAGGCAAATCATCTCGGCTCCCGGTGCACGGGCATCTGATCGTGACTATAAACGAAGGGCGTGTCGCTCCGATGACAAGATAGCGCTGGAATTGTATACACGATGGTCCCGAAAATATGCAGGGTCGGACAAAATGGACTAGTCGATGTGCTTACTAGATACTGTTATCTTTGCAAGTATTTTGTATTTTATTTTAGTACGCATTACTAATAGTTAGAGACTCGTATGGCGCAATTAAATTAAATTAGAACTGTTGTAGTAAATATTAGGGGTATCGGGAAGTAATGTCATTTTTTTTTTAAATGAATGTAATATTTAATGTAGCATGAATGTAATATACAGGGTGTCCCAGAAGAAGTGTAGAAGCCGCAATGGGACACCTTGTCTAATTCCATCATAATACGAGCATTGTTGAGAACTTTAAAGAACGTCTGGACGCTTGTATGCAATAAAAACGTGCAAATTTTTGACATTTTTTGTAATAATTGTTTTCTGTTTATGTCATTATTTAATGAAAAAAACATGGGCAGAAATTCGTTAGAGATTCTTGAAGTCTGAAACTTTAAAATTATTTTCAGGTATTTTGGATCACTCTGTAGATTCACTAGAAAAAATGGTGGTAATTATTTAGAAAGCGGATGCGTCAAAACTTTCCTTGTGTATAACTCTAAAACTAAGGCCGATTGCTAGTTACATATATGTATAAGAAAATGTTGTTCAAAATGATAAAACAAAGTGATTAAAAAAAGTCCCATCAAAATCGGTGAGGAAGTAGCTTTTCTATAAGTTTATTTACAATGCAGTAGTAGTTGCTAAAAATGTTGATTTTTACAAGATACTTCAAAATCATCAAAATTAGGAACGCGTCCGCTTTGTAAATAATTACCAAAACAGTATTAGAATCGATGACTGCGATCTCTCCTCAGTATAAATGTTTGTCACAGGACAAAAGTTCGCATAAACAAATATAAAAGCGTTTCCAAAGTTTTAAAGACATTAGCCAAATTGCCTCCCATTTTTCCAGACAAGTTCATACCCGTAGGCGAAGTTGCGCGAGAATGTTGAACGTCGAAAATCGACGAAAGTTCGACGCAAATAGGTTTCGCAAAGTTCGCGGGGCGGAGGCGATGTCGAAACAAAGAGACTCGGATCGATTTTAGCGTACCGTTAAATCTCCCTATAATTCACCCCGTCCAGAGTTCGGCGAACTAATTAAATTCAATTCGAACCGGTGTTCCCGAGCGTCTTATTACTCCCGGAGGCGTGCGCGAGTCGATCAGTTCGGTAGGACGATAATTCGTTGAGACTCCGGTTGTAGCTCCGGCTCCCTTTGTTCCCGCGAACGGTGACTAATCGACGGATTAAGGATCGACTCGGCCAGAGGGATCGAAGGGCTCCACTCGGAGCGACTCTCCCGAACTTGCTGTTTGTTTCCGTAAAACCGTGTCCTTCGCCTGGGCTGCGCTTTCCCTCCTTCCGCCACGCTATCTGCTATGCATTGCAAAACAGCTTTGATCCCGTCGAAAGTGCCTATCTCCGTGATATCGCCTCGCGCAATTATCTCGACGCGTTTCAATACTTTTTGCGGATTAGGCGGAATCGCTGATGCTTCGGAAATCGCGATAATAGTTGCCTCGGAATCGTACGCGAATTTTTAATTTCGTTCAGTTTCGCGGGGATATCATACTTTTCCTCGAATTGATTTTAATTACGTTCCTCGCTCGTGCATTTTCAAACTTTTTCCCTTCGTTGCCGCTCCTGTTTCCCTGTTCTTTCTACCCTCTTAGTTGACTCTTCGTCGACCAGACTCTCTAGAAATTTCGTGAAAGTGGTTTCTCATTACTTTCCAACTTTTTTCCTCCTCCCGTTGCCCGAGGTCGCGTCTTTAATTACATTCTCCTTCCGTGTATTTTAAATTCCCTCGCTTCCTATTGACTCTTTTGTGGTTTTTCAGCTTCCCTTGATTTTTCTAGTTCTCCGCGTTTCTTCCGCGGCTTTATCTCATTTTTAGTCGAATTTCGTCTAAACGCTTTCTCGTTACAGAAACTTCTCGATTCGAGTTCCCGGCGAAACATCCTACATTCGCTCGCGTCAGTTCGGAGGATTAAGCTGTTGCTTCTCCCAACACACGAAATTGTCGGAACAAGTCTCGCTTCGAAGGAAGAGGCCAACGTTCTACCGGTTCACTTTCCGTCGGTAAGACAGAAATAATTCCGCGTGAAGAGCAACGTTGTCCCAGTCTTCCGTCGCGTTGCCTTGTTTACGACCTTCTGTTTGCTGGAATAACTGCAAATACGCGTATCGAAAGGTTCTCTTGCTTCGTATAGAAATGTTGAGGTCGTGCTTCGAGGAAAAGCAAACGAACGAGTCCACAACCATGTCAATATTTAACATATCTCTCTCGTTGGACCGAGTAAGAAAAACTGCGAGGCTGTGTTTGATCAGCGTATAAATGATTAGAAGCGGTAATTGGATTTCCCGGCTTCCAGGTAAAGGAACATCGCGAAATCGAGAGTCGGACGATTTTCTGTTGGCTGAATAAGCGTTTTCCTTTCCCGAAATATCAATAAGAATTAAGAATACCGATCGCGGTTCGCGCAGCGTTTCGCAAAACGGTTTACAACGAAATTGCGTAAGCAGCCACTTCTATAACATCCTCGAGGAAGGAGAGGTGCTCGTAAACCGAGCAAAGCTGCGCTGATCCTTTCCCCCATTCTGCATCGTCCGTATCAATCACGCTCGTTTCTATGGGATACTTGAAATTTGCGCTGCAAACAAGATCCTATAAATCGGGAGAACTTTTTATCTCCTCTTTCGTCTGAAAGGGACATTTTATGCCGGAGAATTTCAATATTGCCCCGGCTGTGTGTCGCGATCGCTCGGAAAACGAAGCAAATAAACGCGTCCTGGAATTCTTTGCCGCGCGACACTTATTCTTTTCCCGCCGCCCACGCGTACTCAAACTAAGCCGTCCTCGGCCAGCGTCTTATAACCAAAACTCCAAACTGCAATTTCACCGCCAGAAAAGAGCAGGAAATATGGAAAAAGTTTGGAGATAACAGGGGATCCTCTTTGCAGTTAAATATTGTGCGTTAAGAATCGTATCACTATATTTCTACCGCTCGTATTTCCGAGACAACTGAATACTAGGGAAGAAGAAAATTTTTGAAAAATGACTTCTCTCAGAAAGACGCAGAAATAATAACTAAACTTGTGCTAATTGATCTAAAAAAACGATTCTGCACTTGAAAACTAGAAAACTCTTCACTACGGGAAAGGAAAAATAAATGGTTGATTTAAAAAGAAAAACTAAAACTGAAACGCACTTCGCACGAGTTCGCTTGTATGCCGTCTGGAGGACTAATGATTCGCCGTTCTCCGTCTTCGCTTTTCTATTTTTAATTTCTGGGTAAAATATTGCGACCTGGAACGTCGGTTCTCATAGTCCAAAATAATCCTATTTTCAAATTTCATCGCACTATTTAAATAAAAAATGAGCTTCATATCGAAAGTTAATTACAAAGAATGCAGAAACCCTTCTCAACTTTCCCAGAAAATTCGAAGTTTAAAACATCGATATTTCACGCGTCATATTCGACTTAATAAGTTCTAACTACTCGAACGATAATTTCTAGCGCCCCTTCGGCTCCTCGCCGCCTCGGAATTACCAGCAGCACCCTCGCGAGACTCGATACACAGGGCTTGTTGCGCGAACTTTAGATTACGCCAGAAAACTGCTGAAGCCTGTGAAATAGCGGCGTTATCGCGCGATACAGTCCCGCGAGCAGCACAATTACTCAGCGCCCAACACGTCCGCCGGAAAATTCCGCAAGCGAGGGGAATGAAAATCGTAAACGAAACTTGCGGTGTTCCGGTCGATTACCAGAAATTAGGAGAATCGATTCCTGTCGACATCTCGAGTAGAACCGATCATTCCGAGTTTCAACGATCGCCTACAACTTTCTATCTTCTTTCATCCTCTTTTTCTTCTACGTCGGTTAATTTTACGGCTCGTTAGGCCGAAAGGAAGAAGCAGAAGGATGGAGAGGGTTGCAATTCGACGACCGAGCTTCCTAATTTACACACCCCCCCGGGAAGTCGGACAAGTTTCTGCGCGGTATTCCTTAACTACTCTGATTCACGCGTTTCCTTTTCCGCATGTTACGTAAACCACGACCGCGATTTTTTCATTTCGTTTTACATTTATTTGTTAATTAATATACACAAAATAATAAATGGATTAACTGATTGTATCTCCTTTTTTACGGATAAACTTCAGCGATAATTTTCTTTTTAGTTATTTATATTTATATATTTATTCACGGGCAAAAACCCGTTGGTACAACATATAAAAGAAAAAAGAAAAGGAAACGCATGATAGAAGTATATACATACTTAATTAAATAATACATCGTAGGCAGCTTCTTAATCCGTATGTTCGCATATTTAAATAACTTTTTTGCCCAACTCTGGGCTCGTACTCGCAAGAAACTTACTGAATAAGTCAACATTATTATGAACAGTATGTTCATGTTTATGATCAATCATAAATGTTGATCTTTTGTTATAAGCTTGTTTGTCGGAATGTAATTGAAATGCAACTGTTAGCAACTTCACTCTCAATTTTTTAATATTTCGCAATATTGTGTTTTCTCATAAGAATACATGTTAAATTGAAAGTTAAATAATTTAAAAACTACCGAATCAATTTTTCTAAAATTTTGTGTAGCGTTTTACTATTGCACAAAGATTCATTCTTCCCATTTTCAAACATGTGTGCTTACTTTCAATGTTATTGAAGTTTATTTTTTAAAAAACCATGGAATCTATTGTCCGAAATTTTTGTAACAATTTTGTTTACTGTTTGATTTTTCCGTACACAAGATTTCATAAACGGAAAATAAACAGATATCACATAGACGGAGATCGAATATAGTATTGATTGATTTTTAAAGTTAAAGCAGACCGGAATAATTTCGTTCAATACTTTCTTCCGTGGGTCTTACAAAATTCCGGCACGATTGTATTCGGTCGCTGCGATCGACAAAAAAATATTGCAATCAGTTTCCACGACCGTGAATCGGTTCGATTCGCTTCTGATTGAATTCAAACCCTAAAACGCAAACTTCGACTACGTACCCTTCGAAGAACGCCGCGAGATTAATATTGATTCTTAGTTCCGGCGTATCGGCGGACATCAATGACGTCTAAACCGCGGCATGAATCGAGCTAACGGAAATCCGTTTAAGAGAAACTTTTAAGCGACTTCCTCGAGATTTATTTGGAAACTTTCGTGGGGAACTTTCGCCTTCGACCTCCCAACGGGCACGGCGCGGCGTTCCGTCACTGCCCCCGAAGGGAGCGCTTCAATTCTCGAAACTACCCCGACGCCATCGGTTATATTGTTCAAAAAGTAATTAGATTGAGAAATATGAAGACGGATTATCTTAGGGAAGAAACGATGGGAGAGCCTCGTCCAAGCTTCCGCTTTTACTCCAGCTCCCGGTGCCCATCGGTTACACCTTGCTGAAAGATTCTGTTTCCAAAACAACGAGCGACTTCATTCAATCAGTCCCCAGACCCGGCGCGGCGCCGACGATTTCGTGCACGGCGAATGTACAGAATTAACCAGATGCATCGAGGGAATTGCAATTCCCGCTACGCGCACGGGAGCTCCGGTGCAGGATGCAGCTCGAACCCCTGCTTCGATCCACGTAGATCAATCAAATGCGTACGAATACGATCGCGTAGATACATCCTCGTCTGGTTTAGTTCGGTCCCCAAGGACAGACTCGACGAGCTCGCCATTATTCGATGTTCGGCGAATCCGATGAGGGCTCAATAACCTCTGCCGCTGATGAGGATTAAAGTCTTCGGCCGATCGTTTTGGAGTTGTCCTGATAAATCGACATTTTCCACGACGTTTACACAGATTTCGCAGGGGAGAGTGAAGACGAACGTGGGGTGAAAGTAACACATCCTCTCGCTTCTTCTATAAACGTTTTTAGAATATTTCCTTTACACAGTTGTGTGTGTATAATGTTTCTTTTGTCTCGTTGATTGACTTCTGATCGATAATGCAAACCGTATATTTGTAACTTAGCTTAATTTGTATTTTTGTTAATCTCGAATGACTTAGCTGCATGTGCATTCAATACTTTAAGTTGGTGAAATAAGAATCCCAAAAGGATTTGCGTGCATGGTTTTTGGTTTTCGAAAAATTAATAAAAAAGTGTCAAGCGTTAGTAGATATAACCATAATTACAATTCAATGGAAAGATTTTTTTCCCATGTGTAAACAATGGACTATCTGTCTTACTGCTTTGCATATGTGTGCGGAACTGCAAAGAAGAGATGTAGAGAACATTCATGGCATGGTAATCCATTATTTTTATAACACTTTTGGGGTTCTTTACTCATCAGCTTAAAGTATTAAATGCACATACAGCTAACTGATTCGAGATTTCGCAGTTCTTGCCATCTCCTTGCGAGCCAATCATTTGCTAGAACATTTTTAGATAATGTCTAGCTAATGTAAGCTCTTGTACTAACTCCCCTTACTTCGTTTCACATCTTTCGCGGAGGCGTAATGGCACGTGGAATCGATAGGAGTGCTACGACTCTGCGGCCTCGTAACTTTTATTCGCGGCTGCAATTTGCATGCGGCGATGGAGCGAAATAAAAAATACGTATACATGGATTCGCGGGGGTCAACCGAAGAGTTCGAACCGCCCTCGACGAAGAAGGGGAGTCGATTTCGCCCGGGGATAAGTGGACGACTAACCAGCCAATATCGGGGCCGTTTAAGCGATTTATTATCACCGTCAATTACAAAATATTTTCGCAATTTATGCGCCGCCCCGGCGTGATTTACCGTGACGCATATATCGTGCCTGAATACAAACGACGACGCGTATGAAATATTTTTAACGGCCCGTTATTTACGGGCTTGATTTCACCCCTTTTATGGCGGCCAAGTTATTTCGCCGACGAGCGCTTTTCATTTATCACGCCGCGCTCCTTCGATCCCTCGCCCTCCCCGCACCTCGGTTCGCGCGGAATAAAATTAAGCTCGGGTCAGAAGAGGGTGGAAACGAGGACACCAAGCACGAGGTGTCGATCGCTTTTAGCGAGAAAGCATGTTTCCCCACTGATCGATAATTAACAAGGCTAACGTTTTAACGACGAATCGAGCCGCTCGATTCTCGTTTGAACCCGCTCGCGCGTTCAACCTCTCGCTGCCACCCCGCCGCGCTGCGCCACGCCGCGTCAGTCGAATTCGATCGCGGAATATTTTGTACCTCGTTTGACCGCGTGAAATGGAACCGAATTTTAGAACGGTTAGTTTGCATCGAATCGACGCCTGAAATCGAATCCCTCCATGATCGACCGCTTCAACTACCCGAATAAAACTCGTCGCAATTTGTTTGTTCTGCTCATTTCGTGCGAATTCGTCCGTGATTTTTCCTTACGTACAGAAAATACAGCGACGCAATCAGCGTTAGGCGGAGTTCCGCTGTCCGAACTGTATCGAATGAAATTTTTTAATTTTACGTGAAAGGTAAACTAGATTTCGTCGGCCGCGATGTGCAATTGCAATTCCGAGCTTTTTCAAACATGAATAGTGCTGTTTTTTTTTTTTTTTTTTTTGAAAACTGGTCCTGAAATTGGAAGCGTCCTTCCATTTTTTTCCCTTGATTCACTGAAAAATTTGAACGCTCTGCAACGAAATTAAAAAGTTATTTTAATTAAAATTCGAAAAATTTTAATATTAAAGACAGATGAGTGCATTCTTAGGTGGCATTTTCCATAGTGAATAGCTTTATTATGAGCAGAGGAAGCGGTAGAAAATTGTAGGAAAGGTGATTTGTTACAGGCCGAACTTTCCACGTCGTCTTCAAAGATGGAGGAGCGGTTGAAACCGAGAAATGATAATTAATCGTTGCATGAATATTCCTTTGATGGCACCGCGCCGAATATCCGCGCAACAATGGGAAACAAATTGCCTTAATCAGAGTGCGACGAATGCGCGCATTTGCCGAGATGCTCCTCCCTTACGTAAAAATAATTTCCTCCCCAGGGAATAACCGCGGAGAGAACCGCAATTTTCCAGGCTTTGTCCACGAATGGAACAAACCTCCCGCAATTATAATGTTCCATCGTGCTTATTTCGGAGGGAGGGGATCGGGGAAAATGAACATTCCCCTCTAGGAAAATTCTCTGTAATCTCCTTCCACATACCTGTTCCTTAATGCCTTCTAATAATTCCTTTCGAAAATTCTTTCGAGCATTGCGGTAGTCGTACAAATTTTAAGTAGATATTTTCGTCGAAATACCGTTCGTTCCATACTTTCGTCTGTTCTTGATAGACGTTTTCTCGAAGAATTTCCTCGCATGGACGGCTTTAAACGGCTTTTATTTTTCGATCCGAACGCGAGGCGAATCGCAATCTCAAAAATCGTAAAGAAATCTGCGAGTATAGATCGCTGTCGCAGCTCCACTCACCGCTTCAATTTTCAAACGACTATGGCAAACTTTACATTATGCACCGTACGTCACTGTCTCCAGCGTTTCGCGACAGCCGCCTCACAGTCGGTCGCACGCGGATTGCTCATCATGGCGCGAACACAATTTCGGCAGAGTTATATAGTCTGCGAAGGATCTCGCGAAGTTCAGGCGAAATCGTCGTGGGACGTATCGCACGCGTTCCCCAGGAGTCAAGCTGCGTAGTAAATCGTCCGACAATTCGACGGTGCGGCGCGAGAGCATCGCGCTAAAAGCAACAGACCAAGCGACGCGACACGACGCGAGCGACCCCGACTGGCAAGCGCCATTAATACACGCGTAATAACAGTAATTTCCTCGCAGCCGGACCACGCGCGCAGGAAAACGATGATTTTATCTGGGTAGGTGGATCAGCGGCGAGATCGAGGTCAGACGACGCACCATCTCAAGTGGGACGAGCGAGTAATTTCATTTTCGACGGAGCGGCGAATCCTCCTCGCTCAGCTACGTACCCCCCTCCTTTGCGTTTTCGCCTGCATACATACCACAAAGTGTTCTCCTTCTCCTTTCCCACCGGGCCGCCCGCGCCCAGCCCCTCGCCGCACTTCCGTCTATATCATCTGTTACATGTGGAACTGCACATTGCACTCGCGGAATACATGGCCGCGAGTAAATACTGCATAATGGAAATGCGGTTACTCGAATTGCATAATTCCGTATTACGCTGGCCGAACGCTACCCGACGACGCAGCAACCGTCGCGCCCGCAAATTTCCTCACGATTTTCCGAGGGCCACGATTATTTCTGCCAACGATCAGCCGACGCGCCTCCGTCGCGTCGCTGCGACGGAGTCTGAGATGGGCGACGCCGCGCCGACTGGAACCGAGGACAAAACTTTAACGATCTAGCAGGACAAAAGTCAATTTTGACAATGTTCGCGATTTATCAAATTACACTGTAAATCAATGGTATAAAGTCTTAAGACTCGTTGCTTTTAGATCTGGTAATCGTATTCCAATAATGCGCCATAACTATGACCCTTGGTTAATGAACTTTGGTATGTTAACCCTTGAGAATAGAAGAACCGTGTGTGATATTTTTATTCACAATATCTTATTCACTTAATTTTAATATTCCTCCTAAGAACTTATGGCGTCCTAATATCGTTCAAGTAAACACACGTAGTACCTCATATGGCGAACACAACAGTATTGATCGTATTTGTCCCGTTACTAATGCGTTTAACAACAATATTGATTTTTTCTTTGACTCTAAAGCTATGATACGGAAAAAATTGTTCCACCTGCTAAAATAATCTTCATATGTATATTTCAACATTCCTCTTCTCAATAATGTAACCTATACGCGACTGTGCACTTTGTATAATTTTGTACCAAAGTGTGTTTCAAATCTGTTTATGATAACAATAATAATAATGTCTGTTTCAACGAAAAATACAGGGTGAATTTCGCAACATGATCACTGCGAATATCTGGTAAATCATTTACTGTATAAAAAAATGTGTCCAACAAAAGTCACCCTCGTGTCTATTCTCAATTTGTTAGTTTTAGATTAGTTTTAAGTTTTTTGTTCTTTTCTTTTCTGGGTTATGACTAAACCTCGCCTTTGCCGTTTTCTGTACACGTACTCGCTTTGTAATTAATTTGTAATTTTGCCAATAAAAACGTTAATAAAATAAAATAAATAAAAGTTACATGACTTTCTGGGAACATGTTGTAATTGGTTTTTTGTTAATTCGCTGTTAATTTGAAACATTTTCTATGCAACGCGAATACCATATCAGTTATTAGAAGCGATGGTGTTGCGAGATATCTTGTGTAAGTATTGTTTTGAAAAATAGAGTTTCCTTCACTTGTTTGTATAAGCTCGTACTATGTGCTTCAGGTTCTCTTCAACTGCGTTGTGCTAGTAATACTGGAATTTGCGTAGGTATATTTATACATCGTTATCCTCTATTATTATAGATACGTTTACAAATTTTGTTTTTCGCAGACGGTGGTTTTTTAGTCTTTCAAACTTTCAGAGCAACTAACCTATAATTTAGCTTTTATTTCACATTTTTAAAATATTATTCATAAGCAATACAAAATGTGAAAAGTCAATGCGGAAAATGAGGACATCTGCAAGTTTTTTTTATTATTATTTTTTTTTGAGGATCTGTTTCCTTTGTAAATTAACATTTTTTAAACTTTAAATATAGAGTTTATATTCGTTCGTTTCGCGAAACATTCCACTGCAATTTGAAGGAACGTCGAGCCACCGGAGTGACTCAAAGAAGTACAGATACGACCGCGGCGCGGATAGTTTTATTAGAGCATACAGTTTCGTAGCGCGCTTTCCCTTGGTTATTTTATAACTCGGTAGATTCTTTTGTTTCTGTTTCGTAACACCGCCGGACAAACACGGACCGTGGACGCATCATTTATGAAGTACGCGGAAAGTTTGGTACCCCCCGGTGGAACGGCGAATAACGTTACAACACGGCTTGGCCGCGTTAACGTGTTCAACTTGTGAAAAAGTATAATTCGCACGTGCGACCGTCGCGCAATGCAATTAACGTCGCTGGGAGAACCTTCTTCGCATCCACGAATTTTCCCGTTAGTTTTAATAATTAATTCCGCGCGACCGCTGCTTTCAGCCTCGCAATTCTTCCCGTGAATTATGGAAAATGTTGCCGCGAGCATTTTGAAACGCTCGCGATCGCTTTTCGCATAAAATTTCTGAGAACTCGACGCGTTTCACATTGCACTGTCACCTAATTACTGATTAATCAATACAGGATGTCGCAACTTGATGGAATTATTTATATATCATTGTATGCAGAAACTTATCAGAACGAAGTTGAACTATGTCATAAGATTATAAGATCCTTTTTTTATGAAATTTTGAGTCTTGCATAGTGTATCATATATTTTTATACCATTATTTTGTAGCTGATATCAGAATGAATTCATCGATTTAGTTTAATAATCTTGAAGTTATGTACTTTGGATTTAGACAAATTAAAAAAAAAATTCAATTAACTTTAATGCGAACATTGTGAACATTTAATTGTTCTATAAGATGAATACTTCTGTTTAATATTTGCAATCAAATATTGCTACAAGGCAAGATTGAAAAACGCTATCTGACACAAAAAGCAAACTACTTTGTCAAAAACTTCCACTATGCAAGTATTTTGCAGTATTTCTATTTATTCTTGTCAGATTGTAAAATAAGCATCTACCAAACAATTCACTTCGACCTGTACAAAGTCTGAATTATTTATTTCACCTTAAACGTCCAACTTTACTATGAGCCACGTAACTTCATAGAGCCCCGTACGTTGTCTCCTTTAATCTGCATGAAATTCAAAGCGACCGACGCGCGTTCGTAATTTTATTAGACCGTGAAAGGGGTTAACGTCGGCGAAGGATCTCTGGTCGATGATGTTCACGCTCCCAATAGCACGGCGCGGCGCGGCGTCGACACCCTTGGGACGCGGGGTGGCATCCCTTACGTCGACCGAACGCGAGATTCTTTCCGGGGCTTTAATGCATCCCGCGAGGTGTTGCGAGGCGTAGCGTCGCGTCATACATTATAATGCTACTCCGCGTGTACGAGGCCAACTCGGCGCTCGTGTTCACAGGGAATGCAAAAGTGAAGTTTTATGTCTCCCATAAACGATGTATCCACCAAACATGTATACACGAGTCCATCCGTTTTCTGGGACAACGGAAAAATACCCCCGGCCGTCTTATCCTTTTTTTTTTCGTTTTTTACATTCTCTTTCCTTTTCGCTTCTCTTCGGCCCCTTTTCACTTCCGCCTCTTCTTCTTCGTGGAAGATAGCTCGAAATTGAGGCTGCGTCTGGCTCCGCAGCTGGGTGGAAAGAACGCGCTGCCTTCGTTTCCTCGATCGGAAAATACGCGAGATTGCGAGTAGTGCTTCGCTTTCGGTTCGCTCTTATCTCGGTGGAAACGGATGCGGAATAATCGAGAGATGCATCCAAATATTTCATGAGCTCCGGCTAATGGATAAAATTATTTGGAAAGACTGATCGAATTCTCGGTAGCGAAGAGGTAAATAAATGGAATCTCTTGCTTGCTTTTTGCTGGGTGGAAACCGACTACAGTAAAAGGAAGAAGTTCGTAACGAAGCTTACGCAACTTCGAATTCCGCGAACGTCGATTTTCATTTCCTTTTTCCTGTGGAGAAGAGAAGCAGCGGCAGTAATGGAAACCCGGAGGAGTAGCCTTCCGTCGCGTATTAACGATGCGTTTTAATCCCGATTTCAATTTCGATCGCAAGAAAAAGGACGTCATAAATATTTAAGAAGAAGTTGGGTGCATCGCATTCCTAGATCGTCTGGTTTTAATGCGCGCAGCGAGTCTCAATCGATAAAACGACGGTGTTGTTCATTTTCCAATGAATAAATAATAAATTGAAGGGTAATGCGGCGTCCCCGCAGAGGAGACCGAAATGAAAATGGAAATGGGAAATTAAGACACCGCTATTTACCGAGTCTCGGAGGGCCGCGGAGCGAAGGGATCAATGGGGAGGGGAGAATTTCATGAGGGAAGAAATATATATTCCGCGGAGAGGAAAGTTTCGAAATTATCTCGCGGAAATAACGCGGCAACGGGTGAGTTTGAAATTACGTTGTTCCAAAATAACAACAGAATACGGGCTCCGAGTGGAAGAACCGCCGTGGAAAGCCCGCTTTTCCTCGTTCGTCTCGTTACTTTAAACTTTCCTCGGGAAGATCGGTAAATTCGGTATTGAAATCGCGACTAGGCGACGACATCCGCGGAAACTCTGCGCGCCGCGGCGAAATTTCGTTCCCCCCGGCTCGTTTTCCCCGGATTGCTCGGAATTGCGCCTTTACATTATGAAATTTTTGTCGCTTCCTTCCCCCGGGGAAACGAGATAAGTCCGAATTGCGTCGAAACAACCGGGACGCGCGGTGCGAGGAGTCGGGAAGCGGGAAGAAAAATTCGCGTGTAAAAATAAAAGGAACGATAAAGTACTTTCGCGTAATCGAATTTCTCTTGGCAAGTAAGGGGGTGACGATTCCTCGCGGACTAGAGGCGGTCGAAAGCGGGTCGACGCTGAAAATAAAGGCTCCTCCTTGTAACTGTGGCGCTTCTAATTCGAGCATTTTTTAATTCCCGAGCAGCCTGCATTTATCCTCGGTCAAATAACGTCGACCAATGCAATTTTCCTTTGTCGCGGCCGCCTCCATTTTGTTCAGCCACCGTGTCTCACGGTCCAAGGAATTCCTTCCAGTCGCGCCGGCTACTGCTGAATTCTCCGAGCCCCGGCGACTTCCTGAGAGGAAATGAAAAACCAGGAAGACCGCTAACGTGACCAAAGGAACATGCATAAAATAGCGCGTCGTCTGCGGCTGCCTGACAAAGGGTGTGCATTTAAACAGCATTAGGGAAACGACCTTTTAAATTGCCCCGCGGCGCGGCATCGGGAGACCAAAAAACGGACCGCGGTTGCTGCCCGCGATAAGGATATTAACTGAAATCGGGCCGACGGCACGAGACGTCTCGTCAAGTCCGTTGAACCTCCAACGATAGAATTTCTGCCGCAAAAATTCGAAACGGGCACGTGATTGACGCGTCGAGAGGGCTACTCGTCTCGAAAAATGCCACGACCGCGTTTTGATATCCACGAATAGACGTACCCCGCTCGGTGCCAGTTTTCGCAGAAGCGCTAAAGAAGTGATGTATCGAACGATTGACGATAAAGGGTGAATTGCGGCACGGATGAACTGTTTAAATTTAGCGGAGCAGATTTTAGCCTTTGTTAAAAAGAGAATGTTCATTTCGAGCCCTGTAGCGGACAAACACGAGACCAAAATTATAAGGAAGAGTATTAGACAAAATATTAAAACCACTGACTTTTATGTGGGTAAACTATGGGACTCCCCTGGAAAGTTCGTTTAGCTATCAATTGACAATGAGATACATTGTACGACAATGAAGACGTTAAAGGCTGATTCAGACACGTTTAGTAATTTAGTCGAGTAGCAAGTATTTTAGTAACTTACTATGTATGAACATTAAAATTTAATCAAGTAATTTAGTAAAATAATTTAGCTACTTGCCACTCGACTAAATTATGAAACGTGTCTGAATCAACCTTAATAATAAGTGACTGATTTTGTTATCTTTTGCTCCCACTCTTTTTATTTTATTTCAATAGTTATAATGGATACAAAGCATTACTAGCTACCATTTAGTATCACTTTCATTTCGGTTTTTGGGCCCTGACGCCTTACTAAAAGTGGCATTCTCCTTTTCAAAGCAGTGTACATACAGTGACTCACAAAGACTATACTAACTTTGTGTAAACTCTAAAATTGATACTTGCTTTTAGACAATAAATTAGAAAGGACACAAATTAAAAGAAAGAATTAATACTGCGAATTTTACAGTCAATTCACAATTGGGATACGTGCGAACAAATCTGTGAGTCACTGTACTTACCTACATGTATCTAATTTATTCTTTTGAGTTTTAACATTTTTCGCGATTTAACAGTCGCATGATTTTTTTTTTTTAAATTTTAGGAAGAAATTGGCGGACAAAAACAAAGAGGATATAACAGAGTGGAACGAGGAAGGCAGTCTGTCAGATTAAGACAAATATTTGGCGAAGGTGTCTCGATTGCAGCGAGCCAATATCGGTACATTTTGTCGCCGGAACTTTACGTGACGGCGTTTCGAGATATCTCTATTCGCGAGGAATAAAAAAAAAAAGTTGGCTGAGAGTCGTAACGAAAACACGGGCCGTGACAGTCTTGGGGACTGTTCGACGGGCGCGCAAAAATGATCGTTCTTACAATACTGCTGCTATTATTGGATTCCTTCGGGGACGTTGTACCGTTTCCTTCCCGTCTTGCTCGGCGAGGGAAGAAACCGCGGCGAAACTGGAGAAACTGGAACTGGAAACAAGAGAGGATTCCCGACACGAGACGCCGAGGAATCTTGAGAACGAGCGTCGCTGCGATATCGAGCGAAAGATGATTGGGTGGTTCGTCTAGGAACCGTTTAAGTGACAAGAATATTCTTCGACGGTAAACAGTCGGTTCTTTAAAAGTATCCAAACGCAGGGACTGAATAAAATATTCGCAAAGTGAAACGACTTAAAAGCTAAAATCAGGCATAATTGCATATCGACGCCGCGATGTTTTACCGTTTTTAGCGTTCGGGTATCGCTGACCGAATGTTAATGTCGACTTTCCGAAGACGCTTGGTTGATCTCAAACAGAAGAATTTTTATTTTCGCGTAGATATCGAAGCTGCTTTGTCTCAATTTTCAATACCGAAAGCTCGAAGCTCCGTGACAATAATCGCAAGAAGCAGAAAACTAGCAATTACGGGTACTCGACGGCACAGGGCAACTTGATGCAGCCGGGTTTAGCCGAGGAGCAATCGGCCAAAACCCCGCGTCGCCGAAGTGACAAGCGACCCGACGAAAGATCGATAGTTCACCGGGGTAATCTGATCGAACAATCGACTCGCCGGAGCAAGAAGTTGGAGCGTAATTGCCAGTACACGGTGCAACTCGCTCGAACGGAATAGCAGCAGAGTCGAACGGTCGTCGGTTAAACGAGGTAATTGAACGCGCTTTTCGTCGAAACGTTTCCTAAGAAATCCGCCCAAGTCGCGGGCAACTTTGACTAGGAAAACTTAAGCCTCGGGTAAGTCACGCAATCCTGCCCAATCGTACCCATCCACTTCCGTCGCGGAAATCGTTTCTTGTTTGCGTATTGCGAACCGAGTTTCGTTTCCATTTATTTCCGGTCGAGTTACCGCCTCTCGTCGCGAAGAATCCACTTGCCGTCTACTTTCAAGTATTCGCGAAGAATCGATTCGATGGAAGCGCAAAAAATTTAGACGGCACGAAACTTCTGTTATCAATTCAAAGCGAGTTATTTCCAAAATACGAGAAACCGGAAGGAAAATAGGAAGATTCAGTGAACATGGAGCGATAATTGCGGCGACAGAGAGGCGAAGAGACGAGGAACGCTAACGAGCACGGCTCTTAATTAGACCGTCGCGTCGGTGTTATGAATGTAACAACGTGAATTCTATAAGCAGAAGTTCATCGTCTTGCGGTGGGAGAAACTGGCAATAGGAGATGATGGAAAGCGAGGTCGTGAGGGAAACGGCCCTTCAGCCCTTCAGCCACGGTAGGAACCAGACGCTCGGTATCGCTATCCGACCGTGCGCTGTAATAATTAACCTCGTGGAGCGCATTATCGCGATCTGGACCCGGACCTGCGGTGTAATCAGGCTCTGGAATTGGGATTTATCGTCGGGCGTGACGCCGGACTTTTCGTAAACTATTTAAGAAGACGGGGTCGCGACACGGCTTCCACGTTCGCCGTGTCCGCGAGAAAAGAAGACAAATTACCGGGGACTCGTGGGTCGACCCGAGGCTCGGAACTTCGTACAAGTATATCTCGCGGCCGGGATCGCTCTTCGTTTTATACCGTGCATTCACCGTGCAGGTACCGGTTACAATGCATTCGTCCTGATCCCCGAACTTCTATATAAATTACTCGGAGATTAGAGCGAACTGGGTAGGGAGAGACAAATTGTCCGGGAAGCTGAGTTAGACTCCTCCGTGACAGGGCCAAGACGCACATATCTAATTGCGGTTACACTCCGAGTGACTAGACAGTTTGGACGGAGGATCAAGGGCCAGGGGCAACGAAGGGGATTCGGACTGTGTTGGCCGGACGTCCAACTTGGATTAAACGAAGGTAAATGGGGCCAGTAGTGTGGATGAAGCGTCTGTCAGACGTTCCTCGATCGGAATTACCCGAGAAATTAATCGAAAGCTTTGTTTGGTCAGTTGGTCGATATGAATGCCGGAATTAAAACCTTTTCTTCGAATAAAAACTTCGGCTACTCGAATATTAAACCAGGATGATCCTGAACAACTCTTATATCAATATTTTTAGTGTCTTTAACGAGGAAAGGACTCCAACTTTGGGTTGCCGATTTTAATGAAAATTTTAGAACTTGTAGTAGGTTTCTTCCTGTATCCAAATAACCCTCTATACAGGGTGGAACAAAATTGGTGGTACAAATGAAGTCAGGGAGATAGTACAGCTTCAAATAAGACGAAAATCAAGAATAACAAAATTGTGTTGAAGACTTCATTTTAGAAAAAAAAAAAATGGATTTACAATATCTATATATTCATTTGTAGACTTCGGATGTTTATGCGCGATGGATATACAAATATGCTGGAACAATATATACTATTATTATAATTTATACGAAAAAATGATCGCCCCACATCACAAGATATAATTGGTGCGTAGTTGAATTTTTGTCCAGTAGATGTTACTTAAAATATTTGACATTTTTATTAATTTGATTAATCTCGTATTTTTTTTCTAAAGTAGTAATTTTTTCTTGTATTTATACTCTTTAAAACATGATAATAATAAACTTTGTTCAATTCTAGATATTCAAGAGGAACGTAGCAGGTGCGAAAATAATTCATATAATGCATTTTCTGCATCACTTTAATAAACATTAAAATCACTTTGATGTACTTATAAACAGTTCTGGATATTACAAACTGCCACATCTAATGCTCAAGGAACAACGCAAGGCTTTCAAAATGTTTTATATGATGTATAATATTGCATATGTTCTTATGCATAAATATACAAAGTATATGCATTATGCAAGAAATGCAAGATAAAAGAAACGTATTTATAGTTCCTCCTATTCACAAAAAATTTGTGTTTTGGTCTCATTGCTTTGTCTGTTATCTATAAAAATATGCATTTGCATAAACACGAATTTGTCAAATAATTTATATGAAGATGAATGAAAATCTGTAATAGCTTTTGTTTGTAATGAGCGTGTATGTCAATTGTTTCACATTTGCGATCTGGCATTATGCACTACACGAGCTGACAAGTGACAAGAGGAGTTGTTCATGCTTTTCTAACGTGTAGTATAATATTTGTATTCGCAATTATCCCGCGTTCGTGATTGCCCCACTCTCCTCTATATGTTTATATAAATTCTTTTTTCTCATTTTAGCATACTGAATATTGAATTCATCGTTGAAGTTATGCCCGCATGTTTTGAAACACTTTATATAATAATAACAATAAGTAATAAAATAAACAAGTAAATATTACTTTTTTGTACTCTGCTTTCTTTCAGTTTCTTGTGTTTGCACTTTCTTTTTTCCCTCTTTCTGTTCAAAACCCCTGCTTTTTCTTCTCAGCGTCTTTTTATAAGTTCACTATGTCGCGAGGGCAACGGTTCTTGTTTCTTCTTTTTCACTATCCTTACTGTGCCTTTATTCTTTTACTCTCTTCTTTCTTCTGGAGGTTTCCTTTTTGCTCCTTTCTTTCTTCTACGTTTTTCTGTGTATACACATATACACGTGTAAATGTCACTTTTCTCCGACGGATCCAACACCGTGACTTTTCTGTTGCTCGTGGCAAAACGCACGCGTTAAGAGTAAATCAAATTCAAAAGTTACGAGTAGGTACATCGTCACACATCTCGCCGCAGGGATAAATTCAATCATTTTATTGAATTACAAGGCAGACATCTTGCTCCACCTAAGTTATACTTACGTTGGAAATGGCAGCAAAGTGAAACTTATACATGAAATTTACTTAAACTTCAAATCTAAACTTTTAGAAATTCTGGAATTTATTCTGATTTTTAATTCTTTATTAGCTCACACGTTAAAAACCATAGATCTAAATTAATTCCGTACCGCTTCATTCCACCTCCATTTTACTGTCCCGATCTACACCCGGAATTTATACCCAACAAACGAAGTCGGTACGTATTCCGAATAAAAACAAAGCGATACCCAGTCACGACACGGATGAGAAGAACGTTTAATTTTTCCCATACGAAACGTCTCCGAAAAAAATGCATAGCGCTACGCACCGGATCCGACGAACAGAAATCCGGTCTCGTAGTTTTAAAATGTAAAATTTCCGAGATCCGCGCTCAGGGAGAACAGTTGGAGAGCAAACAGCGATATTCGGTAATGGTTGGATTCTGTCAGGACCGCGAGCGAATTTCGTTCACGTACCTCGTGAAAGTGACGTCTGGTCGTCGATCGGGAACCAAGTTTCATGATCGGTGTAACGATGAACTGCGAAAAAATCCTGCGTGACGTGAAAGTTTAATGGGGTTGCCCGACAGTGGAACAGGCCGATCAATAGTCAGACACTGGGACGCTTCATCGGAGCGCGCGTTCCGCGCCGCGGGTAAACGTCATTCGCACGTTTGCTGACTATGTGCGTCTCGAGATTTATTTCGGGGTATCGTAGCTTAATATGCTAAACTGGCGATGGCAACGAAGCAGAAGCG
Organism: Perdita meconis; assembly: GCA_030770465.2. Taxonomy (NCBI): domain Eukaryota; kingdom Metazoa; phylum Arthropoda; class Insecta; order Hymenoptera; family Andrenidae; genus Perdita; species Perdita meconis. The sequence continues at coordinate 10,270,575 of JASKOS020000011.1, read as the reverse complement.
TTACACAAATTTTAATTATAATTTAGAGTTTGATCGCTGTGGGCCAAAGATGGAAGTATAACATTATGCGGAGCGCGACGAATATAGTACTAAATAATTAAATATTCTAATTAAAGACTTCTAGCTTATGGAGCGAATTTATTATGTTCAGCATAGAATAACAATAAAACAGTCCTTTTTAATTTGATTTGTCCTTTATCGGTAATATTTGTGCTTATAAGGCAAAGCGCCGCATGTCATGTTTTCATTGTCGAGATATTAGCGGTTCAAGTTTAAAGTTTTGATCACCAATACCACGGTGTCAAATTTTATTCAAACCTCATTTTCGAAGGAAAAATTCATTTCATATACTTTTTTTGGGATAATAATATAAATTCTGCTTTCTAGGCTTGAGTTAAGACCCAAAGTCAATTCTTTTGAAAATGTGACTTGCATCGTTTTTTTTACAGCCAGATATATTTATGTGATTCAAAAACTTTCTCAAAAATGAAACAAATTCTCATATTTTCTCGTCACCCTTTAATATAAATGCCGATAAGAGTCCTGAAGATTTTTAAATGGAAATAATTTAATAAAAAGGAGGATACAGAATTGAAGAATAAATTAGAGAGTATTAACATTGTGTACTTAATATTGACAATCTCTTCACGACAAACAGAATCAAGTTTTTCATTAATCAAATTTCAAATGTGATTTAATTGCTGTATATTTAGTACTAATACAAAGTAAATCAAATTAAGACAAAATATTTCATTCTTGTTCATCGAAGTTACTGTGAAATTATACATTGAAATTATAATTATATGTATACCATCTAAAGGTCTGTGATAGAAGGGCTAACTGCGGCCAGCGGGACATGGATTGCACATCACTAGACTGCGGATGTTTATACATTTATAGCAACTTTAAATTTACAAAAATCTATTAGGATGCCCATATAAAATATCAAAAATAAAATACATTTTATAATATTTAGAAAATAAAACATTCATCTATTTAAAATTCAGTTGCTGTTGCATACCTATAAAAATATGAATTTGCATAAACATCCGCAGTCTACTCATCATTGATTTAAAGCAATCATAAGTCACAAAGTATGTTAACAGAGATAATCAAGTGAGACATTTTTTAGGCTCTTCTGTAATTGATATAAGTACCATTTTCTACTAGTGAAATTTCAATATTGTATTCAAATTAATTTGTCCACCGCAAATTCTTGTAAGTATCTAATCAATATTATACAGCACAAGTAATTTGTAGTGAAATCCTCAATTTAATGACAGTTCGTCTATTGTTAGCATTTTGTATCGTGAATATTAAGTCCGTTGATCGAAGTCTCACGCTTCGTTCAATCTTCGAGGCATCGAGTTCCGAAAACGTTGAAATTTCGTTGCGTGTGGAACTTGCAGAGTTTGCCGTCGCTCGACATCACATCTCGCGAAATTACGAGCATGTTTAACGCGGTAGCGCGGCGCGAATTCGTCGGCGTTGTTTGTCGTGCGGTTTAACAATTAAAGGAAATAGTCTAGCGGTGTTCGCCAGCTGTTTAGAAAATAAACAGAGCGGCTGCGGGAAATTTCGCGGTGTTCGACGGAATATTTAACCAGCACTCGACGCGAGTCTCTGCGACGCGTCGAATCGACTTCGACTCGCGGCCAACTCATAAGCGGACGTTACGGCCTCCAACCGCCACTAAATCAACCCTTAATATCCGAAACGTCGACGCGATCCCAGTGACCAGCTGGCTTGCTCAGTTTAATTATCGGCGATTTGCCGCGAAGGATTTTATTCCCGTCTCGTTCGCGCCGAGCCGTTCGACTCGTTTCACCGCGGGAAATCTCTTTGGAAACGGTCGGGGCGAGAATCCTGAGTTTCGGGAACGCCGGCGCGGAAAAATTGATAACGACGGCACGCGGGTTCGAGGGGATCGCGTCGGTACACGGTCACGCAAGAATTTCCTAATGGAATTCCTGCCGCGGTACCCACACCTCGAGGAAGTGTATAAAGAAGGGAGGACACGCCAAACAGAATTCCCTTTCGGGGCTCGTAATTCCGCGAAATCAGCCTCGGCCGGTTCGAGATTTCACGGCAGCGTTCCTGGCGTTCCATCGAGTTATTTTAGCGTCGGACGAGGAGCGAGAGAGATCCCTTATTAAAACCACGATCGAAGTTCGGAAACGCGGTTCGGGAATTCGTAGACAATCGTTTTCTTCGTTTCAGAGTTTCACTGTTGCTTTGCGATTCAAAATCGCATTACCGCAGCTGCTTGAAATGACTAGTTCAGCTTGAAATAATCAAACCACCGATTACTTGAAACTCTGCCACGCTTTTACTGTAACTACCCAACCATTTCAATAAATTCATTTGTCGTTGGTTGCATCCGACAGTCGGAGCGAAATTTCGCTTGTTAAAAAGAGAAGTTGGTCGAAATACCCGGCATCGGAAATTATGAACCTCGTTCGCGGCGAAACATGCACAAAAACTCTGATTGAAAGCAAGTTTTTCGCGTCCGCGATCAAAGCTACTTACGCGCCACTGGCTCTGAAGCGTGTTCGAGGAAAAAAGTCGCGTCGCTCGAACGGGGTATAGTTTCAGGATGTAAAGCTCCCTCTTACCTTCGCTATGCCCGGCTCCCGGCTCTGTAACAGAAAACAACGCTCGGCGTTAGAGCGAGAGAGTCACCGTCACGGAAAAACGCTTTACTTGCTGTAATTAATATGCGTCCTCTCTATCGCGAGCGGAGGCTGCATTCGCGCGACGAAGCGAGCAATTAGCTAAAAAGCCCCGGAGAAGGGCAATGAAAATTCTTCGCGGAATAATTGGTGTCTCGCGCACGTTACCGTGCATAATGCAACAAATCGATGAAGCGTGAACCCTTTCAAAGGCTGATTATCGACCGATCGATGCGCTCGTCCCTCTCCTTTTTTCCCTTCCTCCTCCCCCTTGCCCCGATTGAATTTAAATTAATCGCGCGGCAAGCTTCGATGATTATTAAATTCCCCTGCGTTCGCCTCGCCCATTCGTAAAATCTTCGAATAATAATTGCGATTAACTCTTTGCCGTTCTATCATCGCGCTGCCGAATTTCCGAATTCCGGTTGCGCGTTTCACCTGCCACCGTTTCATTAATTAACACGCCGACCGCTTATCCGGTTCGGATGAAGGGCTGGAACAATTCATTCTGCGTTGCGTTGCTTTTACGCGAGCGCCGCGATTAACACTAATGCCATTGAAACGCTGATACTCGTTAATCATCCGCCACAGTTTGTATCCTTTCTACTTCTCGTCAATTAGCAATCGATCAAATGGCAATAAGCACGATAGATGTGCTGCATAATACTTTTAATATGGTTGAAAATTCGGCTTTGATTAGATATTGAAATAAAAAGTTTTCTATCCCAAGTTTTCATTAAGTAAAATGATGCAAGCAGATGAAACACCGCGATTCGCGATTCTTCCGCGATGCTTATCGCGCCGGCCGCGATAATTTCGTCGCTCATTAACTGCGTTCGTTAATGCGATGAGAAACGATAGGCCGAGTCGGAAGAGAGTATACTCGAAGGCGGACAATCAAAAGTTTTAATAAAGGCGTCTAGTTTCAAGTGCAGAGAGAAGGAGGGAAAAAGGTCCGTGCAACTTTTAAGGAGGTCTAACGACGTTCCAAATTCTCCACTTCTCTGGGCCATCGCGATTGTTCGGTAATTAGTAAAGTCGTTCCCTTCGAAACTTCCCACCCTCGTACTTTTTTAATAACGGGACGAAGAATTGTTGCCAATTACGAGGAATCCCGCGAACGTATCGGTAGAACGTAGAAAAAATTGAGGGGAATCCGAGGTTTAATAAAGCGAAAACGTTGACGGGGTAGCATTATCGAGCGGGTTCTAAATCTCATTTTCTCCTATCAGGGACACACAACATATATAACGAGAATCGCGACGTTAATTAACGACAAAAGGTAAATGAAAATGGTGGAGTCGATGGAAACAATTTAACGACAGGAATCTATTCTGAAACGGGTCAGGGATCGCTCGTTATTCGCGGCGCTCCGGCAGAGAATTCTGCTTCGAGTGGCAATTCACGCCCCGGTCCCATGAAAATATTACAAGTAAAAGCGGAAGCTGTAGACAGACGAGGACGAACAGTTATTTCGGGAGCAGCGGGTCTATCGGTGGCGGGCGCAATTAAAAGTAATCAAGTGGCGGTCGTTCACGATTTACGACGTTAATTTTAATGGAAGGCCGTTCGTTATTTTCGACATTGTTGGCGGGACTCATTGCGCTTATTATTCGAAATTTCCAGGTCAAGCGTCTCGCGTAACGCGCGAATATATTTCGTCCTAATGAGACAGAAATGAAGCCAGCGGACCCGCCATTAAAACGTACTGTTAAAACTGCTTCAGTTTATTTCTCGTTGTTTTTCCCGCGACCGCGTGTCGCGCGCAATTAAATTTTTGCCGCGTTTCCGGCTCCGAGGCATCGAGGAAACGAATCCAAGAGCTCTCCGTCGCGCCTCGAACGCCAAATGTTTCCACCGGCGCGGCGCGCCTTTTCCGCGATTCATCCTGGCGCGACTCGATGCGGAATTATCGGCCGACCCCGTCGGCGGCGCGGCGGGTATCAACGACGGTGATAACGCTGTCGACATTAGCATTCGGCCAGCGATACTCGAACGCTAAGGACGGTAAAAGCCACAAAGCCGATTAAGCGATTCCACAAATTACACCGCTTTGTCCGTGTTTCGGCTGGTCAGCAACATCGCGGCGTTGATATGCAATTATGCCTGATGCGTTGAGCTACGATGCGGCTAGTTCGGGTGCACGTGATTACACGCCCGCCTGATGCATCCACCCGTCGCGTTACATCGAGCAAATTTGCATTGTGCGCAGACAGTTGCCACCGTTTCTTGCGAGCTCCGCGATTATCTAGCTTCGCTCGACAGCTGGTCGCGCTTTGCCGCGCCGCGCTGACCCAATTTTTATTACGATCGACGCAATATTATCGCCGTCCTCCCGTTATCGGAACTTACGGTCCAGCGCATTCGCCAGTCGCCAGACGCTCGCAAATGACTTGCTATCTCCGCGTATTTGGAGGTCGTGTAATTCGAACGAAAACCCATCTGCATTACAATGCATTTGCAAGCGAACGCGGCAACGCGGCGCGCTTTCGTTCACCGTGAAATGGAAAAGGCTGATACTTAGGTTTCCCTGCGAATCGAAGGACTGCCACGAAAGTAGAGTCGACCGTACACGAAGTTAATTAATTCCTGAGCAACACAGAGGATGCTACGAGTTCAGGGCGATTCGTGTCGGTTAATTACACGCCAGATAAAAGTGCTTCTAAAATAAACGAGACCTGCTTTTATTCCGCGAATCGTAAAGAAGTTTTTATTGGCAATTATTATAGAGCGAAACGAGGTATCTATCCGGCCGAGCCCATAAAATAAATATAAGGTCGGGCGAATGAAAAGTTTCAAAGGAGCTAATTAATCGCGAGCGATCCCCGCGGAGAAAAAGGAAAAGGAACGTACGCTGATGAACCGGAAGTCCGCGATCCCGGAGCTTCGGGGATTCGCAATCTTGCAACGGCCGTTATCCATTATCTCGTGGCAGTTTGATTTCCCCCGGAAGTGTGTTCGCGAACGAAATTATGGCCTCTAGTTCCTGCTAAGCAGTTCGAAGCGTCGAAGAAATTCGGGTTCGACTTGGAGAGCACTCGAACGAGGTTGAGAGCTTTCTTCGTGCGTTTAAAGCGATTCGAGGAAGTTCGATTTGATCGAGCCTAGCGATACGAATCCTTCGCTGGTCCCAGAACGATAAGGGAGGATTTTCTTCTCGCGCTGGCGACACGCTCGATAGCCCAAATCCGAAACAAGAACGGAGGAGGAAGGAAGCAGTCGCGCGACGAAAGACCAGCGCGCCTTTTGTCGCGGACAATTCTCTCTCTACTTTTCTAGTCTTTTTGCCCCGTCAGTGGATCGAAGCGAGCGCACTTAAAAGCCCCCAAAGCGAAAGGGCGGCTCTGTGAAGAGCGTCGCGAACGGGCGCCGGGCGCCGGGCGGGGCGCAAGAGAAACATCAGACAAATGAGGTGGAGAGAATCAAGTGTCGTCTCGCCTACTTTTTCCCCTCGGCTACTTCTCGCCTTTCCACCTATTCTTTCGCTTCTGCCCAGCGCCAATTCCGCCTCGAACTCGACTATCGCACGTCCCAATCTACCCTAAGTGCATTACGCTGCAACCTGCTGGTTCCGCTTTATCAGATAAGTGTAAATGCACCGGTAGAAACCAGAAATTGCCTTCGCACCCTCTCGATCTTTCGCGGAGACTGTTGACGAGCAGCAACAGCGAGGAAATCCGCCACAGTTACCCCCTTTGTAGCCGGGTCGATCGTGCGCCACGGGAAATTGTTCGACTTCCCGTCCCGGGGCCGTACTCGGCTTTGCTCGGCCCACGCGAAACACCGACCGTTTGCGATCGACTAACGGATGTCGCGAATTTATGATCGGAGAGAGATTGGAAATGGCTGCTCGTGGCAGGGAAGTCAGACGTCGCTTCGGATATCCTTAACTCGCGACGGATCCTGAGTCCTCGGCGTCCTTGAAATTCGCTGCTCGCGGTTCGCCAACTTCTCAACACTTTTACAAGTTCAATAACGACCATCTTTTTTTTTCCATCCCGCGCCATTTCGCCGATCCCCGTCGGAATTTCAGATGAACTCCGGAGGCCTCGAGATAGGTACCGCGAAGCACGAAACCGAGCTTTGAATCTGATATCGCCCCGATCAGAATCCCAAATGCGAGAGGTCGAAGGTGCGGCCAGCCCCGGAGCATCACGGTCTTAATTACCGTCGCATATTTATAAGGATCGAAGGACCTCCTACGCCCTCGGACAAACCAATTAGGCAGACACGCGGTTACTTTCGCCCCCGGTGCGACGCGCCGCCATCGACGGGGAATTAATTCATAGCCGCCGCTATTACATATTCATCGTGCACGCTCCGGGGACAGTCGCGAATCGCGAACAACGCGATAATTAATCTCGACGGACCCGTGGAGAGTGCGGGACGAGGAACGGCCGCGAACCGGTCGACGATGCCGCCCCGATAACGCGCTAAATGAAGGTTCAATGAAACCCGACATCGTTCGCTGTTATCGGCCGCGCGCGATCTGGAAAACCTGCGCGCTGTAAAATACCTGTTACACTATGAATAACGCGACATTACGAATGGTTTCGCGGAACAGCCAACTAACCGGCAACTGGCAATATGCGGTTTTAATCGAACCGCTCGCGTTTCTCCTGGTACACGACTATTAAATTAACCAATTACGGAATTTGCGGAACGCGGCGAGTCGCAATTTCCGCGAATCCGTCATCGAACATGTCCGATATCCTTTTTTATTAGATTTGGACGATTCGTCGCGTGGTTAGAATTCTTGACTTTTGAGCAGAACAAAATTGCAAGAAGCAGATTTTTGTCAATTGTGGTAGAGTGAGTTTCTATATTATCGGACGGCACATAATACCACACAGTAAAGGTTACGTTAAAGTCAACATGATTTTTTTAAATGGAATACCCCATTTTTTATCATGCAGCGTTAAAGTTGTCGGTGGGACCTTTTCAATACACTAGGGTAACTGTCCCTATTAGTGTGCTGTTAAGCAAGCATGTTCTCTTTATGAAGTAAATATTCAATTATCTGGTCTCAAATTGATTTGTTCAAAATTTGTATTGATTTTTTTATCCTTTTTTTTGTAAAGACATTTTTTCCGGTCCGGTATTATCGATCAAAGATATTTCCGGAAATCCGGTCCGGTACTATCGATCAAAGATAAGCTTCGAAGTGCTTCGAAGCTTGAAACGTCATGTCAGTGGTAATAAACAGGTTTTTTTTTCTAGAAGTCCAAGGAATGGTAGACAAATACGAGAAGAAATGAGTGGTCCTCGAAGCGGAAGAGTGTCAGGTGTCGGTCGGTTATTAACGAAGAGGGCGGTCGCGCAACCGAGACCGGGGTGGGGGGGCCGTTTTAATTCCCCGCTATCTCGAGGAGGAAAGAAAACGGCTGGCTTGCAGGGGGCGGGAATACGGTTTTACGGCAATACTCGTTTCCCACCCTTCGCCGAATCGCGCCGTTTTCCAAACTAACGACCGGCAATTCGGCCGCGGCTTCTCCTCTTCCCCAGCTCTTCGATCGCGAACTCGCGAGGAACATTCGAATTCGTGATTAGGCGTCCTAATTGCGTAAACTTCGCACCGCGCCGCGCCGGTCGGACATTAAAATTCTATGCTTCCCGCCGCGATTCGGGGAGATTCTGGGGCCATCTTCGACGATCAGGACCCCGGTTTCCTGGGAAACTTCTCTATCTCTGAACCTACAAGATTAAGGAACCGCGAATGTATACAGAGTGTTCCAGGCATTGGCGAATCAACTGATCGGGCGACGATTTTTTATGAAAAAATAAGTCGAAGGTGCGGGATCAAGTTATATTGAACATAACTGTTTCGTTATATTAATAACTAGGCTGTTATATTATTTATTATTTCATGAAGAAACGTAGCAGGCTTTATCATAGATTAACGGTCAGCTTTATCGCTTTGCTATTCCTTTACATCAGTTTTATCGTCCACAAGCATATAGAAAGAGATCTAGCAAGTCATAGGAAAGTAAATTTCACCGAGGCAAGAACACTCGAGCGAAACCCAAGCATGATGTAGCAGCTCACCCTTGTTGCGACCGTGAGTTACCAACGTATTGCGATGGCCGTCGTTTAGATCCTAGTATTACCCGACGCTAAAACGGAGGTTAAGAAGAAATGGCTAGGATTTTGCCACGGTGCTTGTTTTTAACGTCGACGATTCCCTTGAATCCGTAACAATATAGGGAATCTCGTTACAAAACCTTCGTTTCTCACCGGTTAGATATCCAACCGATCCTGATTTCTTCTCTCGAGCTTTTAACGCTATGGTCGATCGCATATCCACGCCTGTTATCGGTAGGATAATATGTTTTAATCTTTCAACGCTTGCACTCAGCCCTGTTAATATTTTAGTATCGAAGGCAGAATATATCGTTAGTAAAACAAGAGTTTGTAATAATAATAGTGCATTAACACATTCGCTAAAATGGTGCTTGAAACTTCTTCAACGCAAAACTCTGGACCCCCGGAACTCTGGCTCCAAAATTCCACTGATGTTCTAAATTATACCCAACTCTCAAACCTTCATCCCCACCTTTACCTTCGCATACGCACAATAGATCATGTTTAATCCTTTAATGCTCAGACCCTTAAATCGTAATCCCACTAACGTGAAACTGAATACGCATATTGCATTTTGCTATTTTAAAGTCAACAGATCAACAGTATCGCATTGACTTTATACAGGGTGTCTGAAATTTATCTCGGAAAACACTGCCAGTGTATTTTATGTACAAAAATGATGAAAAAATGTTATACGATATATAGCCAATAAGGCTTTATTACAAAATTATAACAAATGGAAAAATCCTCTAATTTTCTTATTCAAAGTGCGGTTTGCTACCATTCATCCATCTGTGTATAATGTTCACTATTATTAGAGTGATTCAACAATTAATAGAAATCGTCAAGAAATTCGCGTGTCACAAATGTAAGGTCATCCACGTATCTCGGAACCCAAATCTATTTGCAATCATGTGCATGAGTTCCAAGTTACGTGGATGACCCTATATATGTATTATTCGTATTCGTGTAGATGGACAGCACTTTGAGCAGGAAAATTAGGTAATTCTTCAATTTGTTATAATATTGTAATAAAGCTTTACTGATCGACTTTCCGTTTGTTTGGAAAAACCTCAGACACCCTGTATAGGCCACGCGTCGTTTTAACGCCTGTTGCATATATTCAAAATTCAAAATTCAGGATTCTGAAAGTAGAATAGTAGAAGTAAAAGTAGTACATTAGAAATTCATCGATACAACATTGGAAACCAAAGGGTTAACAACAAGAATGTAACTTGAGTATTCAGTCTCTTCCGCTTCGAATTTCTCAATTAAATTACTTTGAGACGCAGAAAAAGGAATATAAAACAACCCCAGAAAATTGCAATAAGTGTCTCTCCACAAGAGAAAGCCGTATATCGTTGTTGCATTTTGCTACTTTGATATCTAAACAGGTGTTATGTCTAACTTTATAATAAAAATTGTTCCCATGGATATTCAATAGCGGTTCGTTGGCGTTTAAACAAAACCAAATTTGTGGAAATGGTCAAGCGGTACCGTTCCATGGTGCATCAAGCCGAAAAGCGGTATAGAAAATGGGATCGTGATCCTTTGAAGCTACAATTGCGCTACCGACTCCGCAAGCTTTTGTTTCGACTCCGGGACTTCTCTGCGTTCCAGTTTGCGGCCACGTTTACCTTCCTTCCGCCTTCCCTCCTCTTTATCTGTTTCATTTCCCCGGTCCATGGAAACGGAGGCATGTTGAATAAACACGGGAAACAGGCGTATTCCCCGAGGTAGCGCGCTAGGCAATTTTTAGCGGGGGCGCATGACTATGAAATGCAGGTGAACATGCGCGCTATTCGTAAGCCCGTGTTAGCAGGTTCGCGCGCGTTGTCCTACGGGGTTTGCGGCAGATGTGGAACGTCGGATAGTGGCAACCGGCGTTGAGCGTGTTGAATACGTCAGGAAGCAATCAAAATGGTTATTTCAGACGAATAATCTTCCGAGCGTTTTCCGACTGTCAATACACACACTGTGTATGACGGATATTAAAAAATAATTCCACTGAAAGCAAAATTTGTGTACAACTTAGCTTTCCATTTGTTCAAAATCTCCGCGTGGAGTTTCCGCCTGGCAGAAACACCATCCCACCGGTTAAGGGTTAAGATTCTAATGGCGAACATGCTTGGAAAGTCTCCGATTCTGGAGTAATTTCAACTAACCCAGCAGCTTCAACTTGGCAAAACCGACGCGAGTTGAGGTAAAATATGTTTTAATTAAATGCAAGGAATCCCGTGGAAGCGTGTACAATTTTACCTTTGACTCCGGAAGCTCCATCCACGCGCTTAGTTTCGGAACGTTCAACGCATCCCATCCGAGTAGAATGATCGCGGCAAAGTGAGTTGACTGAACGAATTTTCGCGCGAAAGCAAATTCGTTTCCCCCCTCGCGAGCTTTTTTAATTTTCTCGGTTGTCTCCCTTTAGGAGAAACTGCGCGGCGAGAGTAACGCAAGCTCGTCGCGTGAATTTTCGCAGCTGCGGCCGAAATTTGACCGCGCAGCTCACGTAGCTCGTCCGTTCGCTTGTTAATAGAGAGAGAGCAGCTGCTGCGACCAGTAAATTGACGATATTTGTCCGTTGCTACGTACGTATCGCCGCCAGTGTGTTAATCGAAAGCCTCGATGTCCTTGTTTCCATAATAACGTCGTTCGATACGGGGGACGGCCTGAAAACTTTTAGTCCCTCTTTGATATAAAACACCGCAGTCAATTTCCTGCTCTTTGCCGCAAAAGCTCTCTAATTCTCGGCGCCGTATCTAGAAAATCGAGGGAGTTATGACAGATTTAAATAAATACGACATAATTTTATATTTTGCTCAGATACGAGTTCGCTTCGGTAAACATTTAGCTCGCCTCTGTCAACTTTGGAGACACAGCAGCAAAGTTTACCGCTTCGTACAAACAGAGACTGAACGCGCTGGATAAATAAAAAAAAAAAAAAAAGTCGACGAATCGTTGAACAAATAGATTTTACAGAGATGTAAGTCTCGTCTTAATCCAATCCGGACTCTCGAATTTTCGCAGGAAGTCGAGGAAGAAAGCCGGGAATCCGGGAAAATTCTCCGAATCGCCGCAAAACGGCCAGCAAGATTGTCCCAGCGCAGTAAGAAAGAATCAAATTTTCCAGGACGGCAGCGAGAAAATCCCCCTCGGCGGGGGCCGGGAAAAACGGGGAGCCGGGGAGTCGGGGAGTCCTCGAAGAGAAGGATAAGGGAGGAGCCGGTCCCAAGAAACGTAATTGTACACGGTAAAGGTTCAATTTACCGGACAATCCTGCTGTTACTCGCGATAAAAATTGAGGCCGGTCTAGAACACGATCAGGGACGTAGATCTGCCCCCTCGAAGAGAGGAAACGAGGGGGGCTAAACGTTTGTTTCCGATTAAGGAACATGGCCGGTTGCCAGACGCCCACCGACGGCCCTCTACGGCTCCGACACGATCAGATCTCGAGAGTTTCGTTTCCTTTCAAAGCTTCTTTCTCCCCCGTCCTCTACTTAGGTCCTCGCTGGCTGACTTCGCAGAAAATGACTGAAAGATCCGGCAAGGGCTGGCAGCGTGACAGACCGCGGCTCGGACATTTGTCTGCGCTCGTAAAAAGACGAGTTCTCAGTCCAGCTGTTGTTTCTTTCCGCCGGCATCAAGGATTCGTGTCCAGCCTTTTATTATCGGCAATGAAACGCTCGACGGCGCGTGTTTCTCGAGAGACTACCGGCGAATCCGGATTTTAATTTTCTTCCGCCTTTACGAGGATCGTTAAAGTCTCTTTCCTCGAAGGGCCGAGGATTTTGCGCGATCCTCGCAGTAAGAGCTTGCGAGCCTTGAGAAACGACCGAAACGTTTATGGAGGGTGGCCCGGTGGTATTTTGCGTCGAAAAGAGACTCGAGTTCCGCGTGAAAACGCTTCGACAACGGCGACCGAAGTATTTCCAACGTCCTTTGCCTTTCTTATACGGGAGTACAATTCGATTTCGTCGAATTACGGTAACTTTAAACTCCTTCGCAGACCGCCAATTTATATTCTCGCGCAACTTATAATTTTCCATCGCGCGGAGAGACAACCCACGATATCTAAGTTTCAGGGGCGGCGGAATATGCTACAGATCAGAGGGTAAAGTTTCAAAGCGGAAGAGAAGAGAAGAGGAGTCGAAAGTTTTCTCGGAAACGCAGCGGCGACGCGGCGATGTATTCAAGGTTCGCGCAGTAGTTTCAGCCAGTGGTAAGACAGACAGCCAGTCGCGAAGAAAACACCTTTCCACGTATGTATCTTTCAGAGGGGAGGGCGGAGTTATCCTGTTAGCCGAGACACTTTCCCACCCCCGAAGCGAACTCCATATCCGCGGAAATGAGGGGACGCTTCACGGCGAAAGGGTGGTTATTGTTTCGACCCTTCGTGACGTCGACGGTTCGACGCTGCGACGCGAGTAGATCGGAAATTGACAGGAATTGTTCCTACCTTTGAAAGCTGCCAATCTGTTGCGATAACAATTTGTTTTTTTTTCGAAATAGCAAAAGAAAGATCGCGCGACTATTCCATCGCTTCCCTTCAATCAATTTTCTTTTCTCTTCATTCGATTTTATTTCCCGCCTCTGCCGATCTCCATTCTTTTCGCGGTGGAAACAGAAAAATGTTTCACAGTTCCAAGCGAAATAGTCGCTGGAAAAACGAAACGTTAAATATACACGCGGCTCTGAGACGCGCGCGCGTTCATTTTACGCGCCGGCTCGCGAAGTGGCCAGAGAGCGTATTAATTATGTCCCTGATTCAGTGCGTTCAATGGGCGCATTTAATTATGCGGTCCTTAATTACACTTGTAAATGTATTTACGAGGCCCGCGTTGCAAGGGTTTCTCGTTAAATTCGAATTAAATTCATATTAAAACCGAGTTCATGCTCGAATACGTTCAACAACACAATTGACGCCCGCGCGCGAGTCTTTCTCAAACGAAAACGCGAGAGAATTCGACGGAGCCGCGTTCCGCTTGATCAACGCCTGTCAAATCTTCAAAAAAAATTATCCGAATCCGTAGCGATCCGCTCCTCCAATCTCCTTGGGAATCCGGTCCTTCCTAAGGTTACCCGGAGAAATTTCCGGAAATCGCGAAGTTCCATAGGAATCCAGTTAGGCGCTAACGAAGACGAACTTCTTGTCTGCCGCAAGTCCAGAGGCAGCTCAAAGGGACGACCGCGCAGGAAGCTGACAAAGGAAGCTCCGAGCTCGTCAATTCGATCCCGAATTGGTTGGCATCCAGAACGTGACTCAGATTATACGGACGAATTCGATTGATGTATATCTATAGGGGAAGGCAAAGGGACAGGGGAGGAAAGAAGCGATAAGGGCGAGCGGTTGGGACGAGGGCAAAGGGAAGAAGGCGAATGTTCGGTGAGGAACTAAGCCGGGACGCGCGGGTCGAGACATCGATAAAGGGGGTTGGGTGGCGGGAAGAAAATAGGGGAAGATTCGCTATAAAGGAATTCAATCAAGCGGTCAGGATTACCGGGCCGCTGTACGAGGCTTTGCCCAATAAGCTGACGCCTAAAATTAGTTTCCATCTTCCCTTGGGTGCGCCGAGGGGCAGCTTCTTCTTTTTCCTTGGCCCGGCCTCTACAGGCAATAGTCCTTGCCCGAGTTCTTGCATAAGCCCGCTTTACTTCTGCATCGTCGATCTTTCTTCCCCGGCAGCGAGCGAGCAACCTTTTTTCCCTCTCTGTTCCTCTCCTGTTCTTGCGTTCCTGCGAGCAGCACGCCGGGCACGAGGAAACGAGGACCGGGAATATTTTCGGGCCATCGTCTTGGAGAGTGCTCGTCGTATTTCGTTGTGCAGCTTGGAGACTGAGCTCGATGGCTTCTCGAGAGGAAAAGCGGCACTCGCTCAAGCACGCGGCGAATTTCGTGAAGCGGTCCCTCTTAAGAGCTGCTAGTTGACTGTATTATGGCTTCGAATGGAGAGGAACCGGTGTAGCGACTCCACCACCCACCGACGAGATTCCAAGAACGGCTGGAAGACGAACGGATCCTCGTTCGTCTGCGCTTGATTCGTGCTCGTCAGGATTTCAGGTAATTTGTACGTAGAATATTAGATAGATAATTGATTTGGATAGAATATTGTAGAAGAGTTTGTTTAAATTTAAGGATATGAAAGATCAGGAAGATTTACAGCGACTCGGAGGTTTATTCACATGTGTCCCAAACACGGTATATTAGTGCTGAGTGATTTTTCCTAATTTTCATAATGAAAGCTTAGCAAATTTTTTAATTAAGACATGAACTGGGGAGATGCTTGATTCCAATCATCTCTGAGGTTCGCTAGTTTAAGTTTTAGAGTTTAAGATTGTTGTAAAGGGAGATCGATGGAACTTTGACTCCATCCATCTCTCTCTGGGTCTCCACTCGCAGCAACCTCTACGTGGTGAGACCTAGGTATAGGTTAAATATAAGAATCATTAATTTCCTATTTTCAATAAAAGAGAAAATAACTTTAAATTAAAATGACATTTTATAAAATATGTCAATCTCTCTATCAATCGAATATAATTACTAGACTGTGAATGTTTATGCAAATTCATAATTTTATAGAATTAAAAGAACTATTGAAACTTAAGTGGAATTGTGTTTTCTTTTTTAAATACTGTAAGCTGTGTAGTATTTTCAATAGATATTTTATATATTTTTGCATCTATAAACATTATTGCAAATTTTCATATATTTATACTTATAATTAGATTACACTACACTACAAATTTTTATGCAAATTCGTATTTTTAGACACAAATGAATAACAAGTGCGTCTTATTTTCCAACAAATATAGCATGTACCTTATTTTTCATATCTTCTGTATTTCAGAATCTGTAAATATTCTTGCGTATTTCTGCATATTGACATTTATCATAAACGAAATTTGACAAATTTTTAGTCGCTATTAGAGTTTGATCCATGACAGAAAATCTCTAAGAATACAAAGTTTATTTATTACTCGTTCCGCGGTTTCAGACCTTGTAACTTAGACCAACTCTAACGGGGAAACAGAAGAATTATTTCCTCGAATATTTCCTTGACAAATTCTGTCTCCAGAGAAGCTTAATATGCAATGAAAGATATTAGCTTTCGTAGAATGCCAGCGTGTCGCAGAATGGTGGAGGATTCTTAAGGAAAATTGCCGACGTGGTAGAACAGCGGATGAATACAGTGAAATTTACGGCGCGGAAGTTGGTGAAACTTTTTCAGACCCTCGGAAGATGCCCCCTTTCGCGTTGAGTCACGTACGAGTGTATATATCACGCGCGATGCACACGTTTCAGCTTCAATTACGCGCGAGTTTCAATGGAGTCCAACTCGAGTGCCGGCGAAAATAAGAAGTTCGCTGTCGGCGGAGGAATTAGAGTCAGTAACTTTTGATGAGAGTTGCGAGCGTGTAATCGTAAACGTAGAAAACTTGAAAGTTATTTATAGAAATCGATCGGACCCGACGTTCCGCTATCCCATCCAATATCCTGGCACAACGGAAACATCCGATACATCCTGCTTTTCAATCCAGTCACTTCGTCCGCTTTATATCGGGGGAAAGAAAGGAGTTCAGTTTTTTACTCTTTCGAGATACGAAATTAGTTCGTCGTTTAAATAGAATCCGGAGAAGTTGTCGACATTATCGCGAGGCGGATCGAACGCGTCGGACTTTTACGACGCGAAGAAGCTCGAAACCGAAGTCGAAGAATATTCGACGCGACACGGAACACGCTCGAAAAGGATTCCATTTCCATATATCATCTATATTGTCCTAAACAACGAAACCTACATGCAACCCGTACCCATTGTGACTTTAACAATGGAACTTTATACCGGTACATAAAGCTGCGTGCGCTGCCCGACAGCTGTCATCTTGCACGGATTTTCCAATAATGGAACGAGAATACCGACACAGTTTCCTCGCGTTTCGGCTACGGGGAGAGCATATCTACGCGCGGAAAGATTCGATTAGATCGCGCCGAAAGCTCGATTATGCCAAGAGAGACGCGCGGAGGCGTCAGAACGTTTCAAAAACGCGAATGACAAATTCACGGAGAACTGGAGCAGATTCCGAAAACGCCGATCGCTTATGTAATATCTCTATTCGCGATTTTTCTATCGTCCACGATCGTCGTTACTTAGAGGCACTCGAGCAACAACCGAGGATCGTGGCTGTCAGAAAACGCCTCAAAGAATCATTGACAAAGGAGCGCGACGAAATTTTACGAGCGTGGCTTTATGGCGCGGGTGTGTACGCAAGAAAGCATCGCGGGCACAGCGTAATCTACCCACGGGATTCATAATTTTTGTCGAAATGGGGACGAAACGATCCACGTCCCCCCGTTCGGGGGAGGAAGCTATCATAAAAGCATCCTGTCGGTGTTTCGATCGAAATTGCCTGCATTCGATCACGTTCGGCAACGTAATTTAACTCCCGCCCGCCCTTTGATACGCTCGCGACGGACGTAATCGATATTGTTCGGGTTAACGAGACCGGGCCGCGCTAAAGCGTATCGAGATATTCTGGAAATATCGACGCCGCCGTTTCGAAATCGGTTATTACCTTTGAAGTTGCCCTCCGGAGTGTATCGGAAGCGCGAGAAAGTTTCTTCGACTGGCCGCGTACCGACTAACTTCTCGTACTCGTCCGTGCCGCTCTCCATCTCGGGTCGAGCGAACTTTCAAGCGCTTTCAAGCCCCATGTATCACCGATCCTTCGATATCGATGCTTTCTTCCGCGCCCCGCGAACGGAAGTTATGACCGTGAATAGCTTCGCAGTTTCGGCGGCTCTACGAACTAGCGGATCAGAAAAATTGGCTGAACAATTTTTGGTAACGCGACCCTATCGATCAGACCGCGTGAATCCATTCGCGATACAAAGACCGATACATTTTCCACATTGCAACGTTTCTGGTTATCAACGTTTCGGCTCGTTGCCGCGAGAGATTCCCACGAAGCTTCCGGTTCGGTGGAACTCCCCCACGGCCCAGGCGCGACCGTATTTTTCCGTGGCCGTGAGTTGAAAAGTCAACAGTGACCCGGGGCTCGCCATTAACGATGACGTCAAAAATGGCGAACGAGTCCATTGTTTCTCCCTCGAATAAAGGGACAGGAAAAAAAGTTCAGGCCGCGTGGGAGTGTGTGTACGCGCGCGCGTGATCACGTCGCGCCGGTACATCAAAGTCACCGAGTGATCGCGTTTGCTCGCTTCGCTTTTATAACGCCGCGCCGCGCCGCGCCGGTCTACGGGGCGCGTGTACACTGGGCGTTGCGCGAGTATTATTTGGCCGCGATACGATCACCCTGAATTCCGATAGGGTGGAAAGCTGGAATGGCATACGGTAATGTGTAACGGTAATACGATATTTCTCTCCCGCGGGACGTTATCGAAACGACGAGAGTGCGGCTCGCTTCGCTCGGCTGGACGCGTTGCCAACGTCCTTTATTATCGGCTGATTCATTGCCACGAAATACCGATAATAAAGTGCAACGACGCCCAGTCGATACACGGAGAACGGTTCGGCGACGGGGGCCCAAGCTAAAACGAGTTGCGGTTCCGTCGAATGATCGCTGCCCTTTTGAACGGGAAGATTTCCAGCTTCCGGACACCCTTACTATTTTAGGAGAATCGTATCGAAAAATGAAATATCGACTTTTTCTGTGGAATACACTCGCAGTCGTTAGAACGGAGCTTTGTTGCTCGATGCATTCGTCGTAGCATGCGACTGCAGAACATTATTGTTCGGCGCATCCTGCAGTCAGATTTATCGTACTCGTTTTAAGGGCCGGTCCTCCGCAGGCGACTATAAGTTCAGACGACGAAGAGATTCTTATTCATTGCGTTGTCTGCAAAGTTTCTGTAGGCGGCTTCGACGAGAGTCAGACGTCCCATAAATTCGAGAGTTTCCAAAAGGCTGATGCGACTTCTTCGCTTCGTCGGTGAGCTTGTTGCGCGAGATAAAGTCGAGGCCTTGAGGGGACTCCACAGGGTCGCTGAACTTTCGTGTATCAGCCGTTTCTCTCGGTCATCGTGCAGTTTCAATTGCACTCAGGGCCAAATAAATGAAAGGGCCAACGCACCAGAAACTCTGATTTTCTCAAAACTTGATTCCATTTGAAAGTAAACTTTCTAGAATGTTCTGATCTCAAGAGACACAATAAATTATAACGTCCCGTTTCGCCGCGAAATTCAATTATCCCGTTTTATCATAAACCGTGGTCCTTTGAGCGTTTCATTATAGTCGACAGCACCGGTGCGAATTCCTCCATAGCACCGGCGAACTAATTCTCCTCACAAGAGATCAATATTTCGTCGTTTCCATACACACGCTTGAGACGCGTTCCATCCGTTAATAGTAGTCGGATAGAAACTGCTGGCACGAAATTTAATGTAATTACCAGTTCTCTCGCTCGTGTATGCTTTTGTTAAAATTCCACCACCCATTTTCGCACTTCGCGTCGTTTAGAGACGCTTCAAGTTCCTTTAAGTATCTTCGGCGCGCAAAGTACGGCGTGTTCGTTCCCCGCAGCACCCAAGGCTACAGGTGCTCTTCTAACCCGGGGATCGTGATATCTACAACGAGCTAAGAAACTGCCGCAATTCGCGATAGCGCCACTTGTTAAGAACTCCGCGAGAGTACTCGCTTCCTTTTACATGAAACACTGGCTCTCACGTGCTGATAAATAAACCATCTTTCTCGGGGAATGAGCCCCTTTTGCTTCTTTATTTCTCAACTCTACAATCTCACGTCGTTCCTCGATAAAAGATAACTTGAAACACCGATGTCGATGAGGATTTATTAAGAGAACGGGATCAGAAGTTATTCGTCTCGATTATGAGCGGGTTTTTCGCTATTCGAGTTTCTACATCGATTAGGGGTGTGCGGGTTCCCGAAAATACGGTTACCCGAGCCTCGGGTCGGGTCGGGGTCCCGAAAGTTTGTAATGTTCAGGTACCCGCGATTTCGGGCACCCGGAGTTGTAGTTAGGTCGAGTTGGACCGGGATCCCGAAAGTTTTTAATATTCGGGTACCCGAACTTTACAAACATTCGGTATCCCGACCCAATCCCGAGTAAAATTCCCGACCCTAATCCGAAATATCGGGTACCAGCACACCCCTAAAACTGATCCAAATAGATACTAAAAAAAACTTGACGGTTTTTATGCACACGTTCAGTGATGTCCGCGCAGGTGGTTGATCACGAATTGTCAGAGCATCTCGAGGGAATGGGAGATCGATAAACGTAACTGCCACCTGATTTCCTAGAGGCGACGCGCCAGGATCGAGACACGTATCGAGCTGCAAGCGTTTTTGCGCGTCAGATCGATCCTGCGTCCGTGCAGCTGGTACTTGGAGGCTGAATATTACATGGAGCCCTAACCTTCGGTGAACCGTGCGGATGCGAACGTCAGATCGATAGCAATGTCCTGGACTGTGCACGCGTCGCATCCTTATGCGCCGCGATACGTGGAATCGCACGTGTCTCGTCCTATCTCGCATAAGCTTAGCGGAATCTGCCGTGTTTCGAGACGACCTATTTCGGTCGGTCCGATTAACCATTCGGTTTTCGGAGAAAGAAGTTCGGCGTCTCGATTGACGAGTTGTCAGATTTGTCTGCCTGCTAGTTTGAAACGTGAAATTCGCACGGAAATAGTGAGTCGAGCTATTCGACGCGTGTTCCGTTTGAGTTAGGTTACCGATGAAACTTTTAATTGGTCAGTCGGCCAATTAGAAGTTTCGACTGCAATATGTGCGGAAGTTGGCCATTCTTCCCTCGAAAGGAACCGTGATACGGAGGGGATCAATAAGGGAGTCTTTCGAAATCTGGTTTACAACCTTAATCGCGTTCCAATACATTTTTATCCACTTAACGAGGAGTCTTTCAAGGAATTTCTCAGGTGGAATCCGAGCGTTCGAGTCCAATGGATCTGAATGAAAGGTGCCCAAGGACTGCCGTAAATACGCGCGAAATCTATTGGGACGTTTGAAAGGATTAAGAGATCTTCTCAAGTTTCCTGCGATTCTGTGGAATCCCCATCTTTTTGTCCTTGGTCGCGCTTTTGCCAACCTTGTCGCGTGGGCAAACTTCCATTGGCTCTTGTAACAGTTTGCTGATAACGAAAATCGGTCAACAACTTTACAGATCTCTACCAGATCCGAACGGTAATAGTTTAGATCTCGAAGATACAGATTTGAAGTCTGGGCATCGAGTGCAAAATCGAAATCGTTTTGTCACCGCGCTGGCGTCAAGAGAACGAATGTCACACATTTGATGCACTTTATGTCCGCGTTTGAGTTTAACTACAGACTGCGTACATACTCAAAGTACACGTTCCTATGCAGGCATCCGATTTATTTCGAGTGATAAATGAGCGCAAGCTCTCCGCGTTTAATTAACTTTCGTTTCTAGCAGAGAGCTCGTCGTGCTGGCTTTGATGTTCTTTTGTGTTTTAAGTACCATTACGAAGACGCACAACCTAACACTTTGTAGCGACCTGTGTGGCCCCGAGTGCTAATAGGTGACTCAACACCTCGCTTACTCTAACGCGAAGTAGCGAGCAATTATGAGTCCGGCTACTCTAGGAAGCCCACCTGGCAAGGAGACCGAGAGAGTGTAGGACTTGTGCAAAACAAATTATGATCCACATTCTTTAAGAAGAAACATCTATGAGTCATTCTAAGATTTCATTTTGACGAATATTTTAAGACCATCAGCGAACAATAAGAAATTGAGGCGCTGAATGAAAAAAGAGCACATAGGCTAAAATGCAATTTCAAGAAAAGCGATTTCAGAGTTTTCATTGCGATATTCTTTAAGGGGACTAGAGAGTCAGATTTGGTAAAAAGCGTAACGTTCTTTGGGAATTTATTACAAGAACAAGAATGAAAATTGTGACTTGTGCTTTCCGATAATATTAATTAATATCATAAAACGTAAAAAAAATTTGTTCTCAGTAAGATAAACATATGTATAGCAGTGTTACTGTCATATAAAGCATAGGTCGTTTCCTTGAAATGGATGCGGCTTTGCAGTGATCCAAGCTATGAGAAATGGAACTATAAAATGCTCTTTCTGACATTTTCTTCGTACAGATTCTTATTCTGAACTGAACCTATTGGAAATGAAGAGAAATCGAAAAAGTGCAAAAGTGGCAGCTGTAAAACGGTAAAAACGTGATTTTTCATTAGAAAACGGAGCTATTCTATTTTTTTGTCAGCTCTAGAGTTTTTATGAACTTTTGAATAAGTTCAGTCATATCTACTCAATTTGTTTCAAATGGACTGGAACCTCCGTTTTTTCCAATCGCAGCAAAATGAAAAGAAAATTATTTTGAGGAAAACGCGTTTAAAGTTTGAGTAAGTTAAGTACAGAAATTACTACAAAATTTGTTCACGTTCATAATTACGTGTAATTAAATTAAATTAAATACTTACTAATATTATCCAAAAGCACAAATCACAATTTTTATTCTTATCTTTGTAATAAATTCTTACAGGACGTTGCACTTTTTATCAAATCTGACTGCCTAGTCCCCTCAATGAAAAATAATGTAATTACATTCAATGATCGTTCCTGAATCGAATTCTATTATTTTTCTTCAACTAATATTGCAATGAAAATTTTGAAAACAATTTTCTTGACGTGGCATTTTAGCCTATATGCCCCTTTTCCACCCAATGTCTCAATTACAGTGCTGAAAAACGTTTGAAATATCAATAATAAAAAGAATGAAATAGAGACCATCATTTTTGTTATAATCTAAACCAAGAATCCACTAAAAGCTCGAGATGCCTCACTTATCTATGTTCCCCCGAGGCTCAAAGCGAAATGCAAATTACGAAATACGGAAATTGTAGATTAATCCTCACAGAAAGGTCTAGAGAAGGCCTAAAACGATCGTCAATCTCGCTAGAGCGTCTTGAGCGAGTAAACAGTCTCTGAACTGCTACTCTCGGTTGTTATTGGGACTCGAGGGCGAAATTTCGCATGGATCTCATTAATATCCCGGGTGGTTCCATTTCGCGACGCAGACTTGCCCGCCCCAAACCCCCCTCGGTAACAGCGTCAACGCGCGTTTCAGACGTGCCACGCGTGCAATGCAAACGGGTCTGCATCGAGCGACGCGTATATATTACAGGCGGAGCGACACGCGCGAGGAGATCTGTGACGGCGCGATCGATCCGCTCGGCTGACAGCTCGATCGTCCAAGCGGTCCGCGTAACAAAAGGCCGATGAAATTCGCCGCGACGCGACGCGCCGCCGTCGATCGATACAAAAGACCGGATCACGGCTGGCTTTGTCCGCGGCTCTGCGAGCTTGATCGTTGCACAACGGCCCTTAGCTATAATATTGACTCGCGCGAAACGGTCGCGAACGGATTCCTTGGCTGTTTGCTCTGGCGCGGCGCGCGTTGCTCAGCCGGATCGCTCAAGGTTGCCTGGATTCCCGAGTTTGCCCTCGGTGATGGTTTCGCCACGTAGATTAGACACAGAAGGGGGAGGAAGCAGTGCGTCGCGCGAAAATTCGGTGACAGTTTGTGTGTGTCAGAGATGAATTCTTCGGGGCGCGACGCGGAAAAGAGGAGGAAATTTGTTTCTGAAGGCATGCGTGAAGCTTTTTAAAATTAGATAACTCTTTCTCGAGAATGGTGTTAGATTGTTAGATGAAACAACCGTGGAAGATAAAGGAACAGAGAGGAGGTTATCGCGAATTAAGCCACTTTAAAGGAGGACACACACAGACACTGGAAGCTTTTCTCTGTGTCCTTAGAAAACTAGCGGGCAAAGAATAGAACATTGGTGAGCAACGAAACGAAAGGGCAGCTAATTTCGCCAAACGATAGGAAAAACAGGCGCGCGCGATCGCGTAAAATTCGTAAAAGTAAATTCAACGGCCGTAAAGGTTCGCTTGCGCCTGTTTCTGATGTTTCGATTAACCAACTGTCCGTCGATTTTCTACTCAATTTGACACTTTGTTCGATCAGGATAATTAGAAACCATAGCGCCGGACTTTTGATTGGAAAGCAAATTTCGCGACGTTTGCCGTTCGCATTGAACGTGACTCACGATTCCAGTGCTGCGATTTTAATACTGAAAATCGTACGCTTATAACTTTACACAATTTTTTTCCCGATAGAACTATTGAAAAATTTGATCGAGCGTCTAATGTATCCACGTTCGCTTGTCATTCCCCATGGTCCGGCTAAGGTCACCGGGATTACAGCATAATTTAGGCGAAGCCAAAATTTACTATGAAACTCGAGATACTTGATGAAGCTGTGCAAACGCATACGTAATGAGCAAACCCTCCGCGTCGGTGGAACGTAAACTAGAATCTCGACGGTACACTCGCAGCTTTAAAGGGAATACGAAGTTTAATCCCTCCCTGCTAGATCCAAATAATGCACCAAATAAAGATGGTAAGAGAAATGCGTCGCCAAGGAAACCGGAAACACCGTGTCTCCAAACCGCCAAAATCGAATTTTCGAATTGACTCGGCGTATCGTTGCTGGAAATTCGTCAGTCTTGCTAAAATCTCCTAATTCTGTTTGCTTGAAACAGATGGTACCGATACATTTTTGGCTCTTTATTATAAATAATGATTCGTGTATCGCAAATAACGGACAGATGTTTATCGCAGGAATATCAATTTCGCGGGGAAATCGTCCCTGACATTTAATCGGAACCCAACTATTTATGTATCTGTCTATTACTGTTCATTTGCACTTGTGCTCGCAAATAGTGACCACCGTATGATTTACATAATCTCCGAAATTACAACAGTGCATTATTTAAAGCCCCTCTATCCTATTTGCAAACATCGCGTCTCTGCACATATGAACGTGCAAGTAGAAACTCCCAACAATAGACAGACGTACAACGATTGAAATTTTGCTGACAGATTAAACTTTTGATTTTGTGTTTCTGCGTTACATTTCAGAACAAAATTCAGTGACTGGGTCAAAGGAGGCAGCCTAATTTATCGGTAGGATGGATAAATCATTTGCCAACGTTCCTCGATTGAATTCTCTCGAAAGCAATCGAAAGACCGTTCGAAATCTAATCGACGATCACTGCGTTAATCTTCTGCCGGCGGAACGAGCAACTCTGATGGAAAGGCGTTTTATTTTTCCGGTGTCGAACGAGCAGCGACGCACCGACCGACGAACGTTGATGGATTAAAAGCTGTCAGACGTCCCGTGTTGGCCGGATTCCGAAGCGAGATCGATTATGGAGCATCGGCGCGACATCATCGGTATCAGCTTCTGCGGGCACTCGATCGTTTTCCAGCGACGCCGTGCCGGTCAGAGACTGGATAAACAACGCCGTGACAACCGCACAAAGCCGGCGGCGAGCTCGCTTCGAGTCGCTTCCGACAACGAATCGGGACGGATTTGTTCTCTCGTGGCACAGAGATCGTCGGCGCTTCACGGGGAGCCGGCGCGGCGCGGCGGCCGGTGGGTACGAGGCTTCGCGGTTATTTTTCGCCGTGGGAATGGAATTTCTCTCTGTTTCTCCAGCGGTCTTCTGTCAAATGTTAATTGAGCAGGTCGGAGACGGTTTCAGCACCGAACCCGACGCCGCCGTGTTCCAAAAGCAGTCGGTTCGCGTCGCGGCGCCTCGTTTTTGATGGTCCAGCTGGCTTCGGGTAATAATGATGAATCGCGGCGAAACGCGCGGAAATATTTCCCGTTTGGAAAACCGTCGGGCTATAAATAACGCCCGCGACATTCACCGTCGAACATTCGTTACATGATTCGTCCCGCACGAAACGAGTGATTTATCCCGGCCGTTACGCGGTTGGATAAAAAGGACACAGGATTAATGGCCCGGAGTATTTGATTCCCGTGTCCTCCTGTCGCCGGCTGACTAATTCATAGCGAGACGAAGCAATCGAAGAGCCATCGAAGAAGAAGAACGAGACTCGTCGTCTTAGAGTCGATGTACACGAGCGATAAAAAGTCTTTGCGATTCTGCATACTACTATATGTTTCACGAATACAAATCAATCGGACAACGTCACTGACATGAAATCGCAACGATCGCTGAAGATCGCAGCGACTTTGTGTCGCTCGTATGCGTCGACTCCAAAGTTTTCTCTGAGAGTAGGTTTATGTTGGAACTGCGATAAACGAAAAGAGTAGCGATGTGAATAAGATGGTAAGAGAGAGAGAGAGAGAGAGAGAGAGAGAGAGAGAGAGAGAGAGATGTACTGTCTTTGTTTTCCTCTTATCTCGTCGCTCTTATCGCTCCAACATAAACTTACCCACAGACTGCGGTTATAGTGGATGCGTTTTCTGACAAACTGCGGTCCGACGAATACATCCGAACTGTTTTTCGCTAAACAAAAGAACAGTTCAAACATATTCGTCAAAACGTAGTCAGTCAGATAACGCATCCAATATACTATACCGTTATTCATAATGCGGGCTACATCACAAGTCGCATTTGCTATTTAAACGATTCATCGATTATTATGTTACATTCATTTTGATGGAAAAGAAAAATGATTTTTTAAATTTACATTTTTTCAGTTATAAGTAAGACAAAACCAACAAAAATCTAATAGTTATACGTATTAGTATTAGAGTTTAATAAATAAAAGTACACAACAGTTTATAATTTATAAAATACTTTTTTTTCTATTTTTGTCCAATTTTTATCGGCTATCGACCACTGTGCGGCGTTTTATCGCCTATCGACCACTCTGTGTCTCGGAAACAGAGATAGAGAAACGAAGACAAAATGGTGATACAAAGCAAATATTCTTCTAATATTTGACGGTTGTTTGACTGAATGCGTGATTTATTCGCTAAATTACAGCTCAAAAAGGACACCCGATTCTTACGGCGAGCGCAACATTTTTCTGGCACTCGCGAACACTCTCGCAGGACTCGTCGGTCAATCGATTCGCGAGGGAGGGGGCTATTAATAATAATTAGCGCCTCGCCACCGGGTCCCCGTGATCCGAAAACCACGCGCAGCATGATCGCGTGATTTACGATCGTAACCGCGATCGCGCTGGTAGTTGTGACTCCAGGCCGGCCTGAGTTGATTAATGAATTAGCTGTACAACGTTGGTACACGCGGGATTCGCCGATGAACCATGACCCCAAGAATGGTGACCGTGCAGCTGCGGCACAGATGCCCATTTCGACTGCATGATCCTGTAAACGTCCGGTCGCCTGTGAATGATCACTGGCGACACCAGGGAGTCGTTATTATAAAACGAAGATGGGTGTTCCGTGGTCAACAAACTTGTCGGCGTCGCGGTACGTTGAAACGGCGCCTTTTGTTTGGGGCGACGCGTGCAAACGCGGGATAAGCTCGATCCGATGCGGTTTTATTAGTCAGGAGGAAGTTTGGGAAGTCGATAGATGGAGAGATATCGGCGCAACGGTTGAACAGAGATATCGGAAAACTCGACGTGAGTCATATTCGGCGTACCCGTTGCAAGAATGCAATTAGAATTCGACCGGGCTGCATAAAAGCAAGCCAGGAGCACGAGCGAGTCGGAGAAATACACGCAACGGTGCGTGTGCTCGAAACCCGTCGCTTTTGCATCAAGTCCTCTCGGTCGTCGACGAGACGCGACGAATGCTGCGAATCAACAATACTTCTCGTCGAGCGGAAGTTCTATCCGTTGGATTTCTGCGCGCAGGAATTCCTTCGAGGACCACGTGGCTTCTCCTCGTCGTCGGAGCCTTTCGAGACCATTCACAGCGTACTGAAAGGACATCCTCGCCGTCCCTTTACGAAATTAGCAGCGCCCTTTGCCGACAAATTGCTCCGCCATTGTATCTCGTTTCGTACTAACAACGCGCGTTTCAAAGTCGAGCTGAGACATTTCATTCCCTCTTCCTTTTTCCCGGGAAAAGCCTGGATCTGGAATGACTATTGATTCCTCATATTTAATGAAATTAGCAGCAAACGGTGCAGCCGTCGGTGAAAGCCGTTAACGAAAACACCTTCTTCGCGCTTTCGAGCGGCAGGCAGCTCCGTCAAAGCGAATTAAACGAATTTCCATCGCGTCGCGTCACCGGCGACATCCCTTTGAAGAGGGCTGCGATGCAGTGTAAAGGTCAGACCGAAAAGAAACGCCGCGCCGCACCGCGCCGCGGGGAAGGTAATGAAAGAGGAGAGCTTCAAATGCCCCGACGAATTTTGCGGCTGTCTATCGTTTAATCGCGGTATCGCGCGAGCAACCGCACCGTCGAATGGAGACAAGAATCACGGGAGAACGAAATCAGCCCCGCGATGAATTATGTATGCTTCGCGAGGAAACGCGAAACGTTTGTCGGGAATCAAAAGACGAAATTCTCTCCTTGAATTTCCCGACAGCCTCGGCAGCCTGCCAGCAAAGATACCGCCTGGCATTCGCCGTTCTCGAACGTTATCTGCGGCCTTTAATTAACGGCAACCGTTTTCAGCCGACACCGACTGAACGCGCCGCACCGCATGAAAAAGTGATTCGACGCTCCGATCGCGATCGCGGAATATAAAAGTGAAATTGTACGATTGGTGCTCGATTAAATTTGACGGAATTCGCATCGACGCAGTCGAATCCTCAGGGTAGAATATATATTCTTTTATTTTTTTTAAAAGATTAGCAAAGAAAGTAAAAGCAAGCATAATGGAAATTACTCTTCCGAGCAGTTGAATTTCATTTTTATTAAAAGTACTGAGGCATTAATTTTGTAAAATCTGTCCGATGAAAATGAGTTCAAGCACGACCTAAATCGGACTAAAATTAATAATAATCAATAATTACTGCAACTGTAATCCGTGATATTATATTTCAGATAATTACTATTAAACCCATCTCGCTTGTCTCGTGTTTGCGTTCCATTTTATGCTGGAAATCTCTCTCATCCATCGCTACGATTTTTAATTAAGATTATCGAAAATGATGAAAATTTAAACTATATTTTTTGTTTCACTTTTTACTGAACGAACAAAAACATTCATTCATACTCAAAACAGAAGAAGAAAAAGGCTCGTTGAGAATTCAATTTTGTCAAACTAACAGAGGAATGAGCATTTATTCTCTCGGTCTAAATGTACCCTAAAGTAACCCTATAAACATTGACAATATTATTGATCGTGTGTAATGGATATTAAAGGTAGAACTGATGTTGAGATTGAAGATTAGAAAGAAAGATTATATGTATAGAAAGGCACTGAAGTGGATTGGCAATAATATTGTCAAACTAGTATTGATCAATAGTATTGATCGTGAGCGGGACCCTTAAGTATCGTCGACGGCAAATAAAATCGTCGCAGTTTTGAAGCGAAATCAAACTGAGCATTCCAAAAAGGCCTCTACGAACGTGACCGAGAAGGACCGCTCCCATAAACGATCGATTGATGATTACCGCGCAAAATGTGTGTTACCTCGCGCGAAGTGAATGGGAAAAAAGAGCCGAACGGGGAGAAAGGAAGACGAACGAAAAGCGATGACGCGAGGGTGAGAGAGAAAGAGGGTGCGTTCCGGAAAGGGGACGGAAATCGGTGCGATGAATTATGCATGCCAGGAATCGAAGCGTGGCTATACATGCAACATTGATCGTCGAAATGCCGCATTACGTATTTGGAGCGTGTCGCATGCGAGATATCGCGAAAATACTTGTAACGTGGCCGATGGACGAGCCGGGAGGGTGAAAAAAGTTTTCCACTTGTGCGCTTCCTCGCCGTGGAAATATTCGGTGCCCGCGAGTCTCTCCCCTTGCTTCTCAGATCTTGCATCGATTAGAAGAAAATGGAATATTTGATTTATGAAACTCTCGCCGCGCACGTGTAAGAATATTTACCGTGGAACGTGCGGGTTATCAATATCTTTTATGTGAAACTTTCGAGTAAATTATTGGATGGTTTTCGCGATTCGCGAAACTTCGAAATAACACCTGTAGTAAACAGTATGTTTAAATTCGCGATAGTTAGTGCAAATATTGATGGAGAAAAAGCAAACAGTGAGCGCGGGCGAAAGTTTCAAAACACGGAAAGCTAAAAACCATGAAGTGAAAAATCTGCTGTCGAAAACAGGGGACGTACGTAATATTTTTGCAAAGTTTACACATGAAAATTTTCAAAAATTGTTGCGCGTGGAAAGATGTCCGACCCATCGGGCGGGTAAACACACTCGCACGCGCAATTGCGCGCAAAGGGGAACAAAGTGCCGGCACAAATGATCAATCGACGCATCGCTGAGTCAACATCGCGCGAGTTGACCGTTTGTGCGTCGCTGGAAACGCGCCATTACATAATTGCTCGGAACCAGGAGCGAGAAAACGCCTGAAGGGACGCGATGCGCGTGGTATTAACCCGTCTGTGAAACAGTTTCACGTTCAATTCAAAGACAATTATGGCCATGCAAGTAAACTTGTCCTGAAAGCAAACTGTAGAAATTCCATGAAAAAATCTGTAATAACTAATAACCTCGGGAAACTTTAAATGTTGACCCGAATACGATTCCAAAAAAATATCTTAATAGCTCTGACGCGTCTATCAAATGGCATTTGCGGCATGTGCACGTTTATCTCATTAGGTGAATATTGCATTCGGTCTATATATATTTGGCCGAGAAACGACCGCGTCGATCGGGTCAAGAATATCGTGCAACTTCAGCCATTGGAGTAAGACACAACTCGGGGAAGTGACTGACGAGGAACTTTAATTAATTTCAATTATTCAAAGCAACATCGTAGTCTAACTGCAAGCAGGCAACCGTGCGCGCTCTTTGAACGATGAAAATTCACAGACGAACCATCGTCATTAGTTTACTCCGAGCAAACGCTGGTTAATTGGTCATTGCGTTAAATTTCGAATAGAAAATCGAATTTTGATCAAACGATCCTGATAGTAGCGTTCTCTTGGTTCAATTTAGTTTAACGATTTCCGTTTTACGTTGTTTATTTATTTCATTTAGCACCAACATCTTCATAATTAACAATCGGATGATTGCAGTGCTATTGTTGGGAGTCAATAAACCTGCATCAGTTGTAAATAGTCAAACACAGAGCTCAGCCACGAATTCAGCATCGAGGAAAAGTAAATTTACTCAAGGCAGAACTGACAGTCAGTGGAACAACCCGGCGTACAGTCAGACGCGGAGTACTCCCTAAAATTGATCAGAAATTGAATAGTATTCTACTTGGAAATAGGAAATTTTGTTCTAATTTTGCGCATCCGATGTCAGTCTCTTCCTCTGCTCCCGTTACTTACGTCGATCAAGCGATCATACTTTCAGTATATTTACTTCTCCTAAAATACTGAGGTCGATGCCTCGGCTCGTTAAAAGCTTAACGAGTTACGATCTCGAATAAGTGAACATGGTTTACCGAACTTTACTCTTTCGAAGGCTCTGATCGGCGAGTTAAATATATAAGATGATTCATTTCGTATTGCAATTTTAAAGGCTACCAGCTTTTGGAATGGCTTCGATCCATTCCGCGTAAAAACGGAACGGGATCAAAGAGGGACACGTTGAACACTCCCGAAGAAAGGAATCAATAACAGACAATGGCAAGCGCCGCGTAATATTCTCCTAAATTCGAAAAACATATCAATACCCGTGGATTCGGAATTAATTAAAAACGTACGAATTAATTAAAAGCTTCCGATCGATAATTAAACGAGCGACAAAATACGACAATTCGACGTTTCTAATATGCATGACGGAAAAACCGTCGAGAATATATCCGCGAAGATATAATAATTTCCTTTGTTCATATTTGTCGGCTGACAACGGACGGATATTTAACCGAAGGAAATTGTTTACGTGCTTTTTGAAAAATGGCTGCTCGTAACACAATGATAAAAAGGAATTCGTAATCGGCGTTTAAAGATTTATAAGCGTGTTCTGCGTCTCGAGGCAATATAGAGTGCTTGAAATAAACATGAGACGGTAAATCGCCCTGCTACAAGAGTCTCTTTTATTCGAGAGTGCAAAGGTGCAACTGATGGGGAACAGTATTTCATAGAAGAAGAGATAATGCCTACAGGCGAGTGTTTTGCCAGTTCTTTTTCGCCGCGCTTTACTTCCCTACGCCTCTAAACTCGAAATCCCAGGATCATTACGGCTCCAAGTCCGACATTTGTACCGGTGTCTCTTTCAGAGTGCATCTAAACTACGAGACGCGGAGTAAAAATGCGATATCCGTTGAAATCAAAGTTCCTTTGAGAGTCCCGCTTTTACAAGAGCGTAAAAACGAAACCATCCACCCGCAATCTTTTATACAAACTCTTTCACAAGCCTCGCGAAAGCTACGTCTCTGAATATCGTGACTTTCAGGCTTTGTACAACCGTTCGCGAAAGCTACGCTGATTTTTATCTTCGAACCGCCTCTTTTACGAAAGACTTCTCGCCCGGCGCGAGGCAAGATCGATACGAAACGTCGCTACGGAATCGTGAGAGCTTTCCGCGCTTGTTGGACCGGGAAATCCGTCGACTTGTTCAATTTGCAACAACGATCGAACCTGATGCAATAAACATTTTGCCGCGTTACCGCTGCATCCCGGGAGAGATTCGTGGGACACTCGACAACCTTCCCAAGTGTCGACAGTTTAAATATTCGATCTCGCGCTGCACGGATCAATATATTTACATATCAAATTTGTCTATCAGTTTTTACGGGAATCGTCCGGGCAAATTATTGTAACCTACGATCAAGAGAAACACCAGAACAAACATAATACGGGGCGTTTCATATTTAGTCAACCACAAATTCGATTTGCCACGAAATTATTTAAATGTCGAAATATACAAGAATGCCCTGTGTGCCGCAACATCCGAAATTAGAGGCGGCCACACAACGAAAATGGCTAAGAGAACTCGCTTTCCGACTCGGCGCGGCGGTCTGTTGCTCGATTTTCAAGTGTGACTGCTCGAATCGATATGAAGAAACTTGCTTCAATTCTGGCGCAACATTATAACACATAAAGAGAACCTAAACATTTTTGAAATCCTTCTGTCTAACCAAACATCCTCGTTTCATACTTCCACCAGACTGGTTAAGTACAAAATTAAAAGTTTCTCTGTTCGAGCTTGCTTTGTGACATTATTTCACAAAGGGATAGCAAGTTTACAAGTACACGTTGAATTAACGGCACTCCGTTGAAACAGACTGTGTAAAAATTACGGTACACAGAAACATGAAAATAATTAATTTTTTAACATCATCAAAAGGATGCTTAAGTTAATTAATATATTAAAATTTCATTTATATGAGAGACTGCAAATATTTTGACGCGTAATATTTGCTTCCGTTTTTAATTATTTGCCATATCGATCTTGAATACCATTAATTAATATTTCATTGCCCAAATAATTTACAGAATATTGTATACTTTGATAGTAGGATAATTATTAAACAATGAAATCGATATCACAAAAGTCTCGTGTTTCGACCCAGACAAAATTATTAAATTGAATCATTTACACAAATAAATATCGACGAAAATATTTGATCGTTGATTAATTGAAATATTTTAGCTTAACAGTAGGTTCAATTATCTATCTAGGCTATTTCAATTTCAATCTGATCGATCGTTATGTCAATAAGATAAAAATTCTTTGATTCACGATGACCCGCATACAGAATCGGATCAAATATTGCGATTGCGATAAATTGACCTTTAAACAGTACTCGGGCTCTCCTCTATTTTCAATAAAAACGCGAATACGTGACAGAGCAGAAGAATTACTAAATTGAGTATTGAATGAAAAACGAAAATCCGGAAGCGAATTAAACGATCAATAGGGTTGGCGTTGCGGGAGTAGAGCCAATCGACTGTTAAGATTTAACAATTAACTTCACGTGCCAGCGAACCACAATCGGTTACAAAGCACGTTATGTAATACCATAATGGAATCTCTACGTTCCGGTGCATCGGCTGCCCGCAAATTCAGTTTATCGGATATTATTTGATTACAGCGAATATAGACGGTCACGCCGCACCTTTGCAATCGAATGAAACAATGGCTAAGGTAATGCGATTCGTATCCAGGGTAAAAAGCGGAATTTAAATGTCCTCTACTCCGCGCGTACCGTCAAATAACGAACGCAATACGCTTCCTTCAACGTTTCAGCTTTGCCCAGAATCAAAATGGTACAGATTGAAGCTATTCCCGTGATCCAGCAGCGTCGCTCGAAATTTAATTACGGCTTATCGATGGAGGAACGTTAACATTCGACCGCGGTGCCAGCGGAAATATTAAAATTCATAAAGCGGAGGGTCGGTAAGACGAGTATCCAGTAATGGAATAGCGATGGTCGTTCGGAGATGCAAAATGGAGGGAATTTGGCGTAGCGGATACCATTTTATACGCGTCAGGAAACGAATTCCAGATCGTATTGAAACAACGAACCGTATCGATCTCCACTCGCGTTCGAGGAAGCGGCGCATCGACTTTCAATTATTGAAAGACGATGAATGGCA
This sequence comes from Perdita meconis, assembly GCA_030770465.2. Lineage (NCBI taxonomy): Eukaryota > Metazoa > Arthropoda > Insecta > Hymenoptera > Andrenidae > Perdita > Perdita meconis. Next base: position 10,236,377 of record JASKOS020000011.1, on the reverse strand, counting down.
AACTGGCAAACTCGTTTATCACCAAATCCGAAACCGTGCACATTCGAATGATAAATATCGAGCGTGAAAAACGGCGACGATTCCACGGTGAACCAGATTCCGTTGAAAAATTACCGCCTCGACATTTTCTCCCCCCTTCAGTAAGGCTAATTATAGGTTTTTCAACGATAAAGAGCAGAAGCTAGAAGAAAGAACAGGAACAACGACTCGATTAAAAGTCGAAAAGGGAATCGGAGCAATTTAACTCGATGAACTTCAACGGAATGCTATTAGCCGCGTTAAATGGCTTCTGCAACTGCTCGTGTCGGCAACACTTTCAGCTGCGTCTCGATATTAGTCGTAATAAATTGCTCCAGCTACATAATCAATTTCGTTACCCTTACAGAGCGGACCGCCCCGATTTCTTGTCACTTCTGGGTCGCCCGGGTCGTTGGTAATTTAAATACCTTTGAGCCAGTTCAATACGCGACAGGCGCTATCGGAAAATAATTATCGACGTGCATTTAGAAATTAATCAGCCAATAATTCCCCGTCGAAAATAATAATTACGTTTAGATCGCGTCGTTAGTTTTCAGCCGACTCGAAATAGAAAACGAAACCTTCGCGATATCCGTCCAAAGTGACGTGGCGCGACATTTCAACTTCATTACTTATGGATCACTTCTTCCCTCAATTTCTTTCCAAATTCATTCGAATGGGTCAATAACACATATTTTTTTTTTGTTTCGCCGAGCGTTCCCCTCGTTCAGGACGATGCACTGAAACCACATTGTACTCGAGTAAAAAGCTAGAGAATCTATAGAAAACGTTTCATTCGAATGAAACTTTGAATAACCAGAATGTGTTCCATAAACATTCATTCCTCGCAGCCTATTCACTCTTCGCGTCAGTCAGTTCGTTTATCGCCCTAAAGAGGCATGGAAAACGGTCGAAATTTCGCGAGGCGAAACAGAAATTTGACGATCGAGAACGGTGAATAGGACCGAAGACAAAAACGAATGTCCCGAATATTTGGTGGGCCGCAAGCAACAAGCAACGCACGGTTTTGATCAAATCCGTTCTAAATCAACGACCGGCAATGCGCTGCGACGGCATTAAACGCGCTCACGAGCACGGTTGACAATCTAATACACTCTGCGGCAATCAGCCGACACAATCGTTCTGTTAATCGGTACAGAGATTGCCTGTTAGCGACGTCATGTCGTTCCAGAACCACGCCGTTACGCGCTCGCGTCTCTTACGGCTACCATAAGCCCTCGCGCCTTCGACTCGTATCCGCTCGTCGAATCGCAGAAATCGATTCCGGAAAACTGGGATCGTGTAACGCGCGACCATCGACAGCACCACGGAAACCTTTGCCCGAGACCGTCCAACGAATAAGACGCCCCATTCATTAGGAATTAATTATCGAGGCGGCACGATGGATTTCCATTAGCGCGACACGATAATTAATATTTCCGCGAACCTCGATCGATGCCCGCCCGAATGGAAATCTGAGGAAGTTAAAGGCGAAGCGAGCAATTTAATAGGTCCATGGGGTTTTCTTTGAAAGCAGCTCGAACCGGAGAGGACCTTGAAGCGGCGCTGCCATTAGGGAAACGTCGGTGATTAAGTTTCCCGTCGCGACCTCGATCGACGAGCAACACGAAAACGGAAAGAAACCTCGGCGATCTGATATTTTACTTTGACCCCGGCGACTTCTGATTTCGTCGATTTCGAGTTTTTCGAAACGAAACTTCATCCTCGGATCGCGATCGGATAGTTCCCATCGATCCGAAAGACCGTAGGATACATGCAAATATCCCAGCGGTTTTGGACTCCGCTCACAAGACCAAAACTATTCCGGAATTTTTTTCTTGCCCGTGTAATTCTATGACCCGGGAAAGATAAGGAAGCGAGGAACCGTGCAACAGGTGACTTCGATACGCACAGCTTCCCTTCCAAGAGAATCTATTAAAGTAGCTGCGTACGAGCCGAACCTCCTTCGTTCGCGATTCGCGGAGAATCCCGATCGAACGAGTATCTACTTGATGGAACGGAAGGAAAAATCGTTTCTCGTCGCTGGCAATTTTTCTTCCCGACGCAATCAAATCAACGACAGTCCAATCTTTGGTAAAAGCTTTAACGAGACCGGACAGACAAGATCAGCCGACGCTCGTCCAATCACGGCAAACTAATTGCCATCGACCAGAGGTATAGGTTCTTCCGGCTTCCCCCCTCCGCGCGTGCTCTAATCACATTTCGAAATTACGTCAGGCACGTAACTTCCGGCGAAAGACGAGGCACCGATAAACGGATCAGAAGCTGTTATCGGTGACTCGTCAGCCTAATCGATTTCGCTCTCGGCGCGAAACTTGTTTGCGGCTTTTCCCGTCGCCAAACGCCCCCGCGATCGATTTGGGCACAGACTCCCTCGCCACCGACGGATTTTATGACCTGTTTTCGGTTGCTTTTTGTTCCCTCCGTTCTTTTTTACGACCGCCAAATATCTTGTGTTCTGAATGGTAATTCGATCGATCTTGGACAAATTGCAAGTCGGTTATAAAAATATGCTGCGGTCTAATCTTCCAAAGATCAACGCAGCTCAGCAAGTAATCTCGCAACGGCTACAAAAATCTTTCAATTATGATTTCAAAGAATTCGTGTTCTTTTACCGCCGCGATAGAAACTTCGTCATTATCGTTTCGATGAATTTTTCACTTGATACGGGATCGAGAGCGCAGTTCGCGGAAGAAGTTTGCTCGTAACTCGTAACTCGCGGAATACTTGCTGAAAATTTTTAAGTAGCGCAATTTCGAAGTCGAAATCCCGGGTAGTTCTAAAGTCAAATTAACCAGTCAACTTTACTTAACGAACAAGACTCGTTAATTGAGAATCGTTGTTATGTCTGTGTGTGTGTATGTGTGTCAGTGTTTATCTGACTGCACGTACGATGAGAAATTAAATATTTGCGAAGGATTGTTTCAGATCATCCGTCCGCTTCAAATATTCATAGAGTATTTACTTTCGCAACTGTCACAGTTTCAAATGTTTATTGCAGCTATTTTTTTTCTTGTTTCGGTGCTTTCAATTAACTGTGTTTTTATTTTCCTAGCGTTCCATTAGTAATTCCGAATTCCCTCTATTTTCTGAACCAGAGTTAAATTAAAATTCCTTCTGTGCATTAAATATCTAGAATTCTGTTCGCAACGAAACAGAAGTCAAAAACGATACCCGCATCGTGAAAACTTCATCCCACAACGTAAAATGTCCGATAATGGTCCCCTATTCCCGTCGAAAATAAATATTTCCTACGTCACTAGATTAAAGCTCAGGAAATACCGCGCAAATCGTAATTTCAACTCTGCGGGGAGCAAATATAATTTTTAACGAGCCACAATTTCGAATGTTTCTCATCTTCGGTCGTAATTATTTCGCTTTAACCCGACACAATGGCTCGGCGAATCCTGTTATGTCGGGCCGTAGAATACAAATGCGCTTCTCCCGAAAATAATTAACAAAAAACGGAGCGCAGCAACAACGCCTCAACCGTGAAAATAACGACCGTCGATTGAAGATACCGGAGCTCGGCGGAGGAGGACGAAAGGGCCGAAAAAGGAAGGAGAATCGGTTGCGGAGGGAGGAACGGAAGAAATTCGTGAGTTCCATATTCATGAGCTGGAACCACGAGCCGCGAAAACTTTCGCCCTCGTTAAATATAACGACCGGATATTAGAAGAAGAAATAACGGCGCCGATACGAAAAACGGAATATCATCTCGAGGCTGTGATTAAAGGCGGCTTTTTCGCGCGAGACCGCGGCAAAGTCTGGAAATTGGACGCAAAACAAAGAGAAATATGGCGCGATGGCTTTCCCTCGCCCGAAGAAAAGGGTCTGCAAAACCAGGACAAATTGTCCGGCACGAGTTTTTTTATTCAAGATTGAACCATTTCGAAAAATATTTTGAAAGTACCGTTCTCTTTCGCTTTTCTCTTCCTACGTCACATTCAATCCTTTCAAGGGAAAAGTACGACACAAAGGACTGTCGCAGCTGGATACACGCCAACGATTTCGGTTGCCTCGACTCGATTACTTACGACGGAACAGCCAAGAAGGATCTGCTCCCGTTCACCGTTATTGCCCATAAAAATTTACCCCGCGCCCCCCGTAAAATTTAAATACGGATCGCGACCCTCGTCGCTTCTTCCAATGTAATCCAACGCTCCCGTTCATCGCCGATAATTCTATCCACCTCGAAGAGAGTCTATTCCGGTCGAAGGAAACGGGCGCGACCCGCGACCCCGAGTCCAGGATACCGTCGCGGGAAGAATTACAGTGTTGACTCGAAGAACGGCTGGGTTTAAGAACCGAGCGCAGCCCTTTTTCGAGTCGGGTTCGATCTCAGTGGGGACTCGCAGCGGCGAAGTGGTGAGCATAGAGAAATCCCTTTTTCGAATCAAACTCAGGGGTCGTTCTTTGAATCAACACAGATTGTCCTTCTATCGAAACAATACTGTATATTTATCGCCTCGATTCCAGCCGCATTCGACGCGAAATGCTAAGACCTATTCCTACGGAAACGGCGTTTTGTCGCGGGAATTCTTTCGGCAGAGGATTCCTGCAGCCCTCGCAGACAGCGCGCCTACCCATCAATAACCGCAAACTGTTGTAATAATAATAAACTTGTGTGGCCCGCGAGAATCTGCCTTCAGGTTATTGCGAGAGGCTAAATACTCGGCCATAAAGGCCAATCTTTACTGCGCGGCCGCCGGCATAATATCCCGTTACGATATGGCGGAGCTAACTTCGCTGTTCCGCCGCCGTATACAACCGCTATATTAACTTTCTGTCGCAGAAATATCGCGTTTACCGATATTAGTTCCCCGGCCGCAAACTCAACGCGACGAATAAATTGCGGCGAAGTATGTGCGAATGAAGTGGAACCGCGGGAACAACTCCGGAACTAGCGGAATTAACGCGCCCACCTTTCCGCGAGGATAACAGAGGATTTCGCATCAGTTTCGGATAGTTTTCGTCTCCTCGGATGAATGGGAAGACAATCGTGGCATGTGTAATGACGAAAGTCCCAAAGGAGGCTCTAACGAACGCGACTCTTTAAATGGAAAACGGGTGAAACGAAAACGCGTTGCTCGAGGGATGATTTAGGCCGGGCGCACACGAGCGCACAAAATACGTGCGTTGCAACGCGCGTCAGTAGGAATACATTGAAGCATACTGAGATCCGCACTCTAGGTACGTTGTGACGTGAGTTAGCTTTTTCTTGACGCATTCAGGCTAGACGACGCGCGTTGAGTTTCGACGTCGACCCGAGGCGGACAACGGAAATAGCGCCAATCGATTCCTTATCATTTCCCGATTAAAATAAATAAAATTTAGTTAAATTTAATTCTGTGCAGACCAAGTAGCAGGTGCATAAGCGAGAAAATGTAAAGTAAGCCCTTTTATTCTTAATTAATTAGTGATAACTATTATTTTTGAACATTTATCGACCGAATTTATTGATTAATTCATTTGTTTATTCAATATAATAGGAATATCTCATTAGAATACAATGCTAGCATGAGACAACGCGCTTATAGTTCATAATAATTAATTTATACAAAGCAGCTTGCATTTGTTTAGGCAAATTCACATTATCAAGAGGACAGAGAAAGAAAACCCACTTAAATAAAAGTGTCGTTCATATTTTAAAAATCACAAAATGTTAAAACTGATGACTTAAACTGATGACTTTCAAGTAACCATCAATCTCTGGGTATAAGTAGAGGAGGGGATCGTGAAATTCCTCAGTCTGTGACGATCCGCCGCCGGGAGCGGATGCCAATTTCCACTTATTACTTATCAACGAAAGAATTCTCGAAACACGAATGATTATGACACAACAACTCGACGTCGCCGATATTCAACAATTTCCTCCGACACGGCGCAACCGAAATACACGGGTGGTCCGGGTGACAATCGATGCGTCGCGTTGACTATAATGAAACAACGATGGCCCGATTGAAATGGGAGCGAACGAAATGGAACCCATGATACGGAAACTGGCACGTATTACCCTATTTAACGAGTCCTGAATGCGATCTGATGAAACAATGCTCGTCTCCGTGACGGTGGCGGCCGTCCGAAGACAAGCAAACTCGTAGTTTGATTTTCATTAGCGACCCAATCGCGCCTCGTGTATCTCGTCACCATGGGTTCGGTCGTTGCACGATTCGCAACCAAAGCGTGAACGGGTAGTTCGCGCGAACTCACGTTCAAGTTCATTTGACGAACATTGAGCGGCACTTGAAGCGTGATTATCTCGTGGCTCAACTATGAATCGATCGGCCGCAACGAATCAACCGGCATTATGATCCGTTCCCTGCCATTAAGGAAGCATTATGCGCGGCTTATTGCCAATTTTTGCTCGGCCCTCTTTCGGTGGTTAATCTCCGTCAGTCAAAAATATAGCGAGCACGTGAAAGGTAACAAGTTCATTAGACGCGGAGTACGTCGCTCCTTGAATCCTGAAGGATAGGCAAAGAGCGGAGAAACCAAAGGACAATAATCCACGAGGATTGTACAAAGGGACGAGAATGCAGAGTGCGGCAACGAAAAATTCTGAACATTAAGTACAGAGTTGTAAAAATAGGCGGATGAAAGGAACAGTGGAAGATCAAAGCGGCGGCGGGGATAAAGCGACACGGGGTTGGAAAAATAACAGAAAACATAGGTACCGTTGAAATGGAGACGTAAAAAAAAGGGTAAAAAGAGGAGGATACGGTAAAAAAAGAGAGAGACGCAAAAGAGACTTCATCGAACGAGGGCGGAACAAAAAGTCAGAGCTGCGGAGGATGAGAGGAAAGAGAGATGGTAACGGGTTTTCGAAGATTCGAACAAAGTTCCAATTGCGATTGACAGTTAGCCGGTAGTCGAAGCTCGGCGGAAGCCGGGAGCCTTGAATTCGTTGCGCGCTGCTGACGTATCGAAACTGCTTCGATCGCGCGCGACCAGCTGCGAGTTGATCGTGATAAGCCAGCTAAAGTCGAGGCAGACGTTTCCCTAAGAAGATTTAAGCCCCTTTGTGACTTCGATCCGCTTCTCGGATGGTCGGATTCTCGCTGAAATTTGAATAAAACCCTTCCACTTTCCTTCCTTTCTTCCGCCGCGCCATGTAAAGTGCAATCTCCCCTGTTAAGTCGTTCGAATCGCATCCTCCGCTTCTTTGTTACATCATTCCCTCTTCCGTTCGACAGACAAATTACGATTGAATTACATCGCGTATCCGGCGCTACGAGGTGGTAAATACCCGATCAAAGGGAAACTGACGAACCGCGCTAATACTCGGTGAAAAAAAAGTGAAAGACCTCAGCGTCGAGGACAGGAATCAACTAATTAAGAAGACTGATCAACTTGGAAAATTTCAAAGTCGATTTCCACGACGATTTTTAAAACGATTGAAAAGCAGGAAATAATTCGAGAGAAAGAACGAACGGTTATTCTACAAAGCCAGCGTGCAGCGTGAAATTATTCGAAGCGGACCCCTGCTGCTTCTACTTAAACGTTTAGTACTTTCCCCTCGCGCGAACTTTCGCGAAATTTGAGCGAGAGGCCGCGCAAAGTCGACCGCGAGCCGCAACTCTAAAATGAGCTTGTAGAACACCGAGTGTTTCAATTAAAGTAAACAAAAGAAAGAACGAGCGGGGAACGTTCGGTTTCGTAATCCGGCGAACTATTGGCGTTCGCGAAAAGCAATACGGGGGAAAAGGGGAAACGAATGTGGGAAAATAGCGGAGGAAAGAATGGCGTTTTCCTTCGACGACTTTTCCTTCGAATTCACAACCCCGTGATTGCAACGGAAAATGACCGGTTTCTGTTCATCCAATTTCACGTATCGCTATATAATAAATAATAATCAATTAATGAAAGATAATTGATAATTAAATTCGCGCAATTAACCATAAAATATTAATTAATATTCTAGTTAATTATCGCCGTGTGATATTAATAAAGGCGTGTTGATAAAATTTCGAAACCTTCGAAGATGAAAAATTAATTTTTCTACTTTTTGATTTTTTTTTCAATTCTAGTTTTCGAACTTCGAATTCGAGACGCAGAGAATGTATTCCAAATGTGCAAGAAGATCGACCGAAGTCTGTCATTGACACCGGAAGTTATTTATGGACGCGAGGATCCTTTTGACTGGATGAAAGGAGCAGTTCCGAAATATTTCCCAGCCAGCGTTGGAATTTCTTCTTCGCGAGCACAAGAGGATAGTTAAAGGAAGAAAGCTTTTCATGCATTATTTATTCGAAAGGCGGTATGTGTGTGTGTGGTCCCGGGAAACAGGGGAACAACAAACGGAGCAGAGGATCACGCGAAATCTCTCTCTTTGACGGTCTCTTCTGGAAGTACGAGCAACGCGATCCCCTTTTCCCCCGTCACACGCGCGAAAAGATTCTTCTACGACTTTTTAATTTGCATACTTTCCGTTCGTTGGAACCGCAGAAAGGTGATTCGGGCGAAACTCCGCCTGCCACTGCAGACGCTTTTCACTGTTTCTCCGGCGGAAATATTCCGAAACGCCTGGCGAAACTCTCCGAGACCTCGATACTTCAAGTATTCCGGACACCCAGCGTCGATATTTAGAAAACCGCCGCAAATATTGAACTCTGATTAAATTCTTACTTCGAGCGTAAGAACTACCCTTCAAACGTATCCGAGTTTAATTAAAGTTCCCCCGTCGATGCTGTTAAGATTCATATTATAAATACTCGACAGTGAAAGTTCGCCCCTCTTTGAAACTTCTCTCCTCGATCCTTGATTTCTTCGTAGGAGATAAACAGCGGCGGAATCAAGCAGATCGCGAAGATCGAGCTGACATTCCGCATTACGAGCGTTATCGGACAAACGAGTCGGGCCAATAGACCACGAGTTCCAGAAGCGACGCTGCGGTCGAGTCGAAACCGATGGGAATGGAGGGTCTATAAAGTCCGTTAAAGATGCTATCGGACGTGACCGGAACGAGGGGGCGGACCGAATTATCCGATAATTTGGCAGCCGATGGCTCATTGCCAGATTGCGTCCACGCTCTCGGCCAACACCGACTCTTGGCCACCGCGCTTTTCGCACTTCGTTGCACCGAACGAAACGATCCCATGAAAATTTATCTTCGACGACACCCCTCGACACCCTCGACACCCTCGAGAAGAAGGTCTTTACGCTTAGGTCGTGCGAGAGGAATAATAAAAGCGGCGATTAGAAAAGCCGCGGAATATAGTGAAGTTGGAATTACTTATGTAATCCGTACCAATGAAAATATCGCCGCGAATTCGATTCCCTTTCATCCGGTAAGTGGTTCGAAATCGAGGAAATTCATTTGGGAGGATTCCGACGGCGGGAATGGAACAACCGAAAAGAAAATACCGATACTCTATTTGTGTTTCGCTGTGCGCCGCGCAGGACGAAAGTTGTAACCAGGCAAGGAAAGGAAATATTGTTTCACGTAATATTTCTATACGCTCTGCGGCTATATTATTGCAGAGTCGCGCGAAAAGATCGAGCACAATCGATTGAGAACGTGACCGAGGAACAACCAACGCTCCGCCCCTCAAGTTTTATCTCTTTTTCTCTTGATCGACTGCCTTTCGTCGATTCCGCGCTCAGTTCTGCGCTCCCTCGCCGCTTCGCAATTATCAATCTGCGATACTTCCGCTAAACTTTCTACCTTGTTGCTGGTCGACACGGATGCATAAATTACAGAAATATTAATGACATCTCTCTGTAGGCAAATCCAAGTGAAAGTTTCAGTTTCTTTGGCTCAAAGATTTTGTAGAAATAATGTCGGCGGAATTGCGAGCAAGGTTTTGTTTCAATTCATCGTGGCTTTTCTTTTAACCCTGTTCAATTGTCGATAGAGATATTATTACCTGTTCTTCTATTTTCTCAATTCCGTTTGTTCGAATTTCCCATTTCCCAGATTCAGCTACACCGCGAGGAATCGCGTGTTTCGAGGAACCGGGACTCTCTAGGGAACTGGGTTCGAATTTTCCATTCAGAACAAGAGCAAGCTCGAAGTCTACCACACTGTGAATGATTTGAATTTCAAAAACATGCATCGGTTTCGTCGAAAACAGAATCGACCGTCGCGTCGATCGACAATGGGTCGGAACTTCGACGGTATTGAATTAAAGAAAGAGCTTTTGCGTATCCAAATAGAAAATATCGGGTTAACTGCCCCAATAACTCGATTTACCCCTTTTGTCGTAGGGGCGGATATTTTGACCGATATCAAAACATTCGAAACACCGTCGCAATCGATCGCCACAAGCGTCTCCGGTACCTTTGTTCGCATAACGAAACAATTTTCCGCGATACTTTCTAGACAGAGAACCAAGAAAAATGAGCGAGTTTTGTCGATGTATTTTCAAAACAAACCACCGCTGCGTGACGAATAAATAAGTAATATTTCCAAGCAAAGTTCCATCGGATAAGGAAGAATGAAATGCGAAGCGTAGCGTTGCGAGTTTCGAGAAGCGAACAAATCGGCGCATATTCTCGCGGCAAAACAAGGAAATGGAAAAATGCAGCCCACGCGGCTAGCGGTCATCGTCCTGACTAATGTCCTCTCCCCTGATGGACATTTCTCGTACGAGCGGGAAACGAAGAGCGGCAGAGGTTATCACGCGTCGTCCACGAAACCTGTTTCTGCCGTTGTAACGCAATTGTCAAAGTCCCATCAAAACGCGAGCGCGAAATGCGCCTCGCTGAATTCACGAAGGCATCGACGGGAGAAAAGCGTGGAAACGCGATCTATGATATTATTCTTTTCTACTGAAGGAAGCATGTAAAATGGGCGCGTTGCGTCCGAATCAAGGAGTTTTTGACCCAGAAAATGAAAAGGTGCGTGGCAACACCAACAAACAATTCTACCAAATATACTTGAGACCAGAAATGGGCAAAACAGTTATTTAAATAAAATCAAATGACAGACAACTTCACTTTTATCCGTTATCCGAACATAGAAATACCCATGGTGGTGTCCTATTCCACCATGGAAATACCCACGGAAAATAACGCGATTCATCTTTATTTGCGGCTCACGGACGAAAATAACTTATTCGAAATGAAGTTAGTTGAAATAAAAGATAATTTTTTTCATTCTAAGCATGGATATAGATATCACTAATTAATTAAGAATAAAAGGGCTTAGATAGAGTTTAGATAGTTCAAATATTAGAATATTAAGGGAATAAGAGAGTTAATTTGAAAGAGAAGATCCATTTAAATCGAAAAACTTACAATACTCATAATATTTTATTAATTGATAACAATAGTTATTAACAATCTATAAAAAACGACGAGTGCGATTGTTATTAACAATACAGATAGCAAAAATGATTGAAAATAGGGTTCTAATAATTATTTTATCGAAAATATAGTTATCTGGAAAATTGAATTAAACTGATGACTTTCAAGTAACCATCAATCTCTAGGTATAAGTAGAGCAGGGGGTCGTGAAATTCCTCAGTCTGCGGCGATCCGCCGCCGGGAGCGGATCGCCTTCGCGGGCCTGCCTGGCCATCGCGAGTGCCTGGGGGACATCCAGAGGACCTGGGGTGGACCAAGCGGACATCGATGGACACCGAGTGGACATCACTGACCATGAGTGACCACTGGTCATCGGGGGAGTTTCTAATGGCGCTTGCAGCGGATCGCTTCAGCTGGCCTCTGGAACCTTCCAGGACCATCGCGGCCTCATAATGGACATTCCGTGGACATCAAACTGTAAGATTTTCAATTTATTTAACTTACTAACGTTATAGTCAAAATAGTTGTATCAACCGCTTGTATATAACATACGCTCTGTCATTCTGTTGACTTCTTTAACAACTCTTTTCATAGTTTTAAGAGATCTGTCACACAGCTCTGCACTCACTCTACTGTTTGTTCACAATTATTTTCTAGATACATTGCTTGTTACTTTTGTATACCAAAGGGTTCTTTTACCCGTTAATAAATTTATATATTTACTAATCAAAATTCTTCCACATGTTTTCTTCGAATGGTTCGAATCGCCCCTGCGATTCTTTCTACATTCACTTCGTATCCCCAGGGAGCTGCGGGGTGCTCCCCACCCCGCAGTACGGGTCTGGCGCACCCGGGGTCCCGAGCCCTCCGACCCTCGTGGGGTGGGGCCCTCGCCCTTGTTGGGGTGGGAGTTTGCGCTCCTGTGATTCTTTCTACGTTGACATCGCATGGTTCGAATCGCCCCTGCGATTCTTTCTGCATTGACTTCGTATGGTTTAAATCGCCCCTGCGATTCTTTCTACATTGCCATCGTATGGTTCAAATCGCCCCTGCGATTCTTTCTGCATTGACATAGAATGATTGGAATCGCCCCTGCGATTCTTTCTACGTTGACATGGTATGGTTCGAATCGCCCCTGCGATTCTTTCACATTGCCATCGTATGAATCGAATCGCCCCTGCGATTCTTTCTACATTGACATCGCATGGTTCGAATCGCCCCTGCGATTCTTTCTGCATTGACTTCGTATGGTTTAAATCGCCCCTGCGATTCTTTCTACATTGCCATCGTATGGTTCAAATCGCCCCTGCGATTCTTTCTGCATTGACATAGAATGATTGGAATCGCCCCTGCGATTCTTTCTACGTTGACATGGTATGGTTCGAATCGCCCCTGCGATTCTTTCACATTGCCATCGTATGAATCGAATCGCCCCTGCGATTCTTTCTACATTGACATCGCATGGTTCGAATCGCCCCTGCGATTCTTTCTGCATTGACTTCGTATGGTTTAAATCGCCCCTGCGATTCTTTCTACATTGCCATCGTATGGTTCAAATCGCCCCTGCGATTCTTTCTGCATTGACATAGAATGGTTGGAATCGCCCCTGCGATTCTTTCTAGGTTGACATGGTATGGTTCGAATCGCCCCTGCGAATCTTTCACATTGCCATCGTATGAATCGAATCGCCCCTGCGATTCTTTCTACATTGACATCGCATGGTTCGAATCGCCCCTGCGATTCTTTCTGCATTGACTTCGTATGGTTTAAATCGCCCCTGCGATTCTTTCTACATTGCCATCGTATGGTTCAAATCGCCCCTGCGATTCTTTCTGCATTGACATAGAATGATTGGAATCGCCCCTGCGATTCTTTCTACGTTGACATGGTATGGTTCGAATCGCCCCTGCGATTCTTTCACATTGCCATCGTATGAATCGAATCGCCCCTGCGATTCTTTCTACATTGACATCGCATGGTTCGAATCGCCCCTGCGATTCTTTCTGCATTGACTTCGTATGGTTTAAATCGCCCCTGCGATTCTTTCTACATTGCCATCGTATGGTTCAAATCGCCCCTGCGATTCTTTCTGCATTGACATAGAATGGTTGGAATCGCCCCTGCGATTCTTTCTAGGTTGACATGGTATGGTTCGAATCGCCCCTGCGAATCTTTCACATTGCCATCGTATGAATCGAATCGCCCCTGCGATTCTTTCTACATTGACATCGCATGGTTCGAATCGCCCCTGCGATTCTTTCTGCATTGACATTGTATGGTTTGAATCGCCCCTGCGATTCTTTCTGCATTGACTTCGTATGGTTTAAATCGCCCCTGCGATTCTTTCTACATTGCCATCGTATGGTTCAAATCGCCCCTGCGATTCTTTCTGCATTGACATAGAATGGTTGGAATCGCCCCTGCGATTCTTTCTAGGTTGACATGGTATGGTTCGAATCGCCCCTGCGAATCTTTCACATTGCCATCGTATGAATCGAATCGCCCCTGCGATTCTTTCTACATTGACATCGCATGGTTCGAATCGCCCCTGCGATTCTTTCTGCATTGACATTGTATGGTTTGAATCGCCCCTGCGATTCTTTCTGCATTGACACTGTATGGTTTGAATCGTCCCTGCGATTCTTTCTCCCATTTCTTTCTTGATCCCCAGGGAGCTGCGGGGGTCCTCCCCACCCCGCAGTACGGGTCTGGCGCACCCGGGGTCCCGAGCCCTCCGCCCCTCGTGGGGCGGGGCCCTGTCCCCTTGTTAGGGTGTCCCATAGAACCCATAGTTAGGTAGGCTACTAATCAATTGAATTTTTTCCTCCAGCTTCTACAAAGAAGAAGAAATATGGAAAGAAGACATCGAACGAAAACGTCGCAACCACCGTGGTGGTTTAAGTTTAAGATATAGGATTTAAGATATAGGATTAGGATTGTAACAGTCAATGTAAAATTGCCAAGGTATCATTTGTTATTTTTGTTTGTTCGGTAATTCGCTCCTCATCTCCGATGAGGAGATCACCTCTGCTTCTATGGATAGAAGCAAGTGATCGGCTGCGGAATCGGCACCGATGGGTCAGTCCATCCCTTGGGAGACCGGTCGAGGGAAAAGTGTTTCGGACGTAGGGGGGTGCGTGGTACCGCGCATCTGCCTGCGGAAATCTCTCGGGGGCAGGTGCCTCTTGGTCAGTCGCCCGGACTCAGGTCCACGTGGCAGAGGTCGCGTGGCTCCTGCGATGGGAGCAGGGAGGGAACCTGTTCTCGCGAGGTGCCGAGCACCTTCCTCTCTGCCGTGCTTTCAAGGTGGTAAGATCTGCACCATCGAATGTCGGTTCTCAGTTGCGACGCGATAGAGTCCCTTTTTCTGCTTTCTCGTAATGATACCTCGGTAATTCTTCGAACCGAGAGGATGGATGAAACTTTGATTCCATCCATCTTCGAGGTTCACTAGTTTAAGTGTTAGAGTTTAAGATTTTTGTAAGGGGAGATCGATGGAACTTTGATTCCATTTATCTCTCATGGGTCACTAGTTAATCTAAGTTTTGGTTTAAGTTCCTATTATAAGGCTCCATGTACAATTGCCAAGCAATCATTTCTCAGTTTTCTTTGCTCGTTTATTCGCTCCTCATCTCTGATGAGGAGATCACCTCTGCTTCTATTGACAGAAGCAAGTGATCGACTGTGGAATCGGCATCGATGGGTCAGTCCATCCCTTGGGAGAGCGGTCGAGAGAAAAGTGTCTCGGACGTAGGGGGGTGCGTGGCGACACGTATCTGCCTGCGGAAATCTCACGGGGGCAGCCCTGTAAGCCTCTGCGGTAAGTCGCTCAGAATCAGGTCCACGCTTGCGTGGCTCCTGTGATGGGTGCAGGGAGCGTGGTCTGTTGTCGTGAGGTGCCGATCACTTTCCTCTTTACTGCGATCTCGAGGTGGTAGGATCTGCACCATCGAATGTCGGTTCTCAGTTGCGACGCGGTAGAGTCCCTTTTCCCCCTTTCTCATAATGATAGCTTGGCAATTCTTCGAACTGAGAGGATGGATGGAACTTTGATTCCATTCATCTGCGAGGTTCGCTATATTAAGATGCGAGCCGAAGAGATGGAGGGAACTTCGATTCCTTCCATCTCTGAGGTCCTCTAGATTAAGATTTTTGTGAAGGGAGATCGATGGAACTTTGATTCCATCCATCTCTCTCTGGGTCTCCACTCGCAGCAACCTCCACGTGGTGAGACCTGGGCAATCGATAAGCATCGAGCTAATTGGCTGCGAATTTGTAATGAAATAGATATAAGATCGCGGCTATCAGACTTGGAGATTTAAGACTAAGTGTAATAACTCATAATAAAAGAAGAAATGATATTCAATGTGTTCGAATTTATCTTTATCCCAATTCCACATTTCCTTCATTTTCAAGTTTATTGCGATGAAAGATGAATAGCTATGAAGAGCTTCCATTTTTCATTTTCAAATAATATCACGTCGAATAATAAAATTATTTGTCAGTGTCGGATAATTTCACTTAGAATTAAAATTGTCTATTATTTCAACGAACTTCGTTTCTAATATATTATTTTCATCTGTGAGCCGCGGACTTAGATCATATAAGAAATAGACACGGCTTCAGACAACTAGGTTGAGGCAAAGATAACGAGGAAAATTTAGCCCTCGTGACGTGACAAAATAATTTAAGATGTAACGCTAACTTCAGATATAAATACGCCATCTTAAATTATCTTGTGATGTCACGAGGGCCAAAATTTCCCCGTTATCTTTGCTTCGTTTTTTATCGTGGATCTTTATATGTATACAGGCCGTGTCTATTTCTTATGTAGTCTAAGGCCGCAAATAAAGATGAATTGCGTTATTTCTATGTTCGGATAACGGATGAAAGTGATGTTATCCGTCATTTGATTTTATTTAAATAACTTTTTTGCCCAACTCTGCTTGAGACCGTCAGAAAGAGTCTCTCACCGTGCTGCGCCGGTGCGACACGGCGGTTCGGCGAGTCGATCGATGGAATGGTTCGATCGTGCATGGGTGCGTTTAGATTCTTGAGTTTAAAACAACGGACCACTCTACTTCTTGTATCGCGCTCGATGCACGATACAACAAAGTTGCGGAGTCTATCGCCGTGGAAATCAGATTCACGCGAAGCCGATGGCGGTATTAATCAACAAATCTCCAGGGAGTCGTGTAGCTCCCTGGCGCTACAATAATTTACAACGTAAGCGAAGTTGGCGTTAGACCGCGGGCACTTCGGTAATAGCTGTAGCGGTGTTTTCCAACTTGGGGAACGCGATAAAACAGCAGTAAATATTAAAGCGGAAACGTAATCGGGAAGGGGACTTCTTCGCACGTTTTTCCACGTTACCCTGACTCGCACGAACATATATATACGTAGCATGCATGGCGTGAGATGCGGTTGGCACGAAACCGCCAATACTCGCGCGAAGAAACTCGGCGAAATGCAGTAGCCAGGATTCGCGGGATCTTGACTTTGAACCTCAAGCTCGTGCTCGGTACGAAATTGTATCAACTTTTCCGACGAACGATAAAAATGTGCGCAATATGGAGGATAACCATCGCACGAGTGTGAAATCTCGTGACGACTGAAAAACTGAGCTCCAATTTTGAGATCGACCCGTAAAAATATCTTTTATTTTTCCTGGGAGCTCCTATAAATACGTGCGATATCATGCTGTGCTCGCGACCGTCGGGTCTCGCGGTATGAATGGCGTTCGTAGAGATAGTCGAATGGCTGAATCGAGATCTTGCCGGCTTTTAAGCTTTTCTGGAGCGGAGCAAACCTCGCCTTTGAAATTCCGCAGCTCGAAGGTTCTTGCCAGCCGCGGATTAATCTTGGGATTCGAAAAATATGTGAAAAACTGAAATTTCCAGGCTCGAACTAGCGCTCGGTATCTGTGCCAGGGAAGACAGCTTCTCGAATTCTCCGAGAGTCTTCTGGTCCATGAAGCGCGCACAGTTCACCGGGAATAATCCGAACTTTTCGGACGGAGATTTTCTCGGAATCGCAGAGACCACGCGGAGAGTGCGTACGCGTCACGGGTTCTCGAGATATGAAGTCTAACTCGAGATTATCTGCCGCGGAATAATGTCGTGCCCGGGAAACAGTGACCCGGGGAAATCCCGTAAACGGGGGAAAAGAAAAGGAAAACCGAGGGAAAGAGAGCAACCCCGATGAAACACGTACGGAGCGGTGAGCAAACCACTGAGCGGAATACAAATGCGTCGGCTGCTATCATATTCAGATTACGTCGCGATATATTTAATGCCTTCCAGCGAATTGTCGTATCAATGCAATGTTAAACGCATTAACGATGCGCTCGACCGCGCTATCGAGCTTCTTTCCGCCGCATTCAGAATGCCGTTGCGATCCTCCGGTAATCTTCGAACAATAACATCGCGCAACCTCCAATTTCCCCCGGCCTCCTTCGAGAATGAAAACGCAAGGTTCCGCGCACGAACGATAATCACGCTTATCTAGATCAATTACTTCTAAGGATTATCTCCGTCGGATGAGTTTGACCGTTCTTATAAACTCATATAGGCGTTCGTTGCTGCACAAATTCCAGAAGGTTTCAGTGTTTTCTATGTTGTTTAATGTGCGCGTAAAAATTATACACCTTGTAAATAATGAAAAACAAAGTGTGTGTGTGTGTCAAGCGCGCGCGATAGAAGTGGAACACAATGCCATTTTTTTCTTAATTACCATTTCTTTCTACATACTTGCATAAAGGGGCTTTGTGTTCCACTTCTATCGCGCGTGCTTGACACACATTTTTTCTTACACGATATGCTTTCGAGTGTCGTGTATTTGTTGCCGACATGATGAAATTTAAAATTGTGAAACAATACATAAATTTAATCAAATACAACACTGACAATGCTATATGTATAATGATTCTGTAAGACCAAATTCTGATAGTGCAGTAGGCCTAAAAGCGAAGAGGACAGAGAATACTGTGTATAAGAATTTTCGTAATGATTTTTGGTCTCACTTTGGATTTCATGAATCGATTTTACTCGTAACGCGCGCCAAGAAACGTTCCATTTGAAAAGATTTCTGTTTCATTTGGATCTTCCGATTCTGTGTTTAAGGTATATTTGAAACACTCCATCTTCCCACGGCCAGGTTTACTGCGAAATATCTGGGTCTCGCACTCCACGACTCACGCAAAGGATCTTATTTGAACTGTCTACTATTTCACATTTCGCGCGACGTGACAGGACTCTAAACTAAATTCAGTGACGTGGAACGTGTGCCGTATTTGCTGGTGTTCCGCGGACGATACATCATTCGAGAATTATTCCCACCGTTCCACGGGATCTTGCCTCTTTCTGCGATACGTTCGACGTCGAATCGGGAGAGAGAGAAAGCCCAGTCAGCCCCCGCGTTGGGAAAAAATTGCATCTCGGATCGTGGAAAAATGAAGTTTCACGAGGGGATCGACTCGTTCCTCGAACGGAATGAAACGCGACGTTATCGATCGCAGGACTGACGAATTCATATTTCGAGAGATCGAAATTATTTAACCCATTCATTTTGTTTCTTCCAATGCTGTATTAAATAATATAAAAGTAATTAATTTCAAAACTTTAAGCTATCAACTTTCGATAGAAAAAATCATGCGCGTTTGACGGGCAACCATCGACGCTTTCACGATCTCAAATGCAGTAACGAAATGGTTCATTATTGCAACAAAGCTTGTCGTGTTTCAAGCTCCCACGCATCGAGTTACAAACGCATCGCTAAACAGTAAAGCAACAACGGTCCGTGAAACTGCGAAACACCGCCGGAATATTTCTCGATGCGCGGAAAATATTAAACAGCATCCTGAAAATTTCGTGGATTCTCTGCGCGAAATTTGAAACGAAATTAACTCTCGCAAGATGAATTACTATTCTGGTTCGAATTTAATTTTTACACTGCGAGTATTAAAAATATACGGGGTGAGGTGCTAAAAATTTAGTACAGTATTTTTTCTTGTAGTTTTCGAGAAAATTGATCTGAAACAGTGATTAACTTGATAGACGATTAAATGCAACTTGGTATTTGTGTATTTGTAACGCGAGTAATTTGAGAAAAATCTGAAGAATTAGAAAAATTTCTATACAGTACTTACGATATCTATTCTAAATCTCCTATCGATTTGAAAACTTTAAGGAATGAAGTTGAACATTTGAAGATTTTTAGACTTAAAATTGGAAATATTAGGGGTGAAAGTTAGAGATTTGAAAAATTCAAATTGAAGATTTGAAGATATGCAATTCAGATTTAAAAACTGCGCATGAAAAATTTAAGAGTTGCAGTTAGAAATTTAACGGGTGTAAAGCTAAAAATTCTAAGACTTGGAATATAAAGAAAATTTGAAGATTTTAAGACAGCAATTTGAAGATTTCTGGTTGCAGATTTCAATATTTCAACATTTTTTAAGTAAAAATTAGAGATCTAAATAGTTTAAGTCACAGATTTAGAGATTTTGAAAGTGAAAAATAGAGATTTTTAAATTTAAGAGTATAAATGTAGACATTTTTAGATTTGAAGTTAAAAATTTGAAGGTTTCAAGTTTGAAATTTGGAGATTGTAAATAGTAGATTTTAAAAGTTGAAAATTTGAGGAATTAGAATTAAAAAACTAAAATCAGCAATCTAAGAAGAATGACTAAAATTTCTGTGCAAAACAATGTCCATCCCAGTGTCTAGTAAAATTTATATTACACAGATCATGCAATTGATTACAAAATCAATTTTCTAAATAAGAAAGCCTCAGAAAAAAAGTGTTACACCACATGTTTTCGTATTCTTTCGCGCAGAATCACTCTCCTGTCCAATAGTACGATTTCCAGCCCACCCTGTATATTTTAGCTGATGCGAATCAAAATGACCCAGCGTTAAACCCTTTCTAGGTTTAAAGAAGAACCACAGTGTTAAAAAAAAAAGAGGAACGCCCGAGGTCGACTTCCTTAACGTCGAAGGATGCTTTAACGGCGCTGTAACGCGATAGAGTCGCAAAAACGAGGAAACTGCAACGGAGGTCACGCAATTATAAGGAAACGGGAGTCGCGCCGCGTTACGGCGCGGCGGTCCTACGTTTCTGCAAGGGGTTGTAATCGAGCCTAATGAAAGATTACACCGGAATAAGTCGAGATAAAACGAGGTTAGAAGTTACGTAGTGTATGGAACGCGATAAAAAGTTTACGAGCGTCGACTGCTCTCTTTGGAAAGCCGTCGGCTTAAGGCGATCCTCGACCTTCGACGACAACGCC
The DNA here is from genome assembly GCA_030770465.2 of Perdita meconis. Classification (NCBI taxonomy): domain Eukaryota; kingdom Metazoa; phylum Arthropoda; class Insecta; order Hymenoptera; family Andrenidae; genus Perdita; species Perdita meconis. Next base: position 10,215,799 of record JASKOS020000011.1, on the reverse strand, counting down.
GCGATAAAGGCGAATATTTATGCCACTTTTCACTTTTCGTTTGCATACGTGGATCGCGGGATCGCGAAGCCGAGAAGAAGAATTCAGTTGGTAGACAAACGAGGAGCGAGACAAGAAAACAACGAGCATTCCGGGCGGAAAATTCGAGCATTGTTGCTCCCTCTCGCGTCCCTCCCGAGGACGGAGCTTTTCAGCCAGCGAACTCTTCCCCTCGATCCGAGATGTTTAACTAGCCGTCGTCGTTTAATCTGCAGCGACGAGGGGAAGACGGTCTCCTCTCCGCAAATCCTCCCGTAGTCCGCCTTTGTCTCGGTTTCCCTCGTCGTTTGAAAAATCCCGCCAAGTGGGTTGACGGAAAATTGTTTGCCCGGCCCTGGCTTCTCCGGGAAAATTGGTTTAACAGATTTCCTCACAGCGAAACGCTTTTCCTGTCCGTGTCTGTTGACTTCGCGCGGAGAACGGACGCACGAGCACGCGAAAATCTAGTTTCTCGGAAGACACAACGCATTCCTTTCAGATCCAATAGAATCGCTCATCTGCCGAGAAAGTAAAGCGATTTTCAGATCTCTCAAAGTTACACCGGGGAGAACGTAAAACGCTTTCACCGGATCGCGGAAAATGCAGAAGTTTGCGCGTCGGCGAAAGAAGCATAATTAAAACCGTGGGGAAAAAAGGAGAATCGAGAAGACGCGCTCGCTAACGGGAAGCTGATTAAAATTATTGTGAAAAATTGATAAGATAGCGAAAATCCGCGCCGGGGAAATTACTTTTCGAACTGTCCCGGAAGCGAGCAGAACGCGTCCGTGTTTATCGAGATTAAGCTGCCTCCGCTTGGAAGCGATCGCTTCCGCAGGAGTCCGGCCAATTGTCCTGACGCCAGGAGTCATTCGATGAACTCGCCGCTCCAGGACTCTGCGTGGCTGCTACCCGGAATCGTTATCAGATTCAGTTTCCCGAAACGTTACTCTCACGCCACCGACCTTCGCTGCTTGCGAAAGTGTTTTTTACGATTTCGAAACCATTTCGGAGTGAATAGAGCCAGGCAAGCGCGCTATAAACGTCAATTATTCTTTATCGAAGCCGGAACATACAGGCCAATGAAACAGAATGCGAAATCAATGAAATCCGCTGTTGCGTTTCTGTCTCGAACAAGATACTGACGTTCAGAAATTTTCAACCTCCATTAGTGACGCCATTTATTTAATAAATGTCCACGATTGATGGAGAACTCGACAGAGAAACTATTTTAAATATTTAGCGAAGGCAGAAAAAATCACGCGACCGCAAAAATTTCACAGTTATAGAACAATGTTATAAAACAGTTGATTTACACGATCCGACTAACGCAATGGGACTGGAATACCGTTGGATCGAATCATGAAAAATGATTAGAAGATCACAAATATTTAGCGACTTTTTCTTCCAAACTAACTGTTAAAATTCTGTTGCATCGAATCGGGAAAAATTATTGAAAGATTAAAAATATTTAGAGACTTTTTCCTCTAAAGTGACTGTTGCCATCGAGGCCCTTTTTACGTCTAGAATTGAAATTACATGCGACGATTGTGCAATCAATTCAGCTTAAAGAATCGTCAGCATTGTCGCAGGGAAGCGAGAATATCTCTTTGTACCGAGGCGGCGCACAGTGGTCCGGATTGAAGAATAGTGTGTCATTTTTACATAACTTTTAAACCATCGGAGGTATTGGTATGAAACTTGGAACAGACAATTTTGTGATGTTAAGTTACTGAAATATTAAAGAAAAAATTATGTCAATACATTTATTCCTAATATTATTACTATTCTTGTTATTGTTATTCATATTATTATTATTACCATTATCCTTGTGTATTTCAGATTATTCACTTATTAATTCTAGAGCTCCTGGATCTAATTTTTTTATTTTTTTATTTGATAACTTCATTCTTATATTAAACATGTATGGGTCCGATGTTAAAAGAAGTCGATATAATATGTCTTCATTTGTTGCTGTTCTCGAACATTTTCGGGTATTTCTACTTCTAATGCGTTTGAAATCTTTATGTCATGTTTCCTGAGCCTCTTCAAAAAGTTGTCCTATTGGAAGTAATGCATACTATATTATTTCTGCTCCATGCATTAATAGCTTGTGCACAGAAGATGGCATGTAGTACCACCCATAATTTTCAACATAATATTTTGCAGTGTCTTGTGTATATTGCCGGAATTTTTGAACATTTATTTTGTACGGGGAAGAAATCAGCTGTAATAAAATGTAGATTTCATAAGTTAATATAACACTAAATTCTACTTTTCTAAATCTATTTAGTTCAGAGAGCAAGTACTTATATGAAGAAGACATCGTACAATATTAACCATAATACAATATTTTAGTTGACTTAATGCATAAAAATGCATAAAGCTAATATCAAGACATACTTCATTCTATACCATTTAATTTTGTTTCATGACATTTTTTCTATCTCTAAACGTTCTAAAGATATAGTTTTTTTCTGTTACGTGGGACGTGTGTTTGAACGCTGTGCCTAGTCGCAGCGTCAGACGCATACACGACGTCCCATCTTACGCTGCGCTGGTGACTTTAAACAGCAATAACTTCAAAACGGGGACCAACGGGGACACGATTCTTGTATAATTATGTTAAGAAGAGTATGCCAAACATATTCCAATTTGTTAAAATGCGCGATCTATTGGGACTTAAAAGATATCCCTTGTCAATTGGAGAGAATTTTAAGACTTTTTCATATTTTATTCAGTATTACTTTTTTTCTATATACTGTACAGTAATTGTTAATATAAGGTATGATTTCTTATCACAAAAGTACGCTCTTTATTTACAAAGAAAAATGAAGTGAAAATATTAAACGAGATTCTCAGGATATCTCCGAAAAAGAAAGCAGTTTCATAAATTGAAAAACACAATTCTTAAAACGTCCGACTTTAAGTGTCGGTTTCTACTACAATTTCTATTAAATTTGATTAATATTTTCATTTTCGAAACCAATGGACATTTAGGAAGTAATATATATTCAGTAAATATCGATGTGAAACAATTCATTTTTTGGCAAAATGGCACAGCATTCTTAAATCCGGACCACTGTGCGGCGTGGCGGTCACGTTTAACAGTCATCCAATTTAACTGTTTCGAAGTGAGATACCGGTACTGCATAACAAACACATCCACCACAAAACGACGTCTCCGCGTGCTGCTGACCGCACTTTCGTTCGAGAATAACGCTGCGACTTTAAACGTTCTCATCCCTCGAGATTTCTCTCCGCCTTTCCGCCAAAACGGCGCGGCGCGACGCACGGCATCAAAGGCGCTGAGAAAACCCGAGGAAACAGGGCAGGAAATTTTAACGCAGTTTCGTAGCGACCGTGCTTTATCGTTTAATTTCAGATTATTTCGTAATTGGTCGTGTGCGCCTGTGTACACAAATATTTTCCGGCAACACTATTTTCTCGCTTATCGTTATATTCGACCGTAAAGCTCGCTGCTCGACGACTTCGCCGAAAACTGCGGAATTATTTAACGTGGTCGTACTCGTTCAAGCAGCTCGAGTTCGAGCTACCAGACGGAGTGAAATGTTACCGAAAGAAAGGCGCGCGTCCACACACAACCCACGCGTAGGGGACGCAAACTCTCGAGTTATTCGAATCAATACTGTGGCGGTTGCGGACGTAAATAATTCAGCGGCGGCACGTATTATGCGGCCAATAACGCGGCCGGAAAATGCCCCGGAGGAAATGCATTTTCCACGACGCGCGGCGGCCGAAAAAAAAATGTCTCGCGATCGTTTCAGGAACGAGACTTTACGAGAGACGCTGGATTACGTTGGCTCGCGTTCCATCGCGGCCACGACGAACGCGTCGAGGATAGTTTCCAGAGGGAAAATGCGGTCGCGATATTCGGGTCGACGGAAAAATGCAGATTCGGCCGAGAAACATATCGCGCGCTGAACGCGAATATGCGGTAGAACCTCGATTACCGAAAAATTCTATAAATAAATTTCGATGAAGCTTTGCGCAACGACTTCGTAAAACATGGGTTAATTTTCTAGTTTAACGAAATCCTGAGAATCTGCGAATCGGTGGAATCCGAATCGGAGCGGAAGTGGGGATTATTCCCAGGGGAAGGTGTGCTTGTTTTAAAGAAAATACTCGGTTAATGAAAATGATTACAGTAAACTCCGTCCCGTTGAACCACTTTAGAACTAATGTGCTCTTTTAAAGTAACTCTGAAACTCAAAGGCAAAGCGATAAAAAAAAAATGGAATACGAATTTCCCGTTGTTTACGCTTTTCTTGTCGGCGCTTCTTGTTCCCCGCATTGGAAAGACACCAAGCAAACGGCAAGCGAAAAGTGGTCGACTTAATAATTTCGCTACAGGTGAATTAAGTAAAGTGGATGTTTCTTAACAACGAAATTAATGCAACAGAAAGTCGGTTCTCTTCCGCAGACTCGCTCTTCTGCTCTTCGCATCGCCGAGCCTAGCGTTTTCTTCGAAGCAACTTTTCAAGAAGCAGCCGCGTTATTCCCGTTGCTTCCGCTTTACAATTCAACGCCTCCCACCCCCTCGACCCATTTGCTTTTAACAAAGTCCCTCTTCTTCCGTTTCCAAGATCGGATTAAGTTTCCCGTATCAAAGTAACCAGAACTTTTCGAAAACTCAATTCGAGCGTAATCGGCTGGGCTCCGTCGATACCAACTTTGAATCAGATTAAAAAACATTCGCGACGTTACCTCGACGCATCGGTTATGGCGTCGACGACAGAGAGAGGGAAAAAGCGACGACCGAAGAAGAGGAGCCGGAAAAGATGGAAAGACAAATTGTTAGCAACGAACGCGCGATCACGGGACGTCGGATTAAACGCGAGAGGAATTCGCGCCAAATCCAACGAGCCGGCGTTTATCGGAATTCGGATTATAAATGCAAACTCCGTTCCGTAATTGGTCACCATGAACCGTGTACGGATGTAAACGCGCAATTTTTCCAGGACCAGCTTTCCATCGCCGTTCCCTTTCACCCTTCTCTCCCTTTTCCAAACGACACGAAGCGTTTCTCGTTCCTCCGCGCGGAGTAATCGATCGCAATTTCGTGCGAATTGCATGTAACTCTGCGAGTGTTAATTTAATGGTGACGAGACCCGGCTTATCGTATCGCGAGACACATTCGGACGACGAGTTGCGAGAAACGCGCACGTACCGTTCAGTTGTCCGTGAATATCGTTGCGAACGGACCATTCAATAAATTAAATGGACGATGCATCCATTACTTTAAACCAGCCATACTCAACTTTTTCTATACATACGTTTGCTACGTTACGCGGACCGCAACATAATACACCGTACCTCATAATACAGGATGTACCAAAAATCTTGTAGTTCCTTGAAAAAGGTGATTCGAGGGTGATTTGAAACAACTTTTTTCTTGGCGAAAATGTTAACTAAGGCTTTATTTATGGGTTATTAAACAAAAAACTCGACGCAGAGTCAACTTCTGCGTCAGTAAATGGTTTCATATGTTTACCAATGTACAACAAACTTCATATGACAAACTTCATAGGTTCGATTGAAACTTAAGAGAGGAGCCTAGTTTAAGAGAGTAAAAATTCCGAAGAACCTGTGACTCTGCCCACCAAAGATTATTTCGATGAAATCGTATTAGCACATTTCACGGGATACCAAGTTCCCGCATTATCGTTCCCCTTTTACCCGCGTCATCTTTCCGCGGAGCTCCTTCCGGCGTCGTTGTAATTTACGAGAAAAATAACGGGCGCGAACGGCCCGCTGCAAATGATACAACCTGCTGATTCCACCGTCTCGTTTCCTTTTTCCTCGACTTTTCCACCGGATCCCATTTTCCCGCGGCACTTTCAACGATGCTTTACGCGTACGCTTTCAGCCTCCGGTTCCGCGCTCCGTCGTCGCATTTTAATCGACAACCTCGACGAAGCACCCCTGCCGACTCGGACCACCCCTTGTATCTCCGCCGACGGAATTCTTGGCGATGCTTCAATTCTGACGGGGAAAATCCGCCCGCGAGAGGATTAAATTGACAGGAAAGTTTCCCGATACGACCGACGGGATATCGTCGGGACGCTTTTCCGTTGAATAATTTGTTGCGCAATATCGTTCCTCGGGAAGCGTTCGTCGTTGGAACGAACGTTTCGACGTAACGACTGGAGCGTTCGTTTCCGCTTTATCGATAAATACGCGACGGCGCGACAGTAAATATTAATTACGAGTATTAGTAAATTAAATATTAACTGCAGTCGACAATCAACTCTTTGTTTTCAACGCGAGGTAAGAGACACTCGTCCGCGACGAGCTATTCGCATCGCCGCCGACTCGTTCAGCGCTCTCAAAATCGCTGTTTTACGACCGGAGATCACTTTACAGTCCCACTTTAATTGCGCCAGACTCGATTTATGGGACTGCGTCGTCTCCTGAATCGTGAAAACGCGGGGACCATTTCCGGGCTATCAACGACGGAACGTTCAAAAATGTCTGACTCGAAGCGTCACGAATATCCCATCCTCCCCCGTTTCCCCTATCAGTTTTCCGTAAATTCGAACTTAAGCCGGCTATAAACTTGCTGTTTGCTGCCGTTTCATTTCGCGAATAATTTATCGTCTGATCATCCCCGCCACGTACAGATTTCCCCGGTCGCTTGTCATCGCTTTAAATAATTCCGCTTCATTACATCCTCGTTCGAATCCCTCGGAGCATCAAACCCACTGTGTATTAATGGTCAACGCTCAACGACATCGCCATCTTTTCCTACGGCAAATTAATATCCGGCCAATTTTCCACGAGATCCGGAATTAGAGAGCCGAACGCCTCGACTAAGCTCCTCGTTAACTCCCACCCAATCACTGTTATGGCATAACCGTGCGGCAATGATCGCCGAATATTCAATTAACGGCGATTAACCCTGCCACGGCTCGGTGGTCGCGGGAAATTAGCCGCGATCGAGAATTTCAACTAAAAAGCCGTGCTTAAATACGAAAGGACGAGAGAACCGCGCGAACTATGTCCACCTTCAATATTTCCGTTATTTGAAAATAACATGAAAAAATGTTATGCACAGGGTGGACGGAAAGTTGCGAAGGGGTCTCAAGTCTTAATAACTTTTCTTAATTAAAAGTTTTTTCAATTCTTTTATGTCAGATCTTAAAGACAGACACAGTATGTATAATTTCTTAAGGCCATTTCAAGGTTATGTTATTATACATGTCTGAAAGTATTTTTTGATCAGCTACGTGATGCAAGAAAAAGATGTATAGTTTTATACGAAAAAAGCACCGATGACTTTATTTTATACAAAAAAAAAAAACTCCTAAAAATATGACCTTGGAAAAAAGAATTTCACGTTAGGTAAAAAAATTGTTTGTATCGTCAGAATTCCAAGAGATATTTAGGTGGCGTTATTTAAACGGACCACCCAGTAGATATTCCACGTTTAATGCTACTTTACACTTCACAACGTTTCCTCCAAAGTATCAAAAATACTCGGAATAAACCAATCCCTCGACAACTCCCTGGCAAGGAAGCTTTTCTCCCCGGAATCCACCCCCGAGGTGGCTGAATCTTTCCCAAGCTCTCGTTTGCGCTGACCGCAAGCGGATTCGACAGACTCCCAGGGACCAACCGGGAAACTTTTCCTGGAGAGAGGCGCAGGGAGACGAAGGAGTCGCGGCTCTCGGAGAGAAATCGAGAGGGTGGCGGAGAGGCAAAACGCCGAGAAGAAAGGCGAGCGGACAACAATGGCCAGAGGCTGGTTCCGCGATGGGGACAAAGGGGAACGACGGTTCGCGAAGTAGATAGAAATCCTTCTGGCGCGGAGCATAATTTATCGCGGGTACGGCCCACTTAGTCGTGGCCGGGAGTCATTAAGGACGGCCGGCTGGCACGTCAGGAGTTACACACTTTGTCACGGTAAGTTTCTCCGGCGCGGCGTGGCAATTTTGCTGGCCGGTCGCGCCGGTCGCGCCGCCGCGCCGAGCCAACCCACGGCTCGATTAAATTACCCGCCACCGACCATCTCGCTCCTAGTTGTCGCTGGAGGGACGATGGAAACTTCTCCACTTACCCTCGTTTGTTCTTTCGGCCTTTCCCGAACACCGCTCCTCCCCGATCAACGTCTGTCGACCGACCTTGCGCCCGACCGCAGATTAAGTGCTACCTACCGCCCCGATGAACTGCCGTCAAGGAACTTGCCACCGAATCTTCGGATTGATTCCGCTTTTGCTCTCCGTCGTGTTCCTCGTTTTCGTCGAGCAACGGCGCGCGGCGGTACTTACTTTCGCTTACCGCTTAAAAATTCGACTTTTGGGTTTTTGTATATTTCAATCATTTCACCGTTTCCATGCATTTTTGAAGTTTAACTCGGAACTATCTTTTTTCAAAGCGGTGAACATAAAACCTGCTCTAATGATTTGAATGAAAATGGAACCATAGATACACGAAACTATTGTCTACAATGTGCCGAAAGCGAATTTTCTATATAAATTTAATAAAAAAAAAAAAAAAAGAAATAAAATATTTTTTATGGAAAAGAATGTCATGAATGAAAGAAAAAATTCTATTTCAAACGATCGCCAATTCTAAATTCGACTTATTGATTGAGTTCATTCGATCTTTCATTTTCAAGAGCAACGTTTGAGCAAAAGATATCTACCAGACAAGATATTTTAAAAAACACAACTATCAACGGCGACATCTGTTTCGATTAATATTTCTTTATTATTCAGAGCGTATTTTTTACTTAAAAACGCTAATAATTAGTGAACTTTTACCAAAGAAATTTTTACTCAAAGTGCTATTCTATATACTGCCGCTCATAAGTTACTAATTATTAATTTAACTTAAACAAAGCTTATAGCACAACATACTCAATTAAATATAATTGTAATAAATACTTAAAAGTCGCCAATAATCGTTGATATGTTTTACAATTACTCCACACAGTGTGGTTCTAATATTAATCGCCAACAGAGTGCCGAGTACATCAAGTAATAAAGTAATCGAATACTGAATAATTTAAGCCGCCTTCTACATATTGCATTAAATCATTGAATCCCCCAAGTAATAAAAACCGAAGATAATTGAAATCCGATTTTACCGTGACTGTATTTTCGATTTGGTTAGCCAGAGATTAAAAGAGAACCGGCGAACGTACTACGCTCGGCCACGGCCGACGCTAATATGAACTTAATTCGCAGGAAAGAGACTTAACGTACATGCATAAAGCGCAATCGCAATCGCCTCGTAGAAGGGCTTAACGCGCTAATCGTGCCGTTGCAGTGGCCCTTGCGTAAGGCGGCTTCAGTGGCCGTAACGTGGAATCGCAGCTATGAAAGTGTTTTAAGTAGTAAAATTTAAAATTAGGTAGCCATCAGCTTTCAGTGTTATATGCACGCGAATTGCGCGTATACCGCGTAAACTTTTTACGGGTCGCGTAATTTTATGCATTCAACTTAACGTTCGAGCCACCAATTGCATCAGATTTTTATTTTTAAAAAAAAAGTGATGCGCTGCGAGTCAACAGCTTCTCAATACTTCTTTTAGAAGACCGTTTCACGTCGAATCGCGAAGCTATAGTTTCTGAATTGCATCTCGGAAGCGGAGACTTCGTCGCGAAGAAAGTTGTCGAGCAACAGCAATTTCGCGCAATTACTCGAAAGGCTGGAAGATCCGGGAGACCCAGATGCGTCAGAACTGTTCGTCTAATAAACGTCTATCAGACAACGCGGCTACTATCCAAACAATCTTCTTGTCGCGTCGCGTCTCGAAAGAACGCTCGCCAGAATCGCAAAGTGAATTGCGAGATTTCCAAGTGCGCGCTTCTCGCGAGTATGACACCGGCCCTCGGTAACTTTCGAAATGTAAAATTCTACACAAAGTTGCGCGACCCGTTCGACGTTATCGAAGTCTGTTTGAGTTTCCCGGGGAATTATTTAATCAAACTTTCTCGAGCTTCGCTCGTTTGTTTGCAACGCCGCGCCGTGCCAAGCTCGCTCCCTAATGAATATCCGACAGACTATCGAGCTATCCCCGTCCTCGATACGGCAAAAGGAACGACCGCGGATAGGCGCGGCGCCGCGCCGTACCGAAGCTTCGGAAAGAATTACGTTTCCCGCGTTGGCTGGCTCGTCTTTCAATCGTGACTGGTTCGACAAAACCGAGTATCGGGGAAAACGAAAATCCCCCCTCGCCGAACGACCGCGCGCCCACGAAACGTTTCTCTCCGCGACGGAACGTTATTACGCGACAAATGGTAATGCATACGGCGGAGAGAGAAGCCGGAATTTTGAAGACGGATTCGAATTGAAACGGCAATGGAAGATTCAGATATTCGCCACGGCAATCTTGTTGAACGTGTCAAACCGTATCCTTCGCCTACCGCCCTCCCAAGTTCCGAGCTGATACGTCTGTCTCCCGGCTACGGAAACTACCATCGAGTTTCGCGACGTCTCGCCTCTATATTCCTCCGAAATATTCAAATTCCGGTAGACTACTCCGTGTGGCCCGCATCATTGTTACTGCTTCTAGGGGAAACACGTGTCATTCAATTTCTACTCTTCCGATTTCGTTGCCTTGTGCTGTATCTCGACAAGGAAACATCAATTAAGCCCGATTTACGCGAAATTCACATTACGTCGCACACTGGATGATAGGCACGAAAAATTGGACAGAAGTCAATAATACCCGAGAACTTGCATTATTAGCAAATATGAATATCAAGCGTACCTCTAAATCGTCGTAGGTAGTAAATTAATTAAATTTATTAATGTAATTATTAATTTAATTAATTTAATTAATTATTTTATTAAGCAGTGTAGCTAGTAAATATAAGTAAATAATCCAATACGGTATATCTAATATATGTAACTAAATATCAGTAATAATATACAAATAAGTAAAATATAAAACTTGTATTCTTATTATTATAGACTATTCATTTATAATTTTTACTATGGACATTTTAATTTATACTGTCGTTTGCTGTCGTTTTTCATAAGTATGTACCACTTTCTATTAGTGAAATTTTAATATTGTAATGAAATTACTTTGTCAATATCAATAATATACAACATAAGTAATCCATAGTGAAACCCTCAATTTAATGGTAGTTCGTCCATTATTAGCATTTTTATAATGAATATAAAGTCCATTGATCGAGGTCTCACGTTGTTTAATTTTTGAGGCATCAAGTTTCGAGAACGTTGAAATTTTCACGCGTGTGGAGCTTTCAGATGACACTCCAGATTTCACGTATAATAAGGTGGAAACCCTGGTCCCATGGTTTCCATGCGAGAAAACGTCCGCTCCCCGAAGACCATAGCCAAGCGGAACACCGTCAAGTTTTACGCGCTGGAGCGTGAAACGCGTTCGCGATACCGTTTAGGGAAATCCTTGGGGTGAAACGTGTCAACGCTCGACGACGAAAGCGTTTCGTGTCTAGTCTCCCCGAGAGACAACAGCGGAAACTTGGTCACCGCTTCTTAAACTTCTCCGATTGGGTGTCTTGAATTTCTTCCAACTGCGAACCAGAGAACTGACTCGAACGTCACGCACCGACCCGTTCTCCTCAGGCTATCGACTCTGGTGAAAAGCCAGCCCTTACCAGAGAATCGTCCTGTCAGCGCAAAGGGAACTCTGAAAGTCTTCCGCGCGACAACGAAAAATTCGAACAAGAAAATCGAAAGAGCCTCCCGACGCGCGTAACTCCGAACTCTCGAGTCTTGTAAACTCGAGCCCGAGGCGAGGGCGGATTAGCGAATTACTGGTTGCTGCCGTTTAATTATTCGCCAGAGACAAGTAGTGCGGCGAATCGTTACCGAAGAAAACTCGAGCGACCGTTGCGAACGCGACAAATGCGAGAAGGAAAGGATTTCGGGGGGATTTTGGGGTGTAGAAGGAAGCGGAAGCGACCGTCGCGTCGGCCGAGGATACGATCGTTCGTCTTCGTTCCAGGGAATCGGCGCGGTCGGGGTTCGAAAAGCGTGGAGACGGTCGCGTAACCTGTTGTGCCCCCGGCCACCGCGACAGCTACGCGATTTACGGCCTCCTCTTAATTAATGCCAATTAAACGGGGGCGCACGATCGACGCAGCCCTGTCCATAAATAACTCCGCTTCGCCCGTGACGGTACTTTATTAGAGACGCCCGCGTAAATTCACCCTCTGCCGTCTCCTACTTCTACCGCCGCGACGCGTTGTGATACCGATTGCCACTTTCATCTCCGATCCTGCATTTTACGAGTCAATACTCCCGGAAACGGTTAAAGGGTTACAGTCCTCGGGAAATGTTAAGCAACGTTACTATAATTTGTTTTATTGTAATACTGTAATATTGTAACAAACAGAATTGCGAAGAGGTGAGAGAAAAATTGTTGAAAAATGTTAGATGAAATGATTAGAATGTGGATGTTTATGCCAATTCATATTTTTATGAACAAACAATAGCAACTGAATCGCAAATAAATGGGTTTTATTTTACAAATTTTATTAAGTATATTACAGTAGAACCTCGATTATCCGAATCACAATTACCCTCATTTTTTATTATTTAAGGTTTCAATTAAGTAAGTCACTAAGTATAACACTGCAGTGGGACACCGATTAGAATTTTAACTATGATTTAACTTTCTACTAATTATTAGCATTTCATTTTATAAATATCAAGTCGCTAATATAGAGATTCTACTGTATATTTTTGATATTTTATTGTATTTTTATATCTGTGGGCATCCTTATGGGTTTTTTAATGATAAAATTACGCCTACATATTATACTATACAGTAATGATGGACGTTTGAACCTGAACTTCAAAACATATTAGAAGTTTATCATGAATGTGGAAATTCGGATTTCATGGAAATTGTGGAAGTTTTAATAGTTCTGAAAGTCCTGAAATTCTTGGAAGTCTTCATCTTTCTTTATTTCTTGATCTTCCTCGAACTTTATTGAAAAATATATGAATATCCATCAAAATCTGTCAAAATTCTTACGACTTTCAAATCTATCTACAACTTCAAGATGATCGAGACGTCATAAGTTATAACTACACACCGAATTTTATACATTCATTATTTAGTATTATTTATGGCAGTGCTAAGTATGCAAAAAATCTACAAGACTGGTAACATATCAAAAATATTATTGAAATTAATTAAACATACTGTTTTTCAAGTTTCAATTCTTTATTTGTGCTTATAAAAATTTTATTTTGTATAAAAATCAGCTTCTAGTCATAACTTTCTAAACTTCCAGGACCACTGAAACTTCGAAGTGAATAAATAAGTAAATATTCAGGATGTTTGACAATCAAAAGCACAACCGAAAACGAGAGTAATTTTTCATGAAAAAATAAGACAAAAACGTGGAGTAATATTTTTTCCAAGATTTGGTTTCCAAAAAAAAATGAACTTTCTATCCCCTCGCAATAAATAATCGGGAAAAGTTGCAGAAATGATAAACTGCAATTAAGGGCCTACAGAAAAAAAGAACGAAAAGTAATAGTAATAAAAGTCAAGTAGAAAATAATCGTGTTCAAAACAAGTAGAATTAGAAAAAAGTTAGACAGAATCGGCGAAAGGAAAAAGAAAAGAGAAAATTATTTTGACGAGTCGAGCAGGTGGTGGAGTGCAAACGCTCGCACGTGCTCGAGGAATGCGGGACGAGCGGCCGCGAGGCTGCCACTCCGTGATTTGGTGATTTACACAAGCCCCGAGCCACGGAAAAACCGACAAATTTTCCTCGGCCATCAACCTCTCGGAGAAAATGCGTTTCCCGGTGCTGATTTACGACGGCACTCGAGGAACCGCCGAGCCGTAAAATGGTCGGATAATTTCGAAGAAATCTCGTGCCCGCGGCTATCGTTTTCTGTTACTCGCCCGCCGCAATCTCGCCGCACTTATATCTCTCTCTCCGCGCGCGCGGCTCGTGCGCGGATTTCCCCTCATATTTTTCTTTTCCGTTCTTGTTCGCCGGATAAGGTCTCGACGTTAATTAATTTCAAATTCGCTCGTAACCAGGGAATAGTTTTTGAAAATTTAACAGAATATTCCGACTTTCTCACGCTGGTGGTTGGCGATCTCCGTCGCGCGTTTTTCAGGTTTCGTCTTTTCAGAAATTCCATTTTGCGAACACGCCCCAATTCGGCCGGAGAGCGTTCAGCTTCGACTGAATAATTAAGCACCAAGGCGGCCCACGATCGTTCGAGTCGTCGCGGTTTGAAGACAAACGGCGGCGCCCAGGTAAATAGACGCGGTAGATGCAATTATTTTCCACTCGCGGAAAATTCGAGGGCGAATTCCCGAGCGAGTATCGCTGTATCGGGTGATTTATCCGCGCTGAGGTTCATCGTTTTCCTCCGATGGTCGGTTAATGAAGAATTCACAGGTTGCGTGCGCGATTTGCTCAATTTTAATCGCGTTTATCTCCTACTTTCGATTCTATCGGTAATAAATCTGTTAAACGCATCCAGAGGAACGGGGACGAGGATTTATGGCGCCTCTTGCGAACGCTAGTGCTCCCTGCGGGCATTGATTAAAAGCTAATTAACGCTTTCCCCGACAGAAAGGACGACCCTCTTGCTCGGGATTTTTCGCGATCGCGACACGGACGAACCGAGCGACGGCCTCATTTAACGGGAAAACTCGTTTCGGGCGTTATCTTTTTATTTGAACTGTTCAAAGGTGGAGATGAAAGACCTTAATCTTCGCGCTCGGCACACATACGCTGCATAATAACCGTGTTATAGGGTATACTAGCGCAGGGACGCAGCACCACTGGATTATAGTCTCAAGCGTAAATACCGTTGTGCACGACCAGCACTAAAAGTCATTCTACGTCGTCAGATTTACTGACGCACAGTATATTTCGCGATTAAAGGAACGGCGAATGCGCGCAAATACGATTTGGATTACAATGTCAACGTGCTGGCGGATTAGAAGCTGTCGCTGCATTCTGACAAATGCGATCAGCCAGATTAAAAAAGTATCCGGTTAAATTGCTGACTTTTTTCTCTCCGTTCCCTACGACGAAGGAAATGAAGTCCGCATCGCGACTGTGCATATGCACGGTCGATTGAAAAATATTTTGTGCGTCGAGGTGAATACGACGTGTATAATAGAGTAATGCAATTTATTAAATATTTCACCGCGTCGACAGTTTTCGCGTCATTTTCTGTGCCTCAAAGTACACTATCAATTTTTACACAATGTGAACTATAAAAATTATAATATTTTCATATACTCGCTTTTATTATTTACGCATAAATTTAAGACTGTTTTAACTTGATTGAGATAAATTTAACAAACATATGCTTTATTTTAATATATTTAAGTATTCTATTTAATAATAATTCCGAGAAGTGTAATTAGATCATACAAAATTCTCTCAACTAAGAAAGAAAATATTTGCTTTGGTAGTTGAAAAATTCGTTAAAAATATCTGAAAGAGAGATAAAAACTCCGAAAAACAAACTGTTGACGAAAACTGTATTCCCACAACTTTAAAATTACTTCCGAACCATGTTATACAGAATCAAAAACTTTCCCATTTTCTCACTAACAGAATAATTTAAGCTGATCACGTTTATTGATTCGCCTTGTAGATTTAACAATGCGTGAAACCGCGACGGAAACAAATTCGTAACAGAAATTAAAATTGTACGGTGGAAAAAAGTAAAAACAGTGAAGCCTAAAATTGATAACTCATTCTATCCTAAAATATAAAAATACCTCTGTGATTCTTTGTACATTATTTTGGAGTATATTAAACTTCATATTCACGTCAATTTTAAGTGGTCAAAATTGCTTAAAATGGAGAAATTAATCATAATCAATATTAAGACACTCAGCGTCGAAACTCTCTGCATAATCTCTAAGTTACCAATAACAGTAACGGGGATTTGTTAAATTGATTTAATATAAGCTCGGACTCTATAGTATCTCTCTATAAACAAAAAATGAAAACAAAAATACCTTTAATCTTTACTTAAATAACAGTTAATCAGTAGTCACGTAACAATAAATTGCAATACAAAATTGCCATAAAACTTTTTACTTAATAAAGCATTAAACAACTTTCTTTATTTTTTAATGGAATTATGACTGTTTTGTCATAATTCAACGCATCTTTGTATCCTCTCTAAAAAAATATTAGGGTGAAGTTAATATCTTCAAATATCTTTGGGTGAAAATGAATTATTTCAGAAGTTCTGAATTTTTCTCTCAATGCCCATGCTCTCAAAACACACTGTGCATCCCCGAAGTAGTCAAGGCGTCCGCCAGCAAGTAGAAAACTGGGCCATGAGTCAGACCATTAGCGGCATCAAACAGCGTCACACCCTGACAACGCGCAACGATTCGAACAGCGCCGCGCCCATTTCCGTTTTGTTTGCCGCCGCAACGGTACGCGGAAAACAAACGCGTGGAACAGCCGACGCCGAAGCTCGTTCCCCTTATTTACGACAGGTCAGAGGTCGAGGGATCGGAGATCTCCCAGGCTCGTCGTGTATCGACTTTTTCTGTGATCCCGGTCGACCATAGTCGTTTCGTCGCAAATGTTTGCGGGGTCGAACAACCGACGAATCGGCTACAAAGTGGCGTCGTTTTTCTCGCGCGCGACGCAACCTCGCCCGATATTATTGGCCCACGATGCGAGCAACCGGAGCCACTTTTATCGCTGCATAAAAGAATGTCTCGACCGCGACAAAAACGACCGAGTTCTGTGCGCCGCGACCGCCTTTCCACCACTGTTATCGCGCTCGCTTCGGGCCGCCTCCGTTTCTTTCCTTCCCTCTTCTTTTTTTATTCTCCCAAGAGTATCGAGAGCTTTCACGCGAAGAACGTTACCGGGGAATACGATACTCTTTCTCTCACTCTCTCTCTCTTTGCTCCGGTAGATCGGCCATTGTCGCGGAATCTCCATTATGCGAACACTCATTGAACGCATCGTGTGTATCCGCTTTTCTACCTCTCCGCCTCCGATTCATTCGAATCCTCGAACCGCGTAAATTCCGAACGCTATCCGCCTTTATGCGGCCCGCCGCGTTTCATATCGAGAATAATTTACACGGTCGCGATCCGTTCGATGCGTGTTTCCATCGAGATATTTCGAAAAAAAAAACGGGGACAGAAACGGGCACAGTGAATAACGTTTAAACACGAATATGTATGCAACGATGTAACGCGGCGAAAGATGTTACAACGAGTCAGAATTCCCGGTTGCATATTTCAGCGTATAATACCGCGGTGAAAAACGCAATCTCGTTCGTTCCGTTGTCACATTTCGGAATTACTCTCGCTCTGCGCGAAACCATGAATAACGTTGAACCGACCGTTCGCGCGGCATTATTCAGAAGAAGTCTTACGTATTCTTGGAGCGCGCGACCGAATCCGCAGGTCGGACCAAGAAATCGAACCGAATGAGATTAATTTCTGTAAGCAGAATTCCGGGATGAAAATTTGATTCCGCATTACAACTCGAAATTAGATTTCACGTTGAGACCAGAGTCCGCTTTTAACAGAGACAATGACTCTACTCTATTTTTCGAGTGGAAGATGCCCGGTGCATATCGACCGGTCGATCGAGTTCCCGTCTCCTGGGAGAGTTTTCTTTTCGCTACGAAGAATGTTTACCGCGTTCGAGTTAAATGCTCCCCGTTGCCTCGAGAAAACTGGTGCAGCGATAAGTCACGCGGCGAAACGAGCGTTCGCGAAACTGACGGCTTCGATGCACACCTTCGTGGGAGCATCTCGATTTAGATATCGAGATAGAAGCGGCAAACAAGTCCCCTCCTCTCGTTCGCCACCGGAAATAAATCGACCACTTCGCAAATCGACGCGAAAAAGTCACGTACCGGCGGATATTCGCCTTCCTGCGCCGGAAGTCGACGAGCGGGATTCCCGGATATTTTGTATTTCAGCGACAGCAGTCGAGCAATCGCGTCGCGTTTCGTCAAAAGCGTTTCGTGTCTCGTGAGAAAACGACGCGACGCGACGCCTCGAATTCGTAGGACGTAAATAAACATCGTCGTCGGCGGGATTCGCCGTCGTCGCGCCATTCATTTCCATAGAGCGGTTTTTAGTTTCGCCACTTTTTCTAGGACGACGAGCCGTTCGAAAGCGGTAAATAACGACCTAAGCTGTTGAATGCAACAGACACAATTCAAACGCTTCTCGACGATTTATACTCGCCGCGACAAGACCCGAAAGATCGAACGTTACAACCGTCCGGCACGGCGTTCTGAAAAATACGAACGGACTCGAAAAACTTTTCATCCCTGCTATCGACGCGCGGTCAGACTCAAAATGATTCAACTATCCATAAACTACGATTCGGGATTTCAACAACTGTTCCATCCATTCGCGCGCAACTGTAGCTGCCGTTCCGCGATCAAATCCCGAAGAGGAACGAGGAATGAATCTCGCGGATAGAAAAAAAAAAACACGCAAAGAACCTTCTATAAGACTTAAATATTGAAATATGCATAGACGACGATTGATTTAGATTCGTTACGCGGTTCGTCGCGTTCCTCGCCGCGGCGCGTTCTTCCATTTTCATGGTGATTTCAAGCGGACGAGAGGGTATCGTATCGATATTCTCCGATGTCGGCGAATAGGTCGAAACACCGAAGGAGAAGATGATCGAGGTGTAGGTCGCCGCTCGGCGATAATGGAAAAGCAATACCTGGGGACAAGGCTATTCAGAATTTCCACGGACGTTTGCGGACCGCAAAGGCTCGGACGAAGAGTAGTCGAGGGACAGTTGGAAATTATTCCAAGGTGCACACGGGGGAACCGATAGGGTATTACCGGATGATTCACGGCGTGGCAGGAAAGCGAGAAAGAGAGAAGACAGCGTCACTTTGTATCCGATTCGCCGCTCGATCTTGGTCCGTGATGAAAGTCTCTCGAGTCTCGACTAATCTCGCTAGTCGAACGGGTATGAATAGACAAACGGAAGCGAGGATAGGCTCGGCGTTTGCTCCCCGCAACGAGGAAACATCGGAAAGATTGCGGGGGAGCGAAGAGGAGGAAGGAAAACGGCGTTCCGCAAATACGACAGAGGATGCGACGCGCACGAAAGAGAAAGATTGAAATTTCCATGACGTCTCGAGTTACACAAAGGATTTATACATGGCAACGTCGCTAATTGAAGGAACTGTCCGCGGAGCAAAGGAGCAGTAACAGAAACGTAGAACGTATTCAGGTGATTATTTAGTTTCGCGGAGCACCTTTTTACGGATAAATTAATTTCCTGTTAACTAGAGGAGCGCAGATTGTATCAAGGCGTTGTTCAACTTTTTAAACGAAAACATTTGCTCCCCAGTATGCGCGTTTATAATCCATTCCTTTACGACTAAAATAACCGGGTATAACGAAAACTATATTAAAGTCATAATGAATCGTTTAAATTGCTTTAGAACTTTCGCGGCGGAGTTATACAGGTCCTCGCGGAAGGATACATATCTCGACGTTTTCGCCGGCGATGCAGTTTACAGCCGCGAAAAGCCTCTAGCTGCGGGGTCGTAATGGAAAAATAGCCGGATGAAAAGTAGGGAAACGTTCTGCGTTCTCTGCTCTTGTTTGGTTAAATTGTAACCTTCCCCATATTGAGAATCCACCCCATATTAGGCAACTTTCCTCTAGTCTTACAAAGATGATTCCGGATATCAAAACAAAAGGAGACTAAGGAAGAATATTTAAAAAGCGACAGAGATCGCGTTCTAAAAGATTTTCGCCACAAAACAAGCTCTGCTCTCTCTCTCTCTCTCTCTCTCTCTCAAACTTCCAGCCCAAAGGGAGCGTTTTCGCCGGGGTGCAGCGCAACGCAGCTATTCGCCCCTTTTTCCGCTTATCCACTCGCCCCATTGTTCGCGTTCTTCTCCCGGAATGAAACTTCTGGTACGTCCGCGATATTTCAATTCCCATGTCACGTGCAATTCCGACGAGTGCTGCGTGATACCGCGAGAGAGGCGGAGAAAGGAGGAAGGGAGAATAATGCGGGGTGCGTAATGTTCGGTGGCGCTGCTCGTTCGACGGTTGCACCGACAACAATTTTCACCTGTCGGTGGTCTCTGGGGAGGGCGGGAAGGCACTGAAACTCGAGGGGGGGGGGCGCGAGCACGAGCGCGAGCTCGCACTCTCCAAAGGAAATTTCTGCTCGCTGCTTGCGAAACTCCCGCTTCACGGTTTATTTAAGAAAAGTTCCGCCCCCGCCCTGCAGTTCTATCCGCCATTCCTTTTTCTCTCTAGCTTTCTCTTCCCGTCGTAGTCCAATTTTTTTGAGCGAGTCCTCGAGAAACACGAAAATTTCGCCGACAACAGGAAACGAACTGTACAGACGAAGCTCGTTTCTGAAACGCGTCGCGACGCCACGTTCCCCGACAACTTTGCGCGGTTAATTTGCTCGCGAATTTATTTGCGATATCGCGTTGAAATCGGCATCGATTTTGAAATTTAAATTGGAAAGATTCGGCGCAATATTTGTCGCAAAAATATCAACATTTCGAACGTTGGAGTTTTTATTTTGCGGTTTAGTGTTCGATCACGCGCTCTTGGTAATGACAATTTTTACACATGTCGAAAAACAACGGTGCGGTGGTTAGAGAGTCCAATTCACGGAGGAACAATGTGAATTTTAAAAGCCAGCAAACGAATTCGACAATGGCTTCCAAACACGTAAAAACCAGAGCGAATTCGAGACCAGGAAAAAGAAGACTATTACAGCATACAACGGTACCGTTTCCATCCCCCGGACCGGAATGAAATTCAAGGAGTCGAAAAGCGAGCGAGCGACGACCCTCGAAATTTCCGAAATAACCACGGGGAAAACTAATTTCGGTTTGGTAATCGCGCTCGCGTTCACGCGTCGCGTTCCGTTGTGAGGAGAATCACCGAAAACGCAAAGGTAGAGGGCAGAGGTCAGGGAGGGTGGAGGAGGGTGGAGGAGAGGGCAGGCAGACCGATGGTAATAGGCGGGGAAAAAGGGCGCATTTTCATTTCGCGGAGCGAATCCTTTGACAGAACGCTCTCTCCCGGCCCGCCCTCCCGTGTTCAGCGTCATTAAAATGCCCGCGTTAATGAACCGTTCAACGAGCGGCGAGCGATCCGACCATTTCCGGTTACAGTCGGAGAACCGCGGAAAATGGAGCCCCGGCTTCCTGACCCGTTGTGAAACGAGATAGGAGCACAACAACGCAGCGCGCCGCGCGAATGGAAAAGCGGAACGCGGGGCTCTCGATGAAAAGCGTAGACACGATAGAAATCGGCGCCGGGGCTGGAATATGATTTTTCCGGCCGGTCGGGCCAAATTAATACGCGATACGAAACGCGACGCGCCAACGGAGAAAGCCGACTTCTCGTTTTGCCTCCCTTTCTTTCGACCCTTTCCACGCTTCTCTGCCTGCGACTATAGTCCATTCACCGACTAATGGAAACTTCGCATAGCCCGAGAAATATTCGTTCGACGGAACACAGCCTCTCGTGAAAGGCTCTCGGAAAAAGAAGAAACCGAGGGCGTTACACGTATCCTCGACGTATCGTGTTCGGCAGTAAAACTGCGCGGCAATAGCTTTTGTCTCGCCGACCCGCCTTATAAATTGTCCCGGAGGTCGCATTTCGTAATTAATAAGTCTTGCGCGCTCGCAAAGAGCGACAAGCGCTTTATTTTCATGACGGAAAAACGTTCGATTCGAGCGACAGAAACTGCTCGGTTTTATCAATGCGCACCGCGATATTTACGAGCGTTTCCGGTTGCGACCTCTGTTGCATAATTGTTGCGCAATTCGATCGCTTTTGGGCTGATTTTCTCTTTCGTTTGTAATTTTCCGCCTCATTACCGTTCATCCCGTTTCGTCCCATCGACTTGAAATGAAATATTTTGTTGCATTACGTTGACTCGCTTCTTTATTCAGAAAGTTTTGCTATTGTACTATTCTGTTATTAGAGAACTTGAAAGGTTCTTGGTAATTATTATTAATTACCCTGCATATTGCACATTTCACTTTGTGCAAGATAATAAGTTACTATTGTTACTAGAAAAAAAATTGAAGTATAGAATTAATTTATTTTTTAACGTTTAATCTTGTTGCGTAATTAGATTTCTAATAAAATTAAAAAATAGGTTTTCCACTCCAACGTTAAGGGCCATTTTAATTACTTCAAAATGAATTATAGTCAATACAAAAAAATACCTATTTAGATATTTTTTAATAGGTATACCTATTTAGGTACGTTCAAGTAACGTTGTTTTGAAGATAATTTACTTGGATAATGTCTAAGCCTGACATATTTATTACCGTCGAAACACGATTTACTACAATCGGAAAAAGAACGCAATTATTTGAAGAAATATATTTTCCCGAAGTAAACGTACGATTATTGGCTGCAACACGAATTACGCTCAACGCGTACCTACATCTGCCAAGGCGCTTAAAGGTTTAGGATTTACGCTAAAAGCCGGCGATGGATTTTAACGTTTCCACCTGAGCAACTTTGTACACCATTTTCTCGAAGCTCTTCGACCAAGGTTTTCCGGTGTATTTTATTAATCGTACGGGTTGAAAACTTTTGACTCCGTGTATCGTCTACTTCTTCTTCCTCTCCGAATCGCAGGGTTTCGGGTTAGGTACAGATGTTTCTCTCCCGCGATATTTATGATGCGAGTATTCTTCGTAAAATTTTCGCGGTAACGAGTCGACGTTCTCGAGGTGCCTTGGCAGCTTTCTCCGGGAAAATATCGGAAAAGCCGATTCGCGAGTTAAACGGTTAACGAGGGAAACTCCGGTGCGCATCGCATTATGACATTTTTTCTTGTTTGCAGGCCCGTTCGCGGACGAAGTGCTCCCGTCGATAAATACTGAAAAGACTGAGGCACTAACGGATCATTAAACGGAACAGACGCCAGCAGATAGTCTCGTATTTATTCGCCGGCGCCTCTGTATATACTTATGAATATTCCAAGCGTTTCCTTCCTCTCCATCGCGCCGTTCCATGGGAAAGTCATTTTTTCCTCGTACAAATTCAACGGAAGCTTATTTGCTTCCTTTATACCCTTAATTGAAACTCAACGACTCAACGAGCTTACGTTTCTCCTTGTTTTCAGCGATCGCCCCTCCTATTGCAAAAAGAATCGACTGCGTCGCAAATTACACGCTCGACTCCGGGAAAGAGGCAAATCACTTGAACCCCTCGACCACGATTACACGACCCGAGCTAAACTCGCCCACAAAAGGGATGGACTCTCGCGAACAGCGCGCTAATTAAGCCCTCTCATCGAAAGAGAGAGGTCGAAGCATCTTGTTTCGCAAATCCGCGGTCGCGTTCGATCGAACTTTCCGCGAACCGGTCAAAGCGTAATCTTTGCGGGGCAGAGCTTTAAGGTCCTTGATACTAAGGCGCGAGCTTCGTCGTTATGCCTCCAGCTTTATTTCTTTCGACTCGGACCGTTGTTTCGCCGAAAGATCCGCGGGTTCGAGGGAACATGTATCGTCCACGGAATTACTTTTCCAGCGACTCGAAACTCCCGCGAGATAAAGTTTCCAACCAACGGAAGCTCTCTCGACCTCTTTCCTTCCTCCCCCGCTGTTTCCCGACTCCCACCTTTTATTTCCCTTTTATATCTTTTTCTCGGCTCGTTTTCCTACTCTTTTTTCCATTTCTTTCCGCGGCGCTGTTGCTTCGTCCGCGTTCCTCGCTCTGTTTTTCGTCCGACTGTCCGTGAATCGCGGTTTCAAGGGAGTCTTTCTTCCTCGCTCGCCTCCCCAACCCCTTTCACTCTACCACCCGCTATTTTTCTCTCCCGTTTTTCTTCTTTTTTACTCGCAGTTTGTAAGCAAGCGGCGCGTTCCTCCGGGAAGAGACGCAGGGGATAACTTGTCCGACAACGAAACGCATGATTAAGGTAAGTGCATAATTCGTTTCGTCGCAGTCGTTGCGAGTGTTGGGAGGCCCCCGCGGTCCGCGGCTAACTTTTGTTCGACGCTGTTCCAGTTTTTCTTCCTCGATTCTACTTGGACGACGCGACGCGTTTCTTTCAAATTTTAGACGAGGCACGTTCTCGCCGTGCTCGGCGAGAAATAGAAATTTCGTGCTTCGTGCCTTCGCATTGTTTCGTGTAATAAAACAAAAGTGAAAAATTCAAGTCTAAAAGGCACAGCTTATTATTGTGCACAGTTTATGCATTTATGGCGATTTTAAATATACTAAAATGCACAAACATGTGTATAAATGCAAAAATACATGAAATATCGCAAATATACATTTTACGATATTTAGAATGTAAAAGACACTTTTATTTAATTTGGTTTCCTTTTTTTATGCCTCTGACAATGTGAATTTGCATAAACATCCGCAGTCTAATTATTATATTTCTAAATAGTGTTAAAGGAATAAAGTTTAAAATAAAAATAATTCTAATACTACCCACGATTTTTACAACATTTCTCAATTTGTTGTGAAAAATGATACACATTTATTCTAATTTATAATGCAACTATTTTAAACATGTGCCATTCATAAAATTTAAATTAACTCTCTTCAATTAAACTAACTTTTTTTTCGTTCATTTATGTTTTTGTTTTGTGTTTCCTTTTTTTATTTATCTTCATCTTACTGTTTATTTTTTTTCCTTTCTTACTTTGTATACATATATAGTTAGACTGTGGATTTTATGCATTTATGGCTATATTAAGTATGAAAAAAATCCACATGACTGTTAACAAATGCCAAAATATACAAAATATCAAAAATGTAATACTAGTTATAATGTATAAAAAAATAAACATATTGTTATTCATGATTAAATTTTTTATTTGTGCTTGCAAAAATTTGATTTTGCATAAAAATCTGCAGTCTACATATAGTGTAATAAAGGAATTTAATAATGATAATAATAATTTACCAAACGTTTGTCTGAATGAATTTTTCTATAGATTCTCCACTACTATAAAAATATTAAGATCTTTGGGTAAAAATAAATCAAAAGTTATGAATATTTCGTTTCCTAATTTGTCGGTAACAATTAACCTCCACGTTACTGTTAAAAGCAACGATACCTGAACTTGGAAGAAGAATTAACAACGTATCAAGCGCGTTTAGCGGGAAAGAAAATCGCGTTAAGTAACGCGACGCTTGACAAGGGAGCAAAGTGACACGGGAAGAAGCTAGTTACGTCAACTACCGGAACGAATTGCGCATTCTTCGCGTTATGCAAAAACTTCTCACCCCGAGGAAACTCCGGAGCGGTACAAAATGTTGCCCGCCACTCTGACACGGGCCACCCGTTCGCCCCCCGAAAATGATATCCGCTCTCCAACGAGTCAGGTCGCTTCTTTATTCCGAACTTTCTACACGCTTGCGTTTCAACTTTTTTTTTTTATTCCGATCCCGATCGCTCGATTATAAATCGAGCCCCTCGTCCCGACGACAAAAGTTCCTCGCCGCATCGGCCTCTCGTCTTCGGAACTCGACGACGAGCGAGGGAAAAGAACGCGTCCCTTCGAAGGAATAAAAGTAACTAGTTTCGAGAGAAACGGAGTAAAACGGAGTAAAACGGACTCGAGTACTATTATTTCCTCGTCGTTGCCGCGAAGAATAAGAAACCGGCTCTAATCGACGAGGAAAAACCGCCACGCGTCTCTGTCGGGAGGAAGAGAAACACCGTTCCATTCTCACGAGTAATAATACACTTTTCCACTACTTTTCTCGGCGAGCGTCTTCGAGTTATGTACATTTCAGTCGTGTTTGCGGAAGCGTAACAAACGAGTTTCATACTTTGCATCGATCAAATGCAGCCTTGAAAACGAAACAGTTGCGAGACCAGCGTAACGGCCTTTTTGCCTCGCGATTTTACTCGGTCCGCGTGCCCAGAGGTGAACTTTAACCGGGAGGAAGGAAGGTTATTAGACTCTTGCCTCTGCGGTAAATGCGCACTCGACGCACCAAACCTCCAATTCGAAGAAACGCGCCGATGGGCGATTGAAAATCGAAACGGGCTCGCGTGCAACAGAAGCACCGAGGGGAGGAAAGGTCTGTCGAGAAGAAGCCTGAAAAAGATTCAGTTCACGAAGTCGCGATCGCATTAGGAGAACTCGTTAAGGGGCGTAAGAACGTCGCAAGGACGCGTACTCTCCGTCCATGCGCCTCTTTCCCTTCGATCGGTTCGCCCCTACACGCGGGGGCAGATCGATACTTGTTCCATTTACAATTCGTCATGGCAAAGTCACGCCCACGATCTTTAACTACCGCTTTCCGGAACACTTTATTCGCGAGAAACAGGATTCGAAGGGTCGACGATCGATCGGTCATTGTGATAGGATAACTAATGATAGGATCGATGAATAAAAAAGTAAGGAAGGAGCATTCAACAGAAAAAGTGAAGCCAGAAGCGAACGAACTATGACGTCAACATTGGAGCGAAATTGAAATATCGAATTTAGAATTTAGAAACATATGAATTGATAGAATGAACAGTGGCTTTAAAATTATCAGA
This sequence comes from Perdita meconis, assembly GCA_030770465.2. Taxonomy (NCBI): domain Eukaryota; kingdom Metazoa; phylum Arthropoda; class Insecta; order Hymenoptera; family Andrenidae; genus Perdita; species Perdita meconis. The sequence goes on along the minus strand of JASKOS020000011.1, from coordinate 10,189,287 downwards.
TACAACATTTAAATTAAAGAAAATATCGATACCGATTTGATACCAGCACAAAATATCGACATCTGTTTGATACTTACACGAAATTATTAACACATTATACGCCGCAAAGTCAAGCTACAGGCAAAAAATCTTGTAATTCTACGATATTGATACTTTGTGCATATCAAACCGGTATCAATATTTCCGTTTAGGTATCAAACAGAAGTATTAATTTTTTTTTATACTTATCGATACCAGATTGAACTTCGTAGGCTGATATCGATGATATCGATAACGGTATCAGTCCCATCGCTACTTATAATCACTGACGGGGCGCAAAGTCGCACTCGTCTCTCTCTGTTTCGCGAAACGAACTAATCGATTAGCCGAGGAGAGCAGAAAAACCGATACGAGTGTTTGAAGATGGGATCAAAGTAATGAGAATATCTTTGCGACGCGATCTCGATAACCTCTGATTCGCGAACAAGAAGCATGAAACAGTAAAACAGAGAAGCTAGTTATTCCTCTATCATGTTTTTTCCTTTGTCCTTAATGCTATGTATTTATGCGTTATTTACAATCGCCGTAGGTTCCTCTCCTCCGCTGCAGCAGTTTTATGAAAGATTCGTTATTGATAGCACAGAAAAAGATTCCTCGCGGAAAAGTAGGTCGAAAGTGCAGAACAAATCTTACGCGGGTAAGTCGATTTTAAGAACAGTAACTTGGAAACACCGCGCCGTCGAGTATACGCTCGCCATAAATTTTACAATAACATCCCTTCGCCGTATTCGAACCGAACCGCTCCATAAACTCGCGAAATTTCACCGAATCCGACGCTCCGCGAATTTCTCCTCGCGCCGGTAGACAAAAGCGCCGATTACCAGCAACAATTAGCTTCCGTTTCTCTCTCTTAGAACAGAGAAAAAGCGGCAAATAGAACGGAGAGGTTAACGCCAGACGGATGCCCCGTTTTAATAGCGACGAAGAACACGGAACGAAAAATCGTCGCGTCGCGTTGCCGCGCCGAGGCAAGAGGAGAGAGGCGTAATTGCAATAACGAGGGTCGCTTTTATCGACGGCTCGGTTGCAAAAGGTTTCGGCTGCGCGGGATAATTAGATTCGAAAGCCCGTGGTGAACGCGAATACTGAATTGTGTCGCGGTTCCTACCGCCGGCGCCCCCCGACGCGACGCTACCCACCCTCGCGAGACTTACACCGCCGCGAATGTGTGTCACGTAGCTGCCATCAACAATCGACCGCGATAAATCCACGGTTCGAGTGTCGACGTCGCGATATCCCATTGATATTTCCGGGAAGAAAAACCGCTTGGCAAACAAGCCGGTGACCTCAAATCTTTCGTGAGGAATCGACGACATGTATTAGGTTTATTAATAAGTTCCCGCAATTAAAATCAGGTGTCGTGGAATATTACGGTGATTTCTATTTCTTTGAATTTTCTTTCTAAGTGTAGCATTAGTTATACGAATAATAATAGTCACAATATTAATTATTTATTTAGTAAAATCAAAACTGATCTCTGACAAAGTGCATATTCATTATCACTTTACAAAATCTATTCACCACAGCATTCACGATTTGCCTAAAAGGTGACAAAAACTGATAGAGTTTGATAGAAAATACTTTGTCTAGAATCTAGAACTACCGGAATATATGTATAATCAAAACCGGCATATATGCATAATCTATAACTGAATAAAGCTGAAAGTATGTCTGTCCGGAAAAAAAATCGAACTTCCAGATAAAATATCAAGTAGAAATTTGACATATAAAGAGATAACACTATCAATATAATGGGAAAAATCTGAAAGTGCAACATTTCTAATCCTGATAGAAAAAAATTACTATCATAAAACTGCCAGACCGGGTTAGCCTGATATTATTTGTACGTGCAAAGTTGCGAGAATCTTTATACACCTAATCAAAGAATCGTTGCTGAAATAAATATAATACTCTTTAGTGCAAATCACAAAATTTAGCGTAAAATGTAGTTTCCAGAAAATTGAAAAATATAATACGCATCGTTAGCATAGTGCGATTTCCTCCTTTTTTAACCCCTCCCGCAGCTGCGTCTGGCCTGATATTTATCTGTTTTCGCCCTTGTTTTAAAAATAATCGAGTCGACGCACGAAACGCGGAGCCAAGGGAGGGTCGAGGGAAAACCGGAGCGCTGCAAAGTCCACTCCCCGAGAGACCTAAGGGATCAATTAATTCTGCGTCCGTTATAACGGCGGAATATTTAAACAGTAATCGGAGGTTTCCGGCAATTTTATGCGCATTTCTGCCGTAGGAAAACGCAACAGCTGTCCGACTCCTCGGGGTTCGTCGGTCCGGTCGCGATTGCGAACAAAAATGTTTGGACGATTTTTGTTAACGCTTCCGGAAGTATGAAACTCGGGGACCGAGGATTTTCCCTCCGGCGCGGCGCGGCGCGGCGCGGCGGCAGCTCGTGCGCCGTTCCTCGAGGGACGATGTGCGCCGGAGAAAATGGGGAAAAATCAGCGAGAATTGGTCGGAAATTCTGTACAGCTGGCGGAAGGAGGTTTACGACGCGGCACCGTTGCGTATTCGTAAAATTTTGAGTAGCAATATCCTCGGTCCTCGAGAGCTCGCTTCGAGGAATCGAAACCGGCTGCCGCGTTCCGCGCGTTTCCTCCCATAGGGGAATTTCACGGGTCGACCAGAGAGTCGCCCGGGGATTTCGCGTGGCTTTAACCGCCCTTGCCGGCATCCTTCTTTTGACCGTTCAAGCACGCCATACCGGTTACTGCCTTCCATTTCGTCCCTCGCTTCGCCACCCCCACGGAATTCCTTCTTATCTGCGACCCCTTGATCATTACGTTTGATTACTGCCGACTAAATGCCCGGAAAATCCCATCCTTGATCCACTGTGTTTTCCCCGATAACGTCGGCTATCGTCCCGACTGCTGTTTCCTGCCAGAATAGCCAATAGTCGAGTTCACTCCGTAAACGGTTACTACGATACCCTTATGATCGTTTTCCCAATACTGCGCGCGTTGGTCGAGGGTCGGAGATAGCGACGCATGAGGATTTTGCGATTTTGTATCCTTTCCTGGGATACGTGGGACCTTTCTTAAAAGGGAACAACAAGGAGCAGAAAACACTCGAATAGCAGCTTTGTGTAAAGGTTACAGTGAACAGAATTTTAGTATTTTCCCCCTTTAGTCGCATCGAATACAAAGGAAAATAGTGAAAAGCCGAACGAAATGAAGTAAATAAAGAAAGAGATACAGAGACGATAACGTGGCTCCAAGGGAGAATAAATATCGGTAACTTATCAAGAATAATTAACCTTCCGTGACCCCTCTTATTTTTAGTGCTTCAGTCACCCCCTAAATCTTTCATATTCAGACACATTTTTTTGTATCTTATTAGTAGACTGCGAATTTTTATCAAAAAAAAAATATTTAGAAAAGCATATAATGAATTGAAACTTTATTCACAGTATGTCGTATTTTATAAGTATTGTAACTTGAACAAAATTTTTGATATTTTGCAGATTCTAGGTACCTGTAAACAACCTAAAAGATTTTTAGAATACTTAGAATTTTCATAAATGCATAAAATATGCAATCTGCAAAGAAGAAGTATGAGCTTCCAAAAAAAAAATTTAGGGACACTTTCCAGCATCTCTGCTATGTGATCCAATAGTATTCAAAATCGAATGTTAAAAGTTTTTTTAATAGTGTTGCAGGTTTTGAAGTTCAGATCATGATTTTTTAGAAAAATATAGATTTATTGTCCAGGCTTTAAAATGTATATTTATTTGCACACTCGAAAATGGAGTATTTTTGCTAAAAAGAATAGGAATATAGTTTCTGCAGTTGAAAGTCAGCATGAGTGAAGAGGCAGCATGTATGCCTCGCTGTAATTCTTAAAAATCTGTACTGAATCCCATTCAATAACGAAGCATAGATATACTTTTAGTAAGGTGACGAAATAACATAACTAAACTCCTAGTGGAAACGCACAAGACTGCGGTATAGCAGGTTAAGAATGTCAGTGTCAGTAAACATCTTCAATATCCGAATATACATATTATGGGATAGAGTTGATTTATTCGCTTGCTTCAGCGAAAGAAGTCAAAAGCAAAGAATCGTTCTCCAAGGAGTGTGACGTCGAATTCCGCGACTGAAATTCTCAAATATTTTTCCAGCTCTCTATGCCCGTCGCCAAAGCAAGCAAGTGTCGCGAAACGTGAAAAGGTCAAAGCATCGCGGTCAAACATTTGTTCCGCGCAATCTTCGCTTCTTCGCGTGTTCGAATTTACGAGGCCGCGAACCTAGCTGTACAGTCGTCGTAGCAGAGAATCCAGCTCTATAAATTTCGCTACAAAGCCAAGAGGGTTACCGCCCGCCAACGAATAAATCATTTCACGGGAGAAACGATCGATGGCCCTCGGAAGTCGAATTTTTTACCGTCGCAGCGGCATCGAAAGAATTTTCTGCCTCGAACTTTCTCGGGCGTTCGATCTTCGTCCTTCATTATTAGACTCGCTCCGCGACGCGCGAAATTGTTTGATGCCCTATACCAAGGCTGATCCCGTATCCATTATCATTTCACGTAGCTCGTGTAACACGATCCTCGGATTTTCTAAGAAACCGTCTTTCCGAAAAACGCCCGCGGTTTTCCCGACGTTCTTCTCTCTCCGAAGCCACTCCCCCTCCTTTTTCAGACGAATTCGAACAAACATCATCCTGCGAGAGCATTCAACCAGTGGTTGTAGTTGGCTCGCGTACATTGGCTCCGTCGTCCCTTTTCCAGCCAGTGATTCTCAAGTTTGTTCGAGGCCGCAATCGATATCGCCGGCAGAGAAACGCGAATTGTCGCCAAACCGAGGATCGAACCGCTCCTCGCGATCTCTTAGATCCCCGGAAAGTTTATCGGCTCGGCCGACGGAGTTGCGGCGCGCCGGAAAAACCGTGAATACGTTTCGCGTCTCGCGGAGCAAGATTCTCGGGCCTCTTTGTTAAAAGTTCGCGTAGCGCATCGACGCGACACGGTGTAACTCGGAGCAGCAAAGAGCCCGAGGACCGTGAAGCGCGACAGCTCGATAAATCAGCGAAAAAGAAGACAGAGCGCGGTAGAGAGTCGGCGAACTGTCCTTCGCATAAATAGACGTCCGCTGGATCTTGGAAATTTATCAACGACCGAGGGAGTCTCTCAAGCCTCTTCACCGTCGCATTTTCATCTTTCTCGCGTTCATCCTGCCGCGCACGGCACTCTCCCCTATGCCCGCACGGTTAATCCAAACCCCGCGAAAGAAATGAGAAATAGTCGAGATAAATCGCGGCTCTAACGACTTCGAATAACCGACGCGACGTCATATACGAAATCCTCGCTCGGGTCGCGACCGGTCGACGGTCGACTCCGACTTCCCACACCGACTTCCGCCTTCTGTGACTCGGTTTCGCGCGACTCGATCGATCACCTAGGAAATAAAACTTTTCATGGCCCGCGCTCGCGAGCGTTAAATTTCCAGCGATCTCGCTCTCGCGAGACGAGCCGCTCGATTGGAACGATCGTGGATCGCGAGTCGAGGATTCCATTCGGAAATCTTGTTTGAGAAATAGTTGAACCAACTTTGGTGTATGTGACAGACATTTAAAATAAACTATTAGAAATTGCAGAAAAAATATTTTGTACTTTCAGTAAGTGCATTAATAAGTAGACAAAACTTTATGTGAAACATGTCTTTTGCTTAAAAACTGCCCAAAAAGTACAATTTTTCAGAGATTCACAGTGGAAACAACCCATAAAAATATCTCTCTTTAGTCTCTCTCTTTATCCACTCAAGCAAGTATATTGTATTATTGTATTCTCTTTCTGTACCAATAACTTCAACTGCTGTTTAACATTTGTGACTACATCTTCCACCATTTGTCGAAGTGTTTGTATAATATTGATATCTATATGCTTATTGTATTATTATAGAATGTATCTTTTTTTTTTCCTTTTTTATATGTTTCCTCTACTGTATACATTAAAGGGTACATAACCGTAAATGAATAAATAAATCAATAAATAAACAAATAAATTGAAATTCGAGAAACCTGACAAAACTACTGGGGTTTCAGTATTTTATTGAAATCGTTGAAAAAGTATTAAAAAACGAGACATAGCAATAATCTTTGTGAAAATGTAATATATACTGCAATTTTACAAATCTAGTGTTTTCTATATTTCGATAAATGACTGAAGAATGTTCTAAAAATCCAGTTTTTTAATTTAACCCTCTGCAGGGGATCCAACACAATCCAAGCGAAATTTAAATATCCAGAATTTCCAGCATACCGACACTGCATAGTGATATGACGCCTTCAAGCAAACGTCACCGGAAAAAATCATGTTCATACTTTTATTTGCTATTCTTACATACTTGAGGATATTCGCCAAATTTTACGGATTTTGAACCACCGTGTGACGCACAGTGAGGCAGAGGCCTAGAAAACTGAGGAAAAATTCATGTACTCAACATGTAGTTTTTTAAGAAATTACATCAATAAATAGTTGTTAGATGCTTAATCAAGCCTTACGCAGGCGTACTATGGCGAAAAAAAAAGAATAAAAATTCTATGGAAATTCGAAATTCAGGTCCCAGGGACGTCACTCGGACGTTCGTTTTGAAAGTCCAATGGACGCTAGAGATTTCATAGTAATACCTTACAGAATTGCATAAGATTGCTATGAAATTTTGCTATGACACATTTTTAATACGTTGTATTATTTTTTGTAAAACATCGTATGCGTTGGGAAAACACCGACACGCTCCTTTGCACTAGAAAAAAATTACAAAAAATTCGTAAAATGCTTACGCAATTCCTCATAGTAAGGTAAATGTCCCAATTTCTACTCATTTCTCTTTTTTCTTATCATTACAAGTATTACGTTTGTACTATTGTGATAAAAAAATAATTGTAGACTATTTGATCATTTATGCGAGGGATGCACAGTTCTGTTACAAAGAAAGTGCAACATAAGCAACGAAAAAAATTTTAGAACAGGGAACTTATCTCGTACTGATCATATTCTAACTGCTTGGGCTAAGAAACAGCAACTTGATTATGATTCGATAATCGGACCGAATGTAGTGTGTGCAGAAATAAATCGTATTTACTACTAAAACCGTTTACTGTATTTTACTCTGAATGTACATTTTATTGCGAGTCATGACGGACATTTAGAGCACTACATTGAATTAGTCATTATTAGTACTTAAACGTCTTGAAGCATCTTTTTAAAACATTTTTTAATTAGTTGATGTATTATCGAGGTATTAATCAATGATTTTGCACACTTTTGCTATAAACAAATTTTTAACAACTTTTTCATTACAACTGAACGCTTAAATGAGTAGAAATTGAGACATTCATCGTAATAGTCACAGGGGTAAGTCGCAAATAGTCTCTTCCTCTCTGCTAAATTGGATCGGGTTAAAAAATAATATTCCTCCCTCTTTCGCTTAGCGGCCACTTCAGCCTGGCGTCTAGAAAATTCGCGGCTCCCCTTTCCCTTGCCCGTATTTGATCCAGAACTCTCATAGTATAACTACTAACGTGCAGGTGGGCAGCCGACGACCGCAAGCGCGATCCTCGGACCTCGGAACGCGTGGCTACTGAAGCGAGTCCCGTCGGAGGGACAGAGTCGAACGGGATTACAGGGGAAGCCGGCATCAGCGCTAAAAGCTAATGGACCAGCTGCGCTCAGTTGCTTTGAGGGCAGAGCCAAGTCTGGCAACCGACGCGATGCGGCAGTCGCTCGCCGAGGAAGGCAGAAACCCTCTCCAGAGACATTCCGCCGGAGGAGTGCACCCGAGCATTCGTAAAAAGATTAGCCCGTCGACGGAGAAACACGCCGCTAACAATTAACGGTCGACCCGATGAGATTGGTGCGGGGAAGGTGAGTATCTCTCTTTCTCTCTCTCTCTCTCTCTCTATAGGGAGATCGAGAGAGCCGCTTAAAGGGGGTTTCGTTGGAAATTCGATCTTGTTCGACGAGTCGGGGAATTAACTTTCCATCGAATGAAATTGAGGATTGCGCGCCCTCCTGGCCTTCTTTCTGTTCCACGGGGTCTATGAAAAATCGTGGAACGGAGGCACGGACCCCGGCCGCCCTGCCGCCCAGCCTAATTGAATTTGCTTCTTCGGATGGAAATTAGGATCGCGACGGCATTTCGATCACGTAGGACGGGAACCGTATGACATGGCGGGGTATTAATATTTATGGAGCTCTCCTCGAGCACGCGACATCCGGCGAATCTCTTTTCCGCGAGGATCTCGTCTACGAAGTTCCGACGAGATTTATCGGAACGATCTCAGAGGAGGCGGAACGATTTTCTTTCCATTTCGCCTCGCCGTCAACAAAAATGCAATAACGGACCTGGAATATCGTCTACGGTTTTCTTTGGAAGAGAACTCATTAACGGCGCGGGTCTAAGTGGACGAGCGAGCGAAGCTAACCGCGTTGTAACAGTCCCCGCAACATCAGAAAAGAGAAAGTTATTGCATCAGGGAAGAAAATTTAATTTGCCACAATGGAATCCAGAGAAAATGAAATCCACCTCTGAAATAACAACTCCGGGGAAACTCCGAAGAAAAGCCGCGCGAGTGGAGTCCTCGATGCGAAATGCCAACGACGGAAACTCGACGCGCGCGGCGAACGAATCGAGAAGCGCCCTTTTTCACCCGTCAACTTTTCGGGTATGGAGAATATCGCGAGATCTCCGCTTAATCTCGTTAGTCGTTCGCGGGTCAAGATCCACCTCCGTGGATGGAAATTGAACCCGTCGAAGAAGCGTCGCTGCGCCGAGACAGAAGCTAAATTATGCCGACGTATCAGCGCACGAGGATCGAAGACGGGCGACAAACTTTTCCATGATCGAAACGAGCTTCTTCGGATATTCGAGCAGCTTGCCGCGATGAGAACCCGAACCACCGACCGCGGGAAAACTTAATCAAAAGTCTCGTCTTCGAAAAAAACTTGGTCGAAATTTAAAATTAAAATTTAAAGCTAAAGACGACTGGCTTTAATTACGACCGCGCGATATAATTTTCGTTTCGAAATTCGCTGCTATTTTTAATACAAGTTGTACACTTGGAAAAATGAAAGCTCCTCGGCTTTCCGTTACCAGTGCTTCGAATGAAATAAATCTTCGGCTCCTCCAAGCGACCCGCGTTTGCGAAATTGATACTAAGCAATATTATTTCGGCGATCGTCAGCAGAAATTCGAAGAGCTCGCAGACCGTCGTAAAGCCCGAAACTGCGTTGCAACGCGTCTAACGAATATCACGAAAAACACGAGTATTTCACCGGTTGTCGAATATCGTCGAAGACCGGGACGTATCTATATCCTTGTCGTCGTGCCAGAATGAAAAAGATCCGAAGAAGGGACTCGATAAGAGGGACGATGTCGCAGGCCGACATGATTGGAATGAGTTTCCTGCTGAGATAAATCACAGAGTGTCGCTTCCGAACTCGTTCTGTCGTCTCCTTTCGATCTCACGACCCTCTCGGCAACCGGCGGAGAATAGAAGAAGTCAGAGAGCGAGAAGGGGAGAACAGTAATTTGCAAAAGAGGAATGGAAATGGAAGGAATCGGTTCAAAGCGAAAGGAATTCTCAGCGTCCAGGAAGAAAAAGCGGAAGAGGAGTGACAAGGCGAGGGAAAAAAGAAGCGTGTCCCTCAGTCGACGAAAACGAACGCGAAAAACTGACCGAGCGGCACGGCGCGTTTGAAACGCAAATGAGATTGGAGGCGCAATTAGTTCAATTCGAAAGCACCTTGTGAACGAAATTACAAAGGGACGGTAAGTCGGGCGGCTGATTTGAAAAACGATGTCACTGCTTTTCCCGGCTCGTGAAAGTCCTCCAGGTTTCGCAACAAAAAGATTGCTACAACTTTTAACAATCCTCGGGAATAATAGCGAAATTATACCGGATCGAAACAAAAGCTTCTGGACGCGTACTTACAATTGCGTAGTGCGATTCAAATGACCGTGGCTACCGTGGCATTAATTGCGAATGAAAAGAACGCGCAAAGAGGAACGTGGAACGAGCGCGGAAGTTTGACTCATACGCTATGTAATATAATAGAAAAATTTTATTCGACAATTCCGTGCGCTTCTATCGAAGCGGAGAATACGCTTCATCCTGTATTCGAAGACTCGATGGTTTCTCAAAAGTTAGTAACACTAAAAAACCGATCGAGTGTTCCGAGGTTCTTGGCGGAAGTTTTCGATCAAGGATAGCTTGCAAGCATTATAAAGCACAGACAACATTTCCGGGTTATTCCGTTTTCGAATAACGGCTCTCGGTCGTCGTACACCGCAAGGCCGTAAATTCTTCCGTAACCGTGGCGCAGACGGCCTCATGAACCGTACGTGTTTACAGTGCGTGCGTAAAAGGGTAATTGTAGAGCAGGGAGCTGAGGTGCTATCCGGCGCGGCGGAGGCGGTGCGAGGCGGTGCGAGGCGGTGCGAGGCGAGGGAGTTTGATCAGTTTATACGAGACGAGCAGCGTTTTCTCGCGGTGTTTACGCTGGATGAGGCCGCAATGTCCAACGAGCTGTGTGCGGTTTACTTCCCTCGCGTGCACACACACCTGCACACACTACTGCTATTCCCTCCCCGCAGTACGGGACCGCGTACGGAATGTCCGATGGAACGATCGTCACGAGATTTCAACCCCTTCCTTACACGTACCGTGAAAGAATTCCTTCCACCCCTCCGGGTCTTCCTTCCGTCCTCGGCATGTTACTTTAGGTATTCCGGGAAATACGGAAGAAGCTGTAGGGCGTTTCGCTACCTCTACGAGTAAGCGGATGCATCTCAAGTCTGTGAATATTCACGCAAATATGCTATTAAGGATCAACTTTAGTAACAATCTTAGCGAAACGTTAATCAATTTCCAAGATATTATTAAGGCTTCTTCTTGTGATGAAAGCCAGTCAGAAATATTGATCCTATGTCATAAACTTGTTTGTTGGAATGTAGTTGAAATGCAGCTGTTAGCAACTTCATTGTTAATTTTGTAATGTATTGCTCGATATTGCGTTTTTTCATAAGAATACATGTTAAATTGAAAGTTAAATAATTGAAAAACCATTAAATTACTTTTTCTAAAATTTTGCGTGAGGGTTTTACTATTGGATTATAGATTCATTTCTCCAATTTTCAGAGATTTTCGCTTATTTTTAATGTCACTGAAGTTCATTTTTAACACTTATACAGAAGTAAAGAAAAATGTCATTTTTCAGAATTTTGTTATAACATATGAAAGATGATCTACGCTTTGCAGTACCTTATTATTAGACTGGCGATTATAAATGCAATCAAATGCATCAGGATATGCATAAAATGCAATATCGAAAATAAAATACATTTTATAATATTCAAAAGGTAAAACTCACTGTTATTTATTTAAATTGTTTTCCTTTTTTTATGAGCTTGAAAATATAAATTTGCATAAACATCCGCAGTCTACTTGTTATATATTTTTTAATGATATTGTAGCGAGAATATTAATATTATAAGATTACGCAGTGTTTTTTATTTAAATATTGAGAGCGTCCGCGCCGTTTTTAATAATTATGCTCGAAAAATTCTCCTAGAATAGTGGAAAATATTTTTAAACTACATGAAATTTTGGAGAAAGTGAACCTACAAGTGCAAAAATCATTTTCAGCATTTTCTAATATATTAAAATTTTTAATTCTTCTTTAAAAAATGAATAAACTTGGAACAACTCAAAATAAAATACACTCTTTGCAGAAAAGTATATTCATTAATTTATGATATTTTTCCTACCAGTGTGTGAAATGATGTTTAAAAAAAATGTGTCCAATGTTTTATGTGATGAAAATTCCATTTGAAACCATGTTTACCTCTGTGTTCCAATGTTTTTCTCATAACATTCATTTGGATTTCTTAAACTTATCTATTAATATTTTTTCAATTAAATTCTTAATTCAATATTGTTATTACAAGATTCCCACGTTTTTCTTTACTAAATACTGAATTAGTATACGGTATCAAAGCTATTTTCAATGGATATTAATACCGCGTCTTATCATAATACCGGATGTTTGCTCTGAATATCGATGCAGCTATAAAAAGGCTTCGATTCGCGGAGCAATCATCAAGAATAGGAAAGCAGATTTTAATGTGCAGTTACGGACAGTCTGCTATAAATAAAAGCGTATGCATCGTTCCGCGAGAATAATAGGATCATGCATAAACAAGGCTTCCACGTAGCAACCGCGTCGGGGGCAAGAATAAAGCGGCCAACTCCGAGCGAGTTATACGGATAGACTACAGACGATCGAAGAGAACCGCCAACGCTACGCGAGGGATCCCGTCAAGGATTTCAACAGCCAGGAAAACATCGGTTTATCTCTCATAAAATTCAATCGCCCTTTGTTTTTCGAACGCTGCTTCAGGAAAACGCGATAAAAACGGTCCCGGAGAAATAACTTCCTGCTCGGCTGTTAACCCTCTGCACTCCAAATATGCTTTCCTTTCTTTGTATCTTGGACTGTATGATGAATCGAAGGGGACGTTCGACCTATCATTGCTTCCACTGTCTGACGCTGCGGCGACCTATACTACTTGCACCAGCTCTTCGGAGCATTTATCGATTTTCACATGATACAACAAATTTTTCCGCATCTAAACCCAAAAACCTTGAGAAATAAAAATACGTGGATGCTGCTATAACCTCGCACCGCAGTAAATTAGGGTAGACCGGAACGAATCGGATCACTTTCTGTTTAATGATAAATAAATAATAGTCAAACAATAAAAATCTAATTTTCTATCATAAATTCGTAGTTAGTACATAATAGTTCCATTCTATGCACGAAGTATTAGAACGTGAAACTTTAAACGCGTTTTTTTCAAAACGAACATCTGTATTACAATTTTGATCCAATTCTCTTGAAATTTGGAGAGGATCTTTTCAATTCGAAGATCTAAAAAAATATGTAGAGGTTTTGCGATATGTTAAAGATTTGCCTTGTTACAGATTTTTTTACCCAATTTTCAGGTCAAAAATGGCATTTTGTTTTTAGATATTCACCATTTTTACAAAAATCCGTATTTTTTTTTAAATCCCTACATATTTCTCTAATAAATATCGCATAGAAAATGAAAATATTTTATTTTTTATTCTAGGTTTAACCATATTCCAGTTATTTTGCATGCCGATTTGATGTTTTCAAAAAAATAGCTCACATGAATCGGTTACATAAATACCATTTTGTTTGAGAAAAATGAGCAAAAAAATTTGTTGTATATTTCAATAGTTGTACAATAACTTCCTCCAGACAGCTTTTTTTATAACGTTTGAAGTGGTGTAAACCACTCCCTTTATATTTGAAATACGAAATTGTGTATTTACTGAAAATGTGTGCCGATCCTAAACAACGGTTTTAAAGAATTAATGGCTATTGTAAGAATTAAACTGCGGACTTTTATACAAAAAAAGTATTTACACACACAAATAAAGAATTGGAACTTAAATAACAATATGTTTAATTTGATAAACATTCTAATTTGAATCATACTTTCAATATTTTGTATATTCTGGCATTTGTCAACAACTTGGAAGATGTTTAAAACATCTAGAATTGTCATAAATGCATAAAATCCGCAGCCTAGTAATAAATGCAGGAAAAATAGATAAGGTAATATGAACAATCGGAATGTCTGCGTTTCTATCGTAATGTAAAAAATACGGAATGAATTATTATGATACGATTCGCCCCGATCTACCCTACGGTCTTTCACTAATTCAGTTTCGAAATTGATAGGAGCAACATCCGCGACTCTCCGTCAAAGAAGACAAACGAGAACCCGTTCGCGACGATCGCGCTTCGACGGATCCAAAAGCGATGTTTTGTCGGGGAGCAAGAACGGGTCGTTAACGTGATTCGAGTGGAGAATTCGATCGAGTCGATGCTCCGTTCCGTTCCCAGCGAAATCTCAAAGGAAGCGTCGTCGTTCCTTTTCCCGAGGACGCAGCGAGAAACCGGGTCAGCGGTGTGTCGCGAAGAAAACACAGTCGTTTGGCCCGCTTTTGTAAGGAGCTGTGTATGTACGACTCGAGCCACATATCGATCCCTCGACCTCCCCGTGGCTGAGCCTGTCGTCGCCGTAGTCCTTGGCAGCGTTCCTTTCTTTCTCGCTTCTCCGCGAGCGGTCTTCTTCCTTAGTCTCCTTCGTTCGGTCGGTTGAATCATCCCCCGATCCCGTTCCTCCCCTCGTTCGGACAGCTTCTCGCAAACACTCGAGCTTGACATTTGGCCAAGGCAGCCGGGGAACAAAGACCGCCGTAGGCGATGGTTTCGAGGTCGCGTCTGTCTTGGACTCTGCAAGTTTAACCCGCGGCTAACTTGGTTCTGCACGTCTCTCCGCGTTGCTTAAAAATTACGCGAATAAACGCGTCGCGTCGCAGAAGAGACCGAGAATCATTTCGCTCGAAGAAAACGCATTCTGTGAATCTGGATTGGAGGCGGTCAACAGGTTCGGACGAAGCCGAGCGAAAAATCGATGGCGTTGCAACAAAGACACGAACAAACATCGTAGACGCTTTTAACGCGAGTAACGAGATCGATGGAGTTGCTTTGATAAAGAGGATCGACAGATTACGAGGAGGAAGTCTGCGAAGTTTTCCATTCCCGCGGGGAGGAGAGAATTCGAGTTCGACCTAGGAAGGTCGGTGCAAAAAGATAGGGAGAAGTTCGCGATCCATTACAAAGGAGGCGACGGGTTCGCAGAGGGTTTCAGGATTATCCTGAGTTGTGCAGACGCGTGAAGTCGTACACGCCGCCCCCGTCGTTGCGGAGTTCCCCGCAAAGCCCTGTTACGTCTTCGAGCCGACGAAAATGTTGTTGCCGCGATATTACAACACCGCGCATCGTACCATAATTTCAAGTTAACTCGCAGTTTAGTCTACACTTCAACTTGACGGAGAGAAGAGAAACTCCGCCGGTTTCGCGGGACTTCGAAATGTGCATTCACTGGGGATGAAACGAAAACGAAAACGAAAAGGGATGGAACTTTTTCTTTCGAGAAACTTCTTTGCAAATTTACCCTCTTTCATACATCGACGCGTTGCAATTCGAGTTCCTTTAGTATCACAGTATTAAGGAGAAAAAATGGTTAAACTCGTTCATTTATCCATGGAACGAGCAAACAACGACGCAACTCGTCGCTTCTACCCCTCGAGTAAAATGAAAAACGTGATTCAAGCAAGAGATAACGCGGCCGACAAAACTGCCTCAAGATTAAATCCAGTCGACGATTAACGCGCAAACATTGCCCGACGTCGTTCATTTACCTTTAAAACCGTGCGTTTACCTTTGAAACTGTCGCCACAAACGCGAAGACACGAAGAAACAGAATACTTCGATAAAAGCTTCGGGCACAGTGAACTCGGAACTTCCTTTTCTTCCTTTTTGGCGAGTTCCGACCGTCTCCGCGGTTCTCTGTTTTCCCAAATCTACGAGTTTCTTTCCGATAATGGTTGCCGCGAGACGATTATTCGTCGCGACGAAATTCGTCGAAAGGAGAGGCAAAGTTCGAAGAGAAAGAGAAAGACCAATATACGATGGCAAACCGCGCTCTAAATTCGAGCTACGCTCGAAAGCTGTCGCCTTGGTCCCTTTTCAAAGCCACCGTCACTTGGGGAGACGTAATTTCGAGGGAAGTGCCGCGAGTCTCTCCACGATGTTAGGGCGGCTGAGTTAGGAACGAGCAGAGACAGCGACGGGGATTACCGGTCTACTTGTCTATGGAAACTAGCGTGCCAAAGAAAACGCAAAGTGTCTCGCGGAAAGGGTGACCTATCTATTAGACGCGACACCCATAATTCCTATCAGTGTCTTAACTTTTAACCCTTAAAATCAATGACTCCCAATCTGGGATTCGCGATCCCCATATAAAGAACACTACTCAATTGATACTAACGGTGCAAAATTTTGTTATGAATAATTTATATCTTACTTAAACATTGTTGTATATTAGTAAAAAATTACCATTTCTAAACACTCACACTCTCAAATGTCTGATAATGTACAGTTGATATTATACTCCAAAATGCCTATTTTTGACTGATTTTTTTTATTTTATTAAATTCAATTTCTTTCGAATAATGTAGAAAGGGAAAGAAGGGAGAAAAAAGGGAGTCGCAGGTTATTTGAGTATCATAAAAGGCGTCGCGACTTAAACAAAATTGAAAGCACTGTCCTAAATCCTAGTGGAACTCCTGTATTCCATACTAGATATTAAAGATTGTTCCGAAATACGAATTAATCTATATTATCCTTAAAAAAATGTTACGACAAATTTAACACGCTCCCGGATTTCGAGGGTTAAAGAACTAAACTATAGTAAATTTTATTTGATGAATAGAGAATCTTAACATTCTCTCAAGGATATTAAATTCCACCGAGGCACTTGATGCTAATTTACCCTAATAATTTCATTAAACTACAGACAGTAAAATGAATAAATAGGAATTTAATCTCGAAATTATTCGCTAAACTAACACAGACGACGACAACCTAATATTAGGAGGTGCACAGCGAAACGGTCGAAATATCTTCTGTCGAAACGTCGAGGACAGGATTACGCAATTTTCATAGAAGCCTCCTAGGATACGGGACAATAGGACATTTCATTCTGCTGGAATTCAGACAGGAGTCGGCTAGCGTGAAGAAAGCGCGTAGAGATTTTTCAAATCATCCCGTCTACCGCATCGAGAATATTTACATGAAATAGCGTGATAAACCAATAAAACTGAATCCGAGTGAAAACAAGTTGAAAAAGCTTGAAAGAGCCTCGCACGGATACGGCGACTCGTGTAACATGAATAATAAGAATAGCCCAAAGGTGAATTGAATTCAACCAATTAATCCCTGTCGTCTATTCTCCGGGCGTCGTTAAAATGATCTCGAGTTCCAGAATCCGTGGGAACCGATCGTCGAGGCGGTGGCAGGGATTCGTTGGCATTCCAATCGAAGAGCGGGAGTTTCCACGGGGCTTGGGGATCGAGAGGATCTCGATATTCCCGTGGCAATTAAGAACAACGACCGTTCTAAGTCTCTCGATCATACTACCGAATTAGGTGATTATCGTGAACCTCCGATGGTCCAGAGTCTTCGAAAATAATTACTCCCCCGGGAGCTCTTTATAGACATCGATCGACGATTCCTCTTTAACGAAGCGAATCGCTCCGAAGTGTTTGCCCCGGAATCGATTTCCCGGCGAAGAATTAATTGCAAAGACAGTAATGCGAGAGCGGGGGAAGGCGCGAGGAACAACGAATTAATCGAATTTTTTCGCTCGTCGAATGTAGAGAAAGAGAGAGGAAACGAAGCGACCGAAGGCGGGACCGAGGGCCGCGTCTTCGACGCGCCACTTTGCAAATCTAATTTCATTTCCGGAGTTTATTTCTTCAGAATGCTTGCAGGTATCCGTGGGATACCGGGGACGCCCCGGGGATTTCCATTCGAGACAGAAACCCCTGGCTAAGAGATTAAAACCAGCCGCTCCTCCGCTGGAAAACCTTCTCTCGCCCGAAGATGCTTCGATCTCGCGGAAGTTGCGGACCAATTACGCCTAACGGAATTTCATCCGCTCCCTCTTTTTCACGAACTCGCACCGCGAGGAGAGAGTCCGCATTGTTGCCGGGTAGAAATCTGCTCCTACTTTCGCGCCGAAGCGAGGGGAGATCCCATTTTGTTTCGGCGAAACGGCGAAACGCTTCGCCCCGAAATGGCGACAATAATGCTCGATATAAACAACTGAAAATTTGTTTCTCTTGTACAAAACTGCGCTTCTCGTGCGATGGAAGCGCATAAGCCTAGGGTCACACGAACTTCAAAATAGTTCATCTATTGAACTGTAGTTAACTACTTGTATCCTAATGGGAATTGCTTCCCGTATATAAATAAATAAATAAATAAATAAATAAAATAACGTATGTAGATCGTGCGTCGCTATGACCACCGTAACGACCGTCGTAGTATAACATAAGACAGATGTAGCAACGGACGATTGACGACCTTAGACCACGGTGTATTATACAGATGTTGCAAGTTCCCTCAGAAATGTGTGATGGAAGATCTTCTAGCGACCGCTAGAGTGCGTCTGAGTAGAAACACCTGTGGGGAGCGCTCCTATTGGCTCAGCGCGCTCAAGTGGTGGGGAGAGCGAGCGTGAGTAAAGCTGTGTGATCATCTGCGACGCACTTCATTCACAAACATACTATACGCGGAGTGTGGGCGGCGAGATTTCCTCTCTCTCTCTCTCTCCGTCTCTCTCCCACACGCACGCTGAAGAGTGAGAACGCATACACGTGACAGATGACGCTTCTTCCTTCTTTTCTCGCGCGTCCACGTATAATACATGTACCGCGTGCTTTTGGACTGAGACGAGATTACTGTGATAAGAGCAAAGCTAGTAAGATTTGTATATGGGATTGTGGTCATTTATTACGAGTAACCCCACGATACTCCCATAGCAGTTCTGATCATGACGCCTCTAGCGGCGACCAGAGGAACTTCCATCTATTGATCACAAAAAATCAACCAGAGGTACTTTGTCGGAACGTCTCTATAATACATCGTACCCTAGACTAATTGTAAGTAGAGGAATATAGTGAGGCAGTGAGTGGCGTGGAAAAAAAAATAAGAAAGGAAACAGACTATCCTCGCCGCTCACCGCCTCACTATATTTGCAACCTAACGAGTCGGAGAAGTGGGGAAATTCGCGTAATCCGACGCGACATGAGAGATTCGCATCAATGGTCCGGAGAAACGAGAATGAATCAGGGGAACCGATTCGAATATTCTTAGCGAACTGAGCCGATAAATTCACTCCGCTCGGACGTTTAATCCTCGGAGCCCGATAATTCAGGAGGAAACAGATCCTCGGCTATGGGTCTCCAATTTTCTTGAAACATTCTAGGAGCAACGATTCTACGGTTTAAAACTCCATTCGTTTCTGTCAGACCTGCTCCACTAAATTCCGTACCGTTTGACAGTCTAACGGTTGAAACGCGTCCCGTATTTCTCATTTTTACAGTAAATCTCAAACATCCGGAACTCAGGAACGAAACAAAACAAAAAAAAAAAACAATTAAAAACGAAGTTTGCGCGGCGATTGAAAACTGTGTCAACAGGGGAAAACGAATCGCACCGATACTTAAATTACCCGCGAAAAGGACAAGGTATTTCAATTGCGAAAGGACCATTTGGTAGCCTTTGGAAGGCAAAGAGAACCACGATTCGGCCACGCTTCGAATCTAACGGATCGTTTGGTTTTGCCCAGAAGTCCAATTCCGCGCGGATATCCGCTGGAAACTTGCCGTTTACCAAACCGCAGTTGCTAGATTTCGCGTTGACCCTACAATCGTCGTTAAAAACAAAACGGTCCGGGTTCGTCGTTTGCTCGCTTCCCTCTCGTTCGTGTTCCGTTCGCTTCTGGTCGGAACGCGCGGCGAGGAAAAACCGATTATAGGCGGTCAGTAACCGTTAGCGAAGGGAGAGAAAAAAAAAAAGCGTCGCGTCGGTCCCCTCGGTCGTGAAAGCGGATCGATGGGCGCGCGAAAGCCGGCCGATTCGCGGCGAAAAGCTGTCGAAACGAGGGGCGCCGCGCACCAAGGCGTCAACACGGAAACGAGGGGAGTCAAGAGGCGGGACGGGGGAGAGAAAAATACAGAAGAATGGTTTTCAATTCGTCGTGTTCGCAAATATTTGCACGGCCGTCGAGAGAGTCGTCGGTCGCGCGATCGAACAGACGTTCCCGACGACCGAGCGATTTCTCGTCGATCGATTCGGTTCCGCGGAACGCGAGTCACCACGTCGACGACGACGCAATTTTTCCACACCGGAGCCAATTTAACCGGCATCGGCGATAACGAAATCGCCAGCCGATCCTCTAATCCGATTAACAGCGAGGAGATTGCACGCGGTTGCTACATTATCCAATTATACTGTCTAGTAACAAACTAGCTTTGCTCCATTATGCGAAGCGCGCGCCTCCGCTGAAAGGAACACGTGCATCTGTCCGGTGTGATTTACAACCTGCTTCTGACCGAAAGTATACGCTAGAATACCGGAAACTGAGTGTTTTAAAAAAAGAAAAGAGAACTAGAAAATGAGGAAATTTTTAAGCCACCATAAGGTTTCTGTGAAAACAGTAAATGGGATGAACTCTATGATGAACTCTATGTTCACGTCAAATCGATTACTTTTTAACATCGATGTCAGGGATTCTGTTCAGAATGCAATATAATGTAGTCCGTACAAAATCAGGAAGGATCTAACAGCAAGTCATCATGTTGCCGATCTAGAATTTCTTTAAAAAATATAAGCCGTCAAAGTTTGCATTTTTTGCGTAGTTTCTTGAAATTGAGTACTTAAACATTTTTATCTCTGAAACTATTTATCGTATCCAATTCTTTCTTTCTTCACTTTAATCTAGAAGGTTCCTGCTATTTGAATCATTACTTTCGTATTAAATATTCATTGTTCTGACATGGAAAATTATGAAGAAATTCCTCTTTCGCGAATTTCACCCATACAGTCCTATGCTACTTTATGACTACGTTCCTAGTTCATGCATTACCAAATAGTGCACCGTTACTGAAATCTCGATCGATCCAGGGAAAGAACATGACATCGCTATGGAATCGGCGAAGATTAATATCCGTTTCGCTTAGCGAGGCTTCAAACCAATCTTAATTAATACCGAGGGAAAGCTTGTCGAGAGAAATTCACAGAAGCATTCAAGTTCTGCAACGAATTGCACGCTACCCACTCCCAGATTATGCGCCCACGATCCACGATTTATATCAATTAACCAAGTAATTAAATTGTACGTAAACCACATAGTCCAAGCATGCGACGTTACGCAAAGTCAAAGCGGTTTACTTTGATCTGCGTAACGAAAGCCGATGCTGCAGTATCATGACATTCGCGTATCCGAACAACTTTCTACGATTTCTCGCTGTCTTGTTCTCTTCCGATCGCGCGGGGTGGATTATTAATCGTTGTGGAAATTCACAGATAGTTAAAAAAAAAAAAAAACTGACAAACTCGAATCGATCCTAACTCCACGCAAATTTTTTGCATTTTTTTACGCACGAAGAAGTTGCAAAATTTTCGTTTTATGCTATGTCAGCGATTCGCCTTTGCCGCGCTCAGAAAATAAATCGTTGCCTATCGGTTCACCCTTTGTGAAAGGTAATGACAAACATTCAACAAGTAAATCATTCAATCAATTGTTCTCAATGTCGCACAGAGTCCCCACCTTCGCGACATTCAAATTCAAATACCAAGACGAACGCGAACGACGTTTACGAAAACGGATTGAATCAGTTAATTACGTATCCTCCTGTAAATATACGCATTTGGGGCGCCGCCGACCAATCGAAGCAGGCGCAAGTTGCGCAGAGTCGTTAGAATTCTCAAGCAAACTCAATTACGTTCGGTGTTCAAGTAAAATACTTGAGCAACTTCCTTTGGCAACATATACTAATGCACTTGAAATAAGCTACGACGAAAAGCTCGCGATTCTAATTTAATTAACCCAACTACCACGTAAAAAAGTAATAACGAATCATTAACGACCACGAAGTAATAACAACAATCAGATTATTCTCTGAAAACTGTTTACTCATAAATCTCGTTTTGTTGGACGTGCAATGTAGAAAAATCCATCGGGGAGTTGCGAACGTGCCCAATGTAAAATGTAGTCTCATTTCTGTTGTATTACAGAATAAAAAATGGAAAAATGTTCATCCCCTTTTCAGAGGGACGGTAGACTACTCCCCCATTCCTCGCTGTTCGGCTGTTTCTCTCGCAACATCCTCCCGTATTCCCCCGCTACTTTTAAATACTTCCACCATCCCCACCGTCGCGTCGTCCCTCGCGTTCGCGAAATCTCGTCTCCGGCGGCGAAAACAAAGGGAAGGAAGAAACGGATAACGAGAATCAAGGTTGACTCGGTTTCAAGCCTCGAACGTGTCAACTGTGGAGGAGAGGCCGGCTTCGATAATTATCTGGACGGGGTAAGGGTTGATCAGCGTCGGTTCGTTAAATCCAGCGTGCGCGGCTCGAGAAGGGTCGACCGGGGAGATTGTCGAACGGGTCCCCGCGGGGGTGTGTAGCCAACTTTCGAAGAGAGCTGACTGGCTGCCAGCTCGTCTCCTCTTTTTCCTCCCCCTTTTCCACGACGAATTACGTCCCGGACAGGACTCTCTCTGTGTTTACGCGAAGGACGCGAGTCGACAATGAAAGAAACCGAGCGGAAAGGGGAGTACATACATTACGAGTTAACGGGTCAAACTGTAGGGTGCTTTGGGAAACCGAGTGAGAACGACAACCCTTCTGCAGCCATTTGAAACCCTGATAACGCGGGCGACAGACGGACGGACGATTCCTGGGTCATTATCGCGGTCAACATTTCGAGACTATCTTGGATGATTTGTATAATTAAGCGAATTTCATACGGTTGACATACAGTGACTCGCGGGTTTGTTCACAATAATAATAATAACAATAATAATAATAATACGTCTTTACATAACGTAAAGGGCGAGATCCAGCTAACAAATGTTTTTCAACCTTTTTGCATTTGCGAACCGGCCGACGCGACGGTTAAAAAGGAAATAAAAACTATTGTAAACTGGAAGCGCTACTTGGCATATTTTCGTTATCATCTACTATTCTGAATATTATTCTTGCTTCTACTAAAGAAGCTTAAAAGAAAGAAGCTTAAAGAAGCTTTTTTTAGGTTCGATTTTAAAATCGATTTTAATGAAAAAAGTCTGCTTTCCTAATAACTAATGTATACAATAAATAGTATCCAGAATTTGCATCTTTGTATGTATACAATATTACTTCACCAGTCACTATCGTACAATAAAAATTAAAAAAGTTTCAGTAACAAGAATTTACAAAAGTGCAGGAAATATTATACAAATAAACCAACTTTACTATCATAAAGTGCACATTTGTACTCGGAGTTTTATGGTTGTAAAGTTCCATACAAAAAAATGTATGCGAGTTCAAAAAATGAAAATTAATTTCTTTTGACGACAATTGCTAATAAAAAGCAACCACGCATTTTCTGTATTATCTAGGAAAAATTCTAAAACCTTCAAAATCAACTACGTAGTTAGAAATTATAAATCTCTTTCTAAACTATTTTACATTAGTTTATTTTCGTTGCCAAATTTATATTTTTCAAATGTAAAGTTTTGAAAAAATCCTTTTAGAAACCTTGATTCTCGAAAAATAGAAATTTTAAAACAAAACGGAACGTTCAGACTATAGTATTGTAATTTGTTTAAAGGAAATCTAAACGATAGTTAATAGCGCGTAAAGAGCGACAAGCGGACCGCACGAGATTGAAACAGTTTGTTCGCAAAGCGTTCATTGTCATTCGTTTTGTAATAGAAGTTTCGGCTCGGCAAGTTGTTTGAATTTCATCGGTTTCGCGCCACCTAGCATAAATGACGCGGCACGGGAGCCCAGCAATCTCTCGAGACCCGGCATACTTCCATATTCCATTCAGTGAACGAATAAACATGCGACTACACGGCTTCAATGCAGCCGCAGTTATGAATACGCCAGTAACTATTACGACGTAATTATGCGTCGAACGTGCAACGAGAACGTTTTGCGTTCGCGAACAAAACGGCAACTTTTCGAATTGTTCGCGACCGAGTCCCTAGAAATCGTTGTTGATACAAACTGTTCTCTCCGCTAACGGGGAACAATGATTCTTAACCACGGCACGTCACAATGGCGTGAAACAAAAACAGTCCGACCACGAAGTTCGAATCGCGGTTAGAGTTTCTAGTCAGCAACCCTCGAGATGCCATACAGCGGAGAAAAACAGGATGGAAATGAAACACTCTTTCGCGTCGTTACGCGTGACCCTCGACGAAGAACGACCTTTCAGTGTTACGAGCACCCGAGTACTCGATGCTCGTTCGTTTTTCCCGAATGAATCAGACCCGTCGCATCGGCTCTCCATATTCATAGACAGCGTGCAATTTCGTCGAGCCTTTGACTAGCACAGTATCGAACAACGCGTCACGAGTCCCTCGCGAAAAGTTCCGAGGTTAACACGAGCGAATCGTACAAAGGTATCGGCATCGACGAGCATCGACGCTTCGATTTAACTCCGAACGTCGATTCGACTACATCGCAGCGCGAATGATAGACGTTCGAAGAGGAATGACTTACCGGAGGCGACAGCAACGACGACTGCCAAGCAGACAATCGAGACGCAGAAGACGCCGCGTGGATCCATGCTTCTGTCGTGGAGAGCTTCCCTCTCGTAGCACGTCCAAGACCGATCACTTCATCTCAACTTCCTCGACAAGAAACGGCCGATATCCGCGTGCACGTGAACAGAGAACCAAGCGAACGCGAGAATCCCAAAGCGAAGCCAGAATAACCCCACACAACGAATCGAGCGTGACGGTTGAACGCGTACTGGCGTACTGACAGGTCTCCGACTCCTCGCGTGCTCCCACTACCTCTGCACACCGCTCGGTTTCTTTTCTCTTGCTCTCCTAAATGCTGCATATGCGTCTGTCCTTGTCCGCCAACCACCGTCGAGCTTCTCCTCCCCAACGCCGAGGGCGTTGCGCGCGCCACACGATAGAAAATTTGAAATTACGAAGCACTGAGCGCGCGATTATTACTGCCGCGCTTTCGGACCATTTCAAATTGTTGAACCCTCTGTGTGCGGGTGATTTAGCAGAAATGAGAATTACTTGCTAGCGATTGTGTCCTCGCGATTTTTCATTTAGTTTTTGAAATTTAACTGACTGAATTCGTGGCTGAAGACATTAACATTATTACGAATACTTTATAAATAAATATGAGGGTTAAGTATGAAATACATATATTAACTTGGTATCATTTTACTGCACTTTATGTTGACTTTTTATCTTTATTATTATTCTCTTATTGTTGTCATTTCAGATTTTTTTTTTAGTTTTGTTATTTCTAGTTTTTATTTTCTCTTTGATTTTTTTATTTCCTTAATACTTACTTGTTTTTGTAGCAAATGGTTATTACAGATGAATTAGTAGATTCATCGAACTTTTTTTAAATGTTTGTATTCATAATGTTTCGTGGCTTAGAGAGAGTTTTGATATGATTATACGTTAATTTAGTATCTCTCTATTAGTGCTGTATAAATTTCAGATACGAAGTATGGAAAATAGTAATTAAAAGGTTCTGATTTAAATAAGACAGTACTGAAAATATATTTTATTAGTAAATTTTACATATAAGAATATTAAAAAATACTTATTTATTATATATGGATTGGAATCATTAATTGAAATAATATTTTTTGAAGGATATATTAGAAATAATTATTTGAAACACTAATTCTTTTCCAACGTAGTAGAAATAATAATTATTGTTATTAATTATCACGATAGGTGTCGTTTAATATAACTATTGAACGGTATATGATAAAACAAAAATATAATGACACTTTTAATACAATTTTTTATATGAAATATCACTGAGAAGAAAAAATTTGTTACTTTCAATTTTTCAAGGTCATATCAAAGTCATCTTAACTTTTCGAAATGAAATTCTGTATTTTTGTTCGAATACTTTGAAAGTACAGAAAAAACAAGTTCAGCAATCTTTGAAATGACCTTGAAACAATCCAAGGTCACAAAGACGAAAAAGCTTTAAAACTAACGAGAATCAGTGTTCCTGTTACTTTATTAAAAACAAATAGTTTAAATCAACATAGAAATAAATGGTTCCAATATGGAGTGATTAAATAAATATTTCAATTAATATTACCATTAATATGGAAATAAATAATATAATTAAAATACACATTTCATATACATTCGAACTTAATTAAATATTGTAAATAATATTTTCATTACTGCGAAAGTAAATAATTATTTCAAAATAACCAATGTAACACAGTTCAGGTAAATAATCTCCGAAAATAAATTTCCATTTTGTATTTCAAATACTATTTTCCCCAGCACTGCTCTGTATTCATTTAATAATTTTCAAGTTTAAAAGCAAAAAGAAAAAATTTGTCGAAAAAAAAAATTTTGTTATACAAAATTTGTCAATAAACGCTTTGTTAGAGTTACAAACAAATATCGTATGCACGAAATAGGCAACGATGCATTTTCCATTACAACACACAGCAGTTGACAATATTGTGTCAGTGTACATGTTTTTTACCATGTGGTAACAATTTCGTATCGTTAATAGTTACAATAACAATACACTAAAGGATACTTATGATAAACACAGTTTAACACTGTCGACCTTTTATGCGCTTTAATGAAAAATATGTTCTTACTTATTTGTTTATAACTCGGCTATTAGGTTGGAACAAAAGTTCATAGCGTTCTTGAGTAAAATTTGAAGACAATTTGAAATACTTGTACTTAAATTTATTCAACTACATATGTGCCACTTTCTTCTACCATTTTTCGCCGTCTCATGATTCTATTAGAAAACGCTATGAACTTTTATTCCGACCCAGCACTTTTAGAGAAGAGGATCCATCTCTTTCCCTTTCGAAGTCAGTGTGTAAAAGTTGCAGACGAAATATTAGGGTAGATCGTAACGCGATAAGATTGGGTTCCCTTTGTAAGCATCGAGCGTTGCTTCGCGGCAGTAGTAGCGCGGAAATTCAGTCAGCAGGTGGCGCGGCTCGAAGCTTTGTCAGCCAGTAGATTACGTACCGTGCATAGGCAGACAATTAGCAAGTAGAAAGCAACTGGTTATACTAACGACGATGGCCAGTATTAATTTAGTTGTATCGCAGGGAGCTCGGGTACTGCGTAACACTAAACTTGGATTCACGGTGGACTGTGGACGCGTACGGCGTACGATGATAGCTGCGACGATAATTGGTGGATGCTTTTGGTCTGCGGTCTGTCCCGCGGTTCCCCAACCTACTTACCGCGCAAACGGATTTGCGAGCAGGAAAGTTCATGAATTCGCTGGCGAGGAGGGGACGATTTCTCACGCGATACTACCGAATCCCTCGGTTTGGTAAATTCGTCGTGCATCGGGTGCGATTCTCTCGATTCGGTTCGTTGGCAGCGCGCGAAATTAATTCGCGTTTAAGGCGATCGCGGCGCGTTTGTCAGCGAATGTTTCACCGGGAGATTACGCAGCGTGTTTACGGATGAATTTTGCGGGACACGAAACAACGTCGAAGGTTCAACAGACGCGACGGTTGACTACTGCGGTCGCGATAATGGCCGGACAATGGCCGGGTCGACGGATTTCGATAAATTCTGTTTGCGTGACGCGCGGTGAAAACGCGGGACAGTTATTGCGCGATTATAAACCGATTAAAAGAGTGTACGTTTACGCGCGACGCAGCGAATCGATTGTCCGGTACGAATTAATTCCGTGCGATCGCGCGTCGAGCCGCGCTTCTATCCGATTATAGTATAAACAGAAACGACCGATGCGTTCGTTGCTTCAACGAGGAAGTCGATCGAGGGATTAACGCCGTTCCCGCTTCCTGTGTTCTGCGGAGTCGAAGGAATACTTCTTTCCGCTCTGGTTTATGGTTGCGCGGACGGTGTCTGGTGGGTTATTGGGATTGGTTTTTCCCGGGCGCGGCGTCAACCGGAGGGCGAGGATGTTACTTACGAGCCATTTGTTCGAGTGTTCCGTCGTTGTTATTTCTCGCGCGCGCCCGTCCGATCGATGTATTATATAACGAGAACGAGGTCATAAAGTATCTGTCGTGAAAAATAATAAGCTTGCGATGGCTCACCGGAAATGAGACTATACGTAACCGTTTTAGCTCTTTAGGGATTACAAATGATGGTCCGACTCGTGTGTTAAAGCGACCCGCGCGATATTTCTTCCGTAAGTAGACGATTCTTCACGGTGTTATTGCATGATGTTCCTAACCGTCAGCGATATTTTACAATTGAAACCAATATTCGCTAAGCGCCGTTACGCGAACAACCCTTTACCCGAGGAAAAGTAAAAAAGTTTTTTGATTTAAACTTTCGTGTTGCTGCTCCTGTTAATTTCGGTGTAAGCCCCTCGCTCTACGCCCTCTTCTCCTTCTCCCTCGCTGTAAAATAATAAATCAATGTTATTGCTTTTGTCATCCGCGAAATATATTACGTTCAAAAGTGTTCCCCGTCGAAGTTCTTTTATTTCGTCGCGGCGTATGAGCCGCCAGCCTGTCTGTCCCGTTCGCCGTGCTTCATCAATCTATTTTTCCGTGCCTCTTCTCTCATTCAGCCGCCGCGCCGTTGAATGCAGCGGCATCGTCTCCGTCGCTTCGATATTAATTCAGATTTCCGTTTCTTGTCGAACGATTGTGCTCTGCAATTTATGGTCGAAGTTCGCGTGCGAGTGCCGCGAGCTGAGTACGAATTTCCTCGCTATTATCCTTTGCTGCCGGTCTACGCTCGCGTTTTGCGCGAGAACGAGATCTGCATGCCACCGCCAATAATTTTTACGAACAAATGTGTTTTACTTTCGAAGTGAGATACGCTTTAATATAACTTAGTAAATACAAGATATATTTCTCTAGATAGTTTCAACAAATACTATTCTTGAGTCGACATAATTTCGCAATTATGTCTTTTCATGTAGATTCACTACAATTTGAAACAGTGAATTCGTAACAGCAGTATGATAAATATATGTACCTGTTTTACGTAGTACTTTTTACTAATAGTTTAAACCAGAAGAATCAATGGAATTGAAGATAGTAGTTTCGTAAATGATGAATGATCTGTACATTGTAAAATACAGTGACTCGCACGTTTATTCATAAAGATTATGTTAAATTTGTTCAGATTGTAAAAAAGGTATTTGCGTTTGCACGATACAGTTATGGAAACTGATATGATATAAACTATGAACGAACCTGTGAATCACTGTATGTGAAAAAGAAATTAGCAGTGATAAAAGATAAAAATTAATACAACATTTAAATACTCCCGCAGTCGCAGAAACAAAATTGCGAAACAACTATATACTATAATTTAAATGAAAGCCATATTCAATAACAAATAAAGTTCCTATGCTTGTTGCTTATTTTCAAAATAGTTACTACTAGACTGTGGATGTTTATGTATTTTTGGCAATTTTCATTATTCAAAAGCCTGTAAGAATGTGCACAAGTGCAAAAACATATGAAATATCAAAGATAAAATGCATTTTATAATGTTTAGAAGATGTGAAGCATTTTTATTCAAGAATCAGTCCTTTTTCTGTGGCTGTAAAAATTTGAATTTGCATAAACATCCGCAGTCTACTTATTACATATTTCACATATTTCTTATACATATGTTATTATATTATATTATCATATTTCAGATGTGTTGAAATATCTGCTGTCTACACACGACATTTTAGTTCTCCTTCAACCACGTTTTTTTTCTTTATCGCCATTGGGTAACGAAAAACCCGATGAGTTTCGAGAGGTTTTCCTACTTATTCCATAATTATCGCTCGATGGTCCTGAAATATTGCCATGCATAGACTATACTGTATTCTGAATCCAGGGGTCGCTGCAACAAGTCGAGAGATTCCGGATTCCACGTTCTAAATTTCAATCAAACCCTTGCGGCAATTTGCAACCGGAACCGCAAACCGTATCTCAGCGTCTGCGACGGGGTTGAAACGGGTCGCAGGAAGAACGCTACACTTTTTTTCGCATTCGGGAGGATCGTAAAATTTCACGATGGCCTGACGGTTGACAATTTCATTAAGATTCCCGTACACCGTCCCTTTCCGTGGGTCTCGTTAACGCCATCGCTGAAAATTGCTAGTTGCACGGCACGAAGCGCGCCCGGAGTAATTGCATCGTCGCCAGCATTGCGACAGACGCTCCGGTCCACTCTTTGAGCGTCCCGAAGTTAGATGGGTCGTTAGTCCGGAAGTAGAGTAACCGGAAGTTAGCCGACGCGACAAGACGGGGTAGGGTCGGCGGGAACTTTGGTAGACGGAGCCCCTTCTTTGTTCCAGTCATGGACACTCTCCTGTACACTATCGTTAACTCCGTTTAACGCATCGTTGGCCCGCGATAACGCGACCGGCGCGACGCGAGCGTAGACGCAATCACGGCGTGTTGGCCTGGCTTCTAATCGCGTCGGGTTCCATTAATACTCGTAATCTGACACCTGTAATTATTCCCGCAACGGAAAACGCTTTTCCTTCGCCTCGCTAACGATCAGGGTTGCGCCGGTTTCGGTCTCAAAGCCGTCAATTTCGTATCCGTTTTCCCGTGGAAACGCGTCAATTCGACCGCGCGTAATCGCGTTCGCGAATCCTTTCAAATTTTCGTATCCGCGGAACCGTCGAAAGTCTGTTGAATGCGATGCGCGCGGAAGTGGCAGCGCGTCGAGCGAAATTTTTCTATTTAGTCCGAAGCTCTCCGGGGCGAAGGACGCTCTCCTTCCGCTTTCGTGGCTCCTTCGCGTTTAATGAGCAGCTCACCCTGAATATTCAAAAACTGCCGCGATACCGCGCGCGCGACTTGAAATTTTTCGCGGTGAGGAATTGGGTCGTCTCATCAATTTCTTAATTAGCGTTTCCCCTCCATTTTCCGCATCCCTCGAGGCAATTATTCTCCGCCAAAAGAAATAGAGAGCGGGACGGGAATAATAAATTCCGACGAGTCATTTTCAACGGGAGGATAAACGAGCTTAATTCCTTGGCTCGATATTTTTCCACTTTCCTCGTTCGCTCGTCGACGGCGACAGAGAGAAATCTAGGGAGGGAGGCCGTTACATCGTTTTCTCTTCCTCCTACCGCGACGTTGTGCACGCCGCTGTAAATATTCGTTCGTGGCGTGGCGGCGAGCACGTTTCGAAAGTTGGACGGATCGTCCAGGCATAGGGTCGGAATAAGCCGGAAGTTGCGGATGCCGGGGTTGTCGCCATAGGAGAAGTTACGCGACGGTGAGGCAACTTCGTCCTATCCTGGCCACCTCGTTTAGCGCACACACTCTGTGTGCCGATGTATAATTAGTTCCGTCCAATCACCTTCTTCGACCTGTTTTCACCTAACACCTTTGTGTTTCAACCTAACTCGTTTGCGCGGCCACCGAATATAACACCGTTTCCCAACGTTTTCGTACGAAGAGTATACAGGGTGCAACGAAAAAAGTGAAATCATCAATTCATGGGTAGTTCATTCAAAGCGAAATAGCGTGGGGCTAAGGAACTAGATTTGGATCGTTTTACAGGACTTCGTAAGCTGATCCAAATTTAAAACAGACTTTTTTTGGTGTTGAAAGGTAAATGTATGTTTAATTTTTGTGAAAAAATTTTTAAAATTAGAAACAAGTAGCTTTTAATTATTTATACGCTGTGAAATAATGAGTTAACTGGGAAGCAGTTTTCTGTCTGCATTCTATAAGAGTAAGCCGATATAAAACTGACTCAAGATTTTATAACAGGGATTAATGCAGCTTAACGAATATTGTTATGGACAATTCAACCCTACAAAATGACTTTATTAATTGTACATAATTAGAGAATTTAGAACAATCATCCAATGATTTTCTGTGAAGTTTTACATTTCGTTAAAAAAAATTTTGTTAAACCATGTTGGAAGAATATACTTAATAAGTTTATTATTGAAAGAATATCTTTTTCTTGAGAAAATAAATATTTAGAAATAATTTTTCACTTTCCTTAGTGTAATCGTTGACTTTTGTTTACAAAAAATTGAAGATTGATTGATGAAATATAATCAAATGTTTCCATTTCCATCCGCATATCTTTCAAACATTTTTGGAGCTATTTTCTTGGCTTTTAGTAATATGATTGACAGGTATAATGTAGGACCTTACTGTAGATAGTCTGACTTATCGTTCACTTACACTACTGACTGACGGAATTTGTTAGCTTCTCGTTTCTGGTCTCTACCTCACGCATCTCACGTCCCGAAATTGGTAAAGTAAGTAGAAAAAATTCAATTAACCGGCGTTTACGTTTCATTTATTTCGCCCCTCGACGTGATTCCTAGCGCGGAACGCGTAGAAACTAAACGAAGCAGACGAGAAGGCCGATCCTCAGGAGGCAGATAAAAGGCAGAGAATAGGGGTCGATTTAAAAGGCTCAGGAGGCGGGAAGTCAAGTCTCTGGGGCATTTGCGGACGTTTCGAGCCATTAGGCGAGGCGCTGCAATTAACACCGTCGCCCATCGACACCCGCAAAGTCCATTACCGCGCGTTCGTTGTTTCCACCCTCCTGTTTTTCCTCCGCAACCATCGTCGGTGACCGTTTTCACACCACCTATCCGGCAAATCCCCTTTCCGCTCGCGCTTAAAGTCGCCGGGAATCGCGCGATTAGTAAAGCTGACCACCGCACCGGTGACCCGTCACCGGACAAACGTATTCCTCTGTTGCGAAGAATTCTCGAGGCTGTTTGTCGCCGTCCCTGTAAAACATTGTCACAGCTTTTGCCCGACGCTTTTCCAAAAGTCTTTATGCGCTCCCAGAAAGCTGTGCTTGATTTTCGTTTCGAAAGCGCCGAGCGATGAGCAAGAAACGATGACCATGGTGAATACGAAAACCGACGCGCGACGTATCAAGCAAATCCATCCCTCCGCTTTTGTTACGGCCAGACAAGAAACACGGTACTCGGCGAAACAAGAAGCGCCGCGTACCCTTGGCGAATGATTTTCCCGTGAAAAAGTGTAAACGAACTTTTTGCCGAGCGGCCAGCCGGGGGAGTCAAAGAACCAGAGGTTTTTCTTCGCGACCGGAGCCAGGCAGGATGGTCTGGCAATAAGTCTGATCTGTCGCGAGATTGCGAAGAGAAAACGTTGAAGGACGAACGAGCAAGCTCGGTTGTTCGTCGAAGGAGGCGGCACGAAAAAGGTGGAAAGAAGACGGAGGAAAAACCAAAGGGGTGGCGGAGCGGCTAAGCAAAAACGAAGGCAGAGGATCAATTCCAGTCCGTCGCGAGCCATCGTTCCCTCTTCTTCTCGTCTTCGTCCGAACGCCTTTAATGTCCCATGATACATCATCCCTTTAATACGCCTCCCTCTCGGTATCGTCGCCGGATATCCGCTCGTGTCTTCGCTCCACGGGCCAATTGATTCGAACCGTCGCGAGAAAAATTATCGAAGGGAAGGGAAATAAACGCGGACCGCGTCGATGGAAAGCTATCCAACGAGGTACATCAATTTTTATACCAATCTGTCCAAATATTTGCAGCGCGATGAAAACGATGCACCACGTTAATATTAATTTACCAACGTTCCCCGCGTTAAAGATTTGGCAACACCTTCCGTACACTGCATTCGAAAGAAAAACGAATTGCAAACCTCCCACAATGCATCCGACATTTGCAGATTCTATCCGCGGCGGATTCGTTTTCGCGGTGATGTTTATCGCTTTTAAATTTCCGCAACGTTCGCGAACGTTAAACACGAAACGCGTTCGACGTTATCGTTGTCGGAGAGAGCGAGGCAGGAGGGGATGGACGCGCTTCCCGCTTAAAACAGATATTTACGCGGCGATTGTTTACTTAACAGAGTGAAACGTCGGTAAAATGCGCCGGTATGAATTCCGCCTTCGAGACCATTCAAAAGTTTCCCTTCGCCGGCTGACTATACGCCGGAACAATCCACTGTCCGTTCCACCAACAGTTTCAGTGGTCGACGCTTCTCTGTAATCTGATTTCAATTGCACGCTGCTGCGACGAATCGGTCCGACTTCGGCAAAAACAGAATCGAACTGTGCAAAACCGTGGGACGCCGCACAGTGGGGGAAACCTCGTGATTTTGGTGTTTCTCCGTAGTTTTGAATAATGTTTTTCTTATACTTCTTTAGAATAGTTAAATGTTATCTCGATAGGAGTGTTTACGAAATTGGGATATTTGTTATGACTAAAGTAGCAATAAACAACGCAAATATTTAAAAAAAAAAAGGGTATGTAGGATAAATGAATTGATTGACTTCAAACATTGGAATATGTAGGATAAAGTAAGAAATTAAACTAAGGAGAACATGCGTATTGAAGTACTAGAATTATACAATACAATAATAATATTAGGAATATTGAGTTCATATATAACATTATATTATTGTAATCATAATTTTACTTCGCTAAGTGAAAGCGATTTATGTTACAAAGTTGATCTCAAGAGGCTGATATATGATCAGACGATAATTGGGAGTCAAAATGATAGATAGATGTCAAAATATCTAAAATATCAAAAATATAATCTATGTTTCAATCTTTAGAAAATAAGACATATTGTCATTCAAGTTTTAATTCATTATATACGTTTCTAAACATTTTATTTTGCATAAAAATCCACAATCTAGTCATTCTTCTTCAATTACTGTTAAAGTAGCAGATCATTTTTACAGGTATTTTAGTATCTACTTTCAATTATGATCACTAAGAACACAGAAAAAAACGGAGCTTTTTTTGTAAATCAAAAATTGCATAGTATTATATTACACTAGTGTTTTTATCTTTTTTTTCAAAAAGTAATAAATAAGCTCAAATCATAGACATTGAAAATAGATTAAGTACAAAATCATATACATTCACAGAAAGTCAGAAAAACTGAACATTCTGGTAAAGAAATTAACAGGATTTCTAGTAGGTTATGAAAGTAAAAAAATTGATCTCTAATGTAATGTATGTAGTAAATATTATTATTTATCTAAATTGACATCTCTATTTGCATGATTCGATATTTCCTAATCAAAATACAACAATGGATACGTAAAAATACAACTGTCAGATCTTTAGGTTTTTTTACATCGGCCCCACTATGCACCGTCTCGTTTTTATCTTCTTAATCCTTTTGCCGCGACTCCCTACGTTCCTTTCTCCCGTCGCCGTCGTCTGCCGGCGTAATTCGAAGATCGATTTAAGATAAAACATCGACGCGGAACGTCGATTTAAGCTGACGCGATCATTTCATTAGGATCGCTTCGTTAGGCATTTCAGAAGGGCAGCCGACTGGTAAAAATCCCGTCTGCGCGACGTCGAGCAAGGATCCCATCCCCTTCGCACGGCGCCGCGCCGCGCCGCGCCGTCTCCCTCCTCGAATGACCAAAGTATCGGGCATTGACCGTGAACACGTACAGAGAAAACGAACGCATCTAACCCGAGGGGTGGGACATTACGGTCAATTAAAGGTGACACTGATTCGTTTCCACCGCGCGGAAGTGACCGAAAAAATCGTGAAAATTATTTGGCGCGTTACAGTAGAGTGTGTCCCGCTCGAACAATCGAGTACGCTTTCGGGAAATATCGATCTTTCCACTTTCATCCCCTCGGTCGCGCGCCACTCCGCGACGCTCGTGTTTTCCGTCAGGGTTCTAATTGAAAACACGGAACATCGATTTAAATCGGCGAATTGTCAACGAGCGAAGGAGGACGAGAGGCAGAGGGTGCAGGATGCAGCAGAGCTGAAGGACAATTAACGATGCACCTGCACCTGACACCAACGGGAGATCGCTTATGCTACTCGATCACTCCGCGATGACGGCTTTTCAAAACACACCTACCAACCCCTACTGTGTGCCTAACACGAGTCCCGCATTGTGCGTCGCGTCAGCGTTTTCCACCGATCGAATATCCAGTATATCCACGGGATCGCTGCCGCGTCTTCTGACGTTTTAAGAACGCGTTCCGTTGCGATATCGGCCGATTTCGGGGGAAGCCGACCGCGTCGAAACTCCCCGGATTGACTGACGGCTCGATATTTCATCGTCCGACCGCAAATATTATTTTCCATTATCAAAACGCCTCTCTCTTCCCGCTTTCCTCCGTCGTCGTTAATCAAGATCGATTCATTCGGAAGTACAAACCCCGCCGATAGTCGGATTACACGCGACACTTGAAAAATTGCGTGTCACCGAGCGTAATTCGACGCGCGAACCGTCCATCGATTATATAATATCGGGGCACTCGATTATCAACCAATCACATTGACCGTAATTATTTGCGTCACAGAAGCCAGGGATCGTTTCGGGTTGCTTAACAAGTACATACCATCGACGCGCAATGGTGCGTTCGGTAATGAACAATGCTTTCGGCACTGATTTAATTGTTCGAAGCTGCTCGGCTGCACACGATTCAGCGCGGATGAGAGCCGCCGCACACCTGCTGCGACCGAGTACACGTGCCGCCGTTTAACACACAGGAACTCTCATATTCGTTCGACGTGTATTATTACAGATGAAATTTCACCCCCCGACTGCTACGAGCGTTATAAATCAGTCCGCGCGCTGTCTACGCGCCGAACACCCTCGTCTTTATCCCTTGTTCCGCTCCTATCACCTCCTATTATCGATCGAACAAATTACGTAACAGATTTTCCTATTCGTTAAGAAATATATAGTTATTTTTATTATTTTTTTATATTAACTGTAGATTGATGACTGATGCACTTTCAATATAGCACAGAACTCAAAAAAATATTTGACACGTATTCTTTTTTTATCGATAATAATCTATGTTGAAGGGGTGAAAATCGCCCTCAAAGTTGGGGGTGAGAAACATATTTTATCAAATATTTCGCGAGGTATTTGAACTAGACTAATGGTCAAATTGCAATTTGTGTATTTTAATGGTGGTTTTTATCACTCGTTACCTAATGGTTGTATGAAAAAACGTTTTAATGGATTACGTAATAGTGCAAGGGCGCATTAGATAAATACAATTCGAGTTTTTTATATCTAATTATTTTTTAGACATCAAGGTGACCTTGAGTTTTTTCAAGGGTCAATGAATCTTCGTTTTAAAACCACCTTGTTGCCAATGGAAGGACGATTCAATGACCTATTACATTATGACCTTGAGTTGACCTTGTATTGACCTTGAAAAAATGTCTAAAAAAACAATCGGATATAAGAAAATCAAATTGTATCCGTCTGACGCACTTCTGAAAATACTACATAATTTTTTATACAATCAAAAGGTAATAAGGTAACGAGTAACGAGTTATTTTAGATAATACTACTTATTGACACACCCTGTATATTTGATAGAAAACAGAGCTCTGCAATACCCAATAAAAATTTAATTTATTCAACTAAAACATGATGTTTTTATTGAATTTTAAATAACACGACAGATTTTTTAGTTACCAAACATAGTAACTTTCCATCGATATTTAAAATCTCCTTTCTTTCTGATATTAATTTTTAATTTACTATCAGAAAATATAAATAATAGAATTAAAACCAATAGGAAAAGTATGAACTTTTTTATTCGCTACTGTAGATAACTTAAATCAATAAAGCAAAAAAATGTAAAAATTTCGATAAAAACCGTATTAATTACTTTTTAATTAGAAGACGGAAAAAAAGATGAAATATTTTGTGAGTATTTTCCATAAATAAAATGGCTAATTATAAGCTTCCGATTGATGTAATTTTTATTAATCTGTCTGGAAGTTGATGTATTTTATATAGTTTCTCATTCTTCTGCCGCACCCTGTATTTCAAAGTAGTTTTGATCTACAGCGCATGGCGCTTTCGCGGAATTTCTAAAACTTTAATATTCCACGCGAGAGGAGCAGCATATGGAGGCAGCATGAACATACGGCGGAAAATCATTTTCCGCTTCGGTACAGCTGGGTATAGGATCCCGTGACAAATTGGCACGTGAATTGACCAGAAGACTCTCTAGTTTTTCTAATTTCGAGGCGAGGAGCTTCAACATAAATCATAGCACGTGCGAGCAGCTAGCGATCAGCAGTAGAGAAAGAACAGTTTACACTGGCATTTCGTAGAGACAAATATAAACGATTATGACAGACAGCTGTTGCTACCTGGTAGTAAGTTGCTGACTGATAGTATAGAATTGATGTTTATCGTTCTCAGGATATTGGTTCGGATTTTCTTCAGAGATCAGGGTCTTTGGAACTGGAGCTTTATACTTGAAATATAATGATAAATACGTGTCTTCCATATTGGCGTGGTAATAATCGTTTATTATAAATAACTATTAACACGTTCTCCTGCCACGTACATCGTCTTATGTGTTTTTTCGCTTCGTTCATTGCTTAGGAATCCATGCAATAGTATACGTTACATCGGAGCATTTATCCAGTTACTTCAGAATTACAAACATTTACTTGTAATGCGGTATAGTGTTATTCGTGTGACGATTATTTACAGAAAGAACGATATCATCCGATACTGGCGGCGTAATTGAACCAGCGCAATTTTACAGCTAACCGTAGTTATTCACTGACAGAAAAAAGGGGCAAATACTAGTTTATACGATCGAGGAATTCGTGTTATGTTCGTGTGCGATCGCGTTGCGAGTCGCGCGTCTTTCGTTAATGCCATTGTTGGTTTTGTGTTTAAATGATCATATCAAATGCAATGGTACTTCGGACAATTCGAATATCCAGAGACGGTTTTCGTTCGTTTCTCTACGATGATGCGTATCGGGTGGAGTACATTCCCTTTTACCCTTTGATTCTGTTTGTTCATCAACACTTTTCAAGTCGATAAAAATAAAGAAAAGAAACTAAAATAGAAATGCTTCAATAGGAGAACGAAAAAAAAAAAAAATAAAATATGTATCATTAATTGAAAAACGAAAAGTGTAAATGTGATTCCGATAAAAAGGCTGCTTGGCAGAACGTTCTGTTCTCCCAATGCATTCGTCGAAAGAACTGATTCAACGTTCGAAACATATGCAATCGTTTTCAAGCGGAACACGTTTCGCTGCTATATTTCGTAAAAAATACAATGCGGAACCGTAATCGATACCGGCACGAGACAAATATTAAATCACGCTGCGCACACCTATCAAGTGCTAACTGCATCATGCATTATGGAGCATTTTCTGCGTCGTCTGCTCTACTTCACGCGAGTCGGGTACAATGCGATGCTGAGCTAAACGGAAGAGACGATTTCTCCGTCGAATAAGGGGAACGTAATTGACTGAGAGCGATAACGAAACTGAACATTGACGAAGTTGCTCGATCCGTATCGAACTACCGTGTATCAGTATAAAAAGGACTCGCGTATCTCCGAGCCGATTCCCGTAGCCGCTTTTTTTTTTTTCTCGGTAAAAAAAGCAAACCCACGCCTGCCGTCGTTGTTTCCACACAGTTTTGCGTTACTACCTCGAAATCGTCTCCGTTCACTGTAACGTGGTGTCGTTTAAAATCAGTCGCATTGCGAGTTGGGATACCGGCTACGTAAACGAGGAACACGTATAATAAATATCGAATAACAGTTGTTACTTATAGTAATACGAAGTAGTAGAATGCAGCATACATATAGCATAGCAGTAGCCACAGATAGTACCTACTACGTACGAGTTTGTCACACATTCATACTGGTTTATTAATCATCGACTAAACGTCACGCACTCCCTTACCTTTCGATTCAATCTCCCTGCTTTCTCTCTTTCTCTCTCTCTCTCTTCTCTCTCTCTCTCTCTCTCTCTCTCTCTCTCTCTCTCTCTCTCTCTCTCTCTATCCATCTCTCCCTAACTCGTTCGACCTTTTACGCATGCGTTTGACTCATTCAAACCTCCCTCTACAGCTCTCTGTCCACGCTCGTCCCACACACACGCATCCACACGCACACGGTGCAATCGCTTCTCTCAGATTCTTCTCTTTCATCGATATCGTCGTGCGTCCGACCAAAAAGGTTTTACCGTACCCATCCGTTCGGTTCAATGATCTGAAATTCGACCACGTGTACTAAAAAGATCCCGTTCCGCTTTCGGTCAGTCCGTTATTTGTCCGTCATAACACAAACAATATAGACTTTTCAAAATGTCCAACAATGTCTATTAACATCCTTTAGCTATTCACACACTTTCGAAACCATCTTTTCCATCTCAACGTCCGTGTCGATGTCATGGTGCACGTGATTGCTGCTAGCACTGGCGTTGTTGATAGACAAGATAGGGTTGCTTATCAGTGTAGAAATCGAAGTCGGCGGCGTGTTCGGTGTGCTCGGCGTGCCTGACAACTCTAGGGGCAAGTGTGGTGACGCGAGCGGTTCTACCAAGTCCTCCAAACCCTCGGGAGTTGGCAGTTTGTTTAACTCTTCCCTCAATAATCTATAGTGTCTCTGAAAAATGCACAGATAGACGATCAGGATTCGTTCCAATGCAATTAATTCGGAAACCGCGACACAGTAGAATCTAGATTATCCAACTCTCAATGATCTTCAATTTTTATTACTCAGGGTTTCAATTATTAAATGCATTAGGTGTGTGACTACAGTAGTGACTAATTACTTTCAACTAATTAGTAACGTTTTATATTAAAAATATATTGAGGGTGAGGAACGCTTACCCTTAAAGCTAAAGCATTGAGGGGAAGTGTACGGCCAGATTTGCGATCGGATCCGTGCATTTCCATGTCTCTTATCCACCCCTCTAATTGTGCAACAATTTCGTGTCTCTTTATCCAAAAGTGGGTGTGAATAATCTGTAACATAGAGACCAAATTGAATAGAGTCACTGTTTGTGCCTTGAAGAAAGTGTTTCGTTGAAATTGAGTAGGCTTACCTCTTTGAAACAAGGGCACGGATTGCGAATTTGATCAAGCATCGCCCACTTGGCGGTTGCCTGACAAATGTTCGCGTTATACTCTTGACTAGATTGAGCTCCGCTCGTTGTACCTCGTGACCGTTCGTAACCAGGTTCGTTGAAATAGGGCTCCGACACCAAGATCAACGATTGTATCGATACTAAAACCTATTTTCGGAGCAAAGAAAAATCAATATTGTAATATAGCACACACACGCGCGATAATGTTTTTGTACTAGGTTGAGTGGAAAGTTCAAGTCGTTTGTACAATTTTTGATCCTGAAATTTGACATGTCCTGCAAGTATAGAGTAATTATGTTACTTATTGTACCAAAAGGTTGTTTTAACCCGTTGAATAAAGTATTATTGTCATTATTACATTGAAGAAAAACAATTGTCTTTTAATTTAACCGAAGAAACGGCACGAACTTTCTGCTCAACCTAATATTTCAAGTACCTGAAGGAAACTGCTAGTTTGTGCATTCCATTTTTCCTCAGGCCGACCATGCCACGTATTCAACACGCTCAGGCAAACTTTGCCGTCGTTGTATAAATTAGGATTGAACCGTACGGTATGATGACCCGTGGTTTCTAGGTTTATCAGCATCGGGCTGTTAGGATAATCCGGAGGGAAGTACACGTCGAATTCGAAGCATCCGTTCGCGTAAGGCGTTTCTGCTGGGCCTGTTATTAGCACCTAGAATGGAGATACAGTGTCAGAATAATAAATCTGATAAGCAATCGTTGTAAATAATTACGAAACCCGTACCTTCATCACGTCTAATCTGTCCGAGTCGCATCTGACGAAGACGCTACTACTGTACGACAAAGGCAGCGCAGTGGAAAGCGTAACAGCCTCTTGGGCTAATCTTTTAACCCTAGTAGGATGACTTCTCTCCCCCGCTGCCCTCATGTTCGATTCGAAACGGTACGAGACGGCGAATTTGTAGCCGCCAACGTCCGTATTCTCGGTGATCATCTCATAGGTATCTGTGATTTCATATAAGTTCGCATAAGCACAAAGTAAACTCCAAAAAGTATAAAAGAGAAAATGAGAAAAATTTTTTTACCGAATTGCAAGTTTTTCATCACTTCCAAGTATCGTTGTTCGATGGAGCGCAAAAGAAGCTCTGGACCCGCCGGACTAGGACCCGGCAACTCCTCTTCCATTCCTGATAACCCCGAAGTAGCGTTTTGTACTATGGTAGCGCTCTCTTGTATATCGGGAATCAACGTCGTCAAACCCTCGTCTTGCTCAATGTCGTCCGGGTATTTGAACAACGTCTTCGATTTGTTGCCCCTCATGCGGTTTATTTTGTGGACGTACGTGTCGACACAAACCCGCATGCTCGACAACAAAGCCACGACAGAGGGTTCCCTGGACTTCCTACTCCGTGGTAGAAGAAGAGGAGCGAGCTGACTCGACAGAGCCATCGCCCTGAGCAGTTGCAGCACAGCACGATACAAAGGAATATGTCTGGCCATGTCTAGCACCGAGTCGTTTTTCAAATAGGACGACAACGCGGGGAGTAGATACGATCGAGCCAACAGATCGGGAAAAGAGGGTGGCAGTTCTTTCTGCGTCTGTCCTCCGGGCCCGATGTAGCTAGCTAAAACCTGCAATAATACTGTAACGTGCTCCTCCTCGGATTTCTGTCGCAGCAGGGATTGCTCGACGTTCCACGATTGCTGAGTGGAGCCTGTGCCGAACCCAGTTCCTTTCGCCCAATACAAATGCGAGTTATCGTCGCTGCGGCCTGCGCCTCCTTGACTGGGGCCACCGACCTTCTGCTCCAAGGCTTCGTTTTGACTCGTTTGATGAGTGAATATAGCCAAACAGTTCAGAAGGAGGAGCATCGCGCCCACTTCGATGGTCGTTCTACGGAGAAGTTGACCGTCGTCGGTGGTCGGGGGCGTCGCGTCAAGCAGCTGCTTCAATACTTGGAACGGCAGCGTCGGCAGCGAGGCAGCCAACGGCGACGTCAAAACGTCTCCGCCTTCGCCGTCGTCCGATACACCCAAGGCTAGACGCAGCAAACATTCCGCGCGTTTTCTATCGCGCAGTAGCACCTCCGCGTAACCAGGAAGCCTGAGGAACAGACCGAACGCAGCGAGACAATGAGACGGAACGTAAGGAGCTGGGGACGAAGCTCGAGGCGAAGAACTGCTCGCAGTCTCTTCCAATATCTCGTCGATGCCGCCGTTGTTTTCTAACTTCACCCAATCCACGAACGTTTTTTCAGGCGGCGGAGATTTCCCCGCCACTGGCGGAGGTCTTCGAGAATCTGGATACACCAGTGGTAAATGGCGCGCCAACACTGCCAAACCACCGCCAGCGCTGAAAACGCCTAGAGAACTCTCTATGCTCCTGTAGTTTAGTAACTCGCTGTCGTTTTGCTTCGATAGATCCTCTGAAACGGCAAACCAATTAGAATCCCGAACAATATCTTGAGAACGATTTTATTGTGTGGCATATTAAATACCTTTTGAGTCTTTGTTACGCTGACGCAATATGAGGTGCAAGCAAGGTTCTGACAACGATATTCCACTATCTTCGGCGATAGCCAAAAGTTGAGCGATAGTGAGTTGCGGAGGTAACGGGGCGTTTGGACGAGACGAATGTATCAGATACTGCTGATTGGCAGAACTATTGGGATTCTGTTGTACATTATTGCTCGATGGTTTGCTCGAATTCGACGACCCATCTATCGTTAAAAAGTTCAAATAAGTAAATTTATTGTTCTAGCACAAAGTAAAAGTAGTAAGTAATAGGAAAATAACCAACCGGAATTTAATCGCAATTTTCTTGCAGCAGGACCACGAGCTTGCGATCTATTAGACGCTTCCTTCGCCCTCTTATCTTTCGCCGTGTTTCCCGCTGCTACACTAAGGGTATCTACAATGAAGGCCATGCCAGACTCCCAGAGGTCTCTAGCGCGATTATTCGTAGATCCAGTTTCGTTGCCCTTATACGTGTTTGGTAATAATAAAAGAAGCCAAGTACCTTTGAATGCAAACGTAAATATTAGTTGTTTTAGAAACTCAAGTAATTAATCGTTAAGTGAGTGTAAGTGGCTCACCAGACACATGTTGCAGTATGTCCGCCACAGTCGACTGAGTAGACATGTACAACAATTGATGATAATGGCCGAGCGGATGAGCCGGATGCGGAGGCATAGACGGCATACTGTAATTAGCAGCCGTATTCGAAACCTTCATGGGTGCTTCCGAAGTTACAGATACCAGCACCTTTTCGCCTTCCAACAACAATTGCAGAATCAACCGCCGCGTGAAGCCAGAAATTCCGAGGAGATACCGCGCATCTGTACAACAAAACGGTGCGTTATGCGTAAACTCGAGAGCCTTCGAAAATAGAGAAAAATGGAAGACTTACTGGAAGTTGTTCGTTGTTGAGAAATTACATCAGTTAGTAATTCTGCCAAAAGCTTTTGATTTTCCAGGTGACACCAACAACACCTTGATAAAAATTTAATCATAGCAGTCTCCAACGAGGCATACGAAACACTTGTCTTGGAACACCTGAAAGAAAAAAAGTATT
The DNA here is from genome assembly GCA_030770465.2 of Perdita meconis. Lineage (NCBI taxonomy): Eukaryota > Metazoa > Arthropoda > Insecta > Hymenoptera > Andrenidae > Perdita > Perdita meconis. The sequence goes on along the minus strand of JASKOS020000011.1, from coordinate 10,145,153 downwards.
TTCAATATATCAGTGATTGCATAGTCACGGATTATTGTTTTGTCGCTGTTGCTCTGTCTACCTTAAAGAAGAGACAGATGGATTTTCGATAGGTCGACTGCTGAGAAGCGAAAGAAGAGGCAACCAAAAACCATGTCCCTCTTTCCCGAGCCAGTCGCGCATTCTGCCCTCTGAACACACGAGGGTCAAAAACTCCAACACCATAGCAATACTTTCCGGTTCCGTCATATTCAAGCCACCTGAACAACGATTATTTTTATATCACTTACTAAATCTATAAAGCTTTAAAATCCTCCAATCGAATACACGTACCTTGATGATTGTTCGCTTGCGAAGAACTTTCGCCAGCTTCATCGCTGTCCATGAAACCAGCCTCTCCCATGCTACTAGTTGAACAATCATCATCCGTCGAAGTGCTTCTACTTTGCTGCTGCTGTCGTCTCGCGTTTTCCAACTCGCAAAAGTCTGTGCGAGAAATTCCTTCATTAATCGAACCGTATTTCTCGGTAACATTGTATGAATTCTTAAAACAACCTACCAGTAATCGATGCCGTCAACAGAGCAGGAAGTCCTGAGTCTATCAGTTGTTGAATACCAGGTGGAGATCGCGCCGCCGCAGCAACGGTAAGTAACTGACCCTCCGTCAAATTTAATCTCGTACATTCTGACAGCATGTAACGACAGTACCATTCCTCCGCGTCGATCTCGCTCGTCTTATCATCTGCCTGACCTCCACTTTCTTTACGATCGTCTGATATAGACGCAGAGTGATCGGTTGCCAAATTTGGTACCAGGATCCCCACTCTTTGGAGCAGTAAAGGGAACAGTGCTGGCCTTACGTAGCAAAACGCGCACAAGGCAGAATCGATCGCTTGTTTCAATGCCGAACTGGTTCCCAAGATGAGGGTCCAATGGTACAAAACGCTGTCAAAGAAATACGATGCTTAAAACCCTTTCAAAAGCGCGACAACAGTGTGAACCATGTCTATGATTTCTTACTTGAACAGCTCATCCGTCAATAGACTCTCCAAGTCGTAATTAAGATTCTGTTGTTGGTGAGCTTTCCATATAATAGACGACACGCAATGAATGTATACAGCAGGTGGACTGATGGCATTAGGTCCAGTACTGTGTTTCGAAGTACCGTTTACAGCGGAGGCTTGGAGCCACGAAAGCACCGCCGTCATTCGAGCCTCTGTACAAGAATCCTGAATGGAACAAAGCTGTTGAAGCAGTTCAACAACCAACTGAACCGTCGACGTTTCTTGCGTGTTCACTGCACCTGCAAAACGTGTTTGTAAATGAAACATTTACGTATGTTACAGCTAATTTTGATTTTAAAGCAAATGCAAATGAATCTCGAAGGACAACCGATACCTTGAAAGAAAGGAGTAGATCTGTTATTCAATAGGAGACCGATCAATCGAAGTCCCAGCTCTCGGGAGTGTAAGCCCAATTGCAATAGTACCCTCTCTAAGTTGGGTGTGAAAAGAGAAGGTGCTGGGAGCAGTAGCAGATTACAACACGCCTCCACCAGGCCTTCGACCGAAGCCGCAGAATCGAGCACCTTCACAGCGAGATAGCTGTTCAATGTGCTCACAGAGAGACACTGATGCAGCAATCGCAACCAACCCAAGCTGAACAAATATATTACAAAAGTTATCTCCGGACTCGAAACAGTGGATGTGCGTTTCAGCAAAAAGAAAGTTACCTTGTCTTTGTCAGTTGCTCTTCGTCTATGGCATCGTGACTCGTTTTTATTTCACCGAACGCCGTTGTGCCTAACAACTTAATCTGACTTAAACTTATATTCGTTGAATCGCGTGGTTTGTACAGTCGCACAACGACGGTGGTTGCCACTTCCGGTTGCGACAAAGTGATACGTATGAACGTTAAGCCGGCCGTTGGCATCGGTGGGCAAACAGGAGTCAAAGGACCGTTGCTTTCTCTCGCTACTTCGATAGCAACAGCCGACGGACACGTGGCTAAAGACGTGAGATGCGGTTGTAGCTCAACCTTACGCAATAATATAGCGCAGGGCAACGTGATCGTAAGATCGAGCCAAGCTTCGTCCGGGTAGCAATGGTACAACCACGCGGCTGTTCTCGCTCGCTTCTGAGGCGTCGCATTTTGTATCAGCACGTCTGCGGACTGAGCGGTAGGGTTCAACCAGGATATCGTACCCAATGGTGCGAAATTCAGTAATCCGTCTTGCTGGACCTCCAGCGTGTTCACGGATTTCTTGCTGCTCGTGGAAGCAGTCGGTATCGTGTTCGTCGAGTTCGACAAGTGTTCCATCACCAACGCGATCACGCCAGGTGAGGCGGAGTTACTGTGATTCCCGGTGTAACTTGACTTTACCAAGTTCTCGCAAAGCACTTTCACACCGCCCATCGCGGTGAACATTGCTAGCGATACTTGATTATCCAGAACTCTCAATATGTACCAAAGCAGAGGTTCGGACAGTTGCATGACGCCTAACTGACGGTCCAGCTCTCTTTCTCCGGACGCTGTAAAACGAAATATACTTTAGGAATTTTGCTGTACAGAGATCATCATTATTTATTAAGAACGATTCCTACAGGAAGAAAGGTACTGGTAGAGAGGATCGAGAACCAAACTACGACTGCTCGCTTTCTTAGTGAGCGTAGTTAATAGTTGGAAGGTTGCGTCCGGGATCGAAGCAGGATCACCGAGTTCGGTTGCTGTTCCTGCTCCCGCGCCGTCGCCTAAAAGCATGGCGAGAGACGAACCAGTACTGTGACCCAAAGCTCCTAACAATCGCATCATGGTAGGCTCGTGCTGCAAAACTAAAAGGTACGCGAATTGAGTAACTGTGTTTGACTGAAACGTAAATATGTAATATATTCTGATGCTTACCAGTGTCTGCGACGCATCGTATACGAGGTTTATTAGACCTGGATTGTTGCATACACGACGAAGACTGTTCTCCTAGTTTACTTTCGTCCATTTGCGAAAGGTTTAGTTTCATTTCTGGATCGCTGTCACTCGCTGTACTTGCTTCGGAATGATCCATTCGCATCGTACTGTCGGATCGACGAATAGAACTCTGCGAATAACAAAGATGTGATGAATACGATATTGAGATTAGTCGCAATAGCAGAAACAACGGTAATACGTACATTAGGCAAAGGAGTTTGTATAAGTCGACACACTAATTTAATGAGAGCTACAACCAAAGTGTCCCAAGAAGCTGGACGACCCTGTCTTGTGTCTCCACCGAGAACACATGCAAATAAACCGCCAAACCCGCCGGAAGGATTTGCTAAATCAACGGTACCACCGCACTGTGCTCCAACTACAACAGAAACAAAAATTCACAGACACTGTATAGACGAATTCGCGAAATTATAACGTCTCTTGCGAATAATTACCTCCGGAACCTCTAACGTAAGTAAAAACCAATACTCCGACGCATTCTGTTATGCTCATTGCAGTTGCCAGATCAGTGTTGGTGAAGCTGAGATTCGTTAATAACGTTATGAGTTTGTATTGTGCATCTAAAGGTCCTCTTCTGGAGGAAAGAGCTCCGCCAGGTTGGACAAGTTGATACACGATCCACAGAAGAAGCTCCTTTAATGCATTTCCTAACGAGCTGTCAGGTGTAATTACATCGCATCTCATCTCTAATCTAACTAAAAAATCTTGTAGCGCTTGACAAACCGTAGGTCCAGCCTAAAAATTACAAGTTACATTAACAAATCGTAAATTGGTGTAAAACTGTCGCCTGTCGCTTCAGATCGAACGCAAATATACCATAATGTATTGTTTATCCATGGCGTTAACATTTAATCCACTGCCAGAAAATAGACGTAAAAGCATGGGGCCCATGTTGCGTTCTTTTACTATACACCCAGCCATTCTACCTAAAATCCCCTCCAATGGTTCCCTGCTGTTCGAAGCTTCCGCAGTGTCCGCTTGCAATGGCTGATTGCTCGCAAGGGTCAAACATTGGAGAGCAAGATACCAGGCACGTAAAGAGACTCCAGGATGCCTAAAAATTAATATTTTTCGTACATAAGTAAATCGTATCTTTTAAACATGAAACTGTAAGAAGAAATTGTTTTGATGTTTACCAAGAGAGAGCAGAAATGAGACTTGAGATAGCTCCGGAGCTCAATGGAATAACAGGCGTCAACAGAGGATCGGAGACCGTTCCGAGGTCCGAAACTAAATTTAGTGTCAACCATAATTGAAGAACAAATTCTAAATTTGTCCCCGCACTCTATCAAGGAAAATAAAGTGGTTCAGATTATTGTGAATGAATAAGAAGTAACACATACGTCTCTTTTCATAATATTAATGTTATTCACCTGCAGATATAAGTCTGTAAATATTTTGTCGAAGCATCTGGTTAACATTAATAAACTAGAAGACGTAGTGTCGGTGGAATTCCAAACGTCCTGGCTCTTATCATTCCAGCTAGATTCAGTCCTCGACGATGATTGTTGAGGATATCGATTAGGCTCAGTGGGAACCTTCTGCAAATAAATTCTATTAACGTCAACGCGTTCCATGGGTTACATACAATTGCAAATATTGAAAAAAGGAATTATTATCTCACATGTATCGTGGTATTTATACTGTGAGGTAAATTGTACGTGCCAAGGGCGGACAATATTCTCAACGATGTCTCTATACCCATTTCCAATCCATATTCTAGCCTTGCATCCATTGCCAAAGAAATACTATAAAAATTCCTAATTAGTTTATGCTACTTTATTATAATCTGTGAAATAGGCTTACCCAGAACCAGCCAACATCTTAGACATCGGGTTGCTTTTCTTTAACAGTTTTCTGCGCTGTAACTCGTCCAAGTAGTCCTCGAGATCGCTATCGTCGGATTCCAAAAGAGAAGGCAAGAACCCGTTAGAGCTCGACGTTGAAGCAGCTGCGGCCGACGCAACTATACTGTCTTGAGTGTCTTCGTCGCCTTCACCTTCTGCAAATCCTTCATCGTTACCTAGAGTAACCGTAGTACTACTCGTTCCAGCGATACCATTAAATTCCTCGTCCGTTCGACTTTTCTCCGTAACAAGAGTCTCGAGACTTTCTGCCGAAGGGCTTCCTTCGTGCGTGAAACACGGCCTTGGGAATAATTTTCCACCTACGCAAGGACGCGTTTAAGGAAACATAACGCGAAGGTAAGAAATACTGAAACTGTCTACGGAGAAATGTTTATAGTACCTTCCAGTAAGTCCTGCAAGAGGCAAGAGACCGCGTGCGATGCCCAGGCAGAATCGGAAGTACCGGTTGCCAACCTGACTAATTTTAAGAGCCGTTCTTCGCTCATAAGCTCGCACAAGCTAATTGCAGGACGTGTGGATATCACTAGCCTAGCGACTACCTATATGGCAAATAATTCGACAATTCAGCGAGCCGTTTTGTGAAAAGCACGAACAAATACGGCTATATCTTAGATCGTGACGTATTTCTAGTAACTATACTAGTAACTATACTAGTACGATACTAGTAAACTAATTTCATGACTGACAAATATCTTCTCGTAAAGTGTACAGTATGAAATGTTACAAATAAAAAAATTGTTATCGAACTTATTTACCTTGCAGGCTAATAAAAACATGTCCACGTTAGAAGAATTGTGTAAAAGAAGAGCAATAAGCCCGCGGGCTACTGGTAGAACGTGTTGATGAGACAAGTTCGATATGTATTCAACATCCGCTGTTTCCGATTTACTGGAACTTAATGAATAAAAATAAATTTTACAAGATATTCAATACCGATCTAATTGCATGGAAATAATGATACCAACCTTGTGTTCGCTTGCGCTTGCGAACGCGAACTGCGTGACACGTGTTGCGTTTCATTTCTTCGACTACTCAAAATATCTTTAAAGTGTTTGGCACAGTGTTGTTTCAATGTCTTCTTTAAGAAACGCGACGACAAAGTATGCGACGAGATATTTGTCCAACCCTGTAAAACCCATCCATATGTTTCACTTTTACGTTCTTTCCGTTTTTGTACCACGTTAACATTTACCTGTGACGATGTGTGAAACGCTTTCTTTGCCTGCTCCAAATCTTGAAGTTGCTGTTTGTGGTGCAGAATACGTTTCTGTAACTTTTTACTGTAGCTAGAAGCTGCAGACCGATTGGCACTGGCATATTTCCTTTGCATTACAAATTCTCCTTGAATAAACTCCCAGCGAGACAATAGACCTATCAAAATTAAGTAAAAATAATATTATTCTTCCATCTAAATGTTAATACACTATCTTATTTTAATACAAAACGTAAGCAATACCTTGTTCCTTATGTTTCTCGCTATTCTCTTCCAAACAGGAGGGTGGAATGCCTATAGTGTCCAAACATACTGATAAAAAGAGCAACACCCAGCCGATGAGTGTCACATCCAAACAGTTCGTGTTAGAAGCTTGAGCATTCGTTAATGGTGCCAATAATTTGCCTAACGTTCGAACCATCGCATCTATCACGGAAGATTTATTACCACCAGTGATCAACGATTTGCATCCCAAAAATGTTAACAAAATAAACACCCTAAAAGTTCCGAGAGAAACGTTTATTCCACATAATACGTACTTGAAATTGCTAAGTGATTAAAAATTAAGACGTACCTATCTTGAGGGAATATGTGCGTGGACGACGACGAATAGAAGTTAATCAAAGTATTGGACAAGAATGTACCCCACCAGGGTTGGTGATCGGCCATCAGTGCTAAAAGTGCAACAGCGTACAACTGTAAACGCGGCGCTGGTGTAACCACACAAATCGAGTGGAATAACTTTTCGCAAACGGTTGGCGTAAACACGTCGCATATTGACACAGGAATCTAGGAAATAAAAGAAATAATATACACGTTGAAGAATTAGAATGAAAATTTCGATATTCGAGGAAAACCTACACTCGTCACAGGCCCCATTTCGTATACCGTGAACAACAGAATATCGAGCAACGTCTCGCCAAGAACTCGCAACTTATCGCTGGGCGCGTTCGCTAGGGACATTGTTGGTATATTCTGAGAACCTTTCCACGATTCCAACCGTCTCCACACGCCACGAACAACATTTAATTGATGTTGAAACATTATACATTCCTACAATGTGCAAAATAATAATTATTTTTCATGTGAAAATGAATTCATAACTTAATTCAACTTACTTGATAAGTTGCTAGTATTTTTGCAGACGGTTGCTCTCTATTTTCATTGCGTATTTTGTTGTAACACAGATAATACTGCATGTGCATAACGTTAGTAGTTTCTGAACACAATAATGGATCCAATAGGCTCTTCAATCGTTCAGTGGCTAAGCTAAATCTAAAGCAATAATTACGCATTAGTAATAATGACTAGATAGACACAATTAAGCAAGGAATGAAACAACGACGAATACCTGCACTGAACATCCTCTGCGAGGGCCGACAAAATGTTACACTGTGAATCGATAGTGGCCCGCACAGTAGGATCGGATGTATTATCAAAAATGGGAGAAGTATTCAATTCCGCGTAATCTTCTCCCGGTAAAACCACCATGTGTCCATAAAACTTTCCTAACGGAATTTTGCACGTGGTCGGGGACATACCATACCGACCAATGATTGTAATCTAAAAGCAACACAATAGATGCTATTAGCAACAAATGTTTAAAATAGAAATTAAACAAGAACGTAAACACACTTACTTTGAGGTATCTACAAACAGGTGGTGGCTGAAGATCGTTCACTACTAATGGCTTATTTCCAATATCACTAGCAACGATCAGACGCGTGCCATCCACCTCCTCGCTTGTTGTCCATATATCCACAGTCAGGGATGCTAAATTACTGCAGCAAGGGATCATCAGATCCGTAAGCAATATGAGAGACCCGAAATCAAGAATGATGAAACGACGTGCACCAGAATGCATTCGATCGACCACCAATACTTGTTGAGCTGGCCAAGACAGCAGTCTTCCCCATGGAAATGTAATATCTTCTTGCTGTAACGTACACGCGTAATAATTATTTAATCACCATAAAAATGTCGAACTTAACAGCTATCAAATATTTACGTCACTTTTACTTTATTATGAAATGGATCATAGTGATTCAATCAGAAACGTAAAAATAGAAAAAAAAAAACTGTTCCTCAGCTGGACTGAAATTCAACATACGGACCAAATAGATTTCCCGTCTTTCTTTGATGATTGTTAAATTATTGCAACTAAAAATTTCATAATACAGTAAAGGAGTACCTATATTGCACTTAAATTCATAACGTGAAAAGCATTAAACGAAAATAAAATCTGCATTTGTTTTGTTCGATTAAATCAAGAAAGCTTATAATACGAAATAAAATTAAAAACAGCACTCTACTTGCACACTGAAATAATGGAAATAAGTATAGGCAGTTTTGAATTTAAAATTAGTAATTCAGCATAGTAAAATCTCGATTTTTGTAAATAATTTGTTTACTTTTTTTCATCGCACCTGTGTTCGATAGATCTTGTAGATGAAATTGATATATGTGTGATATAAAGAAAAAACTAAGATTGAAGTGATACTGATATCGAAAGCATGGTATAAAAGAGTTTCAGAAGGCTGACATGCAAGTTGTGCCTTGTGTCCAACTATGTATATTCGGCGGTATTAACGAAAGTATATAAACTTAATTATAAACAGCGTATTAATGAAGCTATAAAAATTCATAGTAACGACAGGAAATCGTCGAACTCAGAAACAGAAAGGAAAAAAAAAAAGAGGTGCAACTTCCCATCTATGTAGTCTACCTTTTTAGGATTGCCGTCTTCAACTTTGTTTACAGTAGTACCGATATTTTGTACAGACGATTTTTCTTTCGTTACAGTAGAACTTAATATATGCGAATTAGGCATATCGTTTTGTGTATTGTGCCATGTCTGATTGTTGACAGACGTATCGTTAGCTTCATCACAGTCTGATTGATCATCAGGTGTGAATATTAGTTGTGGAGCTGGCTTCTTTAATGCTCTTCCTGTACACAGACTAAGCAGATCGCTTAATATAGGTGTCGACTTAGCCTGAACATCTGGTCCTAGCGATCCAGCATCCAAGTTCTACAATGTACAATGATTTCTATATGGTTTGTGCGTCTTCTATTCGAAAAAACATGTATACCATTTACGTTTCACTGTTCGAACAATTGCAACAGCTACGAACTTTTTTTAATTAAAAACGAAAAAAAAAACAGAAATGAAATAAGAACCCGTTCGTCTGCCTGTTTTTTTTTTTATTTCACTGTCATTTTTCATTGATAATGATTTCTTTTTCGTGCGCCAATACGATTACCGTCGGTGTTCACATTGATTGAAAAATAATTTCATAGTTTGACATTATCCTGATTAAAAATGGAACAGAAAAAAGGAAAAAACGAAAAAGACGGAAGAAATCTTCTGATGCACTAGTATGAAAAATAACGATGTGGATAATCGATGAAAACTTACGTAGGTCTGATGAATCGTTTTCATGTCGGGCAAGCCGTTGTTATTCGTAGTCGTACCATCGTACAGAGGAAAACCAATATTAATTGCGCTCATACACTGGTCAACTTTCTCCATCTTGGTACCGGTGGACGTGGCGTGACAAGTAAAATGAAGCGGCTCGACCTGTAACATATCCATCGTTCTCATGTTTGCGTAATACAAAACGCGTTCATCCTTGTACTGTCAATGCGTTACCTCAAGAAGTCCCTTCATGTTATAGTTGGTGCACAGTGCCTTCAATTTGCTGTGCATCATTAGACCACTACTCGGATGTGTAGGCAGTGTAAGTAGGTCCCTCAAATCAATAGCATCCTGAGAATACAGAGAATTCGACGAAGCGTTTGGCGATCCCACTTGCTCGTTTGTTACGGTTGACATGTAACCAGAAGCGGTTGCTCTGTATTTTGGGGGCATCGATGGCTCTAGATCGAACAATTCTGTTTCGAACGGAGTGTTATACAATCCGTATCTGTTGAGGAAAAATTATTTCATTGTTTGGTCTGATTATTATGCTACGATTGTTATATTGAAAAAAACTCAATTATACCTTGTCGCGAGTAACAAATGATACGGATTAGCACGATTTGATATTTCCGCAGCTATTTGTTGGATTAGAGAGATACATTGTTGAGCAATGCTGTGATTTCTATCTAGTGGTAACAGTCTAGTGATCAATAACTGTAACCATCGCAATGAACCGGCCCATTGAACTTCTACAATCGATGGTAATAACGTTACCAAAACGGAAACCAAAGCTTCGTCGAAAGAATGAGATGGAGGGTCTTCTAAATTATAAAAACCACTGGAAACAATTGACAATGTTAAGAAACGTTTGAATTGGCAACTAATAATTCATAAGAACCGCTTATCGTGTCGTACACTCACCTATTGCAAAGCATAACTAATTTAATACACTTGTGCGCGATACTTCGGCCAGCATGTAAAAGGCAAGTTCTGAGCAAATCAGGTAATCGTGCCTGTACAGACCGAATTGTTTCTAACTGAAACGCTTTTATCTCCGCGTTATTTTGACAACTACGTAACCTCGTTAATCTAACGAAGGTTATCCATATAAGAATATCGAGTGCTAATGACTGTGCTGTGGGAGATCTATAACAGAAACGTTTGCGTATTTAACAACACCATTTTGTTCAACGTTACGCTACACTTTACCATTAACAAAAAAAGTTTTCCTTACTTGTCGGATGTCTCCAAACAAGCTACCTTCAACAAATTATCAAAACAAATTTTAGATTCCAACATAGCACAACGCTGCGATCTTTCGTTTGGTATATTCGTAGGACACACCGTTCTAACGGTAATTGATATTTCGTGTATGCAATCGCAACCTCGAATGAAAAATATAATCAAAGATTAATCATGTGACGAAAATTGTGATCAAACGACGAGTAGTAAAAACGATACTTACTAACATAAGAATCTAATTTTTTACTGTTTGGACCTTCCATAAATCTTTCGACGGTACTCCCAGAAACGAGCGGACGTACCGTTTCAACGATTCTAAACTTTTTCGAAGTAGGAGGTTTGTTGTCTGAAAAATTTGTTTTCGTTTTTGTCGTTGCCTGAAACAGACGTTTGCCATTTTTTATCCCATATTTGAAATCGTTACAAAATTCACGCATTGATTTTTACACTCACGCTATCTTTCGTTGGATCAACCAAAGCTTTAATGTGAACAAGGAGCGTTCTAGCCTTTGATCGGAACAACTTCGGGCTAGTCAATGTAACACATCCAGAGCGGTAAGATAAATCCATGCAACGGTGCAAATCGATCGGTCCGCATAGAATTTCTGTGTTGTGTTGCTGCTGATACTCTTCGGTAGTAACGGGATTTTCTCCCTTTTGTTCATTACCTATGTTGAAATCTATTCTTTCGTCTACCGGCGTCGACGGAGACTTGTTATGACCAATTCGAATATTTTGCTTCAGCAAAGTGATCTGAATTGTCGGCAACTCCTGCGAGTCAGAATGCAAACTAAATCTCACATCCACGTGACCGATATTTCCGGCCGCGTTCCGGGGAAGAGTTAATTCGAACACGTGTTCGTCCCAAATAGCCCTGCATTCCGAAACGAAGAAAATTAGTTGTAAAAGGAAAACACAGTTTAAACCCATTAAAAATAGGATAAATACCAATCGTCGTGCAAACGCCAAGTTCGCGTATGGTGTTGCTCTTCCGACTGATGAAGATGCTGAGGGTGAAGACGATGTCTTTGAGCCTGTATCATTTCATTCCAACACGGCGGAACAGTAGCACCGTATTTGGGCGAATGACGATCGAATCTGGTCAATTCGTACAAGAGACGTAGATCTGGGTAAGATAGGCTTGGTTTGTGCGCAATCAACTGCTCTCTGAAAAAAAGAAATACAACATTTTAGATAACAATGCTCTGCAGTATTTTATTTGTTCTACTGAATTGCAATCGTACTCAAAAACAGATGACATTGATGTGCTAGGGATCGTAGTGTTATTGCTACTCTCTTCCGATGTCATCATAGTGACGTCTTCCACGTCTTCCTTCTCCTCTGAGGAATCTGCCTTGTCCATTGTGGCAAAGAAGTGAAGCGCACCGTCGCTCGTGCACGCGCACAGTCTCTCCAAACCTGAAGCGATGTATTATTTCAGAAAAGCAGTTTCGTAAACGAAAAAGAAACAATTAATGAAAACGTACTGTTGCAATATGCTGCGGAAACAAATCTTTTCCCTTCTACTTTTGCCTCGGTAACAGTTTTCAACGAGCTCACACTCAATATTCTTATTACGCCGTCTTTGCATACTAGAGCTACTTGTCCAACAGGATCAACGTTCGAATTAGTCTTCGAACTCTTAGCAGAGTTTTCGCCGTGCGACGTGCATTTGTCTTTCTCTGGAAGAGGTAAAAACACGTGTTCAACCGGTGCTTGATCCGCAGGCAGCTCTCGCCTCACTACCGGTTCAGACGAAATCTTCACTGTTTGTTCGGAGAAGTCCAAAGCATATACGAGCAATATAGCGTTCACGTTGACTGCGTCCTCGTGCATTTCACCATTTATTTGTCTGCCGGATTGCGTGTCATTATGGTCCCAATACATGTAACCCTTCTGCGGCAAGAACTCGCTATCCTCGTCGACATCCATCTGATTATTATTCGTACTCGATGAATCTGCGTTGTCTGTCGTGGGACACATGGCAACGTATAAGTGTCTCCCATCCTTGGATGGTCCAATGTACGTAATTCTAACATTATCCGGGGCTTCGATAGGTAAAGTCTTTATAACTGGTTCAGTCTTTGTTATTTTCATGACATCCAGACTCTTTTTATTCGCTGCTGTCAAATCGGACGTCGACGCGAAGTGTTCCGGACCGTTGATGGGATTGAAGTTAGCATCGAACGAGCTAGACGTCGGAGGTACGGTAATACCAATAGGATTCGAATAAATTCCATTGGAGGATGACGCAGTAAGGGCGGCCGACGGAAAAATACAACCGAAAATTTGGCCGACCACCATATGCGAATCCACATCCTCTATTACGGGATTTTCGCAAAAATATTTACTAAGCAGAAACTCCTGACACAAATTTTCTTGACGTTCTCCATTCGAACTAGCACTGGTACCAGTTCCAGACAACGTGTTCTTAGTCTTCGAGTCTTTAGTATTATCTTCCTTGATGGATTGTGTTGTCGTGGTTTTGTGATGAAAATCATAAAGTACTAGATAGTGCATTCTCGATGGTGTATACCTATCACCTGCTACCTTCATTATATCTAAAGTATCACTGGCAGCACTATTTACACTGTTCATTGCACGAACAAGAGACGACGAAGGAGCTAAATCTGTCGAAGCAGCCCACACATTTTCTAAAGTCCCTAATTGCGATGGGTTGCTAACCGTCACTGTAACAGCACACATTACACATGGCCTAACTTTAGAGTCTGACGTCTCAACGGATAAAGGTGTAGAACCAGCAATTTTTTCGTCCTTATTTTGTATTTGAGGAGATCCTACTATGGACAGTGCTGTAACTTGTACTTTATGAGAAACCGGATGTTTGTAGTCGGAAAGAGGATCTGTTTCTGAATTAACTGTCCTTAAATATGGCGTCAAATTTCTTATAGAACCAAACTGTATTGATTCCTTATTGTTTACTTCTTGTTCTACGGGAGCAACATAAAATGACGCTTCCCTCTGTAAGAAAAAGTATTTTACATGAACAAATTTATAGAACGCGCGATCCATGTTTATACAAAATATTTACCTTCAGTTGATTCGTTACGTTCCACAGACTTATGAAACCGCTGCTAGAAGCCGTAGCCACAAGTCCGCTGACGTTTGTAGTGCTAATCACGTCCACGGTGTCGCCAACCTCGTGAGCAGGAGCAGTCGCAAGGATAGTAGATAAAGGAACATTTTGCGTGTACTCCCTTTTAACAAAAGGACACCCAGGGGAATAGCGAACGTGCTCTGACCAAGGTTCGTCCATCGGTTCCCAACAGACTAAACAGATATTGCACGTAAAACACATTATCCTGTCATCACCTGTTGCATTTGGGTGATGATAGAAACCAGCTTGAGCCATTCGGTCGGGTAAAGCCCATCTAAAATCGAACGCGTATCAAATGAAATCAAGAAACAGGTAACACGATATAAGAAGAACAGCGAAGTCAAATTTTTGTACTTGTGATTCATGTGTGGCCATTTGGAGAATGTGTCTCGTCGTACTGCTTCGCTACACATGAAAGCTTTATCCACAGATCCCTCTTCTAACACCAGGGCTGGCAATAGGCCATTTAGTCGTTCATTTATGGAAGAAGCAATTGATAATGCAGGGATATATTTGTTTAATTTTTTCAATTCCATTACTAACCCTGAACACACAAGTTTCAGGGAACTGAGCGGTAATTCGAGACATACTGTGTTCCACTGTTACAAACACAATAAATCAACATTTAATTAATCGAAAATCGAACAATCGTTTTACAAATAGTTATTTAAATTTTGTTCATTCACTTACTTTTTGGGCTTTGATCCCCTTCTTTTGGTACAACTCCACTGTAAACGTTTTACTCTCTAATTCCTGAATTACCTCCGGTACACGAGCTATACCTGGCAGATCTATGCATTGTAGACACTGATATAACAAATTAGCTTCAGAAAACAGTAATTCTATCTTTACAACATCTCGTCTTATTGAAACAGGAAGTTGGAAAAGACTATCCAAAAGGAGTACACCATTGTAATCACTACGTACACCAATGGAACTTCCATCTGTGTATAATATCTTATCTACACCGTTCGATAAATATGTACCTTGCAGTTTTCCATTTAGTTTTCCTGTAAGGATCAAAATTATTAAAACGTTGCAATGTCCTAATTCAACTGCGGGTTAGTCATTGTTTTTCATGTAGTTACGAGATACGAGACGATTGATCAATAAAAACATCGAACACAAATATATTCATATAATTATGATTTTAAAAGTGAAATTCTTAAAAATTGTTACATCTTTCAAATGATGTAGTGTAAAATTTACCGATTATTTTTTTACATAGAGCACTGTTTTTTTCTTAGTAAGAGACAGAAAAAGCGAAAAGTTTTTCATGTAGATGAACAAAGTAGGTGGACAGAAAACAACAATGGATGCAACTGAGACAAACGGTACAATAATTATATAAACAGAGTAAACATGTCCCAGATGGAAAGCCAGTAATTAAAAAACGTAGATGAGAAAAATTGAACGCGTTGTTAGGGAAACACTTGGATTTCGGAAAGTTTAATCAACGGTTGACGTTTTATAAACGTAAACGACCTTGACCATGAGGCGTGATTTAACCGACGCAAAAAAAAATTTTGAAGAAAATTCTCAACGGAAGAATTCATCAACAACAGCAGGATGTAATTTATGAAACGAAGATTCACCGAAATGCTTACCCGACAGAGAACTTTTCTGCAATATTACTCCTGAGTTGACATCAAATACATATACTTGCGCACTGCCAGTAGTGATTAGTAACACGTTTAAATTAGCATGATAGATTATACTTTTGCACTCGTCGTCCACGTTTAAATAACCGTCTTCTTTCAATAACCACGGATCATCATCAGCCATTTTGCTCATACAGATTACAATTCTCAAAAAATTTGTCTAATGCACGAACATCACAAAAAACATGGCGTACTCATCATCGCCATCTTTGAGTAGAACGTCAGCAAATCGCCATGAAGATAGTTAATAACTGCCAACGATTAGTTCGATAACAATATATCGATGCGTCATTTTTCGACCATTTCACTGGCAGCGAGAAATTTTTGAAGAACACGAATTTCATCTCGCACAATGTTCGAAAAGAAAATTATAAATAATAACTTTTTTATTGAATTGAAATCTACTTCAAAATATTTTGTATAAGAAAAACACTTTTTACTTGAAAAATAAATGATAATCGTTCGATTAATTCTAAAAATTGAATACAAAAAAAGCGCGCTCATAATCAGGAATTGAATTTCCGAAAATCAATGAATTAGAATTATAAAATATTAGTCCTAAAGACAAAAGAAAAAAATATTTGTACTATTTGCGTCACAATAATTTATTTACATATATACTTTTTTCTATACTTATATTTAACATATGTATACAATTTATTTAACATTATTTAGCTGTTCTAAGCAATTTGTTCTCTTTAGCTTCTTCCATTTCTGCCAGTAGTTTTTCTATATTTTCTTGTCTCTGTTTCAAAAATTCTTCATATTCCTTTGGATCAAGATCACGTACAACTTGAATTCCACAAGTACGAGCAATGCCCACAAGCATTTTACAAACTTGTTCTAAAGACAGTAATCCTAAAGGTGGATCCTGAGACTTGACGCAAGCAATTTCATACAAGTGCTTAAACGTTATTTTGCCCGCTATTTCATCTAGAATACATGGTTAATAGTTCAACGCATTTGATAAATGAATTTCATTGTTATCGTACCTTTGACCATTTTTCCTTTCGCTATACCAGCTGCTTGTTTTAATAAAAACGTTGCAGGTGGATTATGGATTACCAAGTCATAAGTGCCATCTGCTTTTACTTTAACACGACACGGTAGAGGCACGGCTTGTTTGATATCTTCTGTTCTAGCATTAAAATCCTTGCAAAAATTTGCTACATTGATATTCCTCTGAAAGTAAAAATACGAACCTGTCAATAAACATATTGACAAACGTCTTTGTTTAGATTAACTTCTATATTTGTTTTTATACTTGTTTATACTGGAAGAAATCTACTAACCTGTCCAAGTTGTGAGCCCAACGGTGGTTTAGCATTTGCCATTCCGGCAGGTATTATAACTCGTAATTTTGTATTATGCTCTACCTTCTGCAATACTTTTTTTATCATTCTTCCTTTCCCCCCTAATTTCGACATTTTTTTATAATTTTACCCTGCAAAACAATTCTAACCTCAAACTAATTCAAATTCTAGTTATGCTCGTTTCTCAATTAAAAACCTCAAGCCTTGTATGCAATTCTTGATGCATAATTTTGACGTACGCGCATGAGAAATATAGGGATATTTACAAAAAAACCATATACAGAATAACCAACGTTACAGTTATCGCACTATACTATCACGGACGATAACTATGAAATAAATACTGCTACTTTGTTAGACTAATGTCAAAATAGAAGTGACAAATACTCGATAATACTTGTCAAATCGAATACTTATAATTATTACAGTTATTTGTTGATAATATAAACAGCCAAAATGGGTAAACGTCAACATCAAAAGGATAAAATGTAAGACGAAGAAATTGGTTTGAAGGTTATCAGAAGAAAGCTTTTAGTTCATGTAATTGTTCAACGTGTATTTGTCATTTTTACAGGTATTTAACATACACAGAATGGACAACATTATACGGCGGGAAAAGAGCAGGAACATCTGAATCCACAGAAGATACTTCGTTCCGTCGGTTACCTTACGATCACTGCTGTTTATCTTTGCAACCTTTTGAACATCCGTATTGTGATCCGCAAGGAAATATCTTTGAACTAGAAGCAATTTTAGAGTATATAAAAAGATTCAAACATAATCCAGTTACAGGAAAACCATTAGATCCTAAGACATTAATAAAACTTAACTTTTATAAGAACGCAGAAGGACAATATCATTGTCCAGTCCTTTTCAAATTATTTACTAAACATTCGCATATTGTGGCTATTAAAACAACAGGAAATGTATTGTCGTACGAGGTATATTTTATTTCTCAGAAATATTTATTCGTTACTATCAAATTTGTTACTAATATATTTCTTAGGCTGTAGAGCAATTGAATATAAAAACACGTAATTGGAGAGATTTAGTAAACGACGAACCTTTCGCCCGAAAGGATATCATTACCATTCAAGATCCAAATGATGCAATAAAATTTAACTTATCCACTTTCCATCATATTAAAAATAATATTAAAGTTGAGGATGAAGGTAAGACTTTGCCTTTGTTTGTCTGTAAACTATCCGTGGACGTTTTAAAATTGAAATTCTTACAGAAACTATAAAGGAACGAAATAATCCAAATGCAAAACTCAAAACTGTATCTATGGAAACTAAAGAAATATTAGCTGAATTGGATAGGGAATATAAACAACCTAACGCTAAGCAAGAAGTTTCAAAACCCAAAGCAGATAAATTTAATGCAGTTTGTACATCATATCAATATTTCTCATTTTGATACAAGGAAATATTATATACAGACAGTAATATTTTTGTACAGGCACATTATTCTACGGGCGCAGTAGCAGCTGGCTTCACTTCAACAGTAATGCCAACAGAAACCACGCATCAGGCAGCAGTTATTGAAGAAGATTTAGTGCGATACGAACGAGTTAAAAGAAAAGGTAATTGGTTGATGTCATCTACTAAACTCTAATTTTTTACTTTAATTACATCTTATCTCATTGCAGGATACGTAAGATTGCTTACAAATTTCGGAGCTTTAAATCTTGAACTTCATTGTGATCTTGTTTCAAAAACTTGTGAGAATTTTATAAAACATTGTCAAAATGGTTACTACAATGGAACAAAGTTTCATAGATCTATAAGGAACTTCATGGTACGTATAAATAAAAAATAAAACTAAAAGTTATGCATAATAATAATGTATGCACACTTATTTAAATAGATACAAGGAGGAGATCCTACGAATACTGGTAATGGAGGAACCTCGATCTGGGGTAAAAAATTTGAAGACGAATTCAAACCAAATTTAATTCACCAAGGAAGAGGAATTTTGTCAATGGCAAATTCTGGACCAAACACAAATGGATCACAATTGTACATATTTCAATATTTTTTTTTATAAATTTAAAATTAAAATTTCATTCTTTGTATTTTATTTTGTTACAGTTTCATTACGTTTCGATCATGTAGACACTTAGATCGCAAACATACTGTGTTTGGAAAAATCGTAGGTGGACTGGAAACATTGAATGCTATTGAAAAAATCGAAGTTGACAACAAAGACAGACCAATAGAAGACATTGTGATACAAAAAGCTCATGTTTTCGTCGATCCGTTCCAAGAGGCGGACGAACAGTTGGCCGCTGAACGTGCGATCGAAGCAGAACGATTGGCTCAAGAGGCAACAAAAAGAAAATCCGTCGATAAGACGGAAAAGAATGAGCTAAAAGTATATCGAACAGGTGTAGGAAAATACATCAAACTTGATATAGACGAAAAGTAAAGTTGAATTATTAACCATGTAAATGAAAAATTTACCAATGAAAAATAAGCACGATTAATTACAAAATTCCGTTTTACAGGACTGAAAAGGGAGAATCTAATCAACCTGTGTTTCAAAAGAAGAAAGAAGTTACGAAAAACTCGTTTGGGAACTTTTCTTCTTGGTAGAATAATAGTGTTAAATG
This sequence comes from Perdita meconis, assembly GCA_030770465.2. NCBI lineage: Eukaryota > Metazoa > Arthropoda > Insecta > Hymenoptera > Andrenidae > Perdita > Perdita meconis. Next base: position 10,125,742 of record JASKOS020000011.1, on the reverse strand, counting down.
TCTGGAATGTAACATATTTAAATAATTATGACAAATAAACTATTGTTTACATATTATTGTCGATTTTAATTAAAAAATGCATATAAGATACATGTTGGTATAATAAATGATAAGGAAAGCAAATATTTTTTGTACTAGTATTTAAAAAAAAAGGCAATTTATGTATAAATGATATATGCTAGTTTTGTTACTTAACGAATTCTTTATTGATATTTTATTCGAATTACATTATATAAAGGTTAGATAGAATTACTGAACCGTAGAAACGTAAAAACTGAAGACCGGGTTCTCCATATTTGATGTTTAGTTTGCCCATCCCGGATGAGTTAGTTGGGCTTTTAGTTTTATCGTTTTTTACCACGTTCCCGTATAAAAGTTAATAAAGTTCGAGTGTGTAATTCATACAATAGTGTTTACATAATTGATATTCATTAAAAATGGATGATTTGGGTGAGTAAATTTAGAAGTAATCCATCGATTTGTAAGCTAACCTCAAATTTAAATCGCTCGGACTGTCAGAACCGTCAAAGTGGGAACTACAATAAACACCATTTATTACCATTCAATTATCGAATGCTCTAAATATTTTGATAACCGCTATTTCTACAAATATTTGTACGTTGCTTCTCCTTTTGATTCCTCAAACATAAGATTAATAAGTCAATTTGCGTTTGTTTATCTACGCGATGGCTATCATATATCAAACAAATGAACATTTATAATAAAAGGGAATACTAAAGGATCAATAAAAATATTGTACACAATTTACATACAAGATACTAATTCTTATTCTTGTCATTTATTTTACGGTTATTACTGTACCTATTCTGATTAATGTGTGAAGAACTATGTATGAATCGTATTTATTGAAGAATTTAATTAAAATCATGCAATGATATGATTCTTCATAAAAGTGCTAGGTGATTGTCACTAATCACATCTGCATAAATACGGGCACTCTAATTTGAAATCGATTAGCGGTAGATTTGATTGCGAAATCTAGATGGCATGTTAGAAAGTTGTGAAAAGCAAGAGCCGTGTACGCGCGTAACTATTATTTCAATTCCCATGGTGACATCTCCGTTGCATCATCGGTGCAAATACTGCATAGTAGTTCGCTTTACGTGCGGTTTAGGATTATTCGGTACGCGTTTATCTCATTTCATCAGAAAGATTGTCTTTCTTCGTGCACGATTGTCGCGACGGCTTTAATTTATTCAATCGATCGACGTTGCAAGATACACTTATCAATTCAAACGCATTCTTAAACGTGTTATGATTGCGAAGTCGCAATTATCGCTTTTAATCGCACTTTTTATCGCAAAATCCTTTATCGATAAAAACGATATTAAAGATCACGGAAACGCGTCGCGTCTGATATACCGGAAGAAACTGGCCCAAAATGTCGCGTGCCAACGATTCTATGTATTTTTAGTATATTTCACGGAGGGGTTGTCTCCTCCTCGAGTTTTTGCCGATGCGGGGGGAAGATCAGAGTGCCTGAAATACACTTGCACGTTTCAACTTCTCGTTTTCCCTCGGTCAAAGTCGGTCCATTACAGAGTCGACAATACTACACACCTCACGCCGTATTTCAAGTCGAAATAACTTTACAGTTTTCACGCAACAAATTTCCTTAAATTAGTGACACTAAAAATACATCTAATATGTCCGCTTTAAGTGTATATTTACAATTTCTTATCATTTAACGCAGAAAGAAGTTCTCTATTTAAATAAATATTTTGTTTATATTAAACGTTTAATGTTTATTTTTCTTGGTTCTACGCACGTTTCAAAACAATTTCACGTTATCTAGCAACGTCATATTAATTTCCAAGAGAAAAACAAACGAACCATCGAAAATCTAAACGTATACGCACTCGTTGACTCGTGTGTGTAAAATTCGCAGACGGTATTCAACAAGTGGCCGTTTGGTGTGTGCATCGCCCCACCACTGATCGATCGTCTATACTGCTCGGTCGCTCGAGATAGAAGTGAAGCATTGCTGCGGTAAAAGTGCTACATAGTAGTGTAATGCTCGCACGTGTGCAAGATAAATTCGTGACTCTGCACACGTAAAGAAAAAAAAAAAAAGAGTTGATGGATATCAGTGCGGTGATTCGGCGAGTGAGAACGTAAACAAACAAAAAACATGGCGATGGATCGAACGATGTACGGAAAAATAGACCCCGGCGCTATCTATCAGCCCTATAAGATTACCGTCAAAAAAGGTTCGCCGCCTGGATGTGAGTCGCATTTCATTTTCACGTGTATCGTTTTGCCGCGATTTACGATTTCGTGGTTCGACCGTCAACGGAGGAAATGGAACAAACGTTAGAAAATCGTTTCTAATAGTTGCGGATGCATGCCTGCATACATGCGACCTCTTTGCATATGTAATACGAATACCGGTCAGAAATATGAATGATTTTCTTTCATAAAAGTACCGCGAGGATTATGGTTACCGTATTGATCCACCGTATCCTTATTTATATTGTTTTCCCGTCTATACGTCACTTTGCGCGCGCGATAACGCGCCCGTGGACTTTTCAATTAAGCTCAATTGCCGCGACGGAATTCTTTCGCCTTTTTTTCGTCTGCTCTCAACCGCGTGTCGGAAATGTTTTGAAACGGACGCATTAATTACGCATTTCCTACGCCTGTTCTCAATGGCACGCATAATGTTTCATATCGATGCGATCGTAAAGTTCAGTAATACGATAACCTTCGATTCGAGCGAAACTACGATCGCTCGAACGATTATCTAATTTTACTCGTATCCACTTCTCTGCTCCCGGAAGTCGAGCAATTATAGTGCACTTGAACCACCGTCGAAATCATATTTTGGCACATTTTCAAGCGTTGACGCGAAAAGTAGTTACTGTGAAAAATTATTTAAATCGCGTACTGATTAAATAATATTTTATAATTTACGAAATTATTATAGGTAGGAGACATTTTTTTAAAATTTATGGTAATGATCTTTTGAAAAACGTATTTTTTTTATTCGAGTTACACGTATTTTAAGTTATCATTGCAAGTACGTTTGATCTTGCCCGAAGGGATGAGTCACGATGCAACAGTTCGCACGATTTTTTTGGAATACCTTTCACCTACAACGTGGGTTGCCTTGACACTAAACTTTTTGAAATAATTGTCCAAGTCATTATTTACAGACGGTCTTTATATGGAAATGCATAAAAGAATATGGTGCGCTGATCGGTCCATCTCTATACGTATCGAACGTGCGACTAAAAAAATTACGAGATCGATTATCGATTCCTCTAGGCGTGCCATCTATTAGATCACTCTATTTTTGATTCTACCATAGAATACTATCTTATCGACACGAGAACTTGATTTTATCGATACAGCAGTGAGCATAGATACGATATAAACTAGATTTGACAGTTAAGGGTATTCAGCACGTGATTACCGCCACATGTGGTGAGGTTGATGAACTACGGCAAAAAAATGGATCATGATATGATGTTTATATACTTATGGCCTTCACCTATATTCACGAGGTTAAACAATAGTGCCGTAGCAAGTTTACCTAGGCCCGTGTACGCATAATAAAATTTATATATACCAATTTTTACTGATAGGGAGGCAATTGGCTTCGCAAAGTGTTCCCTATGATAATTGCAATAACAATCAATGCTTCGTAAACATTTACAACTTAATAATTGTGTTTAATATAAATATAGGAATACACCCCAGGTCCATGTAATTTATGTCGGCCCTGCTTACGTCGGGCGCGATAAGGACCCGGCCATGTTTATAAACAAAGAGCTCGGATTTCATCGATATCTTTGTTCCAATAATTAGAAGCGAAGGAACGATATTTCTTTCTGCTTCTTTTTTTAGAATATCTTTGTTCAATTTCAGAGGGAAATACATCGCCCTTTTTTGCAATTTGGCTTTCAGGATTTTATAAAAAATAAATATAAATGCTTTTATAGAAAAAATTGTTTTCTGGACCTTTTTTCAAAAAAAGGGCGATGTATTTCCCTCGGCTTTTTTTCCCTGAAGAAGAATATCACAATTATTATGCGTTTTATTGATTATACTGTCCGGAATATTGGAATAACTGTCCCATAAGAAATACACAGGGTTAGTTTAGTTCACTTTTCTGCCGCGAGAGGCGGTAATCTCGTGCTGAATACCCTTAATGTTATATTTTGTCTTGTGGCATTGAGACTTACAAACTTCATTACCAATTTTCTGACGTTTAGTCTTAGCGATCGAACATGAAATAAGACTACCGCTGCTAACGATAGAAATTCGAGTTAAATAAAAATTTTCAATAATTCGAGATACAATTTACGCGATAAATATTGGATAATTTCCCATCGCTATTTATACCAACGCGGATTCCTACGCTTCCAGCCGCTGAAATGGTTTTCTTTTTTAGAAACGGAAGCTGCACTTGTTTATCGTGCATTACGTCAAAGATCATTGAATAATCCAAGGTAAACGCGCGTAGGTATCTCTTCCTCCTTGATCGAACCTCGACTAGTCTACGTGCGTCCATATCAGGAACGATACCGCGGGATTTGACTTCCTACGCAATTATTCGACGCAGTGCGTGAGTGGGTTCAACTTGACCCACTACATACGCACGAAAAGTTACGCGCGAACGAGATGTCGCAACTCGCAACGCACGGTTTCTCCCTTTGTGGCCGCTGCTTTTCGAAGCGCTTGGCACGTCAACATTGGCCCATCTTTACATATGAATATGAATTGCACCGCGGAAACCATTTAGAGATAATACGGAGAACAATGGACGTAATGTTTCGAGCGAGCAGTTAGGTGGATCGTTGACCCAGGTCACGCCGCGATATGTCGTATTTACTTTGGGCCTACGTCTCGGATATGACGCGTCTATGACACTTTCACTTTCGAGGCGATCGCTATTCCATCGTAAATACATATTTCTAAATATGTAAATGTGTAAACAGATCGGGTGCGAGTCGGATACAGTTGTTGACTATCCTATATATATACATACAATGATTGTATAAAGCCACACAAATAAGGACAGTTACCCTTTAATTAAGGGTAGTGAACAACTATATGCTTTGCCCTATGCGTCGGCGAACAGTTTTCGAGAAAAATGAAACGCAGCGCGGGAAAATTACGCGATGAAAAGGTGTCTAGGTAGTCGTGGTTATTTTTGGAAACGCTTGTCGTCACGAATATCTAGGTGAAATCGTTCGCCTATAACCGTCGTGTGTAAACGGAGGTGCGCAACAGAGACGGCCTCCAACAAGGTTGAAGAGCGGGAGGGAGAGACGAACCGGGACAAAGGGTAGGAGGATATGAATCCACGTAACACAGATTCTGTAGTTGCAGCCTGAGAAACAACACGTGCTGCCAGTTCCATCTGATCCCGCAACACACATACGTGGTTTCCATCGATAATCTCGCTATTTCGCACTTCCGATATCCTATGACAGAATACACCCTCGAGTCGTTATTACCGTACGAAAATATAATCATCTTCGTTTCGTAACTGTTGTCACGTTTCGTCCGACGATTCGGTGTGTTATCCTTCGACTCTTCCCTGGTTATGTTTACTTTTCGATACGCCGGGATCGTATTCACCGCAAGGTCAGTTTTTTAAGAAAGCGTTCGTTTCCACGACAGTCGCGCGTCCACCAAAATACATAAATCTACGCGAAGTCCGTAGCGAGTGTAATTGGCAACCGAAGAAATTTATTTTTAACGCTCTCTCTCTCTCTCTCTCTCTCTATTCAAATTGTGATCTCGTAACCGTCGTTGTCTCCTCGTGTTTATATCTCCGGTCGTAAGGTCCAGGGAAATCAGTGTCCGGTGATTTCGAGGCTCGGATGGTTAATATCAATCCTTTGGACCTCGTGTTTTCGTTTCGTTCGATTCGCGAGTACTCGGAATTTTAACGCGCGAGGGGATCGAATCCTGCGTCGTTAGAATTTCACGTTGCGTCGTTGAAAGCTCGATAATATGACCGACATTGTGCGACCTGTATCACCGATCGCACCGGTTCGTTTGGCGACGATCCAAAGACACGCACGCTGGGAACAATACATCAGTAAGTAGTTCTGTACGAGTTCACGTGCGTTGATTCTGCGATAACTATACTAATTGCTAATTGTTAGCTTCGTTAACTTCTACTTTATAGACGCGATCGGTGAACCTTGATTCACGAGATGTAGCCAGGTTACTCCGATCGGATCGTAAATGTATCAATGTTTTTTGTTTTGTTTGATATGACAATGAAGTTTAAGTGTTTACCTTTTGAAGGTTACTGCGTATTTAACTGTTCTTCGTTCTATACGAATGCCAAGGTTAAACTCGTATTACGATACTTTCGTACGCAGAATTGAGCATTGTTGCGGATGTAGTTTCACGAGATTTACGATCTATCGGGCATTATTAATGCCCGAATTGACCGCATGATTCACAAGTATAAAATAGAACCGGGGAAGCTCGGTAGGCTTCTTGCCAATCTTGAATCCCATTCAAACGCTCCGTCTGTTCATTCGTCACACCCTGTAGATTCACCGATTCGCGTAATACTATTAAAAAATATGTTACTTGACCTATAAATTTTTTGAATTCGGTGAACCTTTCTTCTTAAGGCTGATTCAGACACGTTTAGTAATTTAGTCGAGTAGCAAGTAACTACATTAAACAAAAACATCTAGGAAAATTCAGTTTCTAAATTCGAAGGAAAATGGGAAATTTTTTTTTAGTATTATATATTATTTAAGAAAAACGTAATATAGTATATATATTTTTATTTTTACTATTTCTTTGAAAAATGTAATGAGGAAAAATACTCATTTCCCACTGAAATATATAAAATACAATATATACAGCAGCATATACTGTAGTGTATGTAGTATATGTATATACATATATATTTTGTATGTATATATTAGTGGGAATGAGCACTTTTCCTCATCCCACTTTTTCCCTAGGGGCAAGAATCAATGTCACTGATCGTACATACAAGTCTTTTACAAGGCTTTTATTGCGAAAATGATTTTTAGAATTTCGCACCGATTTGATCGGCGACTCAAAGGCTTGGAAAAAACTCGTACTTGGAAAAGTACTTAAAAAAGTATTGGGCAATCTTGCAGTGCCCAGTAATTGTACTTGGAATAGAGTAATTAAAAAAATGCTTGTACTTAATCATTTTCAAGTACCAAGACCGTGTCCTTGAGTTTTTCGAGGTACTGGGTACTTGGAAAGTATTGCAGTACCAATGTATTCCAGTAGTTTACAGCTCTGAAATAAAGTCTGTTTTTGGAAGCGAAGAAGACCCCGAGGGGTGGAACAGTTACGTTGACCGTGGCGTCTCGCAAATTTCGTAGAAGAGTGTCGCGCGATCTAACGCTGTCCAGAGGAATTCCTTTTCTACGAAAAACCGAGTGCACCAGCTCCGGATCCAGGATTACTGTTGCACTCTGGTTGCGATCGAAGCGTTTCTCCGTAGGCAACACCGCGACTAGGCCGCTTTTCCTTCGTCGCGTCGTCTGCTTCTGCTTCCCTTCTTACCTCTGCGTACTCCCTCCATCGTCGGTTCCTTCTCCTTCTCCAGTCTTGTCTGCCTCCTCCAGCTTCTATTCTCCGGCCTCGAAGCCGGTCGGTTTACCGAGAACTTCATTGACAATCAGTACCGTTTTGCCGACCGTAGTTGATGCGCTCGCGCGCACGCGAATCTCTTCGACGTCGCGATCAACACGTGACACCTTGAAGCCGTGTTCTATAACACCTGTGATTGGTGTGATAGAATAAAATAAGAAAGCGGACGGTTTTATCGCCTCCGATGCGATTTTTTTAATCGGTGCGCATATTTGTCGAGGGGGTCGTAAAAGTTTTCGTCGACGTTGCACGCCCAGGCGTTTCGTTATCTTTGGTTTCGCGTTGACGCGGTTTCACCGAGGTTTTCAGTCTGTGAATAATTGCCGGACCGTATAGGGGAATACTGTGACGCGGCGACGCGTCAACCAACGCAATTTCGTAAATATCTCGGTTGCGGTTTCGATACGACCGGAAGCCCGTGCCGGAGTTCGTCGTTCTTGGAACAGTGGGTGTGTCGGCGTGGTTTGTCTCACGATGGAAGCAGGATACGAATCTCGGACCGACGTCGACAATTTATACGAACCTTACAAGACGGAGAAAACGGACACGAATCTCCTCAGCTTGGGTAAATGATTAGTTTAACGCTTCGTTCGTACCGCCAGGGCCACCTTTCGTTTTTATCTTGAAGCTTTCCTCGACTAAACAATATCACGTCATCAGCTTCTTTTTCTTCCTTGAAAACGTTTTACACGCATACCTGAGTCCCGCCAATAGCCGATTCAATTATTACTCTTCGGTGGAATACCGGGTGTCATATTTATAAATATTTCTAGGAAAAGCAAACGCTTCGCGGATTTACAAAATTAGAACAATTACAGAACTGTAACACCTGTTGGGAAAACGGTGCCGATTGCGTAACCGAGTCGGTTCTTGTTATTTTCTTGTTATTTATGGACGCGTTTAACGAAACATGACGTCGAACGATTTCTTTAATTGACACGACGACGAGGCAACTCGCGTAAGAAAGAAACTAGTACCATACGTTTGACCATAGGTCAAAAGAATTTCTCGGACGAAACGAGATAATTCGATTCACCCCGATCTGTTAATTGAATCTTCTTGAGATCGTTAGAGGTAATTAAGGATATTTATCAGCATCGTTCAGAGCATCGAATTTACTGATTTCAGACGCGCTGTTGGCGGACCTGCAGAATACTGTGTCGTCGGAGGGGAATCATGTCGGTAGCAACGCGACTCCTGGTTATGGATCATTAAACGGCGCACGGACCACTGGGTATAGATCTTATGATAATCGAACTTCGCCCCTTCCGTCGCAATCGGTAAGTAGATTTTGTTTACAATGCTTCGAGAACAATGAACTCCAACGCTTGATTTACGGCAATCATCTAACTGTGAACATTGATCATGAATGATGTGGAATTAACTAGATTCTCTGTGAACAATTGAATATCATTTATTTTTAATTCAGCTATAATAATTAATGCATTTTATTAAGAACACAGAGCCCTTAGACGTTGGTGTAACTGGGATTTTTGTTTGAAAGGGGCTAAGTACTTTTTCTTGTGTTTTTCTTATCTAGAGAAAATTATAGACATTCGGTGTTTCACAAAATAAAGTTATATACACATTTTAGAATACTTATTTATATATTTATTTAACACTAACAAAAAGAGTAAACTAAACTTAAAAAACAAAAAAGAAAAGTAGAAAAAATAAATTGAGATTTCTATTGGAAAACTTAGTAGAGGTGGAACTTGGATTTCTCAAACTAGGTAGGTTCCAGATCACTTCAAACATTTCACGTTCAAAAATAGCTTTTAACAATCCGAAATAATTTTAATGTAGGATACGTTTTTTTTTTTAAGTTAGACTTTATTGTATATTCACTTCTCAAATTCGACCGTCCCACACGAAATCCAAAATTACAATGTCAACTTTTATCCTGATAAAACAAAATGAAATTGTAACGTTACATATATGCAGAATCGCTTAAAAATCAATTTCGCTATCAAATCGAAAAGAAAAAATGGTCGGTAAAGAGGATTCGCGCAAAAACGCGAAACGCGGCGGGTAGACGCGGTTCGCAATTTTTCACTTTGCGAATTACCTTCCGTCGAAGTCGCCTCGTCTTATCGACAGACACCTCGGCGTCGGTCATTCCGAGCGGTGGACTAGATGGCGAGGGACACACGCGGTTTACGCGTCGCGCTGTTCGAAGCGTCGTTTTAAATCCCGGCGATGACCTTCGCTCGATTTTCCATAATGTCTCGAAATAGAGCGACCGGTCGCAGGATCCTCCCCCGAAGTCAGCCACGGCAATCGGTCGTGTCCGCGAATAAACAGCTCCGGACACTTTGCCCATCGGATAAAACGTCTTTACCCGGTTAATTGAATCTCCCGAATTTCACTGTTTCACGGTAATTAAATTCTATATTTTATTAAACTCGTTCCGTGGAACATATTTTTAGCATCGTCTGAAAGAGTGGCGCCATTCGGCTCGCTGCGCTGCAGCCACATATCCAGACGTCGCATCTCTCATACGTTTGAAAATAAAACTGAAGTCTCGTGGTTCTTTTCTGATTTGAGAAAAAAATGTAGGCGATCGCGATGTTACGAAGCCCCCAGATTCGAAACAGATACATTCCAGAGTCATGCGTGTGACGTAATGCGACGGCTAAAATTAGAACCGATATTGCCTCTAAAATTGACTGGGCAAATCGTCGGACGCAAAAATTCAGAATCTGTAAAGAACGTACATGCGGCGGAATGGGAGCTCGGGTTACGCGCGTCATTCGCGTTCTCTTTGCATCGGTTCTAAGGAAATTCCGAAATCTTAATATTTCGATGAAAAATTTATCTACTCGAGTTTGTGGAACGAACGTATCGAGAAACTTTGTCGTAGCAGTTTTAACGACCGAAACTTTCCAGGCGTAGAATCGCATCGATCCGCTTCCCACGCTCTGCTCGACTTTGAAATCCGTCCCATCGCGATAATGAATCGCTGCGAATTCCTCGTCGACCGTCAGCTATTGTAACCTATTAACTAAGCGGCGTTCCATCTTCCCGAAGGAAATTGACCGATTACCAAAAACATTTTCGCAACGTTAAATGCGATTATTCGCAAGCCGTGTTTGGCTCACGCGGAAGGCCCCTAGCGTTAAAAATATCGGTGAAAAATAGAGAAACGTGGTTGGTTTTTCGAAAAGGGAGAGCGAAATCGAAGTGAACGACGTGAACGCGGAAAGTTATCGCGGATGAGAAAAGCGAGTTTCCGCGAAGAGTTTTCGCGTCGATCGATCTTTCCCGCGGAACATCTGTTACGTTTCCCGGCGCGCTATCGATCCCCCCGCGACCAAGTTTTTCTATTATTCAGCTTTTCGACGTTCAACTTGGCTCGAAGAGACTGCGAATTTCCCGGTTCGCGTGGAACGCGAACTCGCCGCGAGCCAACTGCATCGCTGAGAATTGCCAGGATAACCGATGCTTAAAGTAATATTGTACAACTTCATTCGAAATTTAATTGCCCCTGTCTACCTGTGCCCAATGCCTCGTTCGCGATCGTCTTTTAGCGTTCTCTTCTTGCGCAACGACTGACGTGCGTACGAATGTCGCGGGGTCTCGTTGAAAAACGGCTCCGTCGCTATCAAATCTTGGTAAATGGTATGTTTAACGCGGGTAATTAGTGGGAAGATTAAACGTTTTTGTTTTGTCGTGTTCTTGCAATACTTCCTTTTCTGTCAGTTTCCTCTTAGAAATCTTAAATGGAACAATTTTTATTATTATTGTGTCATTAAGAATATGCATAATGAATTTTTAATACAACTTCGAAGAATAATTAATCCTGCTACAGTTCTTTTTGAAAATTCGGAATGGAACAGTTTTTATTATTACTAGATACTAGACTTTATGCATTTATGATAATGCTTAAGTATGTTAAAAATCTACGAGACTGTTATAATATACTAAATTTTGCAAAATACAGTGTTTCCAAAAATGTGGACATAACTTCGGGGATAGATTCAGTACTAAAATAAGAAAAAAGTTCATATAAATATATGCCCAATATGATCTTGTTTCCGAATTATAGCCGTTTTTTGTCTTCCAATAATTCTTATGACTCCGTTGACTACATGCTTTAATTGTTTACAAGCGACCCTTCTTATCGCGAATTTTTCGTCTGCTATGTAAACACTATTAGACGCAGTTCCAGGAAAGAAAGATAATTTTTTTTTTTTTTTCCAAATAAAACTCTACACAGATCGAAAAAAAATATTAAAAATTGAAAACTTTAACAAGTGATTGAACTGCGTAAAGTTCATGAAAAAATGTTTAAAAAATTATAGAATTTATCATGCTGACCAAAAAGGCAAAGAATACTGAAAAATACATATTTTTTGCAACCTAAACTTAATCATTCTTGCAACATACTGCAGACTTTTCCTGTTTTGCAAATAGTGTACATATATTTTACACACTATCAACAGTTGATTTCAGTGAAATATGACCTTGATTTTTTTTTAGCTGAGAACGTATGTAACCCCTTAACGGGGGTAAAAAAAGACCGAAAGACCGTAGCAGAATTAATAACCTAATGTACATAGTAAAAGAAACGATTGTAGTACAAGAGATGTAAATGAAAAACTATTAGTTAGCGTGCGATGTTGAACGTGATTGTAGTCTCGTGATATTTAAGATCTATTTATATCCGAATTGGACTATTTTAAAGCAGTGCTATAGCATTTAGCGTTTCAATGGCACCAGTATTAATAGTAATGAAAGTAATATGTACACATAGTAAAGAAGCGTATTCGCTGACTGCCAAGCATTCTTTCCGATCGTTCTCCAATGATTTGGAACCCGTTGCTCTGCGAGATTAAATAAAAACAAGCAGCTAGCGTTATTTAGACCGTCAAACTCGATGTTTCTTTGAAAGAAAGTCTCGATCCTCGAGATATCTGTAAATACAGTCAACGTCTTTTCGAAGATCTCTGGAGCTTCGTCTTTATAAATAGATTTTATTGCATTCACGATTCACCTTCGCTCGGCGCAGGCAAGAAAATAAAAGAAGGACGATTAGGGTGCAGGGGAAAAACGTTTCGTCCCGCAATCTGCGAAAGCTCGTCGCAATAAACGACCCGTCGACGATGCCCGCGATTTATGCGTGTCGTCTGTCATCTGCGAGGATAATTGTTTTCACGGTTTGACGAACGTTCTTGGCGTAAATCATAAAATGCGACGCGAGTCAGCTTACTCTTCTTGGAACGAATCCGTCGACGAAGCTTTTTACTGCCCAGTCATCGAATATCGCGGTCGAATTCGACTTTTCGACGGTCCGATGCTAAAAAGTCGACGGATCGTGGACGTCACCGAAGGTCGGGTCCGCCAAGTTTTCCCTTTGATTCGGATTTAGCACAATCGCCGGTTGAACCGTGTTTCGCTTTGCGATTTCGAGGACGTTGCATAAACACTGCACAATGCACCAACTGTTTAGAAGCACCTCTTCTCTCGAACTCGGAAATTACATTCGCGAAACTTTCATACATCTTTCGTCTTGCCTTATAATAAAATGAAGAACCTTTAAGGGGACTAGGCAATCGTTTTTCGCGAAAAAAAGGCTTCCTATTTTATTTGAGAAAAAATGAAAGCAGATCTAAATAGACAATCTAGACGTTTCCGTATACCCAGTGTGTATTACTATCATACATGTTAAAAAAAAAATTGCTACGAAATATTCAATGAAATTAACAAACGTTAATTGACTGTGAAATCCCCAGTATTTAAATTAATACTTTAAATTTATAATTTATGAAATCCCAGTATTTCCTCAATTTATGTATCTCAGTATTCTGCAAAAGCAAATACTTTTTTTTAGAATTTAAAGAAATTTAACACACTTTTGTAAACAAATGTGTGAGTCACTGTATATGTACTTTAAAAATGGCAATGCAAACATTTCAACGTTTTCCTGTAGTTTTGCTCTAAAATCGGTCTTAAGAATTAAAATCCAGTTTCACTGTCTAATTTCTAGTTCTTCTTTATTAGATACGCAGTGTCGGATTAAACCTATAGAAACAATAATTGAAGCAAAATCATTAATTTTATAGCCGAAAAACGTCCATTTTACCGCAAAAAATTTTATTCTTGTTTGTGTGTTACCAAAAAAACCGTGACTTTCTAATTCTTTTGTGAAAATCTCGAATTTTTACGGATTTTTTCAAAGGTGCAACTCAAAATAGTTCATGTTGTACGCATCCTGTAATTTTTCCAAGTCGATTTGAGCCTCCATCACCAATTAGAAAAAGGCACTTGAGAAAAATGCGTTTAAAGTTCTCTTTACATTTCAAAGTACTTTTACTTATTTATTTACATTTTGCTTAACGAGTTCCAGCAGAGGATTATAATGTTTCTAGTTAGTTCTGTTTATTCAGAAACGATAGTATTATCCAAAAATACAATAAAAAATTGATTTGTCGACTGCCTATTCTCCGTAATACAATTAAAAAAATGAAGTTCGTTTAGAGAAACAGTTAAAAATTTTCCACAGCACTCCGACTCAGAATCGTCCGCGACCAGGAAAGCCTCGAGCGACTTTTATCTGTTTGGCCAACCGATGATTTATCGAGTTCCGCATGAGCCCGGTGCAGATCGCAGAGTTTTATAGGAGCGTGTTTATTTTTTGATTCGACAACCTTGAGGATCGAGTGGCCAGTGTGGCCAGGCCGCGATTCGACGTTCGCGGAACGAGTTGTAGCGACTTCGAGCGAAATTCTGCAGGACTCGATGTACCGCGACATGCTCCTCCGTCGAAATGCTTCGCTATCGGTATTTTTGGAGCGACAACTCACCAAGCAACCTAGTTTCCACCATCGGGACGTATTATTGTACCACTTTGTTGCTGGGGGGGGAAAAAAAGAAACTCGCACGGTGGATTTAGCAAAATTGACAACCCGTTCTTCTGTCCGTCCACGACCCAGTTCTCTCGCTGGAAATCTCTGAAAGCGGCTTTTGTCCAACGACGCGTCGACGCCGAGATTTTTCCTGTTTTTCCGCGACGGTCGGACCGCGGTTCGACTCGATAAGCATCGCGGTGGAACGGATTTTGCAACGAACAGGAAATTTCGGTCGATTCTCGGCGAGCAGGTTTCTATTAAAAGTGTATGACGCCTTGTCCTCCGCGCGTCTACCTAATTGATAATGTATTTACAAACGCGTTGCGGCTTCTAATGACATCATGTTTTGAAATAATACGCCTTTGGGCGAACTTGGCACCACGCGTTCGCCGTGTTTTTTCCCCCGAGCCGACGACAATGCGTCGGGTCCGGCTTTTCTGGATTTCCTTTCCGCTCGTCCATTCAGAGACGTCGGAAACCCGGCCGGAGGATCTAAATTTATTGCCCGTTAGCGACTCAAGGGTAAAAGGGAAGACTAAACAACCGACGATTAGTCAAATGCTAAGTAGGGGGAGGAGGAAGATCAATGGAAAGTTTTCGTGGAAGATTCGGGGCTCGGAAATTTGTCGTAAGATTGCCTGAAAATAATGAAAGGTTCGAGGATCGCCGCTGGTTTGTTGTAGCCGACTTATCAGAATCGCGAGGCCATCGAGGAGACGATCGCGAAAAGCAGCGGTGCCGGAGGGAAAATGCCTTCCCTGAACAACAACCTCTCGGAGCTGGACACCCTGCTTCAAGATCTGAGCAACGCTCGCTACAACGCGCATTATCAGGAAAGAGGTCAGCATCTTATTTTCGCGTCGCGAACTACGCATATTCTTTCGGGAGGAAGCTTGTCGCGAAGAAAGAATTCGCAAAGAATAATAGATGGGGGGCGCGGATTCGATAAAGCGATAGCTTCCAGCTGTAAGAGATTCCTTTCGGCTGACTCGAAAATATCGATGATCGCAGATAACCGCGTTTCCTCGGGAGGCTTAAACGGCGAGTCCAGCCCAATGTTGCGTTCTCCGAGCAGCATGTCTGCCTCGAGGCCTACCGTCGACTCCTTGCTCGAGGAGCTGAGCACCGCGGTGCCGAACGGGTGAGAGCCTTCAATTCCTAAAAATGAACAAATAGAATCCGGAGTAAAAGACTGAGTTAGGCGCGGTCCTCGGTCGGGTTCGAGTCTAACGAGCGGTTTTCTTGCCCTTCGAAAGGGACTACCCTTCCGATGGAAGGGTCAAGGTCACCATTCAAGAGACCTCCACCGAGATTCAACCCGTCTACGATGGCTATCCCTCTAGACAGCACGGATCGTTGGGTCGCGGCGAGACGCAGAGGGGCTACACCAACGGCCACACGGCGAGCAACGCCACCAAAGAGCTCGACGATCTTATGGCCTCCCTGTCCGAATTTAAGGTGCGTTTCATTGGTTGCAGCGGGTGGAAGAAATACAACGAGGTCGCCGAGGCCGTAGGCGGTGGAAAACGACGCCGTGGTCAACCGTTGAGGGTCAAGAGCTCGGGAACGAATTTCTTTAGACGTACTCGTTAGGCGTGCGAGATCGGAATCTAGGCGTAGATGTACCGGTTGTGGTCATTATAAAGATTTCGGTACCATTCATTGAAGTAGGATGTTTAAAAAATAGATTTTTCAAACGTGAGAAAGTAGGGTAACTGTCGCTATTTGTGTGCCTTTATATTTAAATAAGTTTCAGAGAGAAACGAGTGAAATTTAGTGGATAAAGTATTTTTTTTTATTAAAGTTAGACCATGAATATATATTTAGAAAACACACATTTTGTATTTAAAAATTGTTATAATACTATTAATATATACTTCCCCGAATTTTCTTAACCTAAATTTCAAGGAATGGTCATTATTTGTAAGTAAAGAAATGGACTATTAATATAATTTACGACAATTGAAACATTAATTACAGAAGAAAAGGGTTCGATACTATGAAAAAGCATATTCAGGGCACTTTTAAAACCTTTTAACAGTTTTAAAAGCGTTTCCACAAATAGGGTCGAATTTTATGGCTTATGCGTATTTATATACATCAATCGAGAATTTCAGATTGATACATATTTCGAAAATATAAAGTTTATAAAATACGTAGGGTGCTTAAAATTAGATGTTAATCAATAATTATAGATAAGCACACAAATTGGGAGACACACAAATTGTGGGACACACAAATTGGGAGCACAGTAATGTTCAATGCCTATCGAAAGGGCACACAAATAGGGACAATAACTTCATCTCTAATTTTAATGAAAACTTGATGAAAACATAATATTTTTTATCTTATAAAAATGCCTTTACTAAAAAAAAAAAGGATCAAAGAATCAATATAAACTTTGACCAAATGAATTTCAGACCAGATAATTGAATATTTACTGCATAAAGAAAACGTGCTTGCTTAACAGCATACTAATAAAGACAGTTATCCTATTTGAGGCATTATTGTGCAAAACCTGAAATATATCATGGGAGATTTGAAAATACTCTGAATTTGTGGTTTTACTCCAAACAATTTTGAGCATTTCATGATTGTATATTAAAATACGGACTTTGCCTCACAATTTTTTTAGGCTGCAAATATGTTAATTATTTTAAACAGTAGATGAAATTCTAAAAGAAAACTTTTGCAACTTTGCTTTTTCTTCACTTGCAATAATTTAACAACGTCTATTCCAATACTTCAGACATAATTCAGAACACGTTGTCATAGGTCAAAAGATTAATAAGGCTATTAGCATTTTCTTTCGAATTTCTTGAAAGCCTAAAATGCATAAAAAATTGTATTTCCATCCATCTTGCTTATAAATTGCAACAAAAATATGTTTGCCTACAGAGGATTAACTGCCTTTATTTATTATAACGAAACTAACTTAAAAATGCTTAGCATACTAGAATAAATAACATAGTGGCCACAGATCCTATACATCTACCCTGTAACAACTAAGAAAATGCGTTCACAGATTGATGCCATCAAGGATATCGGTTTACATACGATCCGGTTATGCCCCAAGTACCTCGTTAAATTTCTTCCACCCAACATACTTCTCATTATCCGTAAATCGTTTCAGGACCTCCATAAATTCGAAAACATGATAAAATTCTCGAAGGTAAGAGTAAGTAAAGTCGCTAATGCTACAAATAAGAGGAAAAGTTGACCTGTTCCGTGACGGAGTAAAAAAAAAAACCCTTCGATCGAAGGTTTCCTCCCCGATTACGTAATCGACGGACTGTTGAACGACGGTCGCAATAAGCTTTTGTAATGTTTGCTTACTATTAAAGTCACTATAGAGTGAGAAAACGGCGCCGTTAAAACTACTCCTGCCCATTCTTGGCTCCCTGAGTTACCAAAATAACTTCCATTCCGCCATCCACCGACTGCCCACCAGGTCCGCGTCTCCTCCCTGCTTCGCCGCCTCCTTCGCCTCGTCTCCGCCGATTTTCCGTGGTAGGGACGGGAAAATATAGAAGGTGGGGGTTAATAGTGATCCACAAAATCTCTCAAAGCTTTCAGCCAGTCTGCAAGCTCGCCTCCGCCGATCGACACCTTCTCGCGGACTCTCTCTTTCTTCCCCGGAGGTTCATTTCGTCTTTATTGGTACCTTGACATTCTCGACTCTAACACTGTGTCCATCCTCCGTCCATCATCGATCGCCTCTTCCCACTTCCGCCTAACCCCAAAGCTACGCGCTGCTCTACACCTTCTCTTCTTTCGCCCTCCGGTTCTCCGATTCTTCCGACTCTTCCGACTCGGAGTTGACGGCGGGACGCAACGACGATATCCATTCTTTTTGTCACGGTTCCAGATCAACAGTAGCTCGCACCAGCATCAGACGGTGACCGACTCGCCGTACGCGAAGCCGAACAAGGCCACCAAGAGCTCGCAGAGCCCGCTGCCGCCCGAGGGCACGCAGACGCGAATTCATATCACCGAGACCCACACCACCCACCACTACCAGCAACAACACGGGGAACCGTATCCGCCGCAGCCGGCTGCTCAAACCAAACAGAATCAGTTGGATTCTATGCTAGGAAACCTTCAGGCAGACATGAGCCGTCAAGGAGTAAACACCACGCAGAAGGGATGCTGCAGCGCCTGCGAGAAGCCGATTGTGGGACAAGTAAATACGAGGCGATCGAGGACGACGCTCCGAATCGGTACCGCGGTGTGTCCCGCTTACGCCTCAACTAAACGCGCGTCTGTTTTCAGGTGATCACCGCCTTGGGGAAAACGTGGCACCCTGAACACTTCACTTGCACCCACTGCAACCAGGAGCTGGGCACGAGGAACTTCTTCGAGAGGGAGGGTCAACCGTACTGCGAACCCGATTATCACAACCTCTTCTCGCCCCGTTGCGCGTACTGCAACGGACCCATTCTGGACGTAAGGCTTTCCTCCGAGGCTTTGAGACGTTTTTCTGCTTAATTTATTCTCTTGGGACACGATTATAGCGGCGATAAAGGCGAAACAGACACGTTTAGTAATTTAGCCGAGTAACAAGTACAGTGTTGACTCGAAGAATGGCTGGGTTTCAGAACCGAGCGCAGCCCTTTTTCGAGTCGAGTTCAATCTCGGTCACGACGAAACGAGGAAGAAGTGGTGAGGATAGAGAGAAATCCCTTTTTTTAATCAAACTCGGACATCGTTCTTTGAGTCAACACTATAAGATTGTCCTTATATCGAAACAGTACTGTAGCTATATTGTTTCACGAATTGCGTGACTAAATTTTGGAGTCCATACGTAGTAAAGTTACTAAAATACTTGCCACTCAACTGAATTACTAAACGTGTCCCTTTCAGTCAAAAAACAAAAACCTTTCATCATCGATCCCTGTCGCTTCGCTGTAATCGCAGCCTCACGCGACCGTCTCGTTATTTTCAGAAATGCGTGACCGCTCTGGAGAAGACTTGGCACACGGAACACTTCTTCTGCGCCCAGTGCGGCAAACAGTTCGGCCAGGAAGGATTCCACGAGCGGGACGGCAAGCCGTACTGCCGGGAAGACTACTTCGACATGTTCGCGCCGAAGTGCGGCGGTTGCAATCGCGCCATCATGGAGAACTACATTTCCGCGCTGAACAGCCAATGGCATCCCGACTGTTTCGTCTGCAGGGTAGGTTTCGCCCTTGTCTTCCTTTTCACTGATCCACGCTCCTTGTTTCGTTTGCAGCCAAGGTTTGAACGGATTTCTGTTCGGCGGAATAATAGCGGCATGTTAAATTGGTGAAACTTGCAGGATTGCAAGAAGCCGGTGTCAGGAAAGTCGTTTTACGCGATGGAGGGCAAACCCGTTTGCCCGAAATGCGTAGGTGTCGACGACGACGAGGAGGAGGAAGAGGAGGAAGCATAGACGACGCGAGGAGACCGCGTCGCGTTTTGCTTCGATTTCTTATGTAAAAAGCCCTATCGTAACCCCTATGTTATGCTGTCAGACTCCATGAATGCGGAGCCTGTGCCCCACCCCCACCGCCCCCGATTTTTCAACAGGTGATTTCAGGCAGTCCACCGGAGGAACGCACCGATCAGCATCTCGTCGCTGTTGCACCGTTCCGCTTCGAAATTTTTTCATTGATCGTACACACAGCCAGACAAACACACATACACACACGGTAGATATGTACAGGATCACACGCGTGACAGAGTTAGGGCAACGTTAAGATTCGATAGTGTTCCGCGGGGAAATCGTTTTCAAACACAGATCGAGTTAATGCGAATAGCTTAATCAGATTAAGGTTTTTTTTTTTTTCTTTAGTTAGGGATGATCGATTAACGGCCGATCGTGCGAGTTCTGATGTTAGCACTTTCTAGTCACATTGTATGAGAAATAAAAATAAACAAAAAAAATAAAAAGAAAAAAAACAAAAAACACACAACACAAGGAAGTTGGCTTTCGCTGACTCCAAGGAGTAGCCAGCTGTCTTTGGAGAAGGCAGGTGTGGGTCGATGCCGACATCCTATGTCCTCCTGATGACGCTTATCGGCGCGTTAAATTATGGCCAATTACGTATACAGAATGTCTCGGCTAAAAGAGACCGCCTGAATATTTACCTTATTTGGTATTGTACAGGGTGTTACAAAATTCGTGGGAAATCTTTGACATATAGGTATCAGACACGAAAATAATAAGTTCTCATACAACATGCTCGGAAACGCTTGGTTTGTTAGTTACACGCTGCTTTACATTTCGTAAAATGTTGACTTAACACTGGCTCATCTCCTTTAAGGCCAGTGACCGCGTTTAAATCTATCTTTATCTCTGGGACTAAGTGGGCCCCGGCGACTCGCAACGTGTATTGAGATGAGATGTTTCATCGAATGGAAGAACACGTATTTTGTAATCATAAATTGAAATTATGACGAATGTAACACAACTGATACTTTTCCACGATATACGGACTAAATCGCGGTCACTGATCTTACAGGGGATTAGTTTTTATTACGTCGACATTTCATGAAATATAAAACAGCGTGTAACTAATAAACTAAGCGTTTTCGAGTATTTTGCATAAGACCTTTTCTTATTATTTTCGTGTCTATTACTTATATCTCCGAGATTTCCCACGAATTTGATAACACCCTGTATGAAAAAACGTTTCACAACAAAATTTAACTATTCCGAGGCGTACATATATCGGAGGCAAGAATTTTTTCCAGGTTCATTCTTTTTTAACCAGATTTCAAGTTCATCGATATTGTTTACAGTTTATTCAATTATTTTTAGACGCGAACACCTCGAAATTAAGTAATTGAAACGTTATACTTATTGAAGTCGTTGAGTTCATTCTTTCAGCTTTACAAAGATATAACAAAATATATTATATTCTAATTGAAAAATATCAATGACCTTGAAATTCCGAATAAAAAAGAAAATAAATGACCTTGAAAAATATTTTTTCCACTGATATACATACTTCTTAAAATGGTTGAACTTTGCCCTGCGAAATTTCTTCATACAAAAACAAGTAATACAGATATTTAAATAATCCCATTTACCTGAGACACCCTGTATAGACAAGCTAATGGTAGATGTGAAATGTTGATAAGGCAAAAGGCCGTGTCGCTATAGAATTATTCTAGAATGACTGCAAAACTAATCGATACGCAACACCAAACCTTATATCGAGCAGATACATATTTTTCTCTTTTTTTTCCATTTACAGGATTGTAGACAAAAATTCCAAGGGGGTTCCTTCTTCGACCACGAAGGTCTGCCGTATTGTGAAACACACTATCACGCCAAGAGAGGATCTTTATGCGCGGGATGTCACAAACCGATCACAGGTGCCCGTCCTTTTACTCGACGCGTTCACAGTCTGCCGACTTCTCGGTGGAATTGCGCTAACAAGCCGAGAACTGTGAATGCGTTAAATTTCTTAATCATTTCCCTTATGCTTTCGGGTAACGCTACGACGCTAAGTAAACGTTCTTTGTTTTCAGGTCGTTGCATAACAGCGATGTTCCGGAAGTTCCATCCGGAGCATTTCGTCTGCGCGTTCTGTTTAAAGCAGTTGAACAAGGGTACCTTCAAAGAGCAGAACGATAAACCGTACTGCCACGGATGTTTCGAGAAGCTGTTCGGCTAAAATTTACCGCAAAGTATTCGTATTTGTAATATAACACGACGAATAACAGGCTGTTTCGCTCGGTACTATTTTCAATTTTATAGGCTGCTCACCGTACGTCTATGTAGATAGGACATGATAATCGCTTTAACAGTTTCGCGAGATCCACATGTACTTCAAATATGTCTCATGATTCGAAACAGCTGTTTGAGATTTTTAATGGACTTTCATATGGTGCGACGATTAGAATATGTGTCTGTCTCGTATCTTTACGCATTCTTATCGCGAGGATAAGGTAATAGGGTATTCACAGTCATTGTCTTCTAATGTCCTTGATAAGGGCGCGTTGCTAATTTCTTCACGAATATTTTATATCACGTACTTTACATGGACCGTATAATCTAAAATAATAAAGGGTGCTAACTAGTAGCTTGTTCTCATTAATAATTTATATCCACCGGATGATATATCTGGATGATGCAGCTGTCGTTTGGAAAAATATACAAAATATACCAAATACCCATGGCTGGTTTCTCCGTTAGACTTGTACATGTTTATAATATATTTATACATGCAACTTAGATATACCACGAAAAACTACCATTTCCAATCGGCTAGTTTCTAACTCGCAATTCAAATCATAATTTATACGCTTTGCGATAAATAACGTGAAGAAAATCCATGAGTTTTTGAATCTATTGAAGTAAGATAGGTAGATATAAAATATTTGAAAAAATGTAGAAACAGTACAAAAAATATAACGTGAAAAAATTCTTAACGTCATTACCTTTTAAGTGTGGTTGCAAATTCTCACTTGCACGTGAGAAACGAGGAACAAAGAAAGAGGCGAACTTTCAAATTTGTCATTTATTTGGCATACTGTTGCACAGTAATACTCCACTTGTTACCATACTAGCAAACACTTATAATAAATATTATATACATTTTAACATTCAACTGTCGTAGACAAACGTGTTTACAAGATCCTTACGATGATTTATGAACAATAAGTGTCCTACTTTTTTACGATAGAATTAACGTTACATGTATATATAAAAATACGCAGATTTTCGATCATTTAATTGTACGCGCATACTATGAGTTTATAACGTGATTTAGATCGTGCGAGATAACTATATCGTTCTCTTCGAAGTACACGAAACATGATTGAATTTTGAGTAAATAATCAGGAGTAGAAAATCACTCGCTCGCTTAACCGTTTAAATCGTATCACAGAGTAAAGATGATTGGACTTTCCTCATCTTTCGTTTCGGGAATTGTCATGCTAACGTCGGAAATAATTCTGAAAAGCTTTCGTGCCAAAGATCCGAAAGGGCTATGCTCTTGTTTTTCTCGTTACGAACGTCGGGCGTCGGTGAACCGTGCGACTCGTAACCGCAGTCGGACGCGCTCGAATCTACTTTCGTCTGTGCGAAATTGTTATCCATATCCTCGGAATGTATACTCGACGGCGACATCGAATCGGTGCACGTGTACGACGGTGATAACTGATTCGAATAATAATAATTGGGCGTGAGATACGACGAGTCCTCGGTCGAGCAGACGCCGTCGGTGCTCACCTCTTGAACACATTCTTGAATACCCACGCTGTTCTCGTCTCCTGGATAAATAATCGTTATAGAATTGGTGGTTTCGTCGTAAGTGCCGTAAACAGTGTCCAAATCGTGCGTATCGATCTCTTGTTTTACTTCGACTTCCGTTTTTATTGACACCGGTGTAACCGTAGTTGTGGTAGAAGGTGTAGCAACTGTGCTGGTAACAGGATGCCAAGATTGGTAGGTGCTCATGCTTCTAGAGGCTCTACCGGCTTCCACATCTTTTGATGCCTGCCCCACCACTCTTTTCGAATGGTCACGTTTCTCATTGGTATTTTCCTTGACTGACACCTACGCAGGACACAATCAATATATCATTAACGAAGGGAAGACTGAGTTGTAAACGAATGATATTAATTTAGAAACAAATGAAATGTTTTATGAGATTTTATATTATGAGAAACGCGTGAGATTTTAACTGAAATCTTTGTTTGAAACAGTTCATTCGTTTCTACGACGTTTCATAAAAGTAAAATTTAATAGACGAAATGATAAACTAGTCGAGTAACATTCAGATACTCACTTGTTCATTTGTTCTATGAGGATTTGCTTCCACTTCTGCGGTAACCTCTCGCAGAAGGCTTTCTGCAAGTTCTTCAAGTCGTTCGATGTAATCGTCTCCTTGGAGGTCACCAAATAATTCTTCAAGAGGAGGTAAATGGTCAGTATCTTCAGAAGAATTGCTGCTTCTGGGGTTAGCGTCAGGGGCGGTGCCAGCTGCGTTGCTCCACCCTGCTGCAGAGGGTGTGTGGGGGACACTGTAGATCCCAGCGAGGATACAGCACAGCCGACACGACTCTGACACATTGAGCAGATTGATTCTCCGCCATTCTTCGTGTCTTTCTCCTTCCTTAATCTCTTTGTCTCCGTGATCAACAATTCATTTTGCGACTTGAGCATGGTGCATTCCTGCGACAATAATTCATTTTGCTCCCTCAATGTCCTAACTGTATCTTCTAATTCGTCGAGTTTGGCCTTTTTACGATCCCTAGAGGTTTGCGCTGCTACCCTATTTTTCAGTTTCCTAGAAAGTAAATGAAATTTTTTATTTTAATGTCTCGTACTATTTCGTTTGATTTTGAAAACATGTCTGCATCTACAGCGATGCAATTATATCGAAGAAAGTCGTCGGAAACGTACTTTCGTTGCAGCTTCTCTTCCCACGTCAAATGGTCCAGGCGTCGTTTCTTTCCACGAACACAAACGTCCGTCTTGAACAACACGCCTTCGTCCTGTATCTCTTCGTGCTTCGTTATCTTCTTCGGGTCCATCTTCGGCTTGTCGGCTAATATAGAAGTGGTGAAATTCAGTTTGGGCATCGATTTGGAGAACTCGTTGCCCGAAATAACAGCCGGAGCCTTCGCGAGGCCCTTAGGCAGCGTGATGATTACACTCTTCAATACGCTCATAATATGCCATTCAATATGGAATAAACTTACTACTGTCACTTGTTTCTCGTTAGAAGTTCACTGCGAGTCCGTCCCTTGTCGACGTTCTCACACCCTGAACCGTCGGGCAACGACTGATACGATTCATAACACAACCGGCCGAATGAAAATTTCCTCGCAGACGCTTTCTAGCTGATGTAATCGAACCCGCGGACTGCAGCATTTGACCGGCCGAGGAACATGCTAGAAATACGTGACTTGCACCGAACCTCGACACGACTGGTCGACGGGTCGACGAAGTTACATGTGGTATACCGTTATTGGTTGCCACGTAGACGCTTCTTCCCATTCTCCCTGGTACTACCACTACCATCGACGCCGACGCCGAGTAATTGTAAGTCGCCGAGTGACGTCATCCTTTACCGTACCGTCCTATCGTTTTTTCCTTCTGTTTCGCATCGGTTCCGCCTCCAGTGACGATATCCTCTAATTCACTGGAATTCTTACGAAACTTTTCATCAGATATGGTAATATTATCAGAGAAGTAGCAACGCAGCAACTGCTCGCGAAACTGTTTTGGAGTTCGTGCGTATATACTGGGATGGCGATCAGTTTCTGCGAGATCGATACTGAATTACGCTTAATCAGTGTTATTATAGGTTCAAAGATTATTGACGATGAGTATCCAACTATGATTTAAAAATGGATGACTTAGAACGCCTGTTCAGGGCAAAGGATATATTGGATCGTGATTCAGGCAAAAGATCAAGCATGCAATGTTGCGAATAAAGTTATTGGTAGTAGATATGTTTCAATTTTAGTAGATAAGTTTCAGTATCAGTAGATAAGTTTTCCTGATACTGTATTAATTACATGTATGAAGATAAATGTGCGTCGTAAAAGAACCAGTATTAAATTTAATAATTCTATCGCAATTATAGATAAAACTTTGTGCTATTTTTAATTTAGTAGGGTATAAACAATAGATATAAAAAGAGAGCATAGGTAGGGAGAATTTATTATCTATTGTTGTCCATTGTTGGTCGTGATTCAGCTCGGATTTCAAAGTTATCGTCATCGTGCATGATGATCAATGCATTAGCGACCTCTTCGAAAAATCTATTCCATCAATGAACTAAATATGTCGCTTTATCGATAGAAGGTAAAACTTTGTATATTTATCCACACATATTTTTAATAATAATTTCACTCACAACTTGTATAAAATGTTTAATTGAATGATAAATTGTAATGAAAATTTCAGAATTTTTATTTTGGTATAACTTTCTCTTATTCATATATTTATTTGAAAAGTAAACCAAATTTCTAACTATTTCAGTCTTGAAAATAATAAATAACCAATTTTCACCACTTTTAGGTATTACAAAATGATCTTTAGGGTCCATTCAAATGCTATAAAGTTTCAATTCCAACCACAACGTGCGTTACACTCCATTTCTAAACCCGTTGGTAACGTTGTGACCAGTACAAAAATAGGAATAGGGCTTCGAAATTCCATCGAACCGGGCTACGAAAACATGCTGGTGATGAATCTCCTCTCATACCTAGTCTGTGACTCAACATTCAATTTCATAAACACTAGAATCTAGAAATCGAACAAAGCAATACTGTCTCTGAAAAACAATGAATACGTTCATCAAACAAATCTATTTCCATTTCGAATAGACGAATGCTTCCTTTTCCAACTATCCCCGTACCCAGTGCAAAATAGGAAGCAGATTACATTCGGATTATCGTTTACTTCGCTAAAACCCAGAACCACATTCCGTACCGTTCCAAAGAAAAATCAGCAATTGGAAAATAAAAAGGAAAAGAAAACTATATTTTCCTTTCGGTGAGCCGCTTCCGGAGCTCTAGCGCACCACGTCGCCGTCGCGTGCGATGGGTACCAGCCCTTAATCTCGCACGATCGACCATGGGCACTGATGGGCACGGAGAAGAGGAGGACGTTTAGGGGGAGAGAGAAGGAACGAGGGCTAGAGGAAGAGGGCGTTGCAAAATGTCGAGGGCCGGCACGAGGGTTCGAGCGGAACTCGGCTTTCAGTCGCAGCTCGGCAGTCTGTACGGGACGATCGAGTTACGTATATAGTACGGTGTGTTCACGTACGTATATAGGCGGTACGGCGCATGTATATTAGTGGTCATAGGCGCAGCCTCGCGTGTGTACGCGTAACCGATACGTCGAGCCGAGCCGGACGAGTTGACACACGCGCAGCAATGGCGTGTCCCCACGGAGAAGCCTGAACGTGTTCCTCGCCCCGAATCTACGTATTCTTTTGTGTCTGCTCTGTGTGTGGTGCGCGTGAAATGGACGGTCGTCGATAGAAGAAACCCCGACGAAGAAAGGAGCGGTGTGTACGCGCGTTACGGCCGACGGCAAAAGTACTTGTCGCCGTCGCCGCGGTGGAAACTCGTCGAGAAGTCTGACAGGAACGAAGGACAACGAGCGACGTTTACGCCCAGCTCCGACACGTCGGAAGCCCTAAGCACCGTCGCGTGAAACGCGTTCGTTGGCACGACGATCGGTTCGCAGCTTCGACGAGGGGCGTGAAAGCCGAATGCGAACGCGATGCACACAGGCAGCTCGGTTCGTGCGAAGGGCTCGTAACAGAGCGGTGAAGCGTGTTCGCGGAGCCTGAAGGGATCCTAGAGAAAAAAAGAGGCTCGGAAGAAACACGCGTGAATATCGGAAGCGAAAGGGACGAGTGGCTGAGAGATCGCGAACCAGAGGCCGGCTCCATGCTTCGCATGTCCTTGTAAGCGCATTTCTACGATATCTTTCCTCTTGTCTCCGGTCGAAACATGCGTTAGAAACACCGCCGTTGTTGGCATACGCTGAAGCATCCTCGGTGTTGGATATACACGATTGGTCCAACCCTTGGATAAGGCGAGCCTCGTGCGGAAATGAGTCGTACCCATTCCTCTGCGCTTCGTTCGACACCAAGAGGAGCGTCGTAGACACGATCGCATCGTCGCTCGTGGAACAACGAGAGGAAATCAGGAGGAGAGCGTCTCCAGATTCCGGGAAGAAGGCGAAGGGTGTATCGTCCTTGCCGAGGAGGAGACTGTCGGTGAGTCGCGGATCTCGCGACGGAGCAGACGACGTCGTCAATTCCCAACGCTGGGCAAGACGGAGAGGAGGTGGCGGTCATCGGGGAGCATAATCGCAAGGATCCCGCGAAATGAGAGCCTAGCGTCGTCGGTGGGCGCGCAAGAAGGGACGACGGCTCGCCGGCGGAAGCCCGGATAGTAGGAGGTTTCCAACATGGCTGCCGCCTGCTACGAGAAGGAAGTGGTGGTAGGTGCCGCTATGCACGGACACGGTCATCATCATCACCACCACCATCATCACCATCATCACCATCACCACCACGGGGCTGCGACGGCGGTCAACGGCCAGCAGCAGCAGCAACAGCAACAGCCTCAGCAGCAGACCGTCCTGCCTGCAGCCTCGACCATCCTGGATGCCAGCGCCGTTGTCACCGCTGCCGCGACCACCGCCGTCGGCTCCAATTCCACCGCGAACACCACCACCACCGCGACCGCCGCAGCCGTCGCTGCCGCGGCCGCAGCCGCCGCGGTCGCCGTCACCACCTACAAGGATTACAAGGACTACTCGCAGCCGCTCCACGTGGACTGCAGCGTTGAGTACGAGTTGCCCAGCCAAGCGAAGCCGCCGCCCGGCGGTGGCGAACCCTTGCTCATGATTCATCCCTGCTACTATCGCCGCGCGGAACGCGAGAGGAGAAGCCCCTTCGTCAACAACCTGCCGCCGCCCGCCAACGCGCCCATGTCCTCGCGGAGGACCAGCCGGAGGAGCGCCGCGACGGCGGCCACCGGCGTCGTCGTCAACGCGGTCGCCACGGCGACGGTTTCCTCCGCTTCCTCCGTCGTCGCCGCCGCCGCCGCAGCGGCCTCCTCCACCGTCGCCTCTTCCGTCGCCACCTCCACCGTGTCTTCCTCCACTTCGGCCACGGCGGTGCTATCGGCGACTGCGGTAGTGGCCACCGCCGATTCCGTCTCCGCATCCGGTCAGATGTCCGCCGCCATGGCTGCCTCTTACCGAGCGGCGCTCAACGCTGCCGCGACTCTGTCCCAGCAGCAACAACAGCAGCAGAGGAGACACCACCAACAACAGCAGCAGCAGCAACACCACCAACATCATCGACCTCACGTTCATCCTCATCACGGACAACAGCAGCCGCAACAGCCACAGAGCTCGGTGACGTCAAGCACGTCGGCCACCGAGCTCATATCCGCGGACGAGAAAGCAGTCATATCAGGTATTTATCAACACTACTTCCGCGCGATGCGCGCACACAATCATCAGCATCAGCAGCAGCAGCAACAACAACAACAGTCGCAGCAACAGCAGCAGCATCGGACTACTCATCAGATTCATCATCAACCTCACCAAAGCGACAGAAGTTCCTCTTCGTCGTCGGTCACGCCGGCGGCCACGTCGATCTCCGGCATTTTGCGGCAGAGCTATCAGCAAACGTACAACGCGAGCAGCTCGAGCTCGACGAGTCACCTCCGCGTGGCCACGGCCTCCGCGCTCGTCGCCCACCACCCTTATAGACGGCCCTCGGCGACCTTCCTATCGCGAGCCGCTTCGCACTTGGGCCACCAGCCTTCCTCGTCTTCCTCCTCCTCGATCGGTGCTTCCAGCGGCGTTTCCGCCACCGGCAGCGTTTCCAGCGTGTACGCGAGCACGATACACAGGCATCACGCGACCTCGCTGCACGCGCTTCAGGCCGCCGGTTTCTACGAAACGCCCGGTTATCACGCGCTCCTACCGCAGAGCTAGACGGCCGGTGCGAGCCACGGGACCGGCGAACCCGTCGCCGGCAGCGTTCGCTCGCTCGCGCGATCCCGTCGAACCTCCACGCTTCTTTCCCATCGAGCGACTCGCCTCTCCGCTTCGGCTCGTTGCGGAGCGCCGCGGGTTTTGGTCTAGCGCGCCCCAAGCTACCGGGATGCATTTATCTCCGCCGTGTACGAGGATATGCACACGGGCATGTACGCGTATTATGTGCAACGCGTGTACGCGTATGTTTCGTCGACGGATACGCAGCCGGGCAACGATCGTACATGCCGCGTCGCGTCGGTCGGTTGACAGTGTGCGCGGGTGGCCGAACGGACGGACGGGACGGGACGGGCTGAAAGCCGCAGAATAAACACACGGACGCGCGCGTACACACGCACACGGAGAGGGATAGCGTAGGCATATGCGTCTCGAAGAGCCGGGGGCAGGGACGGAGGGAACGGTTGTCCCGTACGCATCGACCGATTCCATCCACCTGCGATACATACGCGCCGCGCCGGTTGCTGCTCAGGTATAAAAATCCATTTGCTTAGGCTCCGTATTAACGACTTATTTTTAGTCGAGCTAGATCCTCTCGGAAGGCTGAATCCGGCGATAACACGGTTTCCGTTGCGCTCGCCTCTAGAAACCGCGCGTACACGCGCTCGATCGTTTCCTGTTCGCTCGACTACCCGACGGATCGCGAATGTCGCTCGACAATAGTATTTTTGGGTCGTTCGATCGATGAGACACGCGGCGACGGAACGACAGGCGGAGGGGGAAACGTTAACGAAACGCTATCGATACACGCGTCGACCGTCGGACGCGTTTTCTCGATTCCATTAGCCTCCCGACGGATCCGGCTTCTCCTAGATCCGCGCGACTTCCGATCCCGACAATCACGGTTGAAAAATCGCAAGTGCCAAATCGTGGCGACGGAAAATCGAAACGTCGAGTCCGGGGATCGACGCGTCGTCCGAACAAAGAACAACGCGCGACGGCTTCGGGGGTTTCTTCTCTTCGCTCGCTCTTTTTTTTTTTCCTTTCTCTTTCTCTCCGTTTCTCCGCTTTTCGTTTCGCGAGCACACATACAGGAAATGACAGTATTGCGTCGCAGCAGCGATCGCGGTCCGTGTCCTGCTCTAACGGGGGAACCGTCCCTCTCTCGTCCTCTCTTTCCGTCGCTCCGTGCGGCGCGCACGTTCGTCGCTCCCTTCTCGGCTGGGAACATCCTCTAGAAAGCCGAGGTCCGAGAGAGCCGGCCAGCCAGCAGGATTTCTTCGTCTTTTTTGTCCTGCGCCCTTTTCAAAGAGCGCGCTCAAGGAGAAACGGACGGGGACCGTATTTCGTTACACGGTAACGATCGATCAACGTGACCGCACGACCGCACCGGCGGTACGGGCGAGCCGAGGCGAAGCGAGGCGGGACGAGGCGAAACGAGGGACGGGGGTTGGGACGGGACGCTACGGGACGGATCTGGGCGGTTACGGGACGAAGAGGGGCGAGAGAGAGAGAGAGAGTGAGAGTGACGGAGAGGAGCGAGTGGAGTAGACGAGAAGGGGGCGCGGTCAAGATGGGATCGGTGTGTAGAGACGAAACCGAGAGGAGACGTCGACGACGGAGACGGAGACGGTGACGGTGACGGTCTACCGGGGCGAGGGAGCAAGATGCATCGACTTGTATTCTGAAAACACTGACGAGAGACCATGTGCACGCGGACGTTAGGCTTAATGCGCTAACCATTCAAGGTGGATTCACACGATCCGTCTATCCGACGGCGAACGGAGTATTCCTCGATCACTTTTTGGCTCCGGTTGCACTCCCTGCATTTTCTGATGGACTACGTTTTGAGGAATATCTTGCCGAACTGCTTTTCGCTAAACGGTGAAACAGTTTGGATTTATTCGTTGAAACGCAGTTCATTAGAAAATGCATTTAGCGGTGTTGCACCAATTGGAGCCGATGCCGAGCGAAAAAAAAGTCGTTCCGATTCTGTATCTACAATCTTAACTCATTGAAGATCGAATCGGTTTTGTTTAACACTAAAAATTTTGCGTCAATGCAACGTTTTGGGCCTTATGGATTAAACTAGAGCTAAACACGTTGCAGATCTTAAAACCGTTGAAAAGGACCCATTTTTATGGATTAACGAGAAAATAATGACTTCGTGCAACGTCAAGCCAAACACGAAAGTGTAACACAAAGAAAACAAAGAAGAGAAGCAGTATCTTTATGCGTGTTGCGCGTATTTAAACGAGATTCTGGCTCTTCGCGTGTTCCTATTCGCCGTTGCACGAGTTTAGTTACAGCTTTTCGCACAGTGACGATCCCGTCGTTCCGTCCGACGACCGGTTAGTCGGCGTTTTCGGAGAAACCGAGGATCGACGGTCGTTCGAAAATTGTTGGCCCGGTCGCCCGAGCTAGACGGATCGCAGTGTGAATCCACCCTAATGCGAGCCGCCGGCTCTCGCCTCGCTTCCTCTCTCTCTTTCTCTCTCTCTTTCTCTCTCTCTCTCTCTCTCTCTCTCTCTCTCTCTCTCCCTCTCTCTCTCTCTCTAATTTCGCCCGTCTGTTACGCGGAACCGTAAGAAAAATGGGCCGAGGGCTGGCTTTCGGGAAACGAGGGAAATATATCCGCGAGGGATTCTCCAGTCAGGAACGAAAGACACGGAAGACACTTGTACGCGTTCGCACGAACGAGGAAACTAGGCGCGACGGTATCGATCTTCGATAATTTCGTTCCGCGAATCGGGCGACCGATTCGAGACGACCGCGAACAACGTTTCCTTCCGCCTTTTTGCGAATTTTACCGAGCTCGATTCCTTTACGGCGCGCGACCCGCGCGATCGTCACTCGCGAGAGAACGTTTATTTTTATAGGAAAGCTTTTCGCGTATTTTTACGATTCGTGCTCGAGAAGCGGCAGAGAAAGGGGAACAACGATGCGACGACGTTGGAAGCGTGTGGATAGGGTGTCTCGGAGCGCGCGGCATGACTGCAGGGAGAAATTGCGTCGAGTCCGAAAGACTCCCCAGCGAATTTCGTTTTAATACTGTTCGGAAGCCTTCGGGCGAAAAGTACTGACTTTATAGATGCGTAGGGATCGCGGAGGCAGCGATTCACTATTACGAAGTAAACTAAGTTTAATACGAACGAAGAATACAAATCTAAACCTCGCGACACTCCGCGTGCCGAATTGACGCGAAATCGTTTCGGGGTCTCGCCGTAGATCCACGTCGGAATCGCTTTCGATTCTCATCTGCGCACGCGGTAGGATCCTCGCGACCTAAGTGTCGACGCAGCGTAGTCAGTAACACTAACATTGTAATTGGATTTTAGTTGTATCGATTTTTAAGCGCCCTCGTAGTTCAACCATTTTTCGAGATCCGCAGCTCTCGATTATTGGTTCCTACTTTTTTGGAAGCGTAGTTTTCTAGCGCAACACTGTCAGGGACCACGTCCACAATTTTCTTTTGTACATGCTTTCTTAATCTTTGCCTTTCTTCTATTCTTGTAGACTTTGATACCTTTTCAATTCTCTGCTTACTAAAATGATCTGGAATTTGCTCGACATTTCCTAGGAAGATTAAAATTGTGATCTTCCTGATCCACCACTTTATAAAACTTCAGCGCAGCCGGTTTTTCAATATTTTCTAAGTAACAGCGAACGGGGACTCAGAGCCTTTCGTTATCACCAAGACAATTTGTTCCAGACGCGACGGAACAATGCGAACAGAAAAACTTTGACTTAGTAGCTAAATCAGGCCCGGGGAAATTCTTCCCCGACGTCGCTGTGCTACTCCTTCCATTAGTGTGACGTTCCCCCTCCAGTAGGCTACGATTTCCCTCACCATTCCTGCTGCTCCGCACACAGACATACCTGACAATGCTCTCACTGCGAGTGTCACACAGCGGCAAAATCAAGTGGATGTAGTGGGGAGAGCTCGGCAGGAGGAGAACGGAGACCGTGTGGCCCGCGGACCACGATTTCCCCAGGCCTGAGCTAAATCATCTGTGATAAAGTTGATTTGTATAGCATAATCAAAACTAAATTGACGGATTTTACCCTGATTATCTGTTATGAGGATGCGTGCGCTAGATAATAAAAGTTGAGAAGGTACATTGATTGTTAATATTGTATATATAGGCTTAGGCTCCGTGGTCGCTACGATTGAAGAATAGAATCTAGCCGAACCTATTCCAGGGTGGTCAGGGTAGAGGGTGATCGGCAGTTTCGTGTTGCGGGTTTATAATACGTCAATTGTTATTGAGCACGAAGGAGCACAAGGCGGTGTCATCGCGTCGTGTAAAGGATTTGAAAATTCTCGATGTCTTTAGGGCCTTTAGAGCCTCCCTCATTAACCGCAAATAAAATAACGGCGAAATGACTCCAGGAAATTCTTTTTTGAAAAATCCGACGATCGTATCATAAACCGAAACGGCGAAAAATTGTCGATCTACGAGGGTGCCTAAGTCGACACAGTCATAAATCCCGAAACTATTCTGTGATTTACGTTATTAATAATCGTTCGTAGCATTTACGATTTACGATTGAGAGCGTCTGTAAATCTGCATCGTGCATGCGTCTCGTTTTTTCGCAGATGATATTCATCTGTTGTAACATAGCGCTATAAGTCGTGAAGTTGTTAATGTCAACATCGCGTTGACCGCTACAACCAAAAGATTTCCGTTATTTAAATATACTCGTTTGGTATAGTTAATCCATGCCTAGTACAATACCTCCTCTTCCGTTCAACACTTTGCAGAGATTCGAGCGGCGCAGCAACGTTTTCACGGAGTCGCGCGTTTTTTGGAGGCAGCCTGTATGAGCTGCGTTCGCCGCACGGAGAAGCCGCGATCGTCGATAGCGAATACGTTTCCTGATTATAGATTATTCGTGGGCCGAAGGGTTAAACTTCATCCGCTCTGATGGATATTTATACGACGTGGAAGGAAGGAGGGCATTATTATGCCTCGTTGAAACCCCCGTCGAACTCGTTATATAATATGACGTCGACATTAGGTAATTAGGAAGCGTCGCGAACAGAGAAACATTGTTGGGCTTGTCTTCGGAAAGGTTTCGCTCGTTCGTTTGCTCGGTGTTTCGTGCTAAAAATACACGAATCCTCGAATCGGTTGTTGTCCGTGCTTTTCCATTCCAGCAGACGCGATATGCGATCGACCGAGATAAGTCCCCGCAGGAATTCGACGTTCCAAACCTTAACTTCGTTAAGCGGAGAAGGGTTTTCCTCTCGCTGTTGCTGTCAAGCATGCTGAGCCCTTCTTACAAGCATCGCGGAAGTATCAGTTGCTCCAGGATCGGCGTTGATTGATAAAATTCCCGTCCTGTACTTCGGGTAAACTCAACGGGCCGTTCAAAGTCAGATTGTAGCTTTCTGATAGCGCAACCTCGACGATATCTTCTGTGAACACGAAGACTTCTAAACGCATAATACTTGACAGAGGTACAGAAGCCTTTGTAGGGTCAATTCACTTCGAAAAAAGTGACAGAAAATGGTAGCCTCGAATTGAATTGGCCCGGAGTATTGCATCCTTGCGTCCTCTATATCCACTCTGGTAATTTCAACTCGCAATCAGTTGGGGCCCCCCTTCTCGTATTCGCGTATTATTCTTCGGCACCAGGGTACACAGGATGACACGTTCGCAGTGGCGAATCTTCGGTATTGCGAACCTTGTACCCCGTGACAAAACGCTATGACTCGCAAACAGTGCAACGAATTCCTCTCGTGCAGATTGTGCCAACGGTTTCTTTGCATTTCCCTCTATTTTCCCGCAAAACGGAGAAACGGCTGCGGTTTTGAAGATTTTCTGGATCGAGCAAAATCGTCTCCATACACTTTTCGCTAGGAAAGACGTAAAGGAGGTATCTATTTTATATTTTATACCCATATTGGAATTATTTCTGAAGGGCCTTTTTATAAGAGGTGTTACTTCAAATGATTGAAAAAAAAAGTTTTTACGAATATCAATGGACTGCGAATTTTATGTAGGTATTTATGACTGTTCTAAATATTCTAAGAATCTTCAAGGTTGTCGACAGATGCCAAAATATACAAAACACCAAAAATATAATTCGAGTTATAATATTTAGAAAATAGGATGTAATTTTATTCAAGTTTCAATTCGTTATCTGCGTTTCTAAATATTTTATTTTGCATACAAATCCGCAGTCTGGATATTAAACATCCCCAACTTTATATGTGATAGGTTAAACATGGCAGGAAATTCAAAATGCAGTAGAAACTCGATTAAGCGTCTTTTAATTACTTTCTATCCTTATTATCATCGGATGAATTATTCAAGCCCTTACAACTAAAATATAATATCACTTCGAATAGAATTCAAACTGTGATTCAAGGAGTCAAATCACTTTGAAATTTAAAAAGAAATTAGAAAAAATTGATTTTTCTTCATCAGTCGCAATGGAATGCAGTTGCGATCGCAGACTAAAGGTAATTTCTCAGTTCTACATACAAAGTATTGCAACGTAAAACTTTGAATTTTGTTGTATACTTTAATAGCTTTACAATAACTTCCTATTGACAGATTTTTCATTGTCTCCATCATTGTCTTCAACAAAATTCTCAAAGGCATCTACAAGACTGTTAACATAATCTAAAAAATGCAAAATATCAACAATATTATCGAAGTTAGAACATTAAACACGTTATTTTTCAAGTTGCAAGTCTTTATTTGTGCTTGTAAAGATTTCATTTTGCATAAAGATCCGCTGTCTATTTATAAGATTTCAAAATAGAGTAACCCTTTAATTATATTGTACTAAAAATAAAAGAATTCTACATGGAGGAAATCACTTCAGTTTTGAGTTTTGATTCTGATAAACTGTGGATTTTCAATGTTATGCATTCATGATAATTTTAGTAAGCAAAAATCCACGAAACTGTTGATTAATCCCAAAATATACAAAATAATAAAAAATAGTTGAAATATTAAAAAAAAGAATGAAGCCACTATTATTCAAGCTTCAATTCTTTATCTTTATGTATAATCTATACAAATTTGATTTTGCATAAAAATCCCCAGTCTGCTGATAATGAATGATGATCGGTTAATAGATGTTCTACTGTAACACTTCTCATTGAAATCTCCTTTGTAATGCAAATGCCATCTCCGCCAAGTGACTGGAATTTCAAAATAAATCTTTTCACCCACGCATTTCACGCGCATGAAATTTAGCGAAACGAATTTCGTTGTTTTTTTCAACTTCGGGCTGGTGTATCCCCATGAGCAAGCGAACGTCGCCACCGCCGAATCCCGCGAAGACGAAGTTCGGTGGAAAGCGTATTTCAAGAGGATAATTCCACGTCGGAGCGGTTTCCCATTTGACGCGTGTGCGTAGCTCGACTCCTCGATGAATTCGTGGCCGTACGGTTCGAGGAGCAGGCGGCTCGTTCCCGCCACTTACCCTTCGTCGTCCATCTCGACAGAGCATTTCCGCCCCGGTGTTTTTGCTCGTTCAAAGGGAACGGGGGGCCTCTTAGCGCCAAAGCAGAGGGAAGCAGAGAACGGATACAGCGCCTAAATACGGTTACTTAGAGCTAGTGGATGTATCGTCGTCGACGTAGGGAAAGAGAGAGAGAGAGAGAGAGAGAGAGGGAGAGAGAGAGAGAGAGACGAAGAGAGATCGTTGCGACGCAAAACAAGTGTCCAGGCTCTTGCACGCCCGCGTCGTCGTCGTCGCTCGCTTTCTCGCGCAAAATACACACGCGCGTTATCCAATTTGCCGGCTAGCGCATAGATCTCGCAGACCGATACGAAACGTTTCCCGAAATTGCTCCTCGAATTTCGTCTTCTGGATGACCGGCAATTTTCGTAAACGAGAATAGAATGCGAGAGGAGCGAAAGGAAAAAGAGGCGGTAGTTATAAGGACGTTAAAGCGGTCGTCGTGGTCTTCGCTTTTTTTCCCTCCGTCGCCTTTTTTCTCTCCTTTTCTCTCTTTCTCTCTCGCGGCTTCGTCGTAATCTGCCATCAGGCGGACGTAACCTCCGCGACTCTTCTAATTCGTTCTACAGGCTGCTCCGAAACGCGTGACCCAGACTTAGGACAACCTACGATATTTTCAACCAAGTCGAATCAGGAATATTTTTTCAAAGTAACTTCCCTTTCGCAGATCAGTTTACGGATCATCATCATTTGACTGCAGATTTTATGCATTTATACTTTCATTTCAAACACGCAAATGTATGAAAATTTATCAGAATGTACCATAGCACACGAATATGTAAAATATCAAACTTTATATCTGTGGTTATAAAGCAGAACGCCACGTGTCATGTATTTTCATTTTAGCGACAATCACGTTTAAAGTTCTGTTTATTGCACTTTGCATTGTTTCGTTTAATACACTTTCTCTCTGATAATGATATGAATTCTGCTTTCTAGGCTCAATTTTTCCGAAAATATGATTAGCGTTGTTTTACATAAAATTTAGAAGACACATTTCACTTTTTTTTCTTCAGCTATGAAAACATGAATTCGCATAACAATCCGCAGTTTATGTCATCACTTTCCAATTACTTCGCATTCTTACTTTTAGTTTCTGTTGTTTCTTTGCTCCAATTATTTAAATCCCATGATTTCTACGCTCTTTTCAGCAAAAGTTTACCAAAAGATTTCTTCCACAGAAGCCGACATATACGCGGTGTCTAGAGAAAACGTCGTTCCTTCCGTTTGGTTGGATCGCGTGCGTCGAGACACCCTGTAGATCCGAGTGTGGTTCGTGAACCGCTTACTATGCAAAGGGGTACGGTCATAGAATTCGATTGTTAGTGTGTCGAAAGAAAAGGGGCTCCGTCGAGTGCACGAAACTCTGCTCGCTCGGCGAGAGACGGTCGAATGTCAAGCAGCGGCGATACGATCGAGCAACGCCTTAAATTTTTCTTCTCGCGTATCGGGAATCGGCGCCGACCGGCGTGTCCGTCTCCGCGCCGCGGTTACGTCACGAAAAATGCGCGACGAAACTCGAACGAGTCGCGCATCCAGCCTTCTTCCCCCCTCAACCAAAGCTCCGCGATTTTCTGTGCCAAAACCGTTTTTTTCCACGCGAGACGCCGCCTCCGGGCTCTCGCGTTTCCTCCAACCGATCTCCTCCCCCGGAAACGCCAAACGATAGACTTCGCCTCTCTTTGTCAGTATTAGTTGCGTTCAGACCGCGCGGCCCTTCCGACGGGGCGTGCGCGTTTATCGTCATTACCGGACCCCGGAGAAAAAAAAAAAAGAAGACCCGGCGGAAGATTACGCGAAGAAACGCCGAACACGCGACGCCTCTTCCACCCGGAGGGAGATAAGCCGACGGAAGCGTACACACCTCCCTCGAAAACGCGTCGGTTTAGTTCGTCGCAATCCGTTGCGACGCGACGTTTCGGTGGTGTCTGGCGACGCGTGGTGTACGCGTCTTTTTTTGCGGACGCTTCCCACGAAACGCCTCGGTTTTAGTCACGGATATTCTATCTCCGTTCTAGCGACCGTTCTGCTTTCAAACGACACCGTGCGGGTTTGTGTTCCGCCACACGCGATCCCACACTCGTACAGGCCGTCTCAAGATAGGCGGCTGCGAGCCTCGGGCTTCAAGATATCTTCTGGATAAATAAGACCGGCGCATGGAATCGGCTTGTTCGCGTAAGCAAATACGGCGACGCGCTACGGGCACGACGTTCCGATGGAAACTGTACAACTGCCGCTAAGTTCCTTTTGCGAGTGTCAGCGGATACCCTGGCTTCGCCATTAATGTAGGAAAAAGAGTTCAGCTGGGTTCGTTAAGTAGTTTCTCGGATAAAAATTGTAGCGTAGGTTGGGTCCACCGTTGGGGGTGATTTAGGTGATTTCCGATGGAGAGGCGGCGAATGCGGACCTTTAGTTACGAGAACTTTGACCGGCTTAGCATCAAAATTAAAACCGACGCATCCTCACGGTGGAAACTCCCTTTATTTTTAACAAACTATTACTAAATCCTATTCTAAATTCTAATCGAAGTCCCACTGCACTCCAATCGCCAGTATGTACTTCGAAAAATTGAAATTAAGCTGTTAGGAATATTCGAACAATTTGGACGTTCGAATGTTATTCGAATAATTAGAACTATTCGAAGTGTTCCGATTTCGTAGTATTGTATCGACTACGAATCTAAACAGCGAAAAGCTTGTTGCACTATGACACGTGGCGAAATTTCAATTATTCGAATAATTTTAGAACTTCCAATTAGAATAAATTATTCGTATTTGAAGTTATTCGAACTATTGGAATACTTTGAATAGTCGAACATTTACAGCTTTTACCAAACTACATGTTCTTAAATTCTACTTTAAACTTTAATCCAAGTCCCACTGTATCGTCAGTACTTCAAAGAATTGAAACTCAAAAATAATTGAGCACCCTGCAGCAAGAGGAATGCAACTCCATTTTTGACAATTTTTGACAGTTAAAAGAAATTCTGCATAGTTTTCGTCCATTCTAAAATCATTACTAATAATTTTTGGTGTTCTTGTTTCAATATTTAGTGAAAGCAATAATTTTTTCTAATTTGCTCAAAGTAGATAAAAACGGAGTCGCATCCTTCTTGTTACAGGATCTTCTATTGATAACCGATTAACACTTTCACTGCTACAAACATTTAATCATGATTTTAAAGAAGCTATGCTGTTATTTTATTAAAGATATATTTTTTCCGGATAGTCATATTTATTTCAAACTCTCTGTTTGTTCTAAATATTGTCAAGCAAAAATTCTCCATCTCCACTTCACTTGAAATAAAAAATATAATTAAATTCTTGTTTAATAGAAGTATTAGAAGATTTCGTACTAAAATATAAGCATTGTACAACAAAAACTTGAGACATGGCAGTCATTATAAAATAGAACCTGCACCTGCTTCAGCGAAAGTGTTAATCAACATTCTACGATACTCGTGCAAATTTATGCAAGAAGTGCTCCAATGTCCCGACTGTCCCCATCCATCTAAAAACTTCAAAGTTAAAGCCTAAAGTTTGAAGGGAAACTACGCTGAACTTGCCATTTCCACCCCCGTCGTTCAATCCACTACCCTTTTCCAACTCGGTCTGCACGCGCGTTCTTTTTAACGTTGCGTCGATCCGTCATGCGTCGCCGTATTTGATGGAACGTTCTCTCGAGACTCGAAAGACACGCGAAGCGCCGACTTCCTGAGCCTTTTAAAGTCGGTGCGGCGTCCCGAATTCATTCTACGCGGTCGATCTATTTGTTCGGAGGGTATCTCTCCCCTTTGGTCGGCGCGGCGCGCATTTCGCGACGGAAACCGCGAGAAAGAGAAACCGAAAGAAAACGGCATGTGCGGTCGCGTTTCGATAAGCTGCCCGTTGAATTCAGTAAACGCGTACAGGTATACGTACATCCGTACGCATCGGCGAGCGATCATTATTCTTTTGCTCTCCCCGTGCGCCTCTTCCTTTTCTTCTCTCTGTCTCTCTCTCTCTCTCTCTCTCTCTCTCTCTCTCTCTCTCTCTCTCTCTCTCTCTCCCTCCCTCCCCGAACCCTCGAACCCCACCGTTCATTCGCTGAAATCCTGTTGTTTGATCGTTGCGTAGTCGGCGAGAGAGCAAGGCATATATTTACTCTGTAACGAAACGTGCTTCCTCCGTAAGCGGGTACGAGAAAAGTCTGGCATCGAATATTTTGTCCTACGTCGCGCGCAATAACGAACTTAATACGATTAAAGATGGGAGTTTAAAGAAGAAGCGATCGACCGGCGGAAACTCATTTTCGAGTCTCTCGGTG
Source organism: Perdita meconis (assembly GCA_030770465.2). Classification (NCBI taxonomy): domain Eukaryota; kingdom Metazoa; phylum Arthropoda; class Insecta; order Hymenoptera; family Andrenidae; genus Perdita; species Perdita meconis. The sequence goes on along the minus strand of JASKOS020000011.1, from coordinate 10,084,009 downwards.
CGCGCGTTGCGCGTCACGGAAACGAGAAAAGGGAAGACGGGTAAGGAGAGTGTGTGTGTGTGTGTGCTCGAACGTGCCTCGCCCTCCGCTGCGATACGCGGCTTTTGTGCGTGCGTGAAAAGCTCGATTCGCGTTCGACGGGCGACCGAGCGACGAGGGGGAGACGAGAGAAAAAAAAAAGGGGGCGCGAACTGTGTCAACTCGGTGGCGAAAAGAGAGAGAAAAAGGGACGATCGTCCCCTCGTCCCCTCGCGATCCTCCGCGACTAAAGCGAATTCTGGAAGACTTTAATTCGCGCGAGATCCCTCCGATCGGTCGCCCGTTCGACGGCTGGATCAGCCGGCGATGGGTTTCAAGCGCGCGTCGATCTCGGATCGCTTCGAGGGTCGCTCGAACCTCGGGGATTTCGAGCCTCGACGAGTTTCCCATTCGACGCGAGTCGCCGAGCCGGACGAGGATATCGTAAAAGCACGGCACGCACCGTTATCGAAAGGAAAGACTCGCTCGGATCGGCGCTGTCGATCCTAAGCTCAGTCGGCGTGCACGCGAACAAGGTGTGCGTGTGTGCACACCTTGCACAAACGAAAGGCAAGCAAAGGCAAGCAAAGGCAAGCAAAGGCAAGCAAAGGGGGCAGTGCCGATTCGGTTCCTCGAGGCTCCTCGAGGCTCTTCGAGTGCTCGGACGACGCTCGAGACGGCGCGGGACAGTGGAACAAGGACTGAACTAGAGATCCCCATTTCACGTGTATTCAAATACATCTGTACCTGTGTAGTAAATCGCAGGCGGACTTCAATCCGTGCCATTTCTAATACACCGCGTAGAATAACTGAAGCTTAGCGTTGATATAAACTAAGGAATATTGCAGAATCGATGCTCGAAAAACATGTGGATTTGATCCATAAGCGGCGTTCACATTTATCAAGTTATTAGGTTTCAAGTTGCTTGAATTCAAGTAACATGAAACTACTTCACCAATGTGAACTATTATTTTTCACTTGAAATATTCTTTGAAGTTTCTTTCGAGCTCCAAGTAAAGTACAAACTCTTTCAACTTTACTAGGCTTGAAACTGCAGCTTGAATAGCGTGAACGCCGCTATAGACTGGAGCCGCTGCATGATTGGATCACGAATTCAATGATGAGATGTTGACCGACTACCACCAAGCTAAAACTGCAGCGGGGAAGGAGGAATCTTGTATCACGTGATCGGCTCAGCTAATGACATTCTGTCTGACTAGGGGACGTCGTTACCCAAAATCGGATAATATGAGTGAACGATTCTTTTTTCCCCGCTGTACTTTTAGCTTGTGGGTAGTCGACAAACATCTTGTCACTAAACAGTAGATGTCCGTGTATCTTTATTTCACGGAATTTTCATTTCTTAATACACGGTTCACGTGTGTTTTAATACACGTTCAAAGCCAAGACCTCTAGACTGAATCGTTTGGGAATTTGCGAGGGAGAGCGGCTTGAACGCCCGCGTCGCCTAGAATCAGCCTCGATAAGAGCAGCACACCTTTATAGTTCACTACTGTTAACTCGGCCTTAAAAACAAATGACGTAAACTGCCTCAAATTATTAATATATTAACGAGCTAGCGCCCTCGCTACTTTGACTGAATACAAAGCCTAATCTCCTGTATAATTATATATATACATACATATATTATATTATTACTATTAAACCGCGTTGCGATTAACGCGCGCGCGATCGCGAGTTAGCGCGATCGCACCAGGGGGGAAAGGAAAGAAGATAAGCGGTGTGCGTGGATAACGATCGAAAGGAGCGAGAGTGCGGAGAGCGAAAGAGAAAGACGGAGGGTGACGCGAAGCGCATTCCTAAACGAAAAACTATTGGCGCGCGCGCGCGCGTGAACGCGTGCGAGTGGATTGGAGAAGGACGCGAACAGCGAGCGTGTATATCGATTCAAACCCGGTAACGTTAACTCCTCGTTTATCGCGATATATAGGATTTATCGGCTCCGGCGAAGGAAAGACTCGGCTTCCTCCTCCGTGTTGAAACGGGACAGACGGTAAAGGGGGCTCAGGGGTGGCTAAGGCCGAGTAAGGCCTGGGCTAGGCTAGGGGGAGGGATGGGGAAAAGGGAGTCGAGGTTGCCGCCGCGACGTACCAAACGACGAGAAGATCTCGTTGCTTTCGCGAGACACGAGATGCTTCGGATAAGCGAGGAGAACGTTCGAAAGTGGAAGAAGGAAGCGCGACACGATGCGAGAGAGCAGGATGGACGCAGAGAGCGAGAGAGAACGCGAGAGAGAGATTTAGTTTTGGCGAGCGAGCAAGCCGAGACGAGGGATGACGATCCCGACCACCAGGCCCGGTACCCGGAGCCTGCAGCCTCTAGGGTACTTAGGATCCCTCGGTCTCGAAAATCGTCGACGTCGTCCCGGCTCTCCGGAGCGTTTTCAGCGGTCGAGGCTGGGTGTTTCGAAGGACGGTGTTCCGTTCGTTCGCGTATTATACGGGCTCGAACTTAGACCATACATACATACCTATAGACATGGTTTCAGATACAGTAGTGATTCGATAAGTGTTAAGTAGTCAGAACCGGACTTCGACGTTTAACGTAGAAGGCACTATATTTTTTTGCCTCGGTTAAAGTTTACACTCCCAAGAGTTCGGAGGAGACCATTCGCTGGTTGGTGGGGATAGGATTCGACCCTACAACGTAGAAATAAACGTCGACACTTATCGAATCACTACTGTAACTGCGTTGTGGCAAAGATAAAGTTATCTACGTGACTTCACACGTTGACGTCATGTGGACAAAGAATATCTACTTTCAAAAACTATGTAATACAGTCTAATGGCGTCTGATGTAGTATTCGTCATCTTGAATTATCTTGTGACGTCGCATGTGGGCAAATTTCCTCGTTATCTTTGCCATACTGTGACTCGTGGGTCCTTATATACGGGCCGTATCTATAGGTATACACGGTCTAAGGGCTCGAAGAATGTACACACGACAATAAGGGATCGTAGCCGGTCGAACACGATCCGTACACCCCACCAGAGCGAGAGAGAAAGGGAGTGAAAGAGGGTGAACGAGAATACGAGCGAAAGAGAGAGAGAGAGAGAGAGAGAGAGAAAGAGAGAGTTAATCGAGAAGCGGACGAACTCATACGGCTTTTATGGCTCCGCTCGTAAAGATATACCGAAGGCTTTTTCTGTGGAACTCGGGACCCCTCCGAACACACCCGGTCCAAGGAACACTTGGAGCAGAAGCGACGCGACGCGAGTAGGTAGACGACCATGGCGAGACGAGGAGGGCGGACAGGTACGTGGTTAAAGGTAAAGCTCTGTGTTGCAAAGGGACGAGGTAAGCGAGCCGAGCGAGAGCCCGGGCCCCGGCAGGTAGTTGTGCCGAAAAGCACCACAAAGCGACCCGGAGCGATTTTTGATCCACGATCCTCTTCACCTGGCTGCTCCTCCACCCGCTTCTCCATCCGCCGGCCCCGAATTACAATGCACGGCTTGACCGTAGGTGGACCGTCTCTCTCCACCCCTCTTCCTCCCATCTGCGCCAATTTTTCTTGGGGGGCTATTCTCATTGGCGAATGAAAAAAAAGGAGATGTTCTTTCATCCGTTCTTTTGGTCAATGTGACACAATTTTCGCATGAAACGGTACTCTATTCAGACATTTAATTGAAACCTTGTGATTTTTATTTTATTGACATAAAAAAATTATCTGTTAAGTTGTGTGGAATTTATTAGAAAATATTAGAGAACAGTTAAAATTGAACAATATAACGGAGAACACAGATACAACACTTAATAAAACGACGCAAGCGGACAAGGTTTTGACACTGTTAATAAACCGACGTAATCTCACAGAATGAACAAATAAATTAATTAACTCGACAAAACACACTATGTACATACTTACATTCAAATAGAAACCACATTTATACCAAAGAAATCCTCTTTGATTTATACTACATACTACATTCACATTAATACTATACAGTTGTAACATATATGCGTCTCGTTTTTATCGGCTGATAGCTTACTTGTATTAAGTATTGTAGATGATTTTAATGGTTAGATTTCTGCGATCATTTCAGTGAAAGTATTGTGTAATATGGGAAGTGTTGTAGCGTATGAATGCTCGTTTCGGATTTCTGCTCATATAAATTATGCAGAACTTTCCATGTACCCTTCGAGATGGTACAATTCATAATGAAGATCAACTATGAGCCCGCTACAGTTGTCGCGATTAACTTTTGCGCAGCATTATCCTCTTTGATCCCATCGAACAGCAATTGACGTTGAGCCGGTGTAGCAGCATCTCCAACCACAGGTTTCCCCAGTTCCATGGCCTCCTTGTCTTTTAATAAGACCGAAAGTTGGAATTTACACTGTGCCCAATTTTCTGCACCTTTCGACTTCGAAATCTTTGTTAACTCGAATTCCATTATAAGTTTTAATTCTTTTTATCTACATTCTATGAAACTTCAAGCAACAACAAATGTGAATAATAATGACTTTCTCATACTTCTCCTAAAATTGTGACTATTATTCAAAGAAGGGTCAAAAGAGACCCGAAAACCGTAGCAGGGTTAATGTGTGAAACATATTTTTTTGCATTTGTCAATGAAGATAATTTTGAATATTTATGGTCAATTATCAGTTCCCAGACTATATAATAAACAGATTTTCTTCTTACTTTCTTTCTACAATTAGTATTTTTCAATTTCTAAAAAATTAGAATAGCTTCTTTTCATATACAGAATAAGAATACTCCCTTAAATCGCCCTGCTCTGCCCCCCGCCGCTCCGCGGCTCTCTACCCCCTGGACGATCTCTCTATCCCGCAGGGCTAAAGGGAGAGAAAGAGGACCCGTCAGTCTCCCCGGATGAAAAGCTAAGCCCAAGAAGCACGTCGCGCGTCTAACAATGACCGGTTCCTCTGACGCGGCGAATTGTGCGCCCGGAGTACCAAGAGGCCGTCTGTACGCAGAACGGGGCCCGATTTCGGGCGAATATAACGCATGCCGCGCCGTTTCGCGCACCGTTCTTTGTGCACGTCTCGGTTCAACCGCGCGTACACGCACGCACTCCGCGCCGGTCTGCACGGATCCTCCTCGCCCCTGTAATTCGCTTCGAGTTACCGAGCCTCTTTCAACGCCGGGTCTCTTCCACCATAATTCTTTCTCTCCTTTTCTTTTTCCCTTTGTGTCGCTTTGCGCCGCGGTCCAGAGCTTTTCAAAGTTTATCCTTTGTGCGGGACGCCCGTGCGCCTCTTCGAACTTTAAACGTCGACCCGTTTCGTCGGCAGCGTCGTTTTCCCAAGTAAATCGATGGCACCGACCCGTGTCCCGGTATTTCTGCGAGGCCGGCTTTCGGTGCGCTCTCGACCATTGATTTTGCGTTATAGCAACGCGACGAAGACGTCGGGATTTCTCTTCTTGTTCCTCGTGCTCGCCTCCAAGGAGGAGAGTCGTCTCGAATCTGGTGACCAAGTTTGGACGCTCGGGTTCTCGTGGGTGACTACGGGCCCTACCGATATGGGCAAACCTAATCTTTCTATGGTCCCTCCTACTGTGAAATGGCCAACAGCTGCGACGAGCTTTCCGTTCGTCAAAACGATCGACGTCATCCTTCTCGCGTTTCGAGTATCCTCTTCGCATACCGGATAAGGATTCCTCGCAACAGTTAGCTGTACTGTTCTCTCGGGTTCGAATCGAGCATTTTTTTTCAACAGTTTCAACGACGCTTAACGGTAAAAAAAGATCAAAGGATATGCTAAAAGAATTTTATAGTTATGCTTTAGTTTCTTCGAAACAAGGATTCTATTCGAGGACCGAATTTCAGAAACGGATTTTGTAGTTTCTACTCATTGGATTAGGATCATTGACAAGTATTTATTATTATTGATAACTTTGATGAAGCTAGAGGTGCTGAAACTTTCATAATAAAATTAATTTGCTATTAAAATGTTATAGACATATACAAAGTGGAGCAAAAGTTACTTTCTGATTTAGTTTTCTTATAACTCCTGTAATTATAATTAAAAATGAGTTTAATTACCCTTTTTAAAACGTTTCGCATCATTTAAAGAGTATCTTGTGATGTCATGGCGATTTCTTAGTGGTCCTTCAACGCTATTAAAGTGTCTGGTTTATTGGCATAACGTTATTGGCTAGTTTCAACAAGATGGGACAACTGCACACATACGAATGACGGTTCTTCCTAAACATTTTTCAAACAGATTTATGAATCGGTATGAAAACTTCTATTGGTGATTGAGTTGGTGATTATGAGCAAAATAACGGAGACCACCTACCGGATTTAATTTTTAAAAACCTCCAGAATAAACTTCTCCTTCTACGGTAATTCTACGGTAATTATTATTGTTAAAGTTCTTTTTATTTTTATAGTAGAGTTTATCTTTTTGATAGACAATATATTAATTAAAAAGATTAGTTGGAAATGTATTGTGTAATCTCTTCCTCCTTTTAAACTGACAGATAATCTATTAGTAGTTTGCCTTATGTGAGTACATGTAGTGTTGACCTAAAACGATGGGTACTATTCTCACCCCAATTTACTGCGAAAGGTAAATTCGTTCTATTTTTTTTTTTTTTCATTCGTATTAAAATTATTTTTCTGAAATTGAACTTCAAGCATGAGGTTTTAATTCAGTGGCATGGACTGTATGTTTGATTACGTCGATTTTCTAACGATCGAAACGAGACCATCGCAAAAGCCATTTACTAAAAGGGAGGACATTGTTCACAGAACCCGAAGCGCCCGACCGTACAATCTGATTTCTAATTGCTTGAAATCCAGTCGAAACCATTTTCAATATCCTGTCGCCACGTTACATGCCGGTTTCGGGCCTAAATCGCGGCGAGATCGATCATTCGGTGCGCGCCAGGGGTTTCGATCTTCCGATAGTCGAACTCCGAGGGGGAGATAGCAGAAGGACGAAGAGAAAAACGGAGGGAGGGAGAGAGAGAGAGAGAGAGAGGGAGTGGAAGCTCGATTCTGGAAAGCACCGCGCGCGGCTATAAAGAGGAGAGACGTCCATGTGTCACTAACGTCAGGATATTATGGGTTACTGTCTGTGGATAGTCCCGACGATTTCAAACGATGGACCACGCCCAAAGGCCTGCCATCTCCGCTTCGACCAGCTCTCTCTCTCTCTCTCTCTCTCTCTCTCTCTCTCTCTCTGTGTGTGTGTGTGTGTGTCGACGATCGATTTGTTCCTCGCGACAAGCTGGCAAAAATTACCACCGGCAAAAGTCGAGCCACGAAACGGGACAACCGAATACGCCCCTGACTGGAGCGACCCGAGGCCTGTCTGTCCAATCGATAACCTCTGCCGCCTCCACCATTTGACAGTCTCCTAGACGTTTCCTCGCGATCGTTTCCCTCTTTTCTTTCCTCTTTCGATCGGCTCCCTGCCTCCGACTCGCAACAATTTATGCGTACGCGATCGCGATCAATTCGGAGGTCGAACGATTCCGCCACGTGCTCGGCTCCCCGTCCTCGTTTTCCTCTCGCGAAACGCTTCCGCGTCGCTTCCGCTACCTCCTCCCCGCGATCGCTCGGCGCCAACGGCTTTCCGACGGTTTCAAAGTTTTTCCGCCTGTTCCGACGGCTCGTTCACCCATTCCGCATCAACGAATTCGGTGGATTTAAATCCGCGCCAAGTGACCGACTTTCGTCCGCCGTTTTACCGCCGATTCGGAGCAGCCGGGAAAGGGGGAAGCCGGAGAATAGTTTTCGTTCCGTTCGACGCGGATCGCGAACTGTCTTGGGAATTTCTGTTTGACAAAGGGAACCGAAGAACCCCTATTAACGAGCGACCGCGACGCCATCCATCATTCGGAGCGGAGCGACGTTCGAGAATATGGATTCGAGTAGCAGCGCGACGCGAGGCAGGCAGTCAGAAAGCCATTAGCGCGAGCGATTGTTGTCCGATTCGGCTGATTAGGTGACGCGGTCGGTTTCCCGTTGGGCCTGGGAACGGCCATTATCCGGCGTTCGTTAGCGTGCCCGCTCGGCTCGCAGCGTTCGTTAGGGAGGGTTTCTTTGCACAGGGCTCGAAGCAACGTGTCGCGCGACGAGAGGAATTCGCGCTCCGGTCGTCCGCCGCGCCGCCGCCGTCTCGCAAACACGCGCCGCGATTTTCTCCGTCTCGGATCTCGTCGATCCGCGTCGGGGAAGCGGGAAGCCTAGCTAACCGACTACCTAACTATTGTATATTATCGAAAGCAAAGAAAAAACTGCAAAAAAAATGACAAGTATGAAGAACATTACCTACGCATTTAAGGATAATGTACAAGTCTCTAGTGTGATACATTTCTACGCTTATTCTCTAAACTGTAGTCACGAAGTCTAAAGTAAAAATGGTAAACGATTGCGATACCTCGTTGTGGTTTGTAAACGCGGATAACGAGAGAAACTGTAGTTCTGTAATAGTAATAACGGCGAAGAGAAACGTCGAGACACGCGACAAGAAAAAAAGGAAGGAAGGAAGGAGTGAGTAAGAGAGATGAAAATCACGCTTAGAACGAGTGAAACGAGGGAAAAGGAGAAAGAGAGAAAGTCGGTGAACGGGGAAAAGGACTCGCGAGAGAGGCGCCAATATGTACCCGGGTAGAGTAATAAAATTGTCCGACGGCAGACGTCCTGATTAATCGCGAATAAAAAAACAAATAAAGAGAGAAAAAAAGCACTGAAATTTGTAAGCGAGCGCCAAATACCTGTTCGCCTCGAACCTGGCCAGGCGGAACGGCGAGAAAGAGAAGGCACTGGACGATAATAAGGTAAATCGCGGGAGAGAGAACGCGAGACGATTCGCGGATCCACGAATCGGACGGATGAATGCATGGACCCCCGGAATGAATGGATGATTATTTCGAGAGACGTGTGTGGGTCGACCGATTCGTCAAAATGTGTGTGCATGTGTGAGTCTACGCGCAGAGTATTCGAGGATGATATAGTGTTCGGCATGTACATAATTCTGTATATACGAACGAATCACTGACTGTACAATACCACCCAAATATATTTATATTTCATGTTAAAACAATCTGGATACGATTCATTTCACGCCTTTTTCGTAGCCACCGCGACGCGAGACGATTTAATTGCCATCCTTGCATGCGTAACCGGTCGCTTTTTTTTTCCACCAGCCGCGAGAGGTCAGGAGTCTAATCAAATAGGTCACCGAGTTTAATCAGACTGTTCCTGCTAAACCTAGACGAGTACACAACCGTTTGTTACAACCTTCTTTACGAGGCTCTTTGCAGCAATACTACAATATCTGCGACCGATGAAGAACTATGGAATTTATGGATGAACTCCGGTAACGTTAAAAATTAGCGAAAATCTTTGAATATTGTAAGAATGAGTCTTTATGCAATAATACAATCCCACACGAAATTTTAGAAAAATTGATTCGATAATCCCAACAAATAAATTCATGACAAAAGATCAATATTTTTGACTGGTTTTGCATCATAAGAAGAAACCTTTTTAACAGACTGCGGATGTTTATGCATTTATGACAATTTTAAATGCGCTAAATGCTTACGGATGTAAATAAATGTACAAATACACGAAATATCTTTTATTTAAGTTACTTTTTATATGCTCTTAAGTTACTTTTATGCTCTTGAAAATATGAATTTGCATAAAAATCCGCAATCTATTTATCAATATCTTAGAAATTGATTAACTTTTGGCTAAGATTGTTACTAAAGTCCAGCATAAAAACGTCAAATCATAATTATCTTATTATCTCGAATTTACTTAATATGATGTCTCTAGAACGTAAAAGGATTGTCATCGACCTAGTTTTTTTTATACAATACCTTAAAACGGGTTACATAAATGGAAATACTGCAGTGAATAGAAAGAAAACTTTCAATCAAAAGAAATAAGTCATTAATTAATATTATTTGAGAAACATCAGCAATATTATTAAATCATAGATTATTTAACAATAATATTTCAGGACTTCTAATTCTAATAGATCGACTAAAAATCCTTGAGAATATCAACTTCCACGCTCCTAAAAGAATGTTTACCCTTTACCGTTCGCCCCATCATTATATAAATCTCGTTTTGATCATGGCGACACGAGTTCAATATTATCTCACTCAACCAACAAACATTGAAACCAAATTAATTTCTTTGATGGTTCTTGCCCGTAACTTTGTATTTTTTCATCAACAACAACAGCATAGAGTTCCGTTCTAAAATAAAGTGTCCTGGTTGAGATGTACGCAATCTATATGCGCATTTGTTTAATATGTAAATAAAAATAGGAAAGAACGGCGGACGTTTGCTGGCTTAGAGGCGCCAACTCTGCGAATCCGCCCCTGGATTTTGAGGAGTATATCATTTTTATTATCGAACTCCCGTCAGAATAGTAGGCGGAGGTTGAAACGCGCGCTCTAATATTTGTCGGGACTGTTCCGCCCTACATTCGCCGGAAAAAGTTGCTTCGAAATCGGCCATTCCGCTGTGTAGTATCTAGTATCTCTCGAGAGTTAAACATGCCTCGACCACGGCAAAGAGTCGGGAAGAAAGACGCGTTTGTGCCTCTCCTATCGGGCGGTTGGAAGGGAAACGGGAACAAGAAAAGGAGGGAGTGTCCGTAACAGTGATTTTCAGAGAAATTGAATCGACAGATTTTACTAACGGTGATATGACGCGCGCGTATCGTCAAGGAGAACCAGTCCACCCGGCGCGGCGCGGTGGCTCCGTATGCACCGGGCTTTAATGATCGCAGGGACTCCTCTTATTTTCGTTGCATCGCTGTCGTCTCTTCCGTTTTCCTTATTCCACGTATTGCGTAATCGACGCCTCGAACTAATTTATACGCGCGTCCCGTCGCAAAACTTCCTTTCCGCTTTTCCGTCGATCGCACATCATTACTTTACCAATTCGTCGTTGGTGATATGAAATTTTTATACCGTGCGAAACACGGTTTTTTCTATCAAAAAGCTCCTCTTTGTCAGTGACCTCTCGCTCTTTTACAGCACCCTTTCATTCGCCGCGACAGAAAATAAAAGCAATAGCGAATAAACCGATTCGAAACGAACACGTGGCTGACCTCGAAACTTCGCTGGAAAAATCCGCGTTATTCAAGGATAAACCGTGATTCTAAAAAAGTTAATAAAAATAATATAGAACTCGCGGTGAGTAAATACCGCACGCAGTCGCCGGCTTTAAAAGGTTCGAACGCGCACGGTTCCCCTCGCAGATTCGCTTCGAATAAAGTTGCACGCGGAAGGTAGGCGACCGACGGCGCACAATGAAATGCAGGAACCGCGCTTCCTGGTGGAATTTCAGCTTTTGTAGTCTACGGTAATTTTTTTTTTTTTTTTTTTTATTATTTCGTCACGACCTCTCGTTCCATTTAACATTCCTCCCGGATCGGGACGCGCAACCATTGTCCTTTTTTCTTTTTTATTGTTGCTTTTGACTTCCCTTTTTGCCGATAATGCGTCCGCGTGTGCGGTGACATTTCACGGAAACAGTTTCTGGAAGTATCGACGATTAAACGCCGCGCGGCTCGCGGCCCCGTCGCAAACACGATGACTCTACGATTCTTTGTTATTCATGATATTCCGGCGAACACGCCGCTTTCTGCGGTATAGTTGCCGGTGACGTCATTAGTCTTCCATTGTATTCGATGACACGCTTCCAGCGGGCTCGATATATGGAATTATAGTTGCCTCGGGAATTACGGGTTTGCTCTATACTCTATGCGAACGTGCACGCGCGCGCGCGACCTTCGGAGAATTTCCTCGAAGAGCGAACCGATCGTCCCACGAGACGAGCGCACGAGGTTCGGGTTACCGATTTGGCTCGAATTTTGCCTTGCTTCCGCTATTCGAGAGACATTCGAAAATTAGAACGCAGTGTGACGCGGTGCCAAAATTTTCCTGCGAAATGTTGCGACGCCCGTTTTCGAGCTCCAAACTCGCAAACGTAGAATTTCACTTGAAGCTCGCGATAATTATTGGTATACAGAACACTTTGCATTAATTCGAATCAAGCAAACGACGAAAAATTCGAGTAGTTTCGAACATGATTCGAAGCTTGGTTGGCTTGAGAATGTTGGAAAACTATGGTTTGAGATGTTGGAGACGCTTTTATTTCGGAAGATTAAGCCTTCACAAAATGTCAATATCGTGTTCGATTAGATTCTGGAACTATTTAAAACTTAGGCTACGTAATTTTAATTTAAAATGTTCTTACATTTGTTCTAATGAGAACAGATAAAGAAGCGTTTATAAAAATAGAAGTTTGAATGGAACTTACATAAAGTATAAAAGAAAATATTTTTCTATAAGGAAAATAGATTTTATTTTCAATGTAAATGCTATTTGATGAATAGTACTACAGTAATATGAAATAATTATGACAGACAAGTTGATATTCTGAATATGCCTTTCTAACCTTGAAGTTCATATCAAAATATAATACAAATAATTTACGTCCTATCAGTTTAAAACATTTTTTGTTTGTAAAATTAAACTAAACATAATTATACTATTACAGTTATAATACCATCATACTGAACAGCAAAAATTAAATAGTATAATAATATGTAGATATACTTTCATATATTCTATTACAAAAATATACATATTCTGTACTATATTACAGAAGTTCTATGTATTTTAGTTCATTAAAATTACAAAAAAAAAAGTTATTTGCATACTATTTTTGAGAAGAATAATTATTTTCCGTTCAATGCTTCCTATGAAGCTATTAATTATCTATGTTAACATTTTCAAGGTTTCTATTAGGCAAAAATATGAATAATGTGATATTATATATTGATAAATAAAAGTAATACTTTCTTATTTGCTATTTTTATTTTTCTTAGGAAACTTTTTCAATAAACATTCTAAAACAATTTGTTCCCACGGAACTTTTATTATACAGTTTCTTGAACATCTGTTCCATAAAAATTCCTCAACAAATGATAAAACATAAGTTCGGACGCAATTTTTTTTAAAACAAAAGGTAACAGTTTATTTGATCCCTGCGTCAAGACTTTCAAGAGTTCCAAGCTTCGAATCAAGCTCAAAGCAATTCGAATTTCCATAATCTTGACAAACGTCGAACCATTTCGAAGTTCAGGTTCGACTGCAGAGTTGGGCAAAATGTAATCTATTTAAAAATTATAAATTATGATGAAAATGTTATTACTAATCAATTACATAATGCTTTCTGTAATCGTTAATCTTTGTATTATACTTTGTATTATACAATCAACAACTAATGATTACATAACATAACTCGTAATTGAATGAACAATTACACTTTATCGCAATTTGCGATTTGTAATCAGATTACATTTTGCCCAACTTTGAATGTCCCACAACTACGCGCAATGCACGCGCGCGCGCGCGCGCGCGCGAGTATCGAGCCTCGCATCATCGATCGTCTCCTTATATGAAAGAAGTCCGGTTCGATTGCATCTCGAAGTGCAACGAGATACCCGATGCTAGGCGGTCGGAGCGTCGATATTTTCGAACCGCAAATTTTCGCACGTTCCTGCGATTTCCTTTTAGCGTGCCGCGAGTTGCCACGCCACACTCTCGAAACCCTCGGGTGCGCGATATGCTCTCCTCTTCGCGAACCTCTCGAGCGAGTCGACAACGTTTTCTTTCCATTGACTTTTCACTCGACCGCGCTAGCGAGCCTACGCGAAATAGGGTGGGTATAGAATTCGTGAAACACGGTTCCAGCAGCGTGGGACGTTTCGAAAGTGCCCACGACTCGCTACGCCGTTGCGTTAAATCTGGTACGTGCATGGAATCTGCACGGAATAATGAAAATATCGCGATAGGAGCGGTGCGGCGTAGCGGGGACACCGAAACTCCGCCGGGCCGCCGGGAGAAAAGGGCTTCCTGCGTTCGGATCGTGGAATGAAAATTTTGTCGGGGGTTCGGCTCCGCTGGGAAGCCTCTCCGTCGCGTCGGTATTCTGGCCGCGTTACGCCAATGCACAGGCCTTGTATACAGGACCCACATGGAACCAGTGAAAAGGATAAGCGCCAAGGGTCTCCGCAGGCTCGCCTCGGCTCTCTGGGCTCTCGCAGTCATCCGGCGATTCGAACAACGTTCCTGGTAAGCCAAGTGTCAATTCTTTCAGGGATCCGCGGGTTTCGGCTTGTCAGAATCAGCCGGCATTGAAGGAAAAGGAGGCCAGATGTTTCCGTATGCCGAAAGAGAAGCGACTAGGCCGAGCACGAAATTCTAATGAATTCGCTTTCGTTCCTTCTCTCCCGTTTCAATCGATATTGAAAGACCGAGAGCGCACAATGCGCGATCGTTTCAATGACAATCGACGCGTAATTTTGTACGGGGATCGCAAATAAAGCGCACAATGGGCGTGCGCACGGATTGCTCGGCCTTCCCTGTCTTCGTCACTACGCAAAACCACGAGCGTTTTCGGCGAAAGTTCAAAGTTCTTTCTCCTTTTGCAATGGCTTTTAACCTTCCGGTATTGACATTGGCATTGACCTTGCGCGGAAAGGTTGCGCTTTCGTATCGGTGTGAAATAATGCTCTCAAAATTGCAACCAGCCCCTTCCACATGTCTATCGTTACTTCGACTTGAGCGGATTTGTGTAACAATTGTAACAAGACATCCAATATAAATGAAAAGGTATAAAAACGAATGATTCCGTGAAAGAAATTCTGCAGGCACGATTTTAGGAGTGGCCAAATGGACCATATAAATTGAAGCCCCGAATGCGCAGCTGTCGCGATTGTGAAAGAATAACGAGAGTCGATTATCCACTGACGCATAATAACTTTCAGGATTACGTCGATAAGCTCCTCGCCCGGTCTAGTGTCCTGCAGGATTTCGGTAGGATAAAGGCTGGTTCGTCGACCGCTTTGTAGTCGTGTATTCGTTTTATAACTATGTAGTTTCCTGTCTCGAAATATTTCCTAGAAACCCGGCGGTCGTATTGGACGGCCATAAAATCTATACGATCCTTTGAAACTTGGTACCAAATTTTTTCTTGCTGCCAATGACCCAGTAACTATCCATATCCTCCCCATAGCAATTCAAAGAAAAGGAATTATCAGTATTCTGTTAACTATAGTTTATTAACTATAGTGCACTGCAAGTTCTAAAGCACGACGATCGGCGCGCCATCTGTTTGTTGTATAAGGTGTTGTCTGCTTCTTCTATCATGAAGGCATGAATGAAACGCCGCGAAGTGTTTTCTACGAAAATTCGGCAAGAAGTGTTTTATTAAATTCTTAAACATCCAATGTGAGTCGCGAGTCAGCATTCTGTGTACTATGTATTACTTAGACGTTTCTCTGTTAGTACATTTAATCACATTTTAATATTCCTATTTGCGAATATGTAACCTAACCTGTATTCCGAGAACGGTATAGGTTAAATTCAAAGCGAAAACTGATTCGGCTAATATTTGCTTCCTTGAAGTATCGTTATTTGCAATAATTTTTAATGACAGCCTTTGCTTTATTCATAATACAATGCGATAGTGTATCGTGCATAGTTATTTCATCATCTGATGAAACGGTTCTTCATTTGCAAACAATGTAAACCACATTTCGTTGAAATCGACTGTCTCTTGTTTTTCTTCGGCTATTTCGTGCGTGATTGAGTCCATCGTGTTCCAGATTTTCTAGAAAGCTTTCTGTCAAATCATAAACAAAAGTACTATCGTGCGTCCACTTTTTACGCGAATCGTGAAATAGTTAATATCTAGTGTCCTTTTTTTTTGTTTCTAGAGAACTGCCCCATTGTCCCAACCTTGAGGTATCAAGTGTGTATTTGAAGAAGAATATTCTTCAATCTGTGAGACAATTGTTTGGCGAAGTGGGAACTAAGAGTACCATCGATATTCTAAAATATAATTCAAAGGAACGTAGATTTATATTGCGGTGCAGCGACGATTGTTACGTACGTTTAAGAGCCGCCTTGACTGTAGCCTCAAGGTACGAAGGAGAGTCGTGTTTATACACAGTACATTGTGCCTCACCTAATTTATTGTCGTTTACTGCTAACAGCAGAACTTATCGACATTGACGCGCGAATACTTAGATTTAAAATCTGACGTACTTTGCTCTTTTGTTTGTAAAAAAAAGGCTATACATTTTTTTGTATGTTCGTGTCAATCGACCAATTATGCCACTAATTCATAAGGAAGGTAAAGACACTATAATATTCGCGTCCAAAGAGGACCATGCGACGCCCAGCAAAATAGATCTCCCGGAGCCGGAACCCAGCCCTGGCCTCCTACTTCCCAATGGAGAAATCAACTGGAACTGTCCTTGCCTCGGCGGCATGGCGACTGGTCCCTGCGGCTTGGAATTCAGAGAAGCTTTTTCCTGCTTCCACTATTCGAACTCCGAACCGAAAGGATCAGACTGTTACGAAGCGTTCAAAACCATGCAAATGTGTATGACGCAGTATCCGGCGTTATACGGTAACAAAGATTCAAAGATAGAGGATTTCGAGGAAGACATGGACGACGATGAAGAAGCAAAAGATTCGCAGGGCGATAGCAAAGTTCCCAGCACAAAAGACCACTTAGAATCAAAAAGGGACGAAAGGTCGGACGGTTCTAGCAATAAAAAAGAACTAGAATGGACTAATGCTAAATAAGCAATTGTTATATTATTTTCCTAAGTAAATAACGCGATGCAAAGGCATTGCAGAGTACCTAGAACAAATTTTCACTGGGACTTAAAAACAGGATCTCTGTAGTCCGCGCGAGGAACAAGTTGTGTGAAAAAATATATTTGAAGGAAAAATAAAGTATCCATAAATATTGTTCTACTGCCATGTACATTTTCTGCAATTCCACTCCATGCGATTACGTGTAAAAAAAGAGAAGATTACGTGCAATAAAATACACATGCGTAAGACTTAATTTACTTCTCGGATTTCGATGTGTTCTATGTACCACTTTGGTTGTTAATAAATAGTTATACGGCTCAGAAACCGAAATCTTTTTTTGTACGCGCACGACGCGGTGAGAACTTAGGTAAGAAAGATAAGTTTCTTTTTTTTTGTCGTGACAAGTCTCGAAGCATTGTATTGGTTTGAAAGGTGGTTAACGTCACGGCCGTTCGATGGCGGTAACTACCACGAGGAGATAGAACGAAACGGCGTGACGTCAGCTCGACGATTCCCCTTCCCGTCGCAAACCCTTTGGGTGCCATGCATACAAGCTCACACACCGCTACGCGTCGTTTACCACTACTACTATCGTAACTCGCTTCACTACCACTACTAGGGCCCCCTCACCGTCGTCATCGCCATCGCGCACCATGAGTTTGGCGTTCGCGGAGCGTACTTCGTACGGAAGGTAGAAGGATGTGTTTTCGTGTTTCGTGGAACGTGCGAGCGACGAATCGAACCGAGTCGATGTGACGTCGCGCAGAGTTGAACCCGTTTGTGCTGGTGCCATCGGATTTCGATAACGAGCCGAGCAATACGCGTGCAAGAGAAGCGACTACAGTTCGCCGCGAGCAAAACCGTACGGGGAAAGAGAAAACAATTCGGAACGGGAATTATCGGTGACGGGTGGCGCACGCTGGATACGTTCCTTGGCAGTGACCGAGAGTGTTTCGGAGTGCCGTGCCGTCCGAGCTTTCGACGAGATCCGTCGCGTCGCCATGGATTCGCAGAAGAAGGAAAAAAAGCACAAGGAGAAAAGAAGGTGAGCGTAATCGTGTCGGTAACGGCACGAGTTTAGCGCACCCGTATGGACGTTACGTCGAGTTCCGAAACACGTTTCTCTTCGTTTTCCCACCGAACTTCTGAACGCATCATTTGCATACGATTATCCGTCCCGAACTATTCGCAACGCGTTTCGTGGACAGTGTTTAGGTTTCGGTAATCGACAAACACGCCAAGGAAGAAATTCTGTGCGGTGTCGCACGCACGCGCGCGCGCGCGCATAACTGTGCGTAAGGAAGTGCGTGTTTGACGCAATCGCGTTTCCTCCGAGTTGGATGCCACTCTATATCTCCCTCTCCCTCTCTCGCTCTCTCTGCTCTCTGTCTCGCTCCCGCTACCGCTGTTTTCTTCTCTCTTTTTCTTCCTTTGCTCCATTATTATTCCTCTTCTCTTTAATCATTTCTTCTCCTTTCATTTACTCTCTAGCTGTGTGGTGACAGGGCAATCGGGTGAATATGTACATATACTATAGGGTCATTCACTCATTTTGTAGTTTTTATGTAGTTTTAAACGTGTGTCAAAGAATTTTTGAAAATTTAATAATTTGTTCATTTTACAGCTCTTTGAAACTGTGTTCGCTTTTTTGTCCTCGTCCTATTTCTGCTCCTTACGGATAAACTTTCAAAAATACGAACATTTTAATTGACCGTATGAAAACTAATACACGTCGAAATCCATTGATGCGGCGTTCAATTCAATTAATTTTCATACGGCCAATGTTAAAGGTGGTTCGTAAAAAGGACAAATAGGGCCATATCCTCAAATTTTTTTCGAATTTTTAAATAATTCTCCGCTTTGAAAAATCTGCAAAACAAATAGTTGATAATCACCCAAAAACACGTTTTTATCAGTTTGCTAGTTCAAGAACTAAAATTGATAGAAAAAAAGCGAAATTTGAAAAAGCGAACACTACATTTCATAGAGCTGTAAAATCAACAAATTTTTATATTTTCAAAAATCCTTTGGCACACGTTTATATATCCATAAAAACTACAACATTCAAATCCTAGAAGCTTAAAAACGAGCTTTAAGTACAAATAGCTGATGCAATTGTTATATGTACACATTTTACGCTAAAAAATAATGCTATATGTTATTGAAAAAGTGTCAACAATTCTCACTTATGGATTTAGACAATTTTTAAATGCAATGATTTATTTTTTACGTTAATTACTCATTTCCTAGAACTTTTATGTGCTAGTAAAAAATATTAGCGATAAATTAAACGCATTTAAAATACTTTAGTGAATTTTATATATTTTAAATATGGACTGTTTATTGTTTTTAATACTCTTAGTCCAAATTTAGCTTTAAGTGTTCGACTACTAGGGCTTTTATCTTATTTAATTTTCAACTGTGAAATCTGAGAAGGATAGAATATTTTTTTATAAAGCGGGGATTCGAAGATTTCATTTTCCGTTCTTTCGACGAAACATTGAAATGGAGATAAACGTACGAAATCGTCGAATATTGCATTTGACACAGATGTCCTCGCGATACTGACTCCCTTTCGGATAATTCCAAGCTGTCGAACTATGCCCGCATAAAACACATTTTCTTTGGTAAATAAATACTCTGTGCTCGGTCTTTTCTTGTTTCTACGCGTGTTCATTATATGTATACGAGTTTAAATAAGACTTTCAAAACGATGCCACAACTGTTCCTCGTTGCGAAGCTACGATAAGCAATAATTAACAGCGCGATCACCTAAAAATGTTTAATTTCGTCGAAGGGAACTTGTTTTGAGATTTTTTTAACGCGTTCAAATTTTGAAGGATTTCTTTGAAAAGGTTAGAAAGATAAACACGCGCGATAAATATTTCTCCGTTGGAGATCATAGGACCGGTCTTTTTCTCGGAATCATTGAAATGCAGATAATCGGGAGCGCGTTTTGTCACGCACGCCGCGTATGTTAATTTCAAATACATAGTCGCATAATCTAACTACTGAGATAAAACCCCTCGCTAGCGTTTTGTTATATACCAGAGTTTGATTCATCCTTTTGTTTTTTTGGCAAATAACTCGCTGAACACGCGTACAGGATTGATTCTCTTTGAATCCAATCCTGATGAGTTAATTAATTTCGATGGATCGATGGACGATCCAATTGAACAAAGAGCAACGGTTATCGTATCGCGACTGCTGTGACGTTCACCAGAATATTTATTGCTCACATATTTCTAACCTTTAGCAAACGTATCCTTAACGAGTGATTACAGTGCATAATTAAACTATTATGGACGGAAGAAAGATTACAGGTTTCATAATTCCAGATGGTATTATAGTTCCAATAATAGTAAAAGATACCCGTCTTTTTTTTTTTTTTTGTTTTCATCATATAGATATAGATGAACATTTTAGCTATTATTCAAGGCCGTTCTTACTGTAAGGCGCAAACTGTAGCCTCATTTTTTATGGGGCCGCATTTTCAAATTTTGCTCCGCGTAAACAAAACAAATGATAGTTTATTTATAGTTAAAAGGTTAAAAGTTAAAAGTTATTATTATTAAGCATGCAGGATTCAATTTTAACTTGAAATATCTCGAAACTCGCAACTTGTAATTTTCTAATCTACAACCTGAAATCTTCGATTTTAAGTTTTCAAATTTTCTCCTTCAACTTTTGAATCTTCTGCTTTGGCTCTTTAAATCTTCAATTTTGTATCTTCAAATTTCCAACTTCAATCTTTTAGAGCTTTAATTCAACGTCCTCCAAACTCTAAAATTTCAGTCTGAAAATCGATAAATCCGAAAATTAAAACACTGAAATTTCTAATCTGACACTTTCATATCTTGAACTTGAAATCTTTCATTTTGACTGAATTTTCTGTTGTAAACCTCCAAATCTTCAACTTCCAATTTCAGTTATTTAAATATCAAAACTTCTGCTTTAAATTTTTAATTTCATCTTTTAAAATTTCAAAATTCGTCTTTAAAGTTATAATTTTTACATATTTAATTTTCTAATCTCCTTCCTAATAAAACCTAAATAAAACCTAATAAAACCTTCAAATCTGCAACTTTAATTTTTTAAATCTTCAGCTTTATATCTTCGAATCTTAAACTTTAAATCCTTAAATCTCTTACTTCAATTCTTAAACCTCTAAACTGAATATTTAAAAATTCTTCAAATTTCTATTTTTAACTCTGCAAATGTTCAAATTGTTCTTTTGAAGTCTCATAAGTATTGTATATTGTGCATAGGGTCTTTAAAAATATAAATGCGGCACTGCTATTATTTGATACGACGCAACGATAAGACGCGAATTTAATCAATGTACAATACAATGCATATTTAGTAAATAATGATTTCGGAGTGTTCATAATAATTTGATAATCTTTTAATGCATTTTCTTTCTCTGATAAAAATGAAAATTCTACTTTTTACACTTTATCCAAGCTTAAATAAAAATTCTTCGAAAATTGCTTGTGTCGTTTAACCTTACAACTACAGACACAATATGTAATAATCCTCTTTAGTGGCTTGTTCATGCAAGTCGGGGGAAAAAAGAAGGGAGAACTCTCTCTGCTTCGGGCGAAACGTGGATGTTTTTTCTCCACGCAAGAATGAGTGAGACACGCATGCATAGATAATCGTTTTGTTTGTATACTTGGCGAGCAACCAAAGTTCGACCCAAAAACTTTCTTTCCCAAATTACATTCGCGTAGACTCTCCTCCCCTCCTAACAAGTTGTTTATCTCTCGGGAATTATGGAACCTGGATTTTCGAGTTCTACGTCACCGAGTACTCGAAACGTATTTATTATTTATGTATTTAAATAGTGCGCATTACGTAGAAACGATTAACCTTTCATCCGTAACAAAACCTTCGCTTTTAACAACTTTCTGTCGAGATATTTAACCAACGCGATACTTTCACGTTGTATTACGTAGGTACAGAGCAGTACGCATAATTTTATATCTGCTTTAGACAAATAATGCTTGTATATGCAAGGCACGCCATTTGGACTTCGACTCGCGTGTCCTCGATTTGCCAGCACTTTCAGTGGC
This sequence comes from Perdita meconis, assembly GCA_030770465.2. NCBI lineage: Eukaryota > Metazoa > Arthropoda > Insecta > Hymenoptera > Andrenidae > Perdita > Perdita meconis. The sequence goes on along the minus strand of JASKOS020000011.1, from coordinate 10,062,271 downwards.
TTAACAATTAATCGAACGAGTTCGCAGGGCCTTAAATTTAGAACGAGAGAATGTTTATTTGAAATCGTTGGCGTGAGGTAGATTTTTCAAGATTGATTACTGCGATAATGATCTTTAGAAATGATTCAGGATTTTCGATGCCGTCGTTCCTCCGTAGAAAAGTTAAAGACCTCTCATCCTAATTTACGCCAGCCTTCTATAACTGTCATGCGGTTCCTAAGCTTCGTTTAGCCAACGATTTCGGGAAAGTTTCGGATCGGCTTACTCGCTGAGAATTCCTCCTATCGCGATAATTCGGTGGCACGCTGAACGCCTGTGTCTATTCGGATAAGATAGGTAGCGCCGCTCGTTTCGTCGATTCCACTAACGATCCATTTTCTTAATGCACAATTTTCTTCCACGATTTTCTGCATACAATAGAACCTTGATTATTCGAATCACAATTATCCAAAAATTTTATCATCAAAAGTCGTTTAATGTGGTAGCTGTGAGAGTAAGATACGATTTCAAGTATAATTTGGATTATAATAATGGTTCACTAATTTTTATAGTAGTTTATAAGTCGATTAAACGAACTTCTATTGTACAGTAAACACAGTTAATTCGTATCTCGCGATTCTTGAGCATAAATGATTATTATTCCTTAACGAGATGCATTCGAAAATGTTTATCATTAGGGATATTATCGTGCAATGACAAAGCTTTATAAAGATACATCGTTTGTTCAGAAATAATGATTGACGGTTACCAAAATGGAAACTTGCATTAATCGTCACAGATTTAATCTAACAAATGCTGTTCAAAAATATTCATTATATTTTAGCCACAAATTCCAAACAGGATTGCCACGTATTTTCAAAGGAAATACACTATTCTTTAAGAATCATAAAAAAACTATTGTATTTTCAGAGAATTTTAGGAAAATAAAGTATATTTATTACAGGGTTGAACATTGTATTTGAAATAAGATAATAAATAATTATTTTAAATAATGAGTAATTTAAAATATATTTTTATTTTCATTTTAGAAATAATATAAGAAAATTTTTAATATCACGTCAAAGAATAAGAAACCTAAATACATATTAGCATTAAATTTTGCATATTTTTTCCCAAAAATGAAGCCGTTGTTATATGAAATAAATTAAGGGTACTTTACTTGGGTTGATAATTGAATTTTTGTTTAATTAATGATACAATTTACTGAAATACATATAGTATAATACCATTGGCGTAGTTAGAAGGGAGGCGGAGACACAATTTCATATTTCAATAAAATGTAAATGCAACAAAGTATGATGACAATATAAACAGAACAAAAGTAGTATAATTTAGGTAGTAGTATAAGTTTAGGTTATAAGTAGTATAAGTTAGTAGTATAAGTTTAGGAGAACAAAACAGTGTAGTCACTGCGTCTCATTGTCAGTAGCGGCAGCTCACAATCAGAACACATTAACGACCATAATTCTATTTTTGCCTCTGAAAAATGTTACAATGCCTGATTCATCATAACTGCGGATGTTTATGCAAATTCATATTTTCAAGAGCATAGAAAAGAAAAACAACTCAAATAAAAGTGTCTTTTACCATTTAAATATTATAAAATCTATTAAATTTTCAGTATGTCCTGTATTTTTGCAGCTATGCAGATTCTTATACATTTTGTCACATTTAAAGTTGCCATAAATGCATAAACATCCGCAGTCTAATTAAACTTTCGTAGTCTGTTACACAGTTATATTCATTTGACCGTTAACGAAACTCAAAAATTATTGTTTTTGTCTTTTGTAATATTTTCAGTATGTATTGAAAAGGGCGAGAAAATTAGGGGCCGCGATGAACGGTAAAATGTCTAACTGCGCCACTGTTCAATATTTTTGGTACGAGTGACAATCCTAATTCTAAACTACAAAATCTTGTTGACGAGTGTTTAGCTTCTTCCATATATCATTGTTGTCCGTGATTCATCGCCTATAAGTCCTGATAAAAGTGTTTTGTCGCCAGTCGCCAGGCGCCACCCTGTGAAATATTGGCGTATCTTCCCCCGCACGAATTCGAACTTCCGTAATCTCGCAATCCTGTTTGATTGATCCTCTTCGAGGCTGAATAGCTCAACCGAATTCTTTTGCATAATAACAGATATCGTATCCTGTATTTTCTAAAAATATAGTTCGAGGATCTCACACGCCTCATTCCTAAAATCGCTCCGAAAAATTAACCCGTCGCTCATCTAAACCATTTCAGTACCATTAGACTGCGAATTTTATGCATTTATGACAACTCTAAGTATTCCAAGAATCGTCGAGGTTGTTGACAGATGCGAAAATACACAAAACATGAGAAATATAGTTCGTTACAATATTGAAAAAATAATTCATTACATGCCTTTTTAAACATTTTATTTAGCATAAAAATCCGCAGTATAGCGATCACGAGCACCTGAAACGTTCGCCTGCAAGGATACCTTGTCTCCACGCAGAGAAGGTCCCCGTTTCCGCATTTATCGCACGATTGTTTAGCCGACCAAGGTCGGTCGAAAGGCACGTGTCGCGGTAGGCGCGTTGCAAAACTGCGAAACCGTGAAATCCCTGCCGTGTTTCGCGTTAGTCCGAATCGATATGTATCTCGATCGTCTAAATAGCTCTGCGAATGGGCCTTGGACGATTCGCCGGGTTAGAATTTCAATCTGAATCGCGTTCGACCCAGCTAAAAGCCGATCCGCGGATTCAGTGCGTAACGAACGAACGCGTATCGTGTTTTAAATTTGACGTAGATAAATAGAACGTCGAAAAATATTTGATTTGCTGTCGGTCGCTTACATAAACGAAGATAATTGACGAAGATACCGTACGATAAAGGTCGTGGTTTGCGCGTTGCTACGTGGAGCATGTGATAAGGGTTCGAGGGGGAAAATGTTTCCACTTTTCCATGGGATTTCTTCACATTTTACAGGAATCATTATACAAACTTATTTAGCTTCGTTTGTTATTTTGTTTCGGTGAAATCTTGTAAGCTAATTTTTACAGATTTGATCCGTTTGCAACTTTCCAAACATACATAAACCTGATGGCAATACAATATTCAGAAAACAAAAATTAATTTTAAATTGAGAATTCTTTCGATTTTTTAAAAATTGTAGATTGATTTAAGAACAGCTGTTTTATTGAGTGAAAAGAAATTAATGTAGATAATGGGGATTAAAATTCTTGAAGACTAAAAAGCATGAAATAATTTATAATAGAAGGAATTTATTTAATAACAAGCTTTCATTGAATGTTAAATATGTACTGAAAAGAACAAAATAATTTTGATACCGGTCTAAATGACTGTCTTAGAAGAATTCCTTCAAGTGACTAAAAATGAAAACGTGGAGCGTCAATATTGTATGATAAAAGTTATGTAAAAACCAATTGCTGAAGGGCATTACTTTGTATTGACTTGTAACCTTTAAGGGTTACATTTTTGGTACCACTGCGACCCTACTCTAAAATAAACTTAGTAAAATAATATTCGTTTAGTGATTGTTGAGAAAATTCATTTCTATTCATGAATTCAGTAAAATTTAATATTAAATGGAATCATTCTACTAAAATCGAGGGACAACTTAAGGGTTAATCTGGTTACATTTTAGGGTAGATTTTGAATTGAGTAATCAAGTAGAAAATTTTTCACTATCAAGTAGAAGAAACTCAGGCAGCAACGATGACCTAGCAGAATGTGAAAACCGATATATCAACATGCGTAGAGCATTGTAAATATTTAGACAAAAACGACATTTCAATATTACGCTCCACGCTTTTATTTTTAGTCATTTGAGGGAATTCCAAGTTAGTCACTTAAGCGGGTATCAAATTGTTTTTTTTTTTTTTCTTTTTAGCATATCTTCAATACTTTCTTTGACTTAGCCCTTACTCTGTAAACGTTTTTACAGTTACATCAAACAGATAGAAGTCTGAAACAATTCATGTATGTGGCACCTTTCAACCTTCTAAGCTAACTTTGATGAAACTCATATGAGAGCTATTTCTCAGAAAAATATTCCACACGTATTTTTTCTTATCAGCCATCTTCCATGTTAAAGGGGTGATAACAGTGCTTAAAGTTGAGGAATAAAAATGCGTTTTTTTTTGGGGGGGGGATATCCCGAATACAACTCGAATATTTTTATTGTTTATAAAGATCCAATAGTTTAATTTAACTCACACGATGTTATAAAAACTTTTTTTAGAGATATCAAGATCACTTTAATTTTTCTCTTAACTTTGAGGGTTATTATCACTCCTTCAACATGGAAGATGGCCGATAAGAAAAAATACGTGTCGACTATTTTTCTGAGAATTAGTTCTCACACAAGTTTCATTAAAATTGGGGTGTGAAGGTTCAAAGTGTTCCTTTGTAAGGTCACAACCAAAGACTTGTGTAATAGTTTGTTTGACTACATAATTATTACAAACGTACGAAATGTCGAAAAAATTGTTCAAACTTTCTTAGTTCTAAAAGAGCTCGGTTTTCGAAGTAAGAGTTAAAAATAGAATCGGAGTCAATCCATAAAATGTTATAATAATGTAAAAATAAAAATTGGGTTCAGTTTTTTTAAATAAACAACAAAGAAACGATGGGAATGTATGCGTCGTCGAGATAAGTTGAAAATAGCTCGCTCGAAACCGGATCGGAGACAATCCGAAAAATGCATCTCAGCCCCTCGTCGCTCGTCGCTGGGGTAAGGTTATAAAACGAGAAAGACGGATAAGAGCCCGCATGGATCGAGTGACGTCGGTGCCCGTGTCCAGTTATTCCAGGGAAACGAAATTTATCTGCGGAGCGGATCGCCAGCTGCGCCGCGAACTCCGCGAAGCCAGTTTTACGCGTTAATCGAAATCAGGACAATAAGCAGATAAAGAGAAAACAAAGTGCATGACGAAACTAGCGTCTCGCTAGGAAAGGACAAGCGGTCGTTACCGGATTTCTCGCTCGGGTAGTTTCCTCGGAGCTTAAGGAAAACTGTGACGAGTTAACTCGTTCTGCCCAGCTGATCGCGGGCGCCATCTGCGAAGGCAACGAGCGAGGAGGCGAGGAGTCGAAGAAGGTGGAAGATCGAATTCGATTCGGTCAGCAATCAAGAAAATTGGCCGCCGGTATCGACTGATACGGGTCGCCGTTATCGTTCGAAGATAGCCATCGCTCCAAGTGCGTCAAACAAGAAGACTTACTCTTGCTTTTAGTATCGTGCGAACTGTTGGACCAGCAAAGTACCTGGTTCCAAGCGGAAACTCGAAACGTGGACCTCGGGTGCTCCGAATCATGAGGATTCCACGGTGCAGCGATCGAGAGCTTCTTTTGTGGAGACAGCTGTGTCTTCGATAATTACTAGTCGCGAAGATACGTTCCGTCGCGATCGGTTTGACAATAGAGGCCCGAGATAACGCGCCGATTTCCGAAAGCGAAGGAACGCTCCGGCTAATGACTCGACGGCCTGGATTGTCAAGTGGAAAAACACTGTAACCCAGTGGCGAAGGAGGAAGCGAGAAAAAAGGAAGACGCGTGTCCGAGGCGGGCGAGCGGCGTTCCATGGTAAAAAAAGACGCGCGATCCGGGGGCCAGAGCGAAAGGGAGGAAAAAGGAGGCGCGTGGAGGCGGCGGTGGGGCCGGACGGTCGAGTAAAATCGTAGCGAACATTTTGTTCGTCGACGGCGAGTAACGGGAAGCGGCGACGGCGCCGGCGTTTCGAGGAAGAGGGACTCCCGTGAAAGCCGGGATTCCGGCCCAGCTGGGACCCCGTGAAGATAAAAGCCTGAGACGTGCGATGACTGTGCCACGTGTGCAACCGATCGAAAAGCTGCCCGATAACGAGCAGGGTCGTTGCTCCGATTGGTCGCCCGGCCACTGGAACTACGCCGATTCCTACCAGGATCGGTCCACCCTGCCGTCCTGCAGGTTCGCCTCCTCGTCGGCGCAGCGCCTTCACGGACCCTTGAACGCAGAGCGATGCTTCAACGGACAGACGAAACACTCCGTCGACCAAACCTCGACCCTCGAAGCTAATCTCTACGACGTGTCTCTGCCATGCATAGAGCCCATCGTTTGCGTCGAGGAGCTGCCCTCCTTCTGCTCCCAGTTTCGGGACTGTGCCCAAAGCGCTGGCCCTACCACCGCCAGCAATTGTCAGCTGGGACCAGTCGACGTGGAGGACCTGGCGCTTTATTTCGAACCGGAGAAGTCGCAAGGGAATTTCTCACGAGCGTATAACAGAGTGGGAAGTTTCCAGCAACTCCGTCGGGGTAGAGTCAAGTATAGCCAATTCCCGCAAACACCGCCGATCAAACAGCAACCCCAGTTTGTTCAAAGCGTCGTCCCTTGTGGAAATGCGGAGCACGGTTGGCTCGATGGACAGTTCTGCGACAACTGTCCGCAGCCTTTTGTTTATTGTACCGAGGAACAATGGCTCCAGTGTCCTGATAGCGATCGTTGCCCCTTGTATGATACTACGTACTCGTACGAGCAGGATGTTCTGCCTCCATGCGCGTACGAGAACCTGCGAGGCGAACACTGGCAGAGGTTCCACGAGGACGAGCAGCTTCTCGAGGACTATTTGTAAGTGCGCCTGGCGCTGGGATCTGGGGGGGTTGAAAATTGAGCTCTCCGTCTGGGGGGCCTTTGATGTGGAACTGGACGCCGCGTGTGGGGAGCTCGCCATGTCTTTTGTTGCCGACGTTGAGCTGATGTACTGGGTGTTTCGGAGCTGCGTTGAAAGACGTGGGCAATCTACGATAAAGTATAATGTTTATTATTTATACAGGGTGGGATTGAAATCATGGTATAATCGAGCAGGGTGCGTTTCTATGCAATCAAAGTAGGAACAGAGTCCAAGTATATTTTTTCTTTCGAAATGGCGATTATGAGAAAATTGGTTTTGAAGAATGATTAATTTTGTAAGTCATTGGGACAGAAATTTTAGTATAACTGAGTGTGATTCTGTATGAACGAGCCAGAAGAAAATTTAGTATAATATTTTTTCGTTGGAAACCTTGTTTATGAGAACATCGATTTTAAAGAACGATTAATTTTGCGAGCGATCGAGTTCAAAGTTCAAAGTACTGAAAAATTGCGAAAATTACTGTACTAGGTATGTGATGTTTGTTGCGAATCTTCCGTCGATTTGAAGATTTCAATTCGAAGAGTTGAAGGTAGAGATTTGGAGATTTAAAGTTGAACAATTTGAAAAGTTAAAAGTGGAGGTTTGGAGAATTTTTTAATTTTTTATTTTGATTTTGGTTTAAGGTTTGAGTTTGTACATTTAAAGAGTTAAAATGGGGAATTTTAAGAATTTTTAAGGGTTCAGTTTAGAGATTTGAAGATTTTAGATTGAAGATTTGAAAATTTTGGGTAAAAGATTTGAAAATTTCAGGTTCGAGATTTTAGGAGTTGAAGTTACAGATTTTAAGGTTTATAGCTGTAGTTATAGTTAAAAAATGTGAAGATTTGAAGGTTAGATAGCAGATTAGAAAATTTCAAGTGGCAACTTTAAAGATTTTCAAGGTTAAAATTGAAAATTTTTGGGTTTGAAGTTGAAAATTGAAAAAAATAAGATGTGACATTAACTAAAATGTCTAAAACTATTACACAATACAGTGTCTATCGCACTTATATTCTGTATATTATTCTTCAGAATCAATACTCTTCAAAAACGAAGCCCCAGATAATAAAAGCCGCACCAAATTTTCTTTTATTGTTTACCATCCAATTACGCTACCATTTCCGTCCCATTCTGTATATCTGTACAATGAATTGGCACGTAATCGTTTGAAGTAATAACTATTGACTATGACCTAAAAAACTACATACGTGACAAAAGATTAGATTACGTATTTACGCTCGTGTCTCTCTTCTCTATGGTTCTGGAACACCCTGTAAGCGCATTCACTGCACATGTGCTCCCGTGGTATTGAAAGGATGGATAGCGGATGTGACTAGAATGGTCATTCAGATCTTCGTCCCTCTTTTTTATACGTATATTCTGCGAAAAGCTTTTCCTCTCCGATCGAATATCGTTGGTTTCAAGAAGCTCGAATATAGCATAAACAATTTTGGGTATTAGAATAACTGTTTCTAAAGCCATCGATATAACTTGAACCGTTATTCTAAAATTTCAACGTTCTAAGAATGTGTTAAAACTGTTAGGCAATTCGGTATTCAAACAGCCGACGAATCTTGAAACGCCACGAACACGTTTCCACCGTGAACACTAATTTTTACGACTGCGCGAATATTTGAATGGACGAGGCTCTGTTCGGTGGGTCCTTTTTTCTAATTCCATTGGATCCGAACGCGGTGATTAAATATTGAAACAGCGCGCGGCTGTGCCAGGCCTACGCCTCACTTTCTACGTCAAGAATTTCGTTTGCACGCCTTTTTATTTGAATATTTCAGCACAGAAAGATCGGCGTAGTATGTTTTTCTGCGAATTTCATACCTCAAGTCGATCACCTGCGTTTTCCAGAAACACCTTGAAGCGTCTGACTTTGTCGTGTTGCCATCGCTCTATTTTCCTTGTTTTGCTTTGTTGTTTTTTTTACGAGGAAACTCGCGTCGAAAGTCGCTCTAAAGAAAAAGAAATGAAGCGCCGTTCGAAGGTCGTTTAGAAAAGGTGATAACAGTCGTTCAAGATAGGCGAGACGTGACGAAACAAGTTCGATGTAAATCTCACCTATAATTCGATATTCATGTTGTCCAACATCGATCTTGACGACGATCTCGATGTCGCAACGATGTGTAATGTGTACCTTCGGCGGTAGCCATCGATATCGCAGGATGCAATTCGAAATCACGCAATCCCACGACGGAGGCAATTTGGTAGATTCTTCGAAAACAGTTTCTTTGCCTCTCACCACTCGCCAGTCGTTGAACCGTCTCGCGTTACGAAATTCAGCGTTCCAAAAACTAAGAAGGTTCGGCGCGACAGGTGTTTTCTTTTTATTCGAAAACATTTCGCTGAAACGATTTCATATTTTTCAATTATTTTCACTTTAAACAAGACACTAAGGTCGTAGAAATTGAGAACCGATCCCTTGGATTTTTTGTTTGTTATAGGAGTAACGAGAAGAGGAAGGAGAAGTCCCGCGATGCGGCGCGATTTCGACGCAGCAAGGAGACCGACATCTTCACCGAGCTGGCTGCTGCACTTCCAATACAACCGGAACAGGCGGCTCACCTGGACAAAGCCAGCGTGATGCGACTCGCCATCGCCTACCTCAAAGTTCGTTCGGTGGTCGAGTCCAGTTAGTAACTCATCTGTTTATTCTCATTAACTAAACTTTGCCGAGTCGTCAACCTTTTTTCTTATCAATATTTTGTTGTGGGGTGCAGTCCGTGACTTTCACGCTCTAGATCGTGGATTACATCTGCTGCAATTCTTGGAGAGGATTGACTTAGACTTAGAGTATATCTTTGTTGTAGAGTAGAGGATTAGTTCAGATTCGATGTTGCTTGATCAAATAACCTTATCGTAGTCATAATTTGTAATTAAGTTTGTGAAAAAGGTAGTCGATAGTTTCTATAACAGTGACGCAAATGTATATCTAAGAGGCTGCCGATAGTGATACCCCGCGATGAATAGATAGCATATCCCATGGAGCCAATGTTTTCATCGTTTCTCTGCATAGTCAATTCGTTCGGTTTCGATATTTCGGGCATACAATTTATTGCTGTAAAAATTGAAAAAGAGCAAATTAAAAACTGTAGAAAATCGCTGTGCATGAATTATGAAACCTTGGATTATGCCTATTAATAATAATAACAAAACAGTAGCAACAAGTTTTCGCGTAGTATGTACAATTTTCACAGCTCAAAAATACAGAATAGTAACAGAATAGTAGAGTAAAATAAAAATTCCATTAAAAAGAAAATAGAATTATTCAGCATTTAACAAATGTTGCCTTATGTTCTAAATGTTGTAGCTCTTATTACAATTTTAATATTGTACATATTTTGGTATCAATCGATAATTTATTGGATTTTTGCATAATTCTAATTCTCATAAATGCACAATCTTTGATTTTATCTAGGATTAAATTACTGTTCTAATTGTGTGAAGAAATTCGTCGGAAAGAACTCATTTCTACATCTAATAATTTAATGTATACTAGATAGTTGAAAGAAACAAAGCAATTTATTGAATGTCTATCCGCAACGTGTTAATCTAACTTTCAATCACAGCTTTTCATTACTCTAATCAATTTCCTACGATTGTCACGAGCACTAGAAAAAGCGAATCTCTTTTAAAAACCATAATAAAAAAAAAAAAAAACAAGTTAACATGAATTTCGTATTGTTTAGTGCCAGCGCCAGTGGTGAAGCCCGAATCGTCCACCCAATTGGACGAGCTGTTTTCCAAAGCATTGAACGGTTTCATGTTGGTGCTCTCAAGCGATGGGAACATGATCTACTTGTCGGAGAATGTCAGCGACTACCTCGGTGTGTCGCAGGTGCGTTTCCCGCGTAAGAAAACCGCGTTTATCGTTGCCCACTGATAATCGATTCTCCACGATCCACTGTCTCCTTACCAGATGGACATGATGGGTCAGAGTGTCTACGAATACAGCCATCCTTGCGACCACGACGAGCTTCGAGAGTGTCTGTCCTCGAAACCGGCCGACAATAAGCGGGCTTGCAGCTTTTTCCTGCGGCTCAAGTGCACGCTGACCAGCAAAGGAAGGAAAGTCAACCTGAAAAGTGCTTCCTACAAGGTTGGTGGTCTCTTCAGGATCTGTGCAACTTGGACTAATTACTGATTACCGGTCATTACGTATCATTCGATCCGATCGTGCGTCGTTTTTCTGCGTCAGGTCATTCACTGCACCGGCCGGTTGACGTATATCCGTAATCTCGCGTCGGATTCGACGGAAAGCAAAGAGGAGGAACGAAAAAGCGAGGAGGAAACGAACGAACGCGACACAGGAGCCTCGTTGGTGCTCGTCGGATGTCCCATTCCGCATCCGAGCAACATCGAGATCCCCCTGGGACGTCACACTTTCCTCTCGAAGCACAGCCTCAGCATGAAGTTCACGTACGCCGACGAGAAGTGAGTTGCACGATTCGACAAGCCCTACGGGCGCGTAACTCGGACGATTATCATTGATTAATCCCGCCCTTCCTTTGTTGCCCGTCAGGTTGGCCGAGTATCTGGGTTGGAACAGCGAGGAGCTGATGGGACAGTCAGTTTTCGAGTTCTATCACGCCCTCGACAATGTGGCTCTGGACAAGTCTTTTAAATCACGTGAGTACTCGCCAATTGAGGATCATTTGAATAAACGCGTCGACGACCCACTCGCCATTTGCGTGCCGCGTGCTTCACGCCTCGTTCGCTTCGACAAAGACCTCCGACTGCGCTTTCAAGTTTTCCTTTCACTTTCTTTAATCCCTCTTTTTTTAATCAATTTTTCGTTGACGACGGGAAATACTCTTTAGTATACGTAAATCAACGTTGACGAACGAAATTGCAATGTTGGTTTTAGTTCGATGGTGGCATACATGATTTAAGTGATTTACGAAATGTACTTAACAAGGGAGAAAACATATTAATTAGCTTCATTCAATACTGTACTAGTAGACTCAATGGAACTGCATTTGTATGACCGCAATTTGTAACTAAATACAGCATTATTCCAGAGATTTATCTGAGGAACACATAAATTAATTCTTTGGACGAGTTCAGGGCAATTTAAAAGTTGGAATTAAGTCAGAAATAATTGTACGTTCAAACAGAGTTTATAATTTTGTACATTTAAGTATATTGTTATAATTAGACTGCGAATTTTTATGTCAAAATATGAACTATTTTGTTGAATGTAATATGAAATATTTTTGTTAAATGTAAAAATTTGATTTTGTATAAAAATCTGCTGTCTAGTTGTAATCGTGATTTGTAATCGCCATTGGATTTGCAAATCTCAGACCGAGTAGACGGCTAGCCGATTAATTGGACTCCAAGAAGTGTCGATCAGTCTCCGATTAGTTGGCACTACCGATCATTTTCAAACACTGCTACAAAATGAGTCCAAAGGTGAAATACTTTTTCTGAGACTGACAATATATAACAAAAAAGAAACCACTTCCTTCCTGAACCAGCAAAAAATGTGACGTTCCTTCGTCATAGTTTGCCTCTAATAAATAGAAATATTTAATTGTCATAATTCAAGTTACTAGAATTGCAAAAAATATTTTTAACTTGTCTGTATTATAAACTCAAAGACGAAATTGTTTAACATTGCTTATTACATTTATTTTGTTACATTCTGTTTCTCGTTTGAAAGAGTTTTTTCATTGTTAAAATTAAGAAATAATTACCAAGGTTTCTAGTTAATTGGTACTTAGGTATTTAGTTGGTTGAAAGGAATTATGCATACAAGTATACATATATTACTATACATACAGTAACTCACAAAGTTCACGAAGACTACATTAAATTTGTTTATATTCTGCGAAAAATATTTGCCTTTACATAACAAAAGTCATGGAAACTGAACAAGTACATCTGGGAACTGGAAAAGATCCTAATTGAAAGGACAGATTATTATTACGAGTTTAATAGTTAATTAAGCTTTGGAATACATGTGAACAAATCTATGAGTCACTGTATATTAAAAAATATTAAAATTATGCTAATGACCGTGAAGAAAAATATTGTTTTTATTTCTGAAGAAAAATATTGGTTTTATTTCTGTGACTTGTCACGATATTATTAGTACCAGATATTGAAAGCCGATCAATCGGCCTTTTTTGTCGAATATTCGCCGACTACAAAAGTAGCCGAATAGTCGGTCACTAATCGGTATATCTCTAGTAATTAGTAATTTTACTCGCGTAGGCTGAGAAATTTTCTGTAGCGATTTTCGAAGATAATCTCGCGCATTTAATACACGGAAGAAACTTGCGTCGCCGCATCGATCAACGTAGTTTCCCAGGGGGGAAAAATGAAATCAAGTCGTGGGCGTGGAGTAAAGAGAGATCTAGCGAGGCTGAGTGAACGACCCTATAAAGGGTAAGATTTCGAGGACTGTAATCTCTTATCTGAGGATTTTAGGAGCTGAAACCTTTTACGAGTCTGTGATTTAATTGGCGGTCGGAATAATTGCGTATTAAATTTTTGACGATCTATAAAGTGATTTTCTCTCCTCGATTCTCGAAATTCTTACGTTTTATTAGTAGAAGGAGGAGGTACAATTTTTTCGCTTTGAAATTATGAACTAAATGAATCAATTTCTCTTGCGATACAAATAGTCGCCACTTTGAGAAACTCGGATTTTTCTATACGATGAAGAGATCGTCTCGATCGTCCCACGAGCGTTGATAACCGTGTCCGATACCACGGTCGCTCCCTTCGATGGCAATTTCGGTCTACCGCATCAACGTTTGCGATCACCCTCCGCTAATCTCGACTCTCGTCGACGTTTTACGCGAAGGGACCAACGATGCGCGTCCTGTCCCTGTGAATCGCGATAATGTAACTCCAGATGAACCATCTATAAGGTGGAGAACCGTCCATAAACCGGTCCTTGAACCGCGTTGAACTGCGCAAAGGGAGAATAGAACAAAAGTATTTCCCGATTTACTGAAATGCCGACACGTTGCAGTAAAACGCTTGATGAATAGCAGTGACAAACTATTCGAGGAAAAATCCAGTAAAATTGATCAATAAAATTCGAGTGATGCAATTAATGCAGATTCTTGAATGACTTGGGAATCGGAAATTACATTAGCTCACGCAATTGAAAATCTTCGCCTATAACTTTTGACTTATTTTTTTCTAAATTCACCGATTTGATATAAGCACGTACTTTGATATTTTTCAACGAAGAAATCCACGTAAAACCGAACCCTCATTCTTTAAACTAACATCATTGAAAGCCGCATTAGTTAAGCGTCAACTTTAGTCACGCAATCGTCCTGCAATACATTAATCGATTTTTTCACAAGCTCGAATTAGACTCCAGAATTGAAATTGTACTCCCAAAGTCTTCCTCTATTTTACATTTCACAATTCACTCATATTTTTATGAATTCTTTTTTATTATCCCTTTTATTAACCCTTATTCCGTAAACGTTTTTACAGCTGTTTTATACTACAAACAGGGAATGAAAACCATTGAAAGAAAACTTAAAAACAAATTCTCACAGTATTTTTAAACGTTCTGAATTAACAGTGAGAGTAGAATAAAATATTTAGACAATTTGTTCATCTGCGTTATTATTTTAAGTATACAAAGTGAAGAAAGACACTTTTAGAAGTTACAAGCTTTTAATTCTATACAATACATAGTATATTCAACATGAATACACATAGCGAGTAACAAATAACAATTTTCAAATGAAACAACAATAAAATCTCGATTATCCGAATTACACTTATTCCAAAATTTTATTACCCAAAGTGGCAATCATTTAACGCAGTAGGTTTAAATATAAAACAGGATTTCATGTACAATTTGGACTATGATTTCACTTATTTTTCACATTTCATGTTACAAATACAAAGTCGGATAATCAATATAAAAATAGTATACGCTTACATTTATAAGCTCATTTGCTTGCAGTATAAAGCTACTGTTATAGTTCATTATACAAGCTTCATACCGCACACAATAATTCATACTTTAATATGCATTCGTAGATAAATATTTACAAACCTAACATTGCTTCTTTTATATTTGTAAATTTACAGAGTAAGGTTTAAAAAATGATAAAAACTAGGGTTAGATTTGAATAGCAGAGGATTGCAAATTCTGATTCGCGCCTTTCGTCATCCCGAATGCGCTGCGTGCGCATTATAGGTGCATCGAGTATATAGAGCAAGGAATCGCGCGTCGGGGCGCGAGTATTCGCAGGACCACTGACATCTCTGTTTCACGTTGTTCCAGTGTTCAGCAAGGGTCAGTGCGAGACGGTGGCCTACAGATTTTTGGGTAAACGAGGAGGCTACGCTTGGGTAGTAACGCAGGCCACGCTTATCCACTGCTCGAAACAACAGAAACCGCTCTCCGTCGTTTGCGTCAACTACATCCTAAGGTAGGATCAACTTCCCCTTTTATTTCACTCTCTTCTGCATGTTTTCGTTGCGGAGTATCTTCTGCTTTCCTTCTTGCATGCCATTTCTTCGGAAAAATCGCCCCTTATCCCCAAGAATTAGTTTAATTTGTATGCGCAGTGTTGCATCAGTTATATTAAAAGATAATCGAATCCTAGTGGAAATAGATCTCGAATATTAAAAAAAAAAAAGAAAAAAAAAACGGTTCACTTCGAGTCTCATTGATTTACAAAGCAACGATTATTGACTCACGTTTTTTGATTCGAGTCGCACGCGCGGACAAAGAGTTTGAACCACAAGTTCACAAGCAGTTTGTACTACAAATTTGCAAGCAGTTTGCACGGTTTCATCGCTCGTCAGAGTCAATGTAAACGTATAATTAAACTCGCCGCACGAAAACAAGTCTTCCGCGTTTCGATTCATCGCGCCACGTGTCCGCCGAATTTCTTCCTGCGTCTAGCTAACTCCATTGGGTCGAACAACTGCTAGTCACGCAAGGTAAGTGCTCCCCTTGTTTTTCTCCAGCATGCACGTGGAACGGCCAAACTTTATCGGTCGATCTCTCGTTTGTACCCGTCCTCTGCTTTTTTTTTTTTTTTTTTATCGTCTATTTGGGGAAGATACTCCCGACTAACGGCGACTTCTCCGAGTTTTCTCGCGGCTTACGAGCCGAATTCACCGTGGATAATTAATAGGAGATAGCATCCCCCGGGTTTCGTTCTCCGGAGGGGGAAACGATACGTTCTGATGCAACGTGGTCGGTGCGTCGCCGGCGCTTGCGTCAGGATTTTTGCACGTGGTTGCACCGCGATCGCGAAACGCACATGCGATGACTCGCGATTAATTCCACGCGTGGGGCGATTTTATCGTCAACGCGAGTTAGAGCGAATTCTCGACGGAGCAACTGACGGGATTTCTTTCCGCGATCGGACATTCCTCCGTCGATCGTCACCGTGCGATAATTATGATGCAACAAAGGCGTGGCGCGGAACGATAATTCGACGCGTGGTTTCTTCGTTTCGAAATTTCGCGAAACGTAGCGAACCAGGATTTAAGTGCAGAAATGTTTCAGGATTCTTGATTATAGTTCTCTTATTCATCGGGGCGCTATAGTGGCCAAAGTGACGATCTAGGAAGAACGAAAATATTAATTGTTATTAGATCGCGGATTTTTATGCACATTCATATTTTCACAGCTAGAAGAAAATAAGTGAAAACTGAATAAAGATGTACATGATTTTCTAAATATAGTAGAACTGTAGTTTAATTATTCTACTAAGCGGCTTGAGTAACTCTTTGCTATACAAATTTTACGAGGTTTACAGTCGTAGGTAAATTTTACAACATACGAAAAATTATATGAGGCGTGTGAAAATCATTTCTAAGCGATGGCAAACTGTATTAGCAACAGTACAAATATGATCAATACTATTTAGCGTACAGAGTTCTCTGTGTGTTAACATTAATCCTGTTACGTCCCTTTTGAAATTCCTGATTGGAACACTTTTTAATATTGACACGCTAGTAAATTAAACTTTTGAAAATTGACTATGCTTTAAATCCTTAATCTTAACTTTTCCATTGTTCAACCTTCAAATCTTCTCTGAAAAATCTTGAAATCACCAAATTTTTCAGCTTCAAACCTTCAAACTTCCAACTTGAAATCTTTAAACTTCTAATTTTAACTTTGAAAAGTCCCTAAATCTAAAAATTTTCAAATCTGAAACTATAAACCTTCAAATTTTCAATTTCAACTCTGAAAATCTCTAAATCCGCGCCTAGAAATCTTTGAATCTCCTATATTCTATCCTAAAAAGATTCTTATCTGCTCTTGCCGAATAGCTGCAATACTTTTTGTCTATTTTCTTGTATTGCACAAACCATTAGCAGTTATTCTACAGGTATTCTACGCCTAATTATACATTATACACAGATTATTTTCACAACGTTTAAGTTTTCTAATAGTATCAATATTTACTTGATATCCTATGATTTCCTTGCAAGAAATGTAGATATTAACACAAATTTATTTACCATACATTTGCCTCAAATTTAAAACAGTTATAAAGCAAAATGAAATACGTTTCTGCGTCAAAAACGACCCAAAGACCGCAGGGTTAAAGATATTCTGACATCTTAGGTTACTAAAAGGAATATTAATCCTACTGTGCTCTTCTATTTGACCAAATCCTGTATTTTTTTAAATAACTGCTTCAATATTAAGAAAAATATAAGAAAATCTACGTTTGTTGCTGATAACTCAAGTTGTAATAATACAGATTTTAAAGGGGGGAACAGCAGGGCTAAAATTAAGCTACAAATCTTAGTAAATTATGTTGAAACCATTAAGAATTGTTCTCATTAATTTAGTCCACGTAGATTTATAAAATTAGAAGAAATTAGAGTTCGAACAAAGAATCTCGCGATGCCGGGCGCAAAGGGGTACAGAAAAGAAAAAGCGAAGGACCATCGACGCGTTTAACCGGCCGGTAAACAAGCGCGGCGATATCAAGCGGATCTTCCGTCGGGAAACAAATAAAACGCTCCCGGTTTCTTCGTCTTTCGCTTTCATCCCCTCGGTAATCTCGAGCCTCGACCATCCCCTTTACGACCACCTTCTCGCGTAACGCGCGCCGAACGCTCCAACCCTCCGAAAGCTAGATGATAGTCGACCGGTTGGAATCTCGTGGCCCATATAAAGGGGTCCTTGACACCCTCCCAACCCCCGTCCACGCCCCTCCGTCTCTTTTCTCGAATGGATCTCGACGTTCCCTCGGCTTCCTTCGAGCCTTTTCCTGCTGAGTCCTCCGCTTCCTTCCGCGGCTCCACGCCTATCGACCCTCCGGGGAATTTCTCCGGTTCGGTTTTACTACTGCGTAAAATTGGAGATCGATGCGTTCGCGGCAAATCCTCGACAGTCGAATTCAGGGGCGAAAACTGGACCGCCTAAAGGGGATTATTAAGCTGCATCGGTGTTATCGCGAGGAACGCAACGCGGCGTCGCACAGGGGGCAGAAGGTTGCGAGCGTTGTCTATTGTGTAACACGCCGAAACTTTTTTTAACGCGGCAGTTTGTTGCGTAACGCGGCGAATCGCGAACGATATCGCGATATGAAGCGGGCTGAGTGCGTTAATCGCGCGAACGCACGGGGAATTCCGAGGATTGATAATTGGAGTTCGGAAGAAACGAAGGAATCCGTAAATTGGACTTTTTTATAGCGATACGGTAATGTTTGCGCGTTTACGACCTTTTGTCTTATAATGGCAGAATTATTTTTAACACGAAATTAAAATTGAATTTGTTGTAAGTAGGTGTTGCTATTTCCGGCCTGATCGTGAATTTTTTTTTTATCTTTCGTGGTCATAGTTCCACAACCCCTTGGCTATCGAATTAGGATCACGTGCAGGAACTCTATTTCTCTGAATCACTGTAACCATTATGTTACGAGTGATAAATTATCCTTGGCAGCCTAAGCTACTATTAAATGCCTAGATGATCGGGTGTAAGTAGAAAGTGATTTATTACTATTAAGTCACCAATAGCTTTCTCGTAGATAACAAAAGACCAAAACATGCACAGAGGCTGTCGAAAAAGATACAAACTTCGCTGTCGACTCAACGAAGCAAAAGTATTAACACTTCTCGTTCTATCTAAATATGAAACAAACTCCGTTGAACTTTACTCAGGTCTTTACACTTCGCTAAAATACCGCCAAATATAAAAAAATACCGAATCGTCCTACTTCAATAGCCAATGAATGATTTCTATTTTTCTCTTAGCTGACAGCCAGTGTGCGAAATATTTCTCCTATTTTCACCGGTAGATGTAGAAATGTTGAAGAACGCTGTTAAGCCATGTACAGACACTGCGAGGCTGCCTCGCGACGCTTGCGTCGCACAGTGGGCCAAACGGCCAATCTAGCTGGAAAAAAAATCACAGGTATATAACACAAGGTCCGATTTGAATTTTGATGATACCATTGTACAGGGGAGATTTCACTCTTCAAATACATGATATTTTTGATCGCGAAAACCAGTTTTCAATAGTTTTACAATCAGTTATGTTATAAATAATTAATACAATATAAAATTTGACTTATGGATATGAAAGCAGAGAGTTAACCATTTAAAATAAGCCCAAAACATTACTGTACTTCTTATCGTTGTTGCATTTTAAACGTTGATAATCTTTCCACTGAGCGTACAGTGCGTCGAATCTAGCTGATAAAAAATCACACTCATCGAAATCAGCTTCTAAGGTCAACTTGTAAGCATCGTCGTAAAGAAAAGACTTTAATCTTCAAATTCCTGATTATTTTAATTAAGAACACAATTTTTTTAAGCTTTTACATTCATTTGAAGTATAGGTATATGACCAAAACTCATTCACGAACTTTAAAGTTATATAAAATAATAATTCGCGAATATTCGCAGCTAATTTTTTCAAGACTCAAAGAACAAAGCCTGAGTTACAAAATGCACCAAAAATTTTGGCGGATCCGAGCGGATCCCTTGACTTTTACACTAAAAACTGAAATTCGGGAAGTAAAAATTAGCTATGTTTGGACACGCCTATCTTAAATGTTATTAAATTTATTCAATTTTCGTTAATGCAGAATGAAAGTATGTACTTTTCTGTACAAGATCCATGAAAGGCAAAATAATCCGCGGACAATATCACCGTTAATAAGAAGCGGTAACATGAACCGTTAGGAGACACTCTTAAATGCGATTATCATTGCAGACTTCTGTATTTTTTTTACCCTTTTAAAATAGTTTTTAATTATAAATGATATTTCATTTAGGAATCTGTAAGGATTTAGGTACTTAAAAAAATTAATCATTGAGTAATCAGAGATGATAAAATTCTGTTTTTTTTCCAGCTAGATTGGCCGTTCGGCCCACTGTGCGCCGCTGCCTTATTGTAGTGTGCGAAAAAATGTGAGACAACGCAAAACAGATGATTGGTCAACGTTGCCTCGTTTCTTTTTCGCACACTACAATAAGGTATTACTGCAAACCTCGCGAGGCAGCCTCGCAGTGTAGGTGATGGCTTTAGCCTAGAGCCGACACTGTCTGAAATCACAAATACAACGGGAATTTCAAAGTCCATCATAAAATTAAAACCCGCAAATGTCCATATGAACGGGAATGTATTTCCATATTTGAATAAATTCAAACGCAACCATAAAAAGGCGGAACTCCCAGTGTGCCGAAACATTTAGCAGGATTACGCAATAGACGAGGAACGGGCGTGTGCAGGTCTGTTTTCCAACGCAAAAAGGGAACCTCTCGGCGAGATTCGCGTGTGGGTGGACGGCTGAGATAAAGAGCGATGCGACGTAGCGCGGGTTCGAGGGCAGGGCGAACGTGGGGTGTTCTCCGCAAGTATCCGAGAGTGAAAGCATTCGTCGATGGGGTGGCGGGCGCTTGCGCGCACCTCGAGACTCGAGACTCCCTCTTTGTCGCGTAACCGCGTTTCCCTGTTACACACCGCGGTCGTCGATACTCGGTCCGAGCCCCGCGGCTGTCGGGCAGCCGCGACCCCGAACGAAAGCGAGAGCGTCGAAAGGGAGAAAGTCGGCCGCGCGCAAACTCGGTCGCGGGGGTGGTCCGCGCGCGTGATCTTCTCCTCCCCGTCGCGTCGTCAGAAACGCAATTCGTCCAATTCGTCCGAGCGCCACGGCCGCGGCCGCGAATACGCTTCTCTTCTCTACGCACTCGCCAGTAAGTAAACTGTCGCAGCGCGAATCGCATCGAGCCTCGCCATCGTTCCTCCGTGGATCGATGGATCGTTTATCGGGTTTCTCGCGATCGATTACACAGGATCTTTTACTCCTCTCCGCCAAAGCACCGCGCGCGAGTTCATTGAGAATCGCTACGCAGCGGGGACCAGCGGACCAGTTTGAATGAGCAGGAAGCGCGGTGCGTTGCTTCGAGTACAGAGTGATTCAAAAGTGGTGGAAGGTTCGTCGGATATCGAACACGGTTATGGAATAGGTAACGTTCACCGGACTCGCGGGTTAAATATGAATATTCCTTTTATAGAATGTCTCAAATGTCAAGGTCAGCTGTATCTTACGAGGGGACCTTACCGCCCGTGATTGCGACGGAATCCTTTCTGTACGCTTTTAGAAGTACATACATGTTGATGCTACTAGTTCCGAGTCGCGGGCGATCTTAAACGGGAGTCGAGTTTGTTTGCCTCGAATTCAGAAATGTGTTTGTGAATCTTCTGATATTGTTTCAGCATTATTTCCTGCAGGTGGAGGGGTGTTTACAATTTTTCTGGTAAGAATTGTGAACTAATGGTTAGGTTCTTTTTTTTTTGTTTTTTCTTGAACATTGTGAATGGAGGTTGTATTCGGGGGAATATTTTGAAACCGTAAATCACGGTTCTGTTAACAGTTTATACGTTGCATTTGGATCATAAGAAAGTTTACAGAGTACTGAGTGAATATTCAGATTTGATTTTCTTGAAAACAGAGTTTTGAATGCAGAAACATTCTAAACATTTTTTATAGAATCGACTTTTTGCCGTCTGTACCGTCGTCAGATTTTTCCTAAAACAATACTTCATAGCTGCAGCTTGTAATAAATAGTCAAAGTTAGGTGGGATTTCCTATGCGCGTCTGAAGTCGGGAATCCATCAGAAAGCTAAGCTAAATTAAGCTATGCTATGCTAAGTTTGAAAAAATTTGCTTCAGTGCATTTTTATGGATCTGCTCCCATCAAGAGCTACATAAGCTACACTATGCTACGTTTTTTTAGAAAGCTAAGTTAGCTCGATATAGCACGAAATGTTTTTGTAACGTTAGGAATCTATGAAGCCGGGAATCCACCAGAAAGCTAAGCTAAATCATGTTATGCTGAGTTTAAAAAAAATTAGCTTCAATACATTTTTTCCACCAAGAGCTAAGCCAAGGTAATAGAAATGTATTGAATTTAATTGTTTTAAACTTAGCATAGCATAGCTTAACTTCACGCCTCCTTTATTTGATCACCGTGCTATTGTTCCTATTTGTCAAATGCTAACGTACATAGCAACGAACGACGAAAAAAGAATTGTGATCTGTGCAATTTCGTGCTACATCGAGCTAACATAGCTTTCGAAAAAAACAACATAGTTTAGCTTAGTTTTTGATGGAAGCAGATCCATACAAATGTATTGAAGCTAATTTTTTTTAAACTTGGTATAGCAGAACTTAGCTTAGCTTTCTGGTGGATTTCCGGTTTGACGCTCCGACTGGACGGAGCATAAAACGTAAGCATCGTAAAACCAAAGAAAAACAAATGTAATGGCTCTCATGTACAGTAAAAAGCATTGTGTGTGTTCAGATACTGCGTCCAGCCGCAACATCAGACGCGTATAGGAAATCACACCTTCACGGTGGGTGATCAAATAATCGAAACTTATTTCATTTATTACCATTGTCAGAACTCGATTGCATCAACACTGCAGTCTGCAGCAATTTAAATAATGAAATGATATTCAATCTCTCCGAGATGGAACCGTGATGGCATCAGTTCCCTGGATCTGGTTCAAAATATTGGGTTGGAACGAAAGTTCGTAGCGTTCTTTATCAAAATTTGAAGACAATTTTGAAATACTTGTATTTCAATTTATTTATGTATTTATTTACACTTCCATTGATTTGTAAAAGATTCAATCGAATAACCAAAGAAGTGTAGTTGGTTGACAAGCATATTAGCCTGTCTACATCAACGTCTGATACATTCGTTGGCGGAAATGTTAGATTTTCAATAAGATTCGTAGAATAACGGGTAGTTTCTGAGAGTTCTGAGCGGAGCATTAAACTGTATTAGACCTAAAATATCAGGACAGTCGATATAATGATTTAAAGTCTTAAGGATTACTGTTACGTTGAATCTAAGCCTACGTTGAGCAAGCGTAGGAAGTTTTAGGATATTAAGATATGCATGATAATTATGACAGGTTTTCGGTATAGGCTCATGAATTTTGTAAAATATAAAACGCACAAACTTGTGCTGAAATTTATTCAACTACATGTTTGCCACTTCCTTCTACCATTTTTCGTCTTTAAGGTGTTTTCATGATTCCATTCTCCCAGAACTTTGCGTTTCTCAAAAGTAATTGTTGAAAAACGCTACGAACGCTTTCGTTCGAACCCAATATTTCATCCTCGAAACGAAAGAATCATCGGAAGTTGAGTGTTCCTGAAGCCGGGATAACAGGCACCAGCAACAATCTCCTCGGAATATAAATTTACGCGTGTCTCGTAGAAACACGATAGCACGCTGGATTCCGGCTCGGTCTCCCGTCGTCGCAGTTCCTGGACACCGGTCGCGTCGCCGTAGGATCTCTGGTAACGCGTTCAAGTTTCTGCAAGAGCCTGCGGGAAGCGGGGACTTCCTGCTGTTTGTCAATACGGTAGAGCTCCGGCCCATCCTGACGCGTAGGCGGGCGTGGATCTGCGACGCGGATCCAACGAACCGTGCGGAGACGTATAGATCGTGTTAGCGACAGTCGGGTAGTTCCGAAATTAGTGTTCCGTGTGTGCGGAGCGTTTCGTAACGGGGCGTTGTTAATCAACCGGTTTTCGCGGCGCGTCGTTGTCACCCATTCACAGTTATCTTCTCGACTGGTCTTCGACTAAAACGCGGCAGTCGATGTTAACGCGTTGCGCGTCGAGAGTTTGTGAAAGTATTGCGAATCGCCGGTGCACAAAGTTTTCGAAGATATCTGGCTTAGAGGATTCCGTGATTGGATTGAGAAGTCGAAGATCTCGGTCGACGACACGAACCTTGTCCCCGATAATTGGTTATCAGCGAGGAGCGATAAAAAGGCGATGGGAGGCAGTGGACCGTCGAATGTCCCGCGGACGTCAGAAACGCGAGAACTGCGTGCCGGCTCTCAAAATAATCGTCGAACGTCAGCGACGCCGGCAACAGTCGGGATCCTCTGATCTCGACCCGATTACGCGAACGACCTCGCGCGTCGATCCGACGGTCGATCGATCGTCTTCCTTCTTTTCTCCCTTGATCGATTTTCCTCGTCGCGCTCCTCTATAAGCCGGTCGCGAGCACGCGAGTCGTACGGGATTAAAAGGAGAATTGGCTGAATGTCGCTTCTGTCATCAGTCTGAAAACCCGCCGATGGATGATTTCGGTACGAGCGACTCTCCGCTTCTTTCTGGTTTCAAAGAAATTCGAGTTCTATTCGTTCGCCACAATATCGTCCAAACAACTATTGTTCCTGGTGACCTAGTTCACATTCGAAACTGCGACTGGTTCGTCGCGAATGCACCGCGAGGTTTTTCATCGCGCCGCGACGCGTCGCGTCCCCCGTCTTCGATTTTCGTGACC
The DNA here is from genome assembly GCA_030770465.2 of Perdita meconis. Classification (NCBI taxonomy): domain Eukaryota; kingdom Metazoa; phylum Arthropoda; class Insecta; order Hymenoptera; family Andrenidae; genus Perdita; species Perdita meconis. Next base: position 10,037,844 of record JASKOS020000011.1, on the reverse strand, counting down.
ACCGGTCAGAGACGAGACTTCGACCTTCGCCGCTCATCCGTTTCGATTGAACGAGGATTGCCCCGAGCGACCGCAGGAGTGGCTCATTATGGGATGGGGCGACTCTGATCGATGCCTCGTAGTAAATTGCGATTGACTAGATGCAGCGAGTAATCGCGATGCGATTGTTGAACGAGCGACGCTTCATCTCCATTTGTGCCGGGGAAATTGTCCGACCGAGAGAACCACGTTCCTTTCGCGGGTCACGGTGTCAAGGTCTGGCGCCGCGAGAAGTGTCGGAAACGAATTCGCCGCGATTAACTATTCACGACCTGCCCGTATCGATGTGTTCCTCCGTGGAAGCCGAGCGATCTGCGCGTTGCGGGAAGGAATAAGCGAGATTCCGAGGAGAGGCGCGATTATCTCGACAGGAAGCGGTCACGTGCTCGCGATAACGTGAGTACTTACTTCCTCGCACGAGAGTCCGTCGGAAAATTACGATTCTTGGTTGGATTGAACTTTGGAGAACCGCGGAAGACGTTTTCGAATCTGAAGCAGGGAATAGAGACTTTTAGGATAGGGTAAAGGCTAGTCACTGATTTACAGACATGGGCTGTGTTTCCGAGAATCGATCCAACCCGATTTAGCTGACATTTTGCAAATAGGTTCGTTTTGCATAAAGACAATGTTTGCGAGAAGGATTTATGACAACTCGAAAATTAAAACACAATAGTTTGCGAGTAGCGTTTGTGGCAGCGTATGCGTTACACCAAGTGGCAAACGTCTCACTGATTTCAAGGCGCTCCGTCAGGGATACATAATAAAAACATTTGTATGTATAATTATTGATGACTGTCAACTTAAGGTCTGTTTTTTATTCCTGTTAATATTGTTTATTCCTAATAATACACATATGTTAATTATTATCACTATCTTCTTTTATTTCACAAAACGGAAGGAGATAGCAAGTGGTTCACTCTATATCAGTTCAGTCAGTGCAGGAATAAAAACAGACCTTTAAAAATAGTGATGAAATAGACTGCGGATCTTTATGCAAAATAAAATGTTTAGAAACGCACATAATGAATTGCAACGTGAATAACAGAATGTCTTATTTTTTAAATATTGTAACTTGAACTATATTTTTCACATTTTATATATTTTAGCATTTATCAGCAATCTCAAAGATTTTAAAAATACTTGGAATTGTCATAAATGCATAAAATCCGTAGTGTGGTTGGTCAACTTGAGGTTGTCAGTAGTCTGGGTGATGTGACTATTATTTATTGCAGACTGAGATGGATGCCACTCGGAAATGTGGTGAGTAAAAAAAATGTTTTCTGTGTTTTTATAAACACATTGCAAGATGAACTCAAACATTATTTTTATGCCGAATGAATTTATTAGCGAAGTTTCAGTAAAATTGGGGTTGATCAGTTTTAGAATATTTCACCAAGGTATCGTTCAGTGTCTTTAACTATGCTATTCTCCTCGGGTCTATTTGACCCAGTCCTTCATTTCATATAATTAAATAACTGTTCCAATTCTAAAGAAAATACGAGCAAGTTAACTGTTAATATTTGTGTTTATTGTTCCTTGAAATTCTATGAAAATTTCATTGAACACATTTATGACGATGGATTACAAAAGGAGAACAGCAGGGTCAAGTCATAAATATGCAGTTGACCGCCCACAATAAGGATACCACCCGCAATTAGGGTAATTAGGTCAGTTACCCTATTTTAAAATTTTCTCGAACTCTGTCCAATATTCGTCTCCAATTTCAGCGTCAGTTGTTATAAAATCGGAGAACGAAACTCGCTCGATCAGCCTCCGATCTTCGGATCTCGCGTGTGACACACATTCCGCTCGCGAGGGGAACGAGGCGCCGATTATGCGCGTGCCCCCGCGGACGGCGCGAAAACTCGCCGGGAGGGGGTTGAAGCGGACGCGTGCAGAAGCAACAGTTTGATCGTTTGATCGCGACAAACGGCGTGCAACGCGCGCGAAAGGACGACGCCGCGTCGTGCCGCGCTGGGAGGGGAGCAGGTCCGAACGCGCGACGACCGTCGACCGATTCGAGTTTCGAGGCACCGCGACGTTGCGTTGGCGCGGCTCTCAGTGATCATCCTCGGGCTCGCGAGTGCACCGCGGTGCATCCCGGCTGCAGATCGTCGAGCGCGGTCGTGCTCACGTCACTCGCCCGTTCGCGAAATTATGCGCGCGCGTTGCTGCGTCTCTTAGCTCGACCGTGTCTATTCCGTTCGAAGGTAATTCACAAACGCCTACGTAACACGACGCGGATTTCGCGGTGCGCGTTGAAGCGAGCGACGCGAAAGCACGTGCGCGAGGGAAAAGATTGCGCCGATCTTCTTCCGGTTTTTCTTCGAACGTGCGTTGATGCTCGATCGATCGTCTCGAGGTTCGAAGTGGAATTCGCGATCGGTGGCGAAAGAAGGTGGAAGAAGGCGGAAGGGTCGATCGCGATTGCGAGGAGAATCGCGAGAAGGGAGACCGGCCAATTCGCGAGAGCGAGCACACGGAGCAAGGCCAGCGTGTGCCGAAAGCGTTAATAATAGCGGCGTTCACAAAGGGCTATTAATATTTATACAAATTGTGACTTAATCTGGCGACGTGGTTCACTGATGACGCTCGTCCCGGCCCCGTTTATATCGGAATTAATCTTTATTTGTGGCCGGGCGGATGTAAACACGAGCACCTTGGGCGGCGAATTTAGCTCCATGGGCCGACGCTGGGCGACGCCGGGCGACGCCGTCTGTCAAGTGCTGATCATCGACCAGCGTTTCGAGCTCTCGGACCGAGGAACTCGCATTCCTTCGAGTTAAATCGCTCCGGATGACGCTCAACGGATGCCCGTTCTTTCCTCTTTGAACCAGTTACGTTTCTCGCATTCTGGCCGAGCACCGGCGCGGCCCGGCGCGGCGCGGCGGTCGGAAGCGGATCCGCGCGAGGTCGAAGTTCGGGGAACCAATATCCACTGGGAGCAATCGTCCAAAGCTCCGAAGAATCCCTCGCGCTGCAATCAACCAGTCGGACGAATCGCGTTCCATCAGAGATAGTGATACGCACTTGAGGTCCAACTCGATTTATGTTATCGCTCGCTTTCTAAAGGATTGCGCAATGCGCAGCGTCTCTTAATATTTTTAACTTGGATCTTCGTGGGCCACGGGCACACAGCTGACCGGACAGCGAATCTAAGTGGGAAATTAAAAACTGAGTTAAAATTAAAGTTAATAACCTGAAATTACTGTTTTTTTATATATATATATATTTTACAATTTGAAATGTGAATAGATTGGAAGAGTGTGGAGTGTGGAAATCTTTAGTAAAATCTTCCATTTAAAGCAAATCTGTGAGAAGTTGAGTCTGATTAAGGAGCTGACTCTGATAACCGATTTTTTTTTCACCTAAATTTTCATTCGATTGAAATTGGCTACCAATTTATTCGAATAAATTTTTACTCGTTATTCTCGACTAACGTCAGTTTATTCGAAATTTTATTCGAATGCCCAACTCTGTGCAATACTAATTTTATAGGAATCCGTATGGATTCTACGCTCACTTTTATGGGAGCCGCCGTGAAAAGTGAACTCAGGCTCAACTAATAAAAGAACTGATTCGAGTGTTTACACTTCGGTTTTAACGATCTTCTTTCTCCAAGACGCTTATAGCGCGAGACTTTTAATTAAATCAAGTTGGAGACTAATATCTGTTTTATTCTATCGAATCACTGATCTTCTAGATTCAACCACTCCAGATCGCTAATATTATACTTGCTATCTGATAATAATAAATAGCTGTCTTCAGTGTTCTGCAGCGATCCACGCTTGGATAGCGTCAAGAACCAAACACGATTCACCAGAAAGAAAACGTGGACATAGTAGCCAATAACTAGACGTCATTGTCTGCTGATCGTTTGTATCCGAAGAGCGACGAGTTAGAAATAGGTTTAATAATTCAATCGATCTATTACAACCGGAGGGATCTAGAAACGAAAACACGCTCGGTATTCTTCGACGGAGACAAATAAGACCTACTTGTCTTTCGCGGCCCCACTTACTGCAGCTTCAATTCCCAGAGCGTTTAGAACACCCACGAAATTGGACAATTATCGCGGGGATCTAATTCAAACGAAGCATCGAATTATTCAAGGAACGACGATGCTCGGTGCTTCGTTATCGCACGCCTTTACGATCGCCTCTATAGCGAGCGATCGCGCGATCGATCTTGGCGCAAATAATAACGCACTATCGCGTGACGAGATCGTGTTCTCCTCGTGTTAGTCGTCGTCCATAAATCATAACCGCGAATCGTTCCGGGATTCAACAGGTCTTGAAAATCCGCGATCGTTCCTATCGCGATTGTTTTGAGGATCGACGACTTCGTCATAAAAATGTCGAGTTCGCGGTCGGTCCGCTCCGAGTATTTTTAAATTCCGCTCGGGGATGTCGCGATATACGAGCCACCGGTGCTCGCCTCTTTGGCCGCCACTATAAAGTTTTTTTCCTACGTGCCTCGGCGGATCGCGAAATGGGCTAATGGGCCGCGACACCTAAACGTCCCGCGACAGCTACGCTTTTAGTTCCGTCGCGAAACGCCGGAGACACGCTTCGAGTCGACGAGGAATCGCGAATCGCTCCGGCCGGGGCCGTGCGGCCTCGCGGTTGCGACACGCGAAATCAAAACTGCCGCCGCCCGAGAAACTCCGCGCGAGTTGCGTATCGGCTTCGCGAACAGCCGCGAGAATTGTTTTTCCGTCGGCCTTCGCGACGCGGTTTCGAGCTGAAATTCGAAACGCCACGAGGAAAAATCGAGGAACGAGATTATGTATCTGTTTGCTCGTCGATTCGATAATCCGTTTTATACGACCAATACGGTTGTAAACGCGTTCGCCACGATTAAAAATCGGAGGCGAGGAAAACAACATCAAGCTTAATCCGTACAAGACGTTCGGTGTAGTGGTGTTATACTCCGGACGGAAACACGGAAAGGAAAAACGCGAGTTCTTGGGTTTTCCGCGGTCAGAGAGGTTTTCGCCTCCCCGATATCGTCACGAGTGGCCATAAAAGGGGACGCGTCTTTATCTTGATCTCCCCCAGGCGGGATTAATGTGATCTCGCGCGGGCAATGTTTGCTGCGCTCGTACGCTGGAAGGAATTGCGACTGATAGATAGAGGAAACTTCGTCGGAAAAATCCTCGCGAAGCTTTACGCAGGGAAAATGGGATCAAGGTTGAATGTAGATTCGGTTTAATGCGCAGGAAAATCTTTATTCGGGAAGATGATCCGTGGTTTCTTGCGGTTTGTAGGGTTTTGATTGGGTGACTGAGGTTGCGGGTTAATAAGGAGCATTTCGCGACGACAGGCCATCGAACCTGAGTCGAACCTCGCGAAAACTCGCGGGAAGGGGAGCAAGCAGGGTATTTTCGTTTCGACCAGCCGGAAGAAAACGCTCTCCGTCGTCCCTCTCTACTCTCCGCTTCTTCTCCCACCTCTTATTTTGTTTGTCTCCTTTTCGTTTTGGTCTCCCGTTATACATATACGGTGGGGCGGAAATCGCAGTACAATTGGAGTGTGATTTTGCTTGAAAAGATAAGAATTTAATGCAAATGCTGCATCTTGGAATCTCCAAATGTGCAATTTTAACTCTTCAGATATTCAACTTGAAATCTTTGATATTCTAATTTCTATTTTTCGAATCTTTACAATTTTTTAAAACTTCTATTTTAGTAATTTAGTAGTTCTTCAGTAATTCTTGTCAGATTACAATATTTCCAATTTAAAGCCTTCGTATTTTCAACTTTAATTTTTGAAATTTCAAATCTTAAAATCTCCACGTTTAAATCATTCAAATTTTTAATCTACTATCTTACAAATTTTCAGATATCCAATTTTAATTTATGTATGTTCAATAGATGTATAATATAAGTGCATATAAATCCACAAATAAATATTGGAAATCTATCTATTCGTATATTGCATTGCGATTGGCTAAAGAAGGACAGATTTTATTTTAAAGATTCCATCTGCAATAAAAAAAATTAAATCATTTTTGTAAACAGTACACATTGATTAGCAAAATACTGTAATTCAAGTTTCGATTCTTTATGTTCATAAAAATTTGATTGTGCATAAAAATCCACAGTCTACTACTCATCACATATTCGAACGAGAAAATATTATGTTACATCTGTTTCATATTTTTTACGTAAAATTACTGTCTGCTCTGTTGTGCTACGATTTCTCTCCCATCCTGTATGAATATCCCATACAAATTTCAAGATTTGCTTTCAGAAGAAAATTTTGCATCACATTTTCACATAATAGATTCCCTAATCCCTAATAGAACCAACGTGTAATAGATTTGTATTTCCCAACGAAGTGACAACAACACTTTCGAACCTGAAAGAAAGAGGTCCGCAACTTTTCAAACGAAAGACGCTCGGCCATCCATTTATCAGCTCGGCTGCCCCCATCGTCTTCCTCAGCCTGCGTTGCTTCATCTATTTTTTTCCACACCTCGAATTTTCGCTCCCCGCCTTGACGGTCCAGTTTCCCGTTTCATCTCATCTTCCGTCGCGCGATTGAGTAACAGGCTCGTTCGGCCAAACATCGAACCCCGTCGATATGGCGTGCGCGCGCGCACGCGGTCAGCTTTTCTCTCGTTACGCGGTTTTGTAAGTTTTATCTACGTGTCTCACAGATAATTCGTAACCGCCGCGCCTCGGCAACGAGTCTCAGTGCGTCGCGATACACTCGAACCGTCGTCGTCTCGCGCTCGACGATTTCTTATCGTTTCTCCGCGCGTCTGAGAGTTCCGATTCCTGCACGAATTACATATTTCGAGCATCGTTCGACTCGGCTGGAACCTCGGGGCCGAAGAATTCTCTGGTTCTCTGTGTCGCGGTGTTTGTTTGAAGTTGTGACCCATTGTCATCGCGAACGTCGCCGCCTATAATAGCCGGGGGGGGGGAGGGGGCGCGATCAAGAGAGGAGGCGTGGATCGAGGTGTCGCAAAAATTCTTGGAATAAAACGCGGCTATCGCGGTGGGTTCGTCGAACTCCGGGGCAGACCTGAGTTGACTCCGAACGGTGCACGTGGTTTCTCGAGGACTCGAGATCCTCGTCGAAGGGTTTTCGATTTCGGTGTTCGTCATTGGAAACAGCGAGACGGTTCTCTCCGATCTCTCAGTGCGACGTAAAACTCCTGAGGTAAACGTCTACAAGTCTAAACGATTTAAATTAGCGCGGAATTTCGTTGAATTACGTGTTGCGGTTTTGAACCGAGGATCGATTGAAAATAGATCTCTGTAACGTTAGAATCGCTGTACGCGGTCTACGCAAATCGAGCGAGTCTGCCAGTCGACGCGTTGACAACCTAATATTAATTTAACCGCGTGGACTTTGTAAATATTCCGAGTTTTATTCATTCGAGATAAAAGAAATTGCTGTATTCCGGGGAACTTGTTAACCGTTTATCGACCGGTCTGTGAATCGGGTCGAGAACGTTTGATTACTAATTTCTCGTCAACGATAGATAGTAGATTTTAAATCTTCGCGATAAGAGATTGAAATCGCGTAATTCTGCATTGGTAAGAACGTTTGATAAAGTGCGAAAGAAAAATTCCACTTACATTTCCATTGCCAATATTCTTAAATATCGATGTCTAATTTTTTTTTGAGAAACTTCCGGAAACGGAAACTGACCACCAGCCAGTATTCCACGCTTCGGCTACCTATAGATATTCATCGTTTCGCATATTGTGCAATGGATCCCTGTTAAACACACCGCCCGACCCACTGAACCTTCCCTTTGACGGGACACTCCCGGTGGAAGGGTCGATTACGACGCAGTTCCGCGTGAAAACGACGTTCCGTCGCGTCGCGTCGCGACGAATTATTCATTAAGCTGAAACTCAATGCGCGTCAATGGTCTTGGACACGTGACGACCGCGAAACCGAACTCTGACATGTTGCTGACTGTGTTCAACCAAGTCGTCGTTGAGCCACTGGGTAATCCGTTAATTAATATTAAGTAATCGATTGCGTTTCTCGTTCGTCCACACGCGACGCGATCTCTTTCAGGGATTCTTTTCATTCCCCACGGTGACACGGTGTATCCTTAATGATTATTCCAATGACTTGCGTAACGTCCACGAGTTGACGATCGGTAAATCAATTTTACTGCTTTATTTCCCAGTCGGCGAAAAACTCGGCCTGCCCGGTCAGAAATTTGCAAGTTTTTTTGCGACCGTATTTCGAGAACTCTCGGTGAAAGTAGAATTGATTCAAGTTTAAGTTCTTAAATATTATAGTACAGTAGAGGAAAGTGGACAGAGTCGGACTAAAAGTCTATCTTCATAAAATTTGTGTGAAAAATTAGAATGAGAAGCATATTAAAAGATACACACTTCGTTTCATATTTAATAACTCATTTTCCAATTAGCATTTGTTTCCAATAATATTAAAAATATTTGCACGAGTTTAAGGAATAATTTCAGTAACAATCTTAGCAAAAAGTTAATCAATTTCCAAGATATTAACAACACTTTTTCCTGTGATGAAAACTAGTCAGAAGTGGTTCTGTGAAATTATCAGTATTACATTTTTTTCTATCTATTTATGTCGTTGTAGCTTCCACTTTTAATTGCTTTTCAGTTTTTATAATTTTCATTGTTTAAATGCAACTACCCTTTTGGGAGTTTAAATAAATTCAACATACTCTTTGTGAATAGATTTGTGAGTTACTGTATTTTCAAGTTGATAAAGATTTGGAGAACACGCTGGCCATTTTCTAAATAAATAGAATGGAAATGGATGCAAATCAATCTATTGCTGACTGGCAGACTAAAACGAATAAAAATCACTAATTTGCAAGAAATGTAAAACGAAGCAACAACAGTATTGAATAATAATTCACTAAAAAAGAAAAAATGGTGTGTAGTACAATGTCCACAATCGACTGCGATTACATTTGGCAGGATGTTCTTTTTGGATCGCAATAATTTCAAATTATCAAGTGTGTTAAAACACGAAACAACCTGAAATGATCGGTTTTTTGTTCTCATTCAAGTTCTCATCAAGTTTGTTGAATTAAGCTTGTACAAATATCTTTGTTATTATTGGAAACAAATGCGAATTTGCTATTGGGTAATCAATTATAAATGAGCCATTTAATACAGAACTGGTGTAAGACAAAAAGTTGAATAATGAATCAACATTCACCAGGTGAATTATTCACCTTAATAGATGCGAATTCAAAAATCTGTGAAGTGAGTCAATATTACAAAATGATACATCTTTTTTTTACATAAGCAATATAAGCTACTGTAAAGTTTTACCTCAACATAATAAATACTGTGTTAAAAAAAAAACGAAGATACATCATGAATTTATTCAACATTTTCGTATTGAAATATTTTGTGGACGATTCTAACTTGTTCAATTATATATCTAATAAAACTAATTATATATCTAAATAATTCTAATAATTCTGATATCGGTGAATAATCAGTAAACTAAGCGATTACCAAAAATAAATCAAAGGTGCGACTTCAGTCACTTTCCCCGACGCGTTATCTAGGAATCTCCGGTTTCTCGCGCGAAAGAGATAACGCCTTGGCGCGGAGACAGGTGTCTCTAATTCGCGGCCGACTGAAATTGACAGCGCGTCGACTTCGCGCTCAGCTCGCTCGCGTCGTCGATGACGCGAGGATCCCTCGTCGACCTATCCGAAGGCGAGCACGTGAGATCGCGATTTGCAAATCGAGTGGCTGAATGACGAGCGCGCGCAACGCACACGCTCGACGGTTCGAGCGAGTGCAGGGAGCGTTGCCAGTGCTCGTGCAACGTTTCGCGGTGGCAGTGCCAGTGCGAGTGGCGATCGCGCACCTCGGAACTTTTTGCCGGAAGGTACGCCGAAAGCTCGCGCGTGTCTCCAATCCAGTTTGGCGTCTGTCCCGACCCCGTTGTGTCTTCCGCTTCCGGTCCCGCGGCGGGAGGCGAGCGGCGAGTGATCGCCGAACCGCTCGCAAACTGTTTACAAGTGTCTGAAACTTCGTCGAGGACCGCGGTTTTTCGCGCGGCAAGGAAGCAGGGGAACGTCGAGGGGAAAAGCGAGCTGGCTGCGACCGGAGGACCGCCTCGATTTTCCCGCTCTGGTAAACTATCGAATTTCTCGCAGCGGCGCGCGCGTGCAACGATCCCGAACCGGTTTCCAGCTGATAGGCGACGCGGTTGACACTGTAGCGCACGGTTCCGCGCAGTTGCAGTTTCGCAGGATGAAGTTTTCCTTTCCGCGACGGGGAGAACACGCTCGATCCGCGCTGGATCGCGCGATCGATCAATTGTGCCTCTCCTCGCCGAGGGTAGCCCTCATAACGCGGCCTGTGTTCATCCTCGCTCTCGTTCGTTACATAACCGACGCTCGCCGTCGATTCGGAGCAGCCGCATCGAACAGGGACGATTTCTTTTTGCATTTCTTCTGCTGGATCGCGATGCGAGATTCGCGTCCGTCGCGATAATTCCCGCGTCTGCTCGAGGTCGCCACGGTTTCCGGCTTTCGCCGTCATTTTCACGCGATTCTTCTCTCTCTGCAATTATCTCCTTCTGCTCGTTTCTTTCCTTCGCGATAACTCCAGGGAAAAATACGAAGCAGTAACACTTGATTCCACACCGAATTTTCTCTCCCCCGCGAAGGAAAATCTTGTCATCCGCGTCTATAGGCAATCTCTGCGTTTGACGACGCTTAAATACCAATCAATCGCTATATACGCTCGTTCGATGCATTTCGCTTTATGTAAGTGCCAATATCGGTCTGTTCGTGTGGCGTGGCGTGCGTACATCGAGAATACCATTGAAACGCGATAATTCGACGGTGAGAATTGTCGGAGCCTCATTTGAATTACTAAACTCGACTATCGTGCCTCGGTAAAAGTTAATTTATTCCCTTTTTCTTTATTACAACTCGCTGCTTCTTTCTTGTAATAGTAATCGCGCGTACAACTATATTGCCGACTGTGTTGCCGCTGCTTTTCGATTCGCTTCTTTCCTATCTGAAGAAGATTTCTCATTCGCACACTTGTATCAATCATTGCCACCAGGTTCCAATATCGCGACACTCGTCTACTTATCAAAGATAATTTCCTATCTTCTTTAATTCAGCCGCGAGTTCGTGTCATCGTGCGGGTTAAAATGATCTCCTTAGTGTCATATTTTTTGGCGATCGTATCGCGCGGTGATAGCGACTGTATCGCATAGAGGTTTAAACGCTCTAATACATTGACCCGATGCTCGATAACAGCAGTGGCCTGATGCAGTGGTTTTCAAACTATTTACTCTCGAATTATTCCACGCGGATACGAAAAGCACGCCGCGCTCATTATCATAAGCGTATTACCGATTTCATTAATTGCAGGTTTGGAAGAAATGTGTTGAATAGCCAATTCGATGCCTGACAAATAAAGACACGCGAGGTTCGCGTATCGATCGCTTAGCTTCCGCGGTTATCTAAATACAATCGAAGCGCAACCTTGAATGGCCCAAAGCGCAAGTGACAATCCCCTCGTTAATTACGCGCGGAGGAACCTTGACCCTCCCTTCAGGGAAATAAATTTACGAAATATTCTCTCGGGCTCTTAATTATTCGTACTCGTGCGTCGTTTTTATTGCAATAAATGAAGATACAAAGACGCAGTTTCCTCTAATAAGCACGGCTGTTTCTAATCTTATCCTTTACAGAGATACATAACGCAAACATTAATTAATTAATAACTAAACAGACAGAGGATTTTATGCATTCATGGTAGTGCTAAGTATCCAAAAAATCTATGAGACTGTTAAACATATTGTTTTTCAACTTCCAATTCTTAATTCGTGCTTGTACAAATTTTATTTTGCTATTTATTTATTTATTTATTTATTTTATGGAAAACAATTCCCATTAGTGTACAAAGTAAAAAGACGTATAAAGGATACATAGAGGACTTAAAAGTTAAAGCTACGAAGGAAAATGTACGCTACTTAATAGCAAGAAAATTAAAACGAATTATTGCTTCGTCGAAAGAAATTAGGTAAAAATCGTATCTTATCTGTGGCAGACCAAATATTTTCAGCGCTCAATCGAGTGTCTATCAGCCGTCAAAACTGGGACCTCGATGGCTTTTTCCAAAGGGTTAACTCTAGTCCTCGTCAGTCCTCTTGAAATCTGCATCGCACCCTCCCACGAGGTCGCGCGTCGCAGCAGATCGTTTCGAAAGCGACCTCCCCGATCTCGGTCCAAGGCCTCGGCGAGTCCGTTATTTTCGCGCGGTACTCGGAAGTGCATGGAGTTTCCCGAGGCGGGGGTGGAGGTCAGATTCGCGGCATCGACCGGGGTCAGGTTTTCTCCTCGATTCACGAAGAGTCGCTCGCGTGTTATGTTTGGTCGGAGCGGGCGGATTCGGTGCCAACCAGGCGACGACGTAACAGGGGCCACGCGAGCCCTTTTTTTCGCCGCGCGGCGCGGCGCGGCGGTCCGCGAACGAGGCAAAGGCCGCGAAAGAGAACGCGAATCGCGAGGACGAGTCGTGCCAAAATCGTCGCCAGAGAAGCCTCTCGGGTCCCAACGCCTCGGCGTGACGCGGCGCGGCGCGGAGCGTGGGCGGAAAATTTTGCCGCGGGGGGACGACGGTTGACGGATAGGAGGCGGATTCGCGAAAAGGGGGGACGACGCGGTTGATGGCACGGACTCTGCCGAGAGGGGACCGCCGCTCCCCACGTGCTCGATTGCACAAGCTGCTGCCTGCCGCCGCTCGGCCGTCACTCTATTTTTAACAATACCGGCCGCATATTTAACTTGCACCTAACTCAACCTAATCTCCGGCTGTCTTTCTCCCGCTCGTGCGTTTGTCTCGCTCCGACGCTGCGAGCGCGGCCGCGCGTTTCCTTCGTCTCACAATTTCAAGTACAGGCCGCGGCGAGCTCGCTGAAGCCTCTTGAGCGCGAGCTCGCAACGCCGATACACATTTCTCGGGTCAATTAACGCATTAACGACCCGCGTTTAGCTCGGCGAAAATAGGGCGGCGATTTCGCGAAATCGCGATGGACTTGTAGCGAACGACTCTCTATCGTCGCGTCGATCCGTTGCCAGTTTGTTGCTTCGAGACTTTGTTGCGCTGCAACTGCTTCGTCGCGTCGTCCGCGGCCAATTTTCTAGTTGCCGTTCGCGGAACAGGTGACAAAGCGTCGTGGATCGCTTCTTGGCGTAACTCGGTTCGCAACACCGATCGGAGATCAGGATCTTCTAGGGCAGAGTAAGCGCTGTCAAACAGCGATACACGAAACGAAGATTCAAAGCAGAACTGTCGCGAGTAGAAAGCTTCGACTCCCTTCCTCTTCTGTCACAGCCGGGGAAGCCACTAAATTCATCGTCGCGCTTGTGTACTTTGCACGAACGGATTATAATGCATCGTGTGGGGTGACTAAGTGGCGCGAGAGGGACCACACTCGTGGACAGCGTCGATCTAGAGCAGCGTCGAAGATGTCCAATTGAAAGCGGTCGAGTAGTTGACGCGGGCATTAATAATTTTGTAGGAAAAGGTGGCGCGACGCTGGCGTCGGGCCAGAAGATGAATAGATAACTAGACGGGACGGACAGCGTAGCGGCGTAGCGTGTTCATTGATTCGGAGCAATACTCCTTAAGACTTAAGGGATCGCGCTCTTGACAAACGGCGTCAAGCGACGCGGAGACAAAGCAGACAAAAGTCACGATCAAAGATTGCGATGGGTTAATAACCTTTGATACGATATAAAGTGCGGTAACATCGTCGGTAATCTTGATTCAAGGTCCCCCGTTCGCTCTCGATTCTCCACGTTCAATCGAACCGGCTAAGAAGAATCGTTTTCTCTGAGTTCGGCGCGAGACAATCGAGAGGCAGTTCCGATTCCTCGCGGGTGATGCATGCGAGATGCAATTTGCATGAAAAAGCGCGCGCGTTGTTTGCGACCGCGTAGATAAATCTTATGTAACTGTTGCGTACTGTTCGAAGCTTTTATCAACCATCGCGTCGTAGCGCAATTTCTGTATTCCATTCTTCATTTCGCCCGGCGAACTCGTCGCGATTTAACACCGTGAGCCGCGGGTCGAAGGGACTAAAAATAACCTCGACCCTGAATATATACTCGCAGTCACCGTTTCGCGAATTCGCGAATCCCTCGGTGATCGAACTATTATTCCAGTTATACTAACTCGTTGTATTCAACTGCGCACATAAATTAATGTTTACTGTTTACATCGCAAGCGCAATTTTTAAAGGCTTAAAGAATTAATTGAGAGTTTCGTAGAGGAAATGAATCGAGGAGTTGGCGAAGTAAATTTGTTTCACAGCAGCGCGGAAGCGGGAGATATCGCCGGTAGACAGGGAGGAAGCGCTCCAACGCGGGGATGAATCAGAAGACTCGCGTCACGGCGTTCTTATCGCTTCGTTATCGGTGAAATAATACTTATTTGCTCGCATGCACGCGCGCACGGAAGAGTTTCAGAGTTTCAGGCCGGGTTCCCGTGGTCGGTCGGGCGCGTCGCGTCGCGTCGCGTCGTCGAGATTCCCGCGCGTGATTTCCACGCGAGCACGTTGCCCGCCGCGAGCGTTTGGGGTCCCGCTGGTCAATTTGCGACAATTACCGCGCCGTTGCGACTGGTTAAAGTCAGTTAATGCTTGGGACGAGACCGTACCAGAAACCGAGCGGGTATTCTGCGACGAAACCCGGCCGCGTCCATCAGAGTTGGGCAAAATGCAATCTGATTACAAATAAAAAATCATGATTGAATTGTAATTACTAATTCAATTACGCATTAGCTTCTATAATCGTTAATCTTTATTCACTACACAGTCAAATTGTGGTCAGTAACGATTAACGATTACAGAAGAACACTCGTAATTGCATAAATAATTACACTTTAATCACAATTTATGGTTCGTAATCATAGACAGCGGACCTTTATGCGAAATAACATTTTTACAAGCACGAATAAAGAATTGGAATTTGAAAAACAGTATGTTTAAGGTTCTAAACATTCTAACTTGAATAACATTGTTGGTATTTTGTATATTTTGGCATATAATAACAGTCTCGTAGATTTTTTACATTACATAAAATCCGCTGTTCAGTAATCAGATTACATTTCGCCCAACTCCGGCGTTCATCTTCGCTCCTCGCGATTTTCCTCCTGCCGCGCCGGTGGATAATCAATGACTCAACATTGCTACGTAGACGCGATTGTTTTCGTTCCATTACGAAGATCCTCCTGGAAAGCGAAAGGAGAGATCCACGATCCCTCGTTCGATCGGCCCGAGCGGAATGCGCTGCGCGTGGTGGTAGCCTTCACCTTCGCGATAACCCGAGGCGAAACGTCGAAGAAACGTACGTGACTATTTAACATCCCTTTGGCTGCCGTGTTTCTTCACGGAGCTCGGCTTTGTTGGTGTAATATTTACTTACGCGTGTGCGAGGTGGTCGCTCGAAATTGTCGGCTAGTTAGCGTAATTGAAGGTAATAGTTTCTGGTGAGTCATGCCGCGTCGAGTCTACCAACAACCAACCCACTATTGTTGAGTACAGAAAAGAAAGTAAACTAAAAGTCGTAAGTAGAAACGAGCTGAACGCTCGGACGATGTTAGAAAAGCGGAGCAGAGTGCGAGGAGTGCGAATTAGAATCGAACGTAACCCGCCGGTCAGATTTCAAGGTCCTACGAGAGCTCACGGGACTCGTGACATTCGGAGCGGCGCGAAGTGCCAAGACCTTCTACTTTTTTTACGAGCGGCGCGGCGCGGCGCACGCTGCTTTCGATCGACGCGACGGTAGGACCGCGTCACCACGCTTCTCTCGGCTCGCACAGCGATCGAGCGTAATCGTTACGTAAGACGAGGGAACTCGCTCGCTCTGAAAGCCGTGGCCGTGCGCTTCACCGCCTCGTATGAGGGTCAGGACCCGAGCGCGAGCGATGGGAGGGCAATCGGCGCGCTCGTTCGAACGTCGAACTAGGCCGTCGCGTCGGAGAGTCGGAGATGCTCGTTTGGCCCTCGGTTGATTCTCTCGTCGAGTATCGCGAACGACAGCCTCGGCCCGAAACTGTTCGCGCGCGGTCGTCACTCTTCCGCGAGAAAAACTTCTGGAACACGAGCTGATTAATAGAAAAGAGGTCATCGTGTATTGGTTCTGCCGATCTTCTTCTACGTAGAGTCGCTTAGGAGATACGAAGAATTTATGTTTATCAGCTGATAACACCTCATAAGCCTGTGAACCAGTACATTAAAGCTGTCAAGGCCACGCAACAGCAACTAGATGATACATTTTTTTATATAAACACTTACAAATTTTCAGAATTAATATTGAAGATTTAAGAGTTTTTTTTAAAGATATGAAATTACGGAGTTAAAGATTTATAGTTGGAAATTTTAAGAATTGAAATTAGAGACTTTAAAGACTTCTAGTGAAATGTTTAAAGCATTGAAATTGAAAATTTCTTTTTTTGCAGAAACATTGAAGATTTGTGGGTTTAATAGTCAGAGATCTGAAAAGTTAAAGATAGAAATTTAGAAGAGAAAAAAAGATAGAAAAATTGGAAGAAATAAAATTGAAAATTTAAAAATTTCAGGTTGGAAACTGGAGATTTTAGAGGTTGAGTTGAAAATTTTTTTTAATTGAAGTCATAGATTTGGAGATTTTTAAATTAGGAATTTGAAGATCTCAGTTCGGAGATTTAGCAATTGGAAAATGTATATTTCAAGACTTTTAGAGTAAAAGTTGAATATTTGAAAATTTCCAATCGCAAATTTAGATATTTTTAGATTAAATATTGAAGATTTAAGTGCTCGAGTTGAAAATTGAAAGAATTGTAATTGAAGATTTGAGGGTTTGAATTAGAAATGTAAGAAATCGAAGTTGGAAATTTGAGGATTTTTAAGTTGGAAAGAAGGTTTTAAATTGGAAATTCAATCATTTGAAAATGTAGATTTCGAGATTTTTAGAGTGAAAATGGGAATATTTAAAAACATTAAGACGCAGAGTTAAATATTTTTAGTTTAAAAGCTAGAAACTAGAACATTTAAAAAGTTGCAGTTGTAAATTCGAGATTTCGAATGAAAAATTTAAAACTCGAAGTAGGATATTCGTATATTTGAAATTTCATAAATAATATAAGTAATTCGATAACAATTACAGCACATCGATCTGTTTAACGACTCACCCGATTTGCTGCGCAATACACTCAGATTGTTGTTAAAGGAGTGACCCGTCATTTTTTGTCTTCTTTTATTTATGTTTATTTTCTTTTTTCTTTGTATATTTATTACCTTAATATTTTGGATGATCTATTGTACCAAAGGGTTTTTACCCGTTCAATAAAGTATTATTATTATTATTATTATTATAAAATCACAATAGGCATAATATCTATCACAAACATAATCAGCAATTCGTGGGCGTAGATCATTCTTCAAAATTGATTTTCCTAAGAAAACCTCTCCTATTCGATTGCACTGCGATTCTCATCAGTCTCGCCCTGTTCTCAGTTCCCTTCGAAATGCAGAGCATTGACATCGATACAAAGTCGTAGGCCAATCGCGACCGATTCGCACTTCGAATCGTCCTCGAAATCGATCGAAGCACCAGTTACCCCGTCGCCTGCCCCCAGTTCGCTTGCACCAGGTAGGCTTTCTGATTTCAGCGGCGTGGAGCGCGAGGATGAGGTGTACAGCGCGCGTCAGCTCGCAGCCCGTGACACCGAGGAGGAGAGCGTTGTGAAGACGGAGGAGAAGCTGGTCGCGAGCTCCGTCGAGCTCGTTCAGCCCGTTCAACCTGCGGAGGTTCGCCTCCAGGTGCAGGTGAGCCAGGAAGCGGAGAAGGTCGCCGTCGACTCGAACGACAACGAGTATCCGCGCGCGATCGCCGCGACGCAGAAATCCTTCTCGGGCTCGTTCGACCGAGCGAAACCGTTGGCGGTGACGACGTCGACGTTCCGCGCGGCGGCGCCGAAGCCGAGGAAGGAGCCGGAGCTTCAGGACGGCTCGCGGAAGGATAACACCTTCCCGAGACCGGTCCACGCAGCAGAGAAATCGTTTGTCGGCGTGCAAGCGCTGAAGGAGTCGCTCGAGGAGTCGGTGAAGGAGAACGAGGAACCGAAACGGAAGAGCCGCCCTCCCTTCATCTTCCAGGTAAGTTCCTCCATCATCGCTCGTACGACGACAGTTGTTCACGTCGCGGATGTCGCGTGTTTCAGGGGAAAGTCGCCGTGGACTACGACCCGGAGGCGATCCGTCGAGGCAGGCCGCAGGCCGTCACCAGACACCTGTTCGCTCCGATCGCTCCGCAACAACAGCAACAATCGCAACAACAGGAACAAATCGCTTGCAGACCTCCGCCGCAAACTGCCACTGCGAGCATCTTCGCGCCTCGTACCGAGGACATGAACAAGGGCTTCTTGACTTTCAGCGAGGATCATCCAGGCCTTACCAGTGGGTGTCTCTTCAAATCCGACTTTCTCCTTAACTTTCCGAAAACCATTCTCTGCCAGCCGTTTCGCCGTTATTCTGTAGGATCTCTTGTAGCGCGTCTCGAAACATGAAAGTCGCTCTAGACAAAGGATGAAATCGATAACTGATTACACAATGACTTAAGTCGAAGTCATCTGCGGCATCCAGTCAGGGACACTGAATCCTCTAGCGTTTTTTCTGGAGAGAGGTTCTCGTGCATTATATTACGCGTACAAATCTTTAAACGGAAATCTTACAAATCTATGAATCTTCAATTTTCGTTTCATAAAGTGTTCAACTTTAAACCTTCAGAACTTCAATTCTAACTCTTACAATCTTCAAATCGGTCAAAGATCACAATAGACTGTAGTACAATAGAATCTTAATTATTCCCAATCGTTATCAGCCAGAGTTTCAATTATATTGAATAGATTATATTGCACGTAAAAATCTCTAATTAATCTACAATTTTAACTTCGTAAGTGTTCAACTTTGAACCTTCAGAGCTCGTTTTTAAATCTTTAAATCTTCAAATCGGTAAAAGATCACAACAGACAATAGTACAATAAAACGTTAATTATTCCCAACTTTTATCAGCCAGAGTTTCAATCATTAAATGGATTAGGCAAAGGAGTACAATAGAACATTGCCTAAAACTCGAACCATGCTTGAATAATAGTGCACATAGGCTAAAATGCCATGTCAGGAAAATTGTTTTCAAAGTTTTCATTGCAGGATTACTGAAGAAAAGTAATGCAATTAGATTTAGACATGATAATTGAATGTAATTATAGTATTTTCCCTTAAATAATATCGTAATGAAAACTTTTAAATCAATTCTCTTGAAATGATATTTTTGTTTATGTGCTCTTTTTTAATTATTATTAATTATTAATATTTTACATTGAAAATATTAAGTCGGATAGATGGAGATTCTACGGTAGAAAATATCTTCGAAGTAACGTCTACAGTTATAGTAATTTTAACAATTTCTCAGCAGCAACCAAGTTATATTCGAACTTGCTTACGAAAATTAATTTTCTCGAACACGAATTCGAATTTCGAACATAAAAGAATTATCCTGCATACAGGATAAAATCAGAATAAAAGTAGATTTTTTTCTATACAACTCTATAATTTTCCCTGAGTCTAAAACTTTCCTCTGTCGCGCAATTCGCTGCCAGAGCAAACAGATGGTGTAATACGTAACCGGCTGATAACGAGGACAAAAGAGGGAAGGGGAGAAAGCATTGGGAGCAGGAGAATTGGCCGTCTCCGAGAGTATTATCGGACGAGTAGTAAAATCGATGATTTGGTTACAGTGCTGAAGGACGAACCGGAGGATCTGACGCACCTGGCGCCCACACCTGGCGACGTTTGCGTGCCCCTCGAAGACACGTCGTTCCTCCCCGACATGCTCGACGAATTCATCCTCGGCAACGACAATTACTGTCCCCTGCTGAGTCCGGGCGGCGCCCTCGCGCCCGAACTGCGATCCACCGATTTCGGGGATCCCCTGAAGGACGCTGACCTCGGCGACGCGTCGAGGAACAAAGGGCTGGGTGAATCTCTGGCAGACAGCGATCCCTTCATGTACGGCGACTCGCCGAGCAGTCCTTGCAGCATAGACCCCAACTCCGTTTCTCCCTCCCTCTCGAAATATCGACAAGTGAGTGGCTCGCGAGCGGAAGATAATCTTGCAGGTGTTTCGATGACGAATGGATAATTGGAAGTTTCGATTGCAGAGCCCGGAACGAAGCATAGACTCCCTAGGCAGTCCGACTGGTGGCAGCGGGGCGGAGGGACTATCCGAAGACGAGATGTTGATGTTGGGTCTCAGCGATAGTATAGCAGACGACGAATTAGCGTTAAGAGCTCCGTATATTCCTATGTCGGATCAGGACGAGGCGTTGGATTTATTCATAAGCGACGACATGGTTATGTGGAGTCCGCCGCAGACGATAGACAAAAACTGTCCGAAATGGTGAGAGAAGTTCCACCTTCGGATTGTTGCAGCAATCTGAAATTCTGTTAATCTCTATGGTTCGCAGGATGATAGACGAAAAGGAGCAACGGACAACCGACTCGAGTTTAGCGCAGCTTTTGAAGACCGACCAGGCCGTCTCTAGAAAATACAACGATCACGGAGGGGGTCTGGTTAATCCCGTTCAAGTTCTCGGACAAATACCTAGGAAAAGTGAGTATCGCTTCGCGCGGCTTTCACCCTCGGACTCAACTTTTCCAATTCAATTCGGAATTCCCGAGTGCAAAGTGTAGGGTGTCCCAATGGAAAGTTCGTGCATGTAACTAAAATTCAGTTTGAATCGCTTTATTGATACACAGAACTTTTTTTATTTCAATGTTGAAGCTTTTAGGAGGAAACTGTGTTGTGTAGAAACAGATTTCTTGACGAGTTGCAAACATTGCAGCTAAGCTTCTTCACCGAAACTGTTTCAGTGTTGTCATCCCTGAAGAACTTAACTACAATGCTTGTGAAACGTCGGAAAATCTGTTCCTATGGGACACGGCTTAATCCTAAAATTCTTTATGATCCAAGACCGTGAAAGTCTCAAATCTCTGATTTTCTTTTTTTTTTTTTTTTAGTATAGTATCGTTAAATGAAGGTGCAAGTTTTGCTTGAAATTTTACTGCATTCGTACCGTTAAAATGCATCGAATAATTGTATTCCAGTATAGATTAGATGCACCAATAAATGAACACGTTACCAATGAATAAACGTTATACACAAAAACAAATAAAATAAATGATTTAACAGCATATGACGCGAAAATAGTTTAAATATGAAATACAGAATTAAAAAAATTCAATATATTTAGTCATGTACTCATTTCAATAACTTACTGTATTTATTTTGTGTAGAATGTTCACTGGTACGTGTTTATTTATTGCTGCATCTACGTTAATAGAAATAAAAGCCGATTAATCGAGGTTTTACTGCATTAAGCGGGGAATCTGGTGTAATCTGCGCCATTTGGAAATACCGAATTATTTTTGCATAAAAAAATAGTTTTTACTTCTTTAAGCATGTAATATTAATTATAGCCTTAAAGTTTAAATGGTGAAAAATGGACCTGGATTTCAGCCGATTACACCAGATTCCCACTTTGAGTCTTTTCTCCGAGGGTTAATAAAAGCGGCAATCCAACAATCAACAGTGCATTCTATCGATTCTTTTCTCCCAGATACAACCTTCGACTCGAATCCCTGGGCTTCCAAGCTGGACAGGCCGACAAAGCGTATCCACACTGCCTCGATAGACACGGGGACGGACAATAAGCGCATCCGATGCGACAAGTCCACGAAACGCAGCAATCCTCTGGTGCTGGAGGAGCATCTGATCGGCGCGGTTTCCCCCAGGAAGTCGAATAGCCTCGGCGGCAGCCAGTTGCTGCGCCGTCTGGTTTCCCAGCAGACGGTTCAACGGAGCAACGGCTACGTCGGCGACTCGTTCCCGATACTCGACCGTCGATCGAACGACGATCGGATGCAACAGGAGCCGGAGATGAAGGCGGGCGAGAACGATAGCGGGGGCGGTTGCGAAGGAGGAGGAGGGGGCGAGAAGAAGGGTCGTCGAAAGGACGAGGGTAATCCGCAGCGGAATCCGGCGTGCAGCAGCGTGCTGATGAACCTGCTGGTGTCCGGCTGCGACGTGAGTGCGGGATACGTTTGCTTCGCGAAACCGAAGACCTCGAAGAGCATCGCGAGCACGTGAGAGCCTCGGGTGCAAAGTCCGCCCAGAGCACGTTGGATCCTCGCGTAGATCGCTCGTCGTCGCGCGCACCGCGTTCGGCGCGGCGTTCCGATACATCCGATCCTCGGAAGGCGAAGACGGTGTCCGTCACCCCGTCCGTGCGCACGCTTCTCTCTCTTCTCTGTTTCGCGACGCCCTGGCACAACGACGCGACGGTCCGCGAGAATCAAGGGTTTCCTTCGTTGTCTTTTCTTTTTTGTACGCTCGAGGTAGAACGCGAACGGGCTCCGCTAGATCTCTCTGGTAGACGCGGTAGTTCCGAAACGGCCGTTTATTCGCGTTCACGTCTCGACGTGGATCTTGCGATGGAATTGCGAGATTCGATATGATAGCCGGTAGCCGAGGACGGAAGATCGAGCGAAAACGGAACGAGAACGATCCAACGAGGAACGATTTCTATTAGTTGTGTATCTATTGCGTGTTTGAAGAAAAAAAGGATTCGGGAAGTTCGCTCGATCGTAGTTGGTTGACGATTGTGTCTCTCTCGCTGTTTGAAGTCACGTTATGTATTCTAATTGAAAAGTATATGGAATTGTTGATTGAAGATTGTCAAAATACATTGAACATTGAAACATCGAATCATCTGAACTGCTGCGTTTCGTTTCCTCCTTTCTCTCATCCCTCCCGCTCTCCGAGATCGCGTTAAGATTATCCAACATTCAACGAATAACAAATATAGTCTCACCGTCTTCATCATTTTTTCAAATTCACCATTTGCGACTTAGCATCCACGACGAGCTGTCAGTCGAAGTAAACGATACTTTTACGGTTAAAGAGCACATTGCGTGCCGCGAAGGAGACGGGATCGAACGTTATCGATCCAAACAATCGCTAAATTTCTTCGTGTTTCATGTTTGCGACGAGATTACGCTAATAGATATCAATAGACCGCGCGCGGTCAGTCCTTTTTGTGCTCGTATTTTTCCTTGCAGAGACGATAAAGTTTATTGCGTTATTCGAATAAATAGTACACGCGTTACGTCATTGCCTAGCTAAGCCGTGATCCCCAGGATTTTAAAACTATTTCACCGTAGCGCGACAGATCGATAACAAATTTCCCAATGAAACAACATTGATTATTATTTAATTGCTTAAACTTGATCCCACACCAGTACGTTCCGTTCCATCAAAACGAGAGGTAACGTAGTTTTTCGCATCTGTATTTTAAACGTAGAAGAATGATTTTAATAGTTACGCCGATTATTAAAATTTAGAATTGAAATTATTCGAACGTTCAAATACTTACTTCCTATTTTATTCCTGATCTTTCAAACGAAACGCAGCATACTTTCGACAGATGTGACATGTTTTTGAAAAGAGTGTCGCGATGCTGGAACTTCGAGGGCTGAGGTTTTTCTGATATTTTTTAATAATAGAAAATCATAGATTTTAGAGTCTGTAAATTTTGGATTAAGGAGATTTTGTCAGAGCGCGTTGATTGTCGCAATAAAAACAGAGTTCTAAAAATGTTTTTAGCATTTTAGACTATTTCTGATGACAACGTTGGTTGAAAATTCCACCTTGATTCCCTCAACAATCAACGCGTTGACGCATTGCACTGGAAGGAATTGTTTATTCATTTAAATTTGCTCATTGTTAAGCACCAGATTCACTAGGCAAATTTCTATACAGTTCTCTATTATTAACCAAAACGATAAAAACACTATTAACGTGTTTTAAATCCACTTTCAACTTCCCCTGAATAAAGTTAAAAATAAATGACGCAGTTTTCAATTAAGAAATATTCCAGCGCAAATAGTTAATATATAAAATGTTTAAAAATCTCAAAAGATCCATAGATCACAGACTCGAAAGCTCCCAAATAGCCCTTTACTAATTTCTATGCGTTTCCATAGGAAAATTTGATGGACTCCCGCAACGTGCCGACATCGGTGCTCCCAAGGAGTCTAACGTCTCCTCTGTCCGTGAACCTGGAGAATCAAATGGTGCCTCAATGTTCCGACTCCGAGGGATCCAGTGGATCCTTCGATCAGCTGAGTACAGACGCGAGGAAACAGCTGTCCAGCTCATTCATGAACGACGGTCCGCTCGTTTCGCCGTCGTCGCCGATGATGCCTTTCGAGAACTTCGACTACGACCCCAGCATGTCGTCGAGCGGTTTGCTGCAGGTGCAGCCGGATCTCTTTGGCTCGTTGCTCGATCGAAATCTCGTTTAGGCTATGGTGAAAACGCGCTCGATACCGAAACGGAGACAAGCGGAACGAAAACGTAGAATGGAGATCGCGAGATTTTAAGATTTTTGTATCGGTTGAGGGCAATTAGATGGTAGAACGACGAGCGTCAACACGATTTGGGTTTTTCTTGGGCGACGCTGTTCCACGCGTGCTTTCGATCTGCGACGCTCGTCCAGCGACCGAAGTCTCCAACACGGGAAAGTGCCAATGCATTTTTAGGGATTTAGGTAGTTTAAGTTTTGTCCGACGCAGAAGAATGGTTCGATTCGTGATACAACCGATGAAACATTCGCGAAGAAATAGCTTTTGTAGTCCTCCGTCTGTTCACGACGACGTTCTCGCACGGAACGGGTGCATTTACGCGCGCGAGCGTGACTCTTCGTCCTACGTTGATTGGTACAGTTGTCCTTTCTCCATGGGGAATGCGACGACAAACGAGAAATCGTTTTTTAGGAGATATGCGGGGTATCGTGGGAACGCGAGCCGCACGTGCGACGGAAACGCATCCTCGTCGCGGTTCTCGTCGTTGTTGTTACTGTTTTTTATAGTTTTTAACGAGGCCAATCTGATAATCAGTTGTTATACCGTCATTATATATGTATATATATATACATGTGTATATTGTATTGTATTACAAGCATCGTTTTGGTGCACGCATATGTGGAGGAACGCAATGAATACATGAGTATATACATACGTATGCATATATCGAATATACATATATATATATATATTTTTACTATGTATCACTTATCGATACAGTCAGCAAGTAATGGCACACTAATTTCATTAGTTTACTATTTCTCTGTATTTTTATTGTCGTAACATTACGATTTATTATCCATTAATCTTATCTGCGCCGATATAGATTAATATTATTCGCCAGAGAAAGAGTTGTGGTGAAATGAATAAAAAAAAAAATGGAAAAACAAATAAATGATCTTTCTAATGTATCGGTGTTCGTTTGTATCATACATCATTTGTAAGAGAAATTATGGCAAAGTGAAAGTTTTTTTACGCTTTCCTATTATTTACAATTTTATGATCCTTGTTTTCAGTCTATTTCTTTTATATTGATGACTGTTAAAAAATTGTTACTACACAGCGATGAAAATATTAAAAGCTCCCTAAATGTTAATTGCAAAATTGTCGATATTTGAACTGTCGTAACTTTCTATACAAAAATTGCATAATAGTCTATTTGGTCTCATTATAGGGTGAAGCTTCTACTTTTATAATCTTGAAGTTTATTTTTTGATGATCGTCTTTTATTTTTATTATAGAAAAGAGTTAAAAACGAAAGACACTTTCACATAAACCGAATGAAAATCTAGGAGCAAATAAGCTTTATTTAATAAGGTATTTGCATAATTGACTTTAAAAATAGAAGTTCTGAAATGTTGTGTAAAAGATTCAAGCGTTTTGCAACAGTAAGAAAAAAATCCCACTTTCTTTTGCTAGATGCTTATTAGAATAAGCCATAACAGAGAGCGACTAATATGTCAAATGTAAAACATAATATTTTCACTTTGCCCTATTTTCCTCTACCTACAATGTTTTGACAACATAAAGATAGCAACAAACCACTTCGTAAAACGCCCGCTTCAAGTCGCAAATATCTTGCCATGTTTATAACCATCGAAATGCATGATATCACCGAAAATCGCGCGATTTGTATAAAATGACTACTTGGATACGACTGGCAATCATCCGTTCTGAAGCGCACGATACATGGGCTTGGTAAATGCCGTTTATAGCTGGGGCTCCGTGAAAGCATTGCACTGTACCGTTTTCTGGATGAACCTGGCCGGCCTCCTCGCCCTCGTCCTGGCCATACTTTGGGCCGTCCGTTTCGAAAGGGGCTACGGAGATTACCTGAACCTCATCACTCCGGGTTAGTTTCGACTCTGCACGATTTCCGAAATCCAGGAAGCGATTTACGGTGATGGATGACCGCCGACCACTCGTAAAAACTCACCCTAATCTATTTTCGATCGTCGGGAAAAGTTCTGTCGTCCATGTGGGCCGAGCACATTGGGAATTAGAAAACTGTGTTTTCAAAGCGGTGCACAGTGGTTGATTCTTGTAAAATGTGAAACAGAAATAGAAAAGAAAAAACAAATTACCAAGTGAACATTTTTTTAATATTTTGATGCATAGATGTGTTGCACTCTTAACTAATAGGTTTTTTTATGCATAATTTTATTAGCGCAAGCAACAAGATAAGTAAAGTTTCTCAAATTTTATTTATTATTTGACACTTTTACTAAATTTCTTACTCTATTTCTTCTACTAAATTTAATAAAGGATACGTATATTTCTTTTACTATTTATAATCCTTTGATACTGTATTTTTAGTTTCTCAAACAATTTTAGATTAGACATCTCGCGTCTAAAATTTGTTAAGAAACTAAACATACAGCTTCAAAGGATTACATGTATGTAATTTAAAAATTACAGAAACTTAGAAGGATATCGAGAGATATAAAAATATATAAAATATCAAACATGAAACACATTTTGTAACATTTAGAAAATAAAAAATACATTTACAATTTAGTTGTTGCTGTAGGTTTATAATGTCTATAAAAGTATGAATTGATAAAGGTTAACTGTTATAATTCTTTGATGCTGTATTTTTAATCTAGTTATTTAATTTAAAATTGTTGGAAAAACTAAAAATACAGCTTCAAAGGATTATAATACCGAAAGCAATATTTGCATTAAGTGTTTAATTAATTATCTTAAGTTTAATTAATCCATTATCAGTAGCCTGCGGATGTTTACACAAAATGATGTTGTTATAAACATACAGCAGCGATTAAATTTTAAATAAATATATTTTTTATTTTCTAAATGTTTGATCCTACGTTTTTGTAATTTGAAAATTGCCATAAATGCATAAACATTCGCAGTCTATTTACCAGATTTAGGAGAAGAATTAGAGTAAGAGATTCAGTAGAAGATGCAAATAATAATTAAAACCTGAGAAAAAAATTGGTAAAATTTTCAATTATTTATATTTAACGCCCAGGTGATGGACACGTCTGGGCGACGGTGATCGTTTCCGCGGCAGTCCTCTGCTCCCCCGCCTACGTTCTTGGCCTGAAATCCTGGTTCTGCCTGAAGCTCGAATCTCCCAGAAACGACCTGGAGGATCAGCAAAAGGTCGACGTCGCCGTAGATCCTCACGACGTGAATCGCCTCCTCTTCTTCCACGTCGTTGCTTGCCTCTTATCCGGATTCCTCGTGGCGATTCTGAACGCGACTTACCTGGTCCTGCTGAGCGGTTTCCAGCAGAAGAGTCGCGACGGTTTGATCGAGGCGATTCAGAAATACGGCAGCGACGTCGCGGTGAAGACGCGGGTGGACGCGATGCAAACCGAACTCGAATGTTGCGGCGATAATAATTACGAGGACTGGTTTCGCGTTCCCTGGCTCAAGCTGTCGGTGGAGGGGCCCGAGGATGCGGAAGAGGGCCCTCGATTGGAAGGGCAGTGGGTATAATCGAACCAATATTACCCTTTAATTGCGGTCAATTCTCTTAGAGCTCCCCTTGCTTTGTGCTTGCTCGTACTGCTCGAATAGAGTGCGATTTTACGATACTAGGGACAATGCTTTGCTTGTGGGGTTATTGTGATTTTGGGAAATAATGGGCATAAACTTTAGTGATTGGTGGAACTTGTAAATGAGGAAGAGGAGTTAATATTATTGCCGGATTAGTATTATATTACGTTTGTTATAAAAATCTATACTACTATAAAGGCACTATAAAGGCCCAAAATTGGGCGGCATACGAAGCACCGCACAAAGAGGAGACGCCGAAAATAGGAAATACTGTGTAAGGTAAATGTCCCAATTTCTACTCATGTCCCAATTCCCGATTTCTGCTCATTTCATTCTTTTTCTTATTATTACAAATGTTACATTTGTATTACAGTTATAAAAAAATTATTATACATGATTTGATCATTTATGCGAGGGATACACAGTTTTGTTACAAAGAAAACGCAACATATAAGCAACGAAAAAAAATTTTAGAACCGAACTTATGTCGTTCTGATGGTATTCTTACTGCTTGGGTTAAGGAACAATAACTCCATTGCAATATAATCGGGCCGAATGTATTGTGTGCAGAGAAAATCATATTTAATACTAAAAGCGTTTACTACATTTTACTCCGAATGTAGATTCGCTTAGTCATTTTTCGTGAGCAGAAATGCGGATATTTAGAGCAAAACATCGAATTGAACGTCTTCAAACATATTTTTAAAATATTTTTTAATTAGTTTCTGTATTATCGAGGTAATAATTAATTACTTTGCACATTTTTGTTACAAAGGAATTTTTTAAAACCTTTTTTATGACGAGTGAACGCTTATGAAATTGGGACATTTACCTTATGACTTTCGTGACGGTTTTTGATCTCGCTTTGCATTTCATGAATCGATTTTATTTCTAACGCGCGCTAAGAAGAGTTTCAGTTAAAAAAAAAAAAAAACATTATCAAAGTCCTTCCTACTAGGGTAAACACACCAGTAGATGATCGGTTTAGTTGATTTCGAACTTTATAATAAGATTTTGCTTAGAAATATTTATTTCATAAAAAAAAGCAGATGCCTTGTACATAAGAAAGTTTAAATTTAAAAGAAAAATTATCTTTGTATGAAGAAGTTCATTTATTTAAGCCTAAATAAATAAATGATGAACAGTAGATCTACTAAATAGACAGCTTACAACCAGTAGATGTACGTTTGAAAGAAATATTGTGTACTCGTACAATTTATTTGTTGTTTTTATTTTATTGAATTATAACGAAGAACATATAATGCAAGGAAGAATGAGATTTTATATGTATAACCCTTTTTATTGATAATTTAAATCTATTTTTTCTAATATTAGGTATTTTCTTAGAAACTGTATTTAGAGTTTCTGTATTTAGACTTTTTAGAAACGGTATTTAGATTTTCTTTTCAAGTTTCTTCTATTATTCTTTCTTAACTGTAAATTTTTTTTTAGCATTCCTTTTTTTTATTTTTGAGTTTTCTTCTCTAATTTTTCCTTTTCTTTCAATTTTTTTTGCTGTTTCTGTACCTTATTTCCTTCACTTTTAATCTTTTGTTAAATTCTTTCTTTTTAAAAAAGTTTTTAATAAAAATGTTGTTTTCATATAATAACAAATGTTTCTTCTGCAATATAAAAGAAACAATAATATAAATAAAACGTCTAATTTTTTTATAGTTATCGATGAATCTACGATTCGTCCATCTACTGGCGTGTTTACCTTATTGGATTTACCGTATTGGAACCTTATTGTTATTTGTTCACACGAGTTTCACCAATCGCCAAAACTCGTGCCTCTTCTTCCGAAACGCGCACAATTAGCGAATTTGAATTAACAAAGGATTCAGGAATCGCCCACTCTCGCTTTATTCCCCCGCATCGGCGCAGCCATGCCCATTATTATTGCCGTCTGAAAATCTGAGGCTTGAATTGCTCTTTGAAGGCCAGCGTCGGAGGATCGGGAGGAGGAAACGTCGACTGCCGTGGACGTGCCCTTTTCCTGTTGTTCGAGCGACATCCCGAAGCCCTGCATTCACCACGACATCCTAAGCCCCAGTGCCGTATACGATTACGACCCCAAACACCTGACCATCACAACCCTCGGCTGCAGATCTAGGATAATAAGCAGAGGGGAGATCATTAGAACGTTCCTGGCGGGATATCTGGCGCTATTGTCCGTCTATCAGGTATAGAAGGTATTCCTAGCGCTATTTCACTAAATCTTCCGCAATAAATCGCAAAGCCGAATAGTTTCCACACAATTGCAACTCTCCTTTTACAAATATGTACCCGCTGATTTCGATTGGTTTTCGGCTTCAGGTAGTCCTCTCGTTCTTCTCCCGTCTGCTGCAAACCGCGCATAGCAACGACTTGTACATAGGAGCTCGAAAAACGCGTTACCATGCGTGGATATTCTTCAGACCCGACGATCTTCCTGCGCCTCTGCAGAGGATCGAGCCGTCGCGACCTCGGAGTAAACGATCGAAGCGAATTCTGTTGTCTGCCTCTAATTCACGATCTTCTAACGACGAAGAGACGTACGTTCCCAATTTCCGAGCACCGAAACGTCACCGACGCAGAACCAGCAGTATGAAGGTTTTGAAAAGGTTACGATCGAAGATCTCCGTCAAAGCGAAAAGCCTTCCGCTTATCAAACCCTCGAAGCTGTTCGCCAAGTCGCCGAGTTGGAAAAGAAACGCGTATCGATCGGAGGACGAGAACGAAGAGCAGGAGGATCAAGAAGATGGAGCCAGTAAGAAACTTCTCGCAGATTACGGAACAAAGTCCGAAGTCTTCTTAAGGGGAGAAGATCAGTACTCGGATCCCACTTCACCGGACGATTCCTCCGCGACGGATCTCCCGCCTCCGCCGCCTCCGCCACCGCCGTTCTTAATGACGCTAGACGTGGAAAACGAGAGGGAAGACGCTTCTTCGCAGCGCTCCGACGCGGAGATGACAGCAAACGACGCGTTCAGGAAGAGGATATTCGCTAACCAAAACTCTGGAAGGCGCGCCAAGGTGCTGGAGAGGTTCGCGAGGATTTGGGAGCGCGGCGATCGCGAGACTCAGAGCAGACAACGCGGAGGAGCGGATTACTCGAGCGACGAGCAGACGAATCGATCCAAAGAACAGAACACACAACGGGGACAATTGAGCTCGACGGACGCCTACGATAGATTTCGCGGCACTCTTCAGAATACTCTGGCTAGAAGAGACGCGTTTCAAGCTCAGATGAGTCCCGCTCACGGTCCTGAAACTCCCACAAACGTGGAGCAAAGGCGCAGTCACCTCCTCGCCAAGTTACGAGGCAAGAACGTTCCACCTTCTTATCGTTTGCTCGCGAACGTCGAGGTCCAGAATCCATCTTCGAAAATGCTCCCGTCTCTGCCTCCTCCTCCTCCGCCACCGCAAATCCCCAAGCTGCAAAACTCACCTCGCATCGTTCAAAGGCGGAGACAGTGCAGCGTTTGCAATCGTTCTGTGCAAAGGAGTTCAGCTTCCAGTCAATCTTCTATCGACTGCGAGGATGCTCCGAGGTTTCCTACACCGCGTCCTGAAAAACTGCCCCAAGGAGCTTTTTCGCGCGAGAGAACGCGCTCCAGAGGGGATTACGTCCCCTGTAATCGATCTGCTTCCCTCTCAAAGCCCGGCCAACGCAGCTGACCCGGTGCTCCAGGATTTGCCGCGGTACCTGCGGTTTCCCCAAGAACGTCCCGAGGATATACTTACAGGGATACATTGAGAGAAATTGTGTTTTAAATTTTATTACATTTTCTACTAAAGTAGCAGGATACGCGCACGTGTGGTGGAAATCCGAAAACAGTGTGGTGAAAGTAGCAATAGTAGTAAATATTTTTAGAACGGGTTAAAATTGGGGCAACGGATGGAGAAAAAGGCCCATAGACAAAAGTACCATTTCGGGAGAATCGATTTCAGAGAAACTACTGTAAGTACATTCCGTTATCATTCCTGAATTTAGGTACATTGCTCTTCATTAGGTAATGTTGCAATGAAAACTTTGAAAACGATTTTCCTGACTATGTGCCTTTTTTCCATCCAATGCTTCAATTCCAATTGCCCGAGCAGTATTCGGAACCAGCCACCTGCGCATCTGTGTAGTTTTGCTTATGGTGGAAGCAGACAAGGTGTCCCATTGCGCATAATGGCGACTGGATGGTAGAACAACCAATAGCGAATGCCCGAAAATGTATCCTGCGTATTTCAAACGTAAAAGTCAATTTAATTGCGACTTTTGAGTAGCATAAGCGCTTTTATCATGATTCTTGTAAGTTTAAAATCAATGTATTAGCCGTAATTTAACATTAATAGGCACCACATGTCGGTGTATTGAAAAAACGTCATTAATGGATAATTTGGGGTTTTGTATTTATTGAACTGGTCTAAGAAATTCTGATAAAATGTTTAAAATTTTGAAATAAGAATATAATAGCCCATTGAGCGGAATATAAATTCTTGAAGGTACATATCACACGCGTGCAGTGTGCAAGTGCAGCCATATTGTATTTCTGCACTTTCGGGCGGAGCTGATTGGCTAACGGCTCCCCACTACTTCCACCGCGCATCTTGAAATTGTAGTCAATACTTATTGACCATTGCAGAAAATAATTAGTAATTACGCTTTATTTACAATGTGTGATGTGTAGTCAGATTACATTTTGCTCAACTTTACCCTTGCGCGTCCTAGAATTGATATCCAGGTCAAGGTCAATTTTACAGCACATTTCTACATCCCTTTTCACCAAACCGAAGATGTGAAATCGCGTCAGTGGCCATGAGTAATTATACATACTGCATATGTATTCCAAACGAAAAGCAAATTAGAATAAGAAATATCAGAAGCACATTTTGGCATAATTAACTAGAATGCGGCTTACAGATGAGGAGGTCGTTGGTTCCGAATTCCTTGTCCGAGTATTTTTAAACTAAATTTCACCGTTTTTGACAGTATTAACTACAGTGCGTTCGGATTTTGACTGCGTTCATATTCAAAATGTAGTAAAATTTACATCATTTCTCTCCAGTGTAGATGTAAAAATGTAAATATAAATAATGTAGCACGAACAGAGCCTGTATATCGATTCCTGCGCAGAAGTCGTACCCAGAGGATATTCAATCGACGCGATTACAATACTTGATGGTTTATTTGCCGAGAAGTAAAATACACAGGCATTTGTTTACAATGGTACTGCCGAAGAATACTTCTTACGTCTCTGTAATACATCTAGCGACAATACATCGGTACTAAAAAGAGAGAAGCTGATATATTCTTTAATCGATCAATTTCTCCGCTTACCAAACTTACTATACAATTTTTCACATGCTTCCTTTCGCTCTCAATCTATTTCACGCTCTCTCTTTCTCTCTCTCTCTCTCCGCAGTTTCTACTTTGTGATTTACTTTACAATACGCGCGACTCGTTTTCCCTTCCGGTTTGAGTAACCAGAAGACGATCCGGGACAGGTTCCTCGCGTTTAGGAATCTCTCGTCCCCTCGCACCTGGCACCTTGCACTTCTGCACGGTGGTCCCAATTGCAATTTTATTCGCGTGCTCGTTTCGCCTACAGCGCGACGACGCCGACGCTTCGATCGACGATCGAAAGCGAGCCGTGGTCCCCGCGGCGCGAGGGAAATCGCGCGAGACCCTCAACCCTTCCGACGATCTTCGACCGAGTCGAAGCGTCGAGAATCTCTGAACGCAAATAGAAAACGCGCGAACGAGGAGCCTCGAAGTAACTTCGTCCCCCGCGATTCCCCTCGGGCCTTGCTGCCCCCACTCGTTCACTCTAATCTAGCATTCTCACGCATACTGTGGACCGTTTCCTCCCTCCTCCGTCGCTATCTCTATCGATCTAATCGTCTTCGCTACGAATTGTCTAGCTAATCTGCAGTATCTGCGTGTATCTATACAGTTTCGTGAATTAGGTATTTCAAAAAGTACGCGTAACACATAGACCCGATAGGAGGCTCGATATGAGTTACTCGTTCAAATATGAGGCATATTTTGTAAAATAAGTACATAATATATATATATCGAATCCTCGAATAATCCTCGAATAGGCGGTGATAAGTAGTAACGACGAAGTAACAATACAATATTGCTCGATCCCGTCGCAGATAACATATAATAATTTATAATAATATAACGATATTAACCGCTCACAAATAAGGGTAGACCCTTCTCGCACTCAATTCTCTCTCTCTCTCTCTTTCATTTTCTTTTTCTCTAAAGAGCTATTTAAGAAAAGAGCTCACTGCATTCGTTTCGTACATTTATGTATCATATACATATATATATATATATATATATATATATATATATATATATATATATCTATTTATAATCGTTTATATCTTTTCTTTTTTCCGAAGTAAGTTATTCATTACGTATAGGCCTAACGATCTCGAGTTGCAATCGCATCGCACATTTACTCTCTTCCGGTCTCTCGTTCACTCTGCGTCTCAGTCAGGCACACGCTCATTCGTTCCTTTCCCGTTTCAGCGAGATTCTCTCCTCGTTCACTCCTCTTAGCACGTTCGTCCGGCGAAGCGTCCAAGGTTCGCGAACCCAAGCGATTTCTGTTCCGTTTTCCGTTTGCCGAGATAAAGCAAATCGAACAAGCGAAATCGAAAGGAGTCGAACGGAATTATCATTTTTTTTTTTTTTTAAATATATTTTTGTTATTCTCCTTTTTCCTTTTTGCTTTGTGCTCGACACTCTGATACGCGGCGCGCGACTCGAGGGCGATTACCCGTTACGACAGTTTTCGTTAATTAACTGCTGACTCCGGAAAATTGTGAGGGTGTGTACCGGGCGTTTCGCTCACTCCGCTACGAGGAACGTTAAAAGAATTTCCCGCGCGGCGGAAAAGGGAAAATCGCTACCCTCTCTAGGGGGGGGGGGGAGGCGAGTCACGGCACGGTTTCAAAAGTCTTGCGTCGTCAGTTTTCGAACAACGTTTATTCGTTAAGAGATCCAACAAGATATTGCAAAATATTTCCACAACGAGGGTCGTGATCTGAAGAACGAAGAGACGACTTCGTTCGTCTAACAAGTAGAGTAAAATACAGTGTGTGTAGGTGTGTCTTTGCGATAGAAACATTGCGAACGTTTCTCGGAGAGGTTCAACGTGGAAATTGTGGGAGCGATAACTACTAATATACTACGCACCCTTGTCTTTTTTTTTTCTTCTTCTTTGTTTTTTTGTTGTAAAACGCATTCGTCGAGAGACGCCAGCAAAATATAATTACAACAGAGTGAAACACCCTGTACACGCTTACGCGTATCGAAATTAATACTTATCAGTAATGCGATATTAAACGTGGTACACGAGGTATCTGTTCGTCATGGTCTACATAAAAAAATCAGCATTTCAAAATCTGCTTATACCCATGATGCTCTCTCTCTCTCTCTCTCTCTCGCTCTCTTTCTCACTTCCTTTCTCTCTCGCTCTTCGCTACGGACTAATTTTGATGCTACCTGGGTATTAGGGGCGAGTATCAACGTCAGCGCTGACAGCATCTCTGCTTCTCTATGCATTTTTCTTAAAGCTACAGAGGTAAGTGTAAAGACGCGAATACTGTTAAGGCTGACAGCTGTTGTCTCGAGAAACGTCTCTCCTGCCTGCGGTTACTCGATCCGGATCCACCATCCGCGCCATTTTCTACGTACTTTCTACGTT
This sequence comes from Perdita meconis, assembly GCA_030770465.2. Classification (NCBI taxonomy): domain Eukaryota; kingdom Metazoa; phylum Arthropoda; class Insecta; order Hymenoptera; family Andrenidae; genus Perdita; species Perdita meconis. Next base: position 10,002,104 of record JASKOS020000011.1, on the reverse strand, counting down.
TTTATTTATTCAATGATTTCTCGTTGATTATTCGAACGTGATCCGCGAAATGGTCGATCGGGAGCGAGAACGCGACAGTCGAGCAAAGGAAAAAAGTCGACGCGGATGGCCCGGACCGGGAAACAGAAATGGGAATCCCTCGGCGCCACGGCGACAAAGGCGTTCCACCGATCTCGTTCTCATTTGTTCTTTCGCACAATACAAAGTGTAGAGGTACTTCGCTTCATGTAAATACAATAATGTACAATCTTCTTATATCGTCGTCGATATAATCTCCGTTTCGCTCCTTCATCCCTTCGTTCTATAATTCTTTTATTTATTTATTTATTTATTTTTTTTTTTTGTTTCTTTATTTCTTTCGTTTTTGGAGTTTAAACCTTACTGTGACATCGGCGCTGCGACTGCCCAGCACCGAGAAAAGAAAACGGAATCGAACTACGCGCTACGGTGAGTCGACAGACAAAAACGACCAACGAAAATTCTTTTATCTATACATTTAAACACCTTCTCCCGCGACTACGTCCTCTTCGTTGCTTCGATTATCTCCGCCTCTCTCTTCTTCCGCCCTCTCAATCCGCTGCTCCTCGTTTCGTCTCCGTGCTTGGAGCGCAGTCCGACTTTTACGCTCCACCCTCTTCGTTTCTTCCATCGTCTTTTTGTCTCTCGATGGTCTCTCTCGGTCCTCCGAAATCAGCTCGGAAGCGATTCGCTCGTGGATAGTCGTGCGCGCCGACGAAGACAAAGGACAGCTCGAGGTCGAGCTTTCTTCGCGAACCCCGATTTCATACGCGTTTCAATGCGCGTAGACGGCGGAAGGGATACGAATCGTGTGTACTTGTTGAAACAGCACTAATTCTTTCGGTTGAATACAGCGGAGCAGAGATTATTGAAAGTAGAGATTAAATTATGCGAATTTGAGGAGAATTACTCTTCTTTGTTGCAGGGAGTAATTATTTTTTTTAGTACTCAAGTAATTAACACTTTGACTGCCAAATTGGATTCACCAAAATTCAAGACGTGCAGTGATTTTAGTTCCCTAACGAAATTGTTTTTAATTCACTGCGATCTTTCATTTTCTTTTAATAGTTTGAAATTTGAAATATGAAATTATGATTTTATCATTTATAATTGATTAAGTGTAGAAATAATTTAGTATTAAGAAAAATATATATTGACTCAATCATTGAAATATTTGCCACTTTTTCTGGTTAATAATTTTTCATTCTATGTGGAATCAAATTACTGCTCCAATTGTGTGAAGAACTTCGTCGGACAGAATTCATTTCTACACACAATAACAATTATTCTTATTCGTAAGTCAAAGTGCTGGGTGAACCTTAGACGAAGCGTACAAGTAGATTTATAGGGCAATTTTGCACTGCAACTACAGCTGAGTCTATTTTTACATGGCACTTTTTTACGACGGTTTTTATTTTTAAGTTTTTTTATAGTGTAGCACAAGTTTTTTACTTTGCTGCAAATTTATTTTTAAGCGCGATGCACCATGTAAAAATAGTCCCAAGTGTATTCATTTTCATTCAAGAAATTCAGGAGAGGTTCTGCTTTAGATTTATTGAAAAAAGTCAACATTTGTTTCTTTAGATATGTAGAATATAATAGCAGAATTTTTGTGAAATTCGAAAAATCGGCTAAAAATTCTTAGACAAGACGCTGCAGATACGGCTATAACACGAACGTGATTTCCTCCAAAGAACAGAGGAAATCCGATGTTAAATTTAAAGAGAATTATTATAATTATCTTGATAACTTTTAAAAAGCTAATCTTCCTAAAAAATTCCGTGCCCTTTAATAATCTAATATTGCTTTTATTTTAGATTAACGATTTAAAAGCTAGATACTCTACAATTTCAAAGGCATTTTCTATTTTACAATTGTCTTGTAATCTCCCGGGAAACAACATTCCTGCTCCCTTGCTCCATAATTCATCGTTAAAAAAAAAATGTTAATTTCCCAATTTCATTAGCTTACACGACAGCGCGCACCTTAATTCCTAAATACGACCGCAAACCGGAACCTCCCCTCAACTTCTACCACAGAATGTAGGCTCTCACGATATGTTTTAGCTGCAAAGTATATCCAAAAA